>CM021100.1:571096979-571397903 GCA_007115665.2 Sequoiadendron giganteum
TTACATTGGACCCTGAACCTAATCCTTCAACCATATACCCTCAAACCTATACCATAAACCCTCTACCCTCAACTAAGTAAACCCTTAACCCCAAACCCTTCAACCCTAAACCTTTAAACCTTCAACCCTATACCCTCAACCAAATACTCTCTACCATCGACCCTATTCCCTCAACCCTCAAACCTTAAACCCTAATACCCTATAAACCATCAACCCTATAGGTCCTCCACCCTAATCCCTCAACCCTGTACCCTCAACCTCTATCACTTTCTCCCTATCTATACATCTCACCTCTCCCTCCTTCCCTCCCTCCTACCCTCTCTAATTTTCTCTATCTATCATCTCCCTCTTTCTACATACCTCTCGTTCAATCAATCCCTACCACCCTCTCTCCCTCCCTCTTTCCATCTCTCTTTATGTCCCTCCCACTCTATCCCACTCTCTCCCACTACCTCTCTCTCCCTCTCTCTCATGTCTCTCCCTCCCACCCCCTCTCTCTCTCAGGTCTCTCCCTTTGGAAACCTACCTTGGTAACTCTCTTTGTCTCTCTCTCCTCTCTCTATCTATCCCTCCAACCCTACCTAGCTAAGTCCCTCTCACTCCACCCCCCTCTTTCTATACCTCTATCAAGTCACTCCCTCCCACACCCTCTCCCTCCCTCAAATCTCTCACTCACACTCCCTCTCACTACCTATCTCTCAAGTCTCTCGCTCTCACCCTCCTCACACTCTCAAGTCTCTCCCTTTGGCACCCTACCTACATAACTCTCTATTTCTCTCTGTCTCTCTGTCTCTCCTCCCTCTCTCTCAATTCTCTCTCTCTCACCCCCCCCGCTCTCTCTCTCTCTCCCTCCCTCTATCCCTCCCACCCTACCTAGCTAAGTCCCTCTCACTCCAACCCCTTCTCTCCCACTCCCTCTCTCTTAAACTCTCACTTCCACCCCCTCTCCATCTCTCTAGACTCTCTCTCTCTAAATTCACCCTCTGTCTAAAGACATACATAAATGGATACATACAAGCATAATACATATGTACATATAATCTTACATCCATACATCCATACAAGCATACATACATACATGTGTAGATAAAATCTAACATACATAGAGGCATACATACAATATATATGCATTGATACATACATACATGACATACAAATATATCAGCATACATTCAATATATTAGCATTTAACATAAAGGAAGACATAACACGAGCGCGTTATATCTTGCTTTGGGAATTCCTGAGCCTTAGGATTGGTATTTTCCTTGGAATACCTACCCAAAGGCTTAGAGGGCATTCCCAATGACCAGAGACGTGTTTTAAAAAAATCTACCATATTTCTGATAATCGAGTTGGTGCTCACCATCAGGATTGCACATGGTTCAATATCGAAAAAATCGAACACATGGGTAATGTTGGGTTCTCTCTTAGCTATCCAACAATGTTTTTGTTTTCACTTTATGAAAATGTTAAGCCTTTCATCCATAATTTATTTTATCTGTATGTCTTTTTTTTGCCAAAAAACAGTGTTTGGTATTTTTTTCGTTATAAATTAACTGTTCATCAATTTTTCAAATAAATTACATTTTTAGAAAATAGACTCCATTCTACAAATTTTTTTTAAAAAAGAAAAAAAATCAATTAGTTTCCAAAATTTGTAGGGGTAGCACGACCAAAATTTTGTTTTTCAGGAAATGTCCACTTTGAAAATTAGTAAAAAATCAAATATTCATTAAAAAATTATCAGAAAAATCATGCATCAACTACATACTATTAGCTAACTTCCGATAGTTGAAATTTTAAAAATACTAAAAAAAAGTTCACCGTACGAGGGTCGTACAAGAGTTGCTATGTTATTTTTTTCTGACAAAAACAACACCAATTTATGTACGTCCCTCATTTGAACCGCTTAATATCAAGAATTTTAAAAATAAATTAGTAGTTTAGAAAGTAGACTTGGAGCACTTGAATCCTTATTTTTGTTCCATCTCAAAATTTTGAGTGTAAGTATCCTCAATTTCACACCCAAGGTTAGTATTTCCTAATTTTAGAAAAAAGTTGTCCATTTAAGTCCCTTTTTTGGGAACCATCTTGGTTCACTTACCCATATATACGTATATACATACAAAAACACACATATATATATGTATATAACTCTATTTAAATAAGTTTCCTTTGGCTGTCCAATACAATAGACTAGCATTTGTTTATATTTTTATACTTTCCATTGCACATATAGCAGGCCAACATACATATATTTGTCATTTTACATTTTGTGTCTCTTGTTCATTCAAAAAATTGATATATATGTGTGTATCCTTTGAGAATGCAAACAATGGTACTGGTTAATCATTTTCTTCTGCATCTTATTGAATTTGTTAAAAAATGTGTACAATGTTATATATATATATAACACAACTTATTGAATTTTTAAATGAATGTGTATAATGCTATATAAAACAACCTATTGAATTTGCAAATGAATTTATACAATGTTATATATATAACATTGTACACATTCATTTACAAATTCAATAATCTATGTGTTTGAATTTGTAAATGAATGTGTACAATGTTTTATACATTCATTTACAAATTATGTGTTTGTCTCTTGTTCATTGAGTAGATTGATATATATGTCTGTATCCTTTAACTATCCTTTCAAAATGCAAACAATGGTACTGGTTAATCATTTTCTTCTGCATCTTTCATGACCCATGAAGGGTTTCTTCGATGATTGAAAAATTATTACTGCTTGTTTATGAAATAAATCATTCCTCTTACACTCATTTTTGCCATGTGCTGTTTGATTTTATCCGGTCATGGTGCTAGTTTTTTTTTGGACATTGTATGTATGTATGTATGCACATACATACATACATACATACATACATACATATATATATATGTATACATATATGTATGTATGTATGTATGCACACACATACATACATACATATATGTTTGTATGTATGTATATTTAAAGTTGTCTCTCCATGGTGTGAGGTAATAAAAAAAATCATTCTCCTTTCAAAGTGTATGTTTCCTCTCCCTGTTTTACCACACACTCATGACCTGGTAAAGTCCATTGTATCATGATTTTGTCTATAGAAATGATAGAGGAATTTAGTGGGTTTGGCCACATGTCTGCAAAATAATATTCTTTGGTTTGCTTCGACCTTTTTATAAAAAACCCATTTAAAATACATATGTATTTGTGAAAACCCTTGCTTGGTTTTTTCCAAATTCGTGTTCTTAACGATTTAATCTCATGAAACCCTTACCTGGAATATTCCACATCTATCTGAAAATGCAATTTTGTATACCTACGAGTGAGGAATTATTATTATGAAACCCTTGGTTAATTTCTTGTGCACATTTCTGAAAACCCAAGTGTGTAATTGATCTACCTCTGTTAAAATTGATATCTTATTGCTATTGAATACAACACAACTTCTTTCATTTTCTGTACGATGTGCTTTGAAAATTTATATATATACATACATATATCTACATATATATAGATATATATGTATATGTAAAGATATATGCATACATGTAACTATGTAATTATATGTATATACAGATACATGCATACATATATCTATACAAATACATATAAATACATACATATATCTACGTATATATAGATATATATATATATATATGTATATGTACAAATATATGCATACATGTAACTATACAATTATATGTATACACATATACATGTATACATACATATATACAGATACATATAAATACATCTATATGTACGTATATATGTAAACCCAAATTAAATGATGGAAAAGAATGGGATACCCCAAAACAAAACATTAGTCATATGCATTAATCGGACCCTAAATGAAGTCTAATTGGGATGTAATGTGTTTGTTTTTCGGTGCTAATGTTAGGAGATTAATATGTAGGAGTGATTTTTAATGGGTACCAAAAGGATTTTAAAGGTGCTAACGTGAATTAGACCCATTGAATTTGAGTGGATTTGAATCATAAAATATAGCTAATTGCATGTTAATAGTGACACAATTAGCACTGTTTTCTATTTTGCAATGTATATCAATGATTTTCTTTATAATTATATCTATGTAATTATATGTATAGGATCATAGTTTTTTGACACTTTATGGCTTTCAATGTACAGGATCACTGACAATCATGGCACCAGGGCAAAAGAGGAAAAGATTGAGTGGGAGGTGCTTGATTAGAGCACCTCATGGAGTGAAATTCAATTTTCCAGATATTGTTGATGAAGAGCCAGTAGTGAACATCAACAAAGAAGTTATTTTTGAAAATGCACAATAGACCAATGAAAATGATGGTTTTGGACCTACTATTCATAATACTAAGGTAGAAATGGAACTGCTAGCTGCTAACCATGTGACAACCCCAGATCTCTGCATGAAAAATTGGTCTATGGATGATGTGGAAAATCCATTGCAGATGTGGAGGACAATCAAATGTTAATCAAAGGTTCAGTGATCAAATGGGGAATCCCACCTAACAGTTTGTAAAACATGACTCAATGGTGTGACATCCACAAAAAGAAGGGGGGCCCGAATAGTCTTAACTAACAAAGAAGTTGAAATTGTGCAGTGGTGTAAAGATATGGCTAATATTGGCCATGGCCTTCAAGTGTCACAATTTAAGTCAACAGTGGCCCAAACGGTTGGAACAAGGCCTAACCCATTCACAAATGGGATACGAGGGAGGTCATGGAGGGTTGAATTTCGTCAAAGGCATCCTGATCTAACAATTCAAACACCTGAAGGAGTAAGCATAGATCGAGCTATAATGCTACACCCAAAAATAGTTTCTTCATTCTATGATAACTTGGAGGAGTTGTACAACAAACATAATTATGGGCTCAACAAAATATGGAACTACAATGAAACAGGTGTGCAGGCTGGCAAAAACTGTGCAATGAGATTTATTGCAAAAATAGGGACGAAATGTGTTCCACAATTAATTTCTAAAAGCAGAGAATGGATCACTATTCTAGCTTGTGTTAGTGCAGTAGGTCAAGCTATACCCGATTACTATTTGTTCAAGTCCAAAAGGAACATTAGAAACTATATTGTTAACTATGAGCCAAGGGCATGCATGGAAATCCAAGAGCATGCTTGGATGACCAAAGAATTATTTGTGGAATGGTTAAAACAATTTGCAAGAAATGTCCCAAGAGGGGTGTCACCAACCAATAGACAACTTCTCATCTTTGACGGTCATGGAAGCCATGTGGCATTCAAAATGATTGAAGAAGAAAAGACTATAGGAATAGATTTGCTCACACTTCCAGCATATTTCAGCCACAAATTGCAGCCCCTTTATGTTAGTGTGTTCTCACCATTTAAGAACTACTTCAAACAAAAAAGGAGTATATGGCTCTTTGAAAATCCTCAACTTGACATTGGAAGGGTAGAGTTGGCAACACTTGCCAGCAAAGCTTTTGCACAAGCTTTGACTCCTAATAACATTGCAAGTGGTTTCAGAAGAACGCGAATTTGGCCATTAGATTGACATGCAATTGACTTGGATATGGGGCCAAGCCAAGCTTTCATGGTTGAAGAGGAAGGAACCAAATTGGGAGCAGAAAAAAAGGGTGATATAGTTGATGATGAGGCATAGTTCATAGCAATGAAGACTTGTTTGAGGATAGTAGGTTGGAATGAGGAACAAATTAGATAGTTTTTGCACACCTTTTCTGCGAGAATTCCCCAAATCCAACAAATGAAGAAGGATATTGCTCAGAAAACATTGAGGCAATAGAAATTGAACAAGAACCAATAGTTCAATCATGTATTCAGGCAGTTGAAAATGAAGAGAGTCTCAATTTGCCATCTGAATTTTAAGATGCAGCTTTGAACCTAGGGGAGCATCTCAATTTTAGTCAAGTGGATGAAGGGTTGTCCATGCCATCACCACCAAATGTTGATCCTGAAAATGTCATCCATTACTTCACAGCTGGGAGAAATTGGGAGGCTAAAAATGATGATGAGGATGGAGTCGAAGGTAATGACTATGTTCCATGCACACAAGTCAATGATCAACAACTAGCAGGCAAGAGAAGCATTTTTCTACAACTCCTAATGAAAAGGGTGCACCAATCATCTAATATAGGTCGCAATGGGGTCCTACACCTTAGTAGGCAGTCTCAAATTTTGACATTAGATGATTTCTTCAATTTTTTGAATGAACAAGAGGCACAAAAATGAAGAAACCAAGAATTGCAACAAAGGAAAAGGGAGCAAATGGCTGAAAAGAAGGCAAAAACAGAAGCAATCCTCTCATAGAGGGAAGCAAAGAGATTGGAGCGTGCTGCAAAAAAATAGAAAATTGCAGAGGAGAAGCTAAGGCATCGACATCAAAAGAAGCTTCAAAGGGAGCAAGCAAAGATTGCTCGATAGTTGAAGGAAAACCAAAAGCAGGCAGAAAGAGCAGAAAGAAATAGAAGTAAGAGTACACTCCTACAACTCCTCTTCCAAGTCAACATCCAATTTTAAGGGACATGATTAAAAATTTGGCTCTATCCTTTGCTACTCTTAGCAACGTACAAAATGGGTCTTCTAAAGGCTACTCTCCATAGTTACAACTCACTCCAGAGACAAATCATGTATTGCTTGCTTGTATAGCAAGTGCCATACAGAACAATCTATAGTCCTTAACATCTTCTCCAGTTGATGCGGAGTCAGTTGACCCCCAAGGACACACCACTACTTAATAAGATCTGTGGATGTCTGATTAGGATTTTCTGATGTCAACGTTTTGACCTCGAAGTGTGCTAGAGTGTTTTTCGTAAAACTGAATGCTAGTCTATTGTATTGGACAACCAAAGGATACTAGTCTAATGTATTGGATAGCCAAAGGATACTAGTGTCTAATTTTGTAGAATTGAATGGTATTCTGTTGTCAACTTATCTACTTTGATGTGTGCCAGTGTTTTTTTTGGTAAGACTGAAGATTCCTTGTCTTCTTTCCAACTTTTTCTTAATCATGTTTATACTATAATAAATTTGATTTCAGCCTAGGCATGTTTTGGGAGTTGTCCAAGTTAATGATCTATTCTTTTGTGATTCAAAATTGATTTTGTGTTGGTTGTATTCATCTATCATTTGGTTGGATATGTGTTTGTTGTATTCATCTAACTAACATTGTTGAAAATATAAATGTTCATTAAGAAATGTATGTAATTGAAATTCAGAAAATTATGTACATGTATAAATATATATATACACACATACATATATATATATATATATGTATATGTATGCATATACATAGTTGTGTGTGTGTGTGTGTGTGTGTATACATAACTAAGTATATGCATACATATATATATTACTATACATCTATATGTAGCATATCCATAAATTGTAACTATAAGTGTAAGTAGAAATCAATCTAATTGTAAATTGTAAGTGTAAGTTTACAATGAATAAAAAAAATGAACATCATAAATGAACAAAATGTCTACTGAGTCATAGCCAAAGTAAACTCTTGAAAGACTTGACTTGAAATGTCATCTTGCAATTTGACATGCTATTTACAACCTCCCTAGTTGTGTATACATACATATATATATATATATATATATATATATATATATATATATGTATGTATGTATGTACATACATACAAACATACATATATACATACATACATACGTATATGTATGTATGTATGTATTATGTACATACATACATATATACATACATACATATGTATATGTATGTATGTATGTATGTATACACAACTAAGTATATGCATACATATATCTATACATCTATATGCAGCATATCCAAAAATTAATCTATTTGAAATTATAAAATTTTCAACACCTACACTTGGAAATCAATCTAATTGTAAATTGTAAATGTAAGTTTACAATGAATAAGAAAAATTAACATTATAAATGAACACTATGTCTACTGGGTCACAACCAAAGTAAAGTCTTGAAAGACTTTACCTGAAATGTAATCTTGCAATTTGATATGCTCTTTACAACCTCCTAGCCATTTTACATGCCTGCCACAACAAACAAATATAATAGAACAAACAAACATGGACAATAGTTATTGAAATAAATAAAAAGAAATACTAGTTAGTGAACAATATAGAAAAATAATTGAAACATAGAGCCATTTGAACAAAAAATCCTTAATTATTGGTGTGTTGACAAACATATTTACCAAACAACCCACCATAACCATTGTTGCACCACCTCTCCTTGTTCTCCCATGCCTGCAAGAAAATATTAACAACCATGGGTAGTCACAACTAAGGCTAGTAACATGCAAACATCATGCAACATTTGAAATAATTCATGTACAACAACACATAATTAATCAAGTTCTACATATTGAAAGATCCATATGGAATAGATAAATGTATGTAAAAACATATAAATGTTAATAGAATTTTATACCAAGATTTATTCAACTTATATTCATTGTTTCTCATCAACCTTGGATATATGAGGAATGTGCAAAGGATGTCATTCAATGGTCTGTAGTATGGGGAGGATATTACTAGAGGAGATTAATTGTGAATGCCATTGGTTGTTGTCCCTCTTATTTAGGAATTTGAATTCGACAATTTAATGCATTCAATTTGATTGTTGTGTTTTAAATTTGAATTTGTAGCTGCCACTTACGTAGGTTTTCAGAGATGATATGACTGAATTCTACATTATATTTGGATTCGATGTTTATTTGGGGAGCCTTATATATCTGTGATTTTTTGCATGTTTGTATGCATGCATATAGTCATACAAACATAAGCATACATGAAAATATTCATAGAAACACAAACATACATGCATGTATTCATATAAATATATACATACATATACATTGCAGAAAATCACTGATATACATTGCAAAGCAAAAAAAACACCTAAATGTGTCACTATTAACATTTAAATAAAACTATTATATCATTCAAATCCGCCCAAAAGTCAATGGGTCTAATTGACATTAGCACCTTATAAAATCATTTTGGTGCCCATTAAAAATCACTCCTACATATTAGTCTCCTCACTTTAGCACCAGACACCAAACACATTACACCCCGATTAATCTTCATTTGGGGTCCGATTAATACATATGACTAATGTTTTTTTTTGGGTATCCCATTCTTTTCCATCATTTTACTGCGTGCTCTCTCTGGAAGGTTCTCATGGTGATAGAAGGTATATATATACATACATACATGCACATATATATATATATGTATGTATATATGTATATATGTGTGTGCATACATACAAACATACATACATACATACATATATATATATATACATATACATATACATATATGTATGTATGCACATACATACATACATACATATATATATGTATGTATGTATGTATGTATGTATGTGTACATATATATATGTATATATGTATGTATGTATGTACATACGTACATAGATACATTCATTGAGCAAACTGATATAGATGTCTGTATCCTTAAACTATCCTTTCAAAATGCAAACAATGGTATTGGTTAATCATTTTCTTCAACATCTTATTGAATTTGTAAAAGAGTGTGTATAATGTGCATATATACACACACACACACACACACACACACATATATATGTATGCATGTATGTATGTGAATACATACATACATACTCTTTGAACTGAGAATGATGGTTGTTGTTACCTCACACCATGGACATACAACTTTATATATACATACATACATACATATATGTATACATATATAAATGTATGTATGTATGTATATATGTATGTATGTATGTATGTGCATACATACATACAATGTGAAAAAAAAACCAGCAGCATGACCCAACAAAACCAAACAGCACATGGCGAAAAAGCATATAAAAGAAATGATTTATTTCATAAACAAGCAGTAATAATTTTTCAATTTTCGAATAAACTCATCATGGTCATGAAAGATGCAGAAGAAAATGATTAACTAGTACCATTGTTTGCATTTTGAAAGGATAGTGAAAAGATACAAACATATATATCAATCCGCTCAATGAATAAGAGACAACAGACACAATTTGTACATGAATGTATAATACATTGTACACATTCAATTACAAATTCAAACACACAACATATTGAATTTATAAAGGAATGTGTAGAATGTTATATATAAAACATTGCACACATTCATTTACAAATTCAAACACACAACTTATTGAATTTGTAAATGAATGTGTACAATGTTATATATATAACATTGTACAAATTCATTTGCAAATTCAATAAGTTGTGTTATATATCATTATACACATTCATTTAAAAATTCAATAAGCTATGTGTTATATATATAATTAACATTGTACACATTCTTTTACAAATTCAATAAGTTGCAGAAGAAAATGATTAACCAGTACCATTGTTTGCATTCTAAAAGGATAGACAAAGGATACACACATAAATATCGATTTGATGAATGAACAAGAGACACAGAATATAAAATTACAAATATATGTATGCTGGCCTACTGTATGTGCAATGGAAAGTATAAAAATATAAACAAATGCTAGTCTATTGTATTGGACAGTCAAACGAAATGTATTTAAACAGAGTTATATACCCATGACCATGCTGAAAGAATTTCTACAAAACTTAGGAGAATTCATTTTGTAGATCTTGTAAAGACAACAAAAAGACCTTCATTTACTTATAAAGTAAAGTAAAAAGATAATGCATAAATATAAATGTTAGATGCACAACTCATGAAAATAACTATAAGTAGAATGTACAAAGCACATTGTACAATAAATGAAAGAAGTTGTGCTATATTCAACAACAATAGGATATTAATTTTAACAGAGGTAGATTGATTACACACTTGGGTTTTCAGAAATGTGCACAAGAAATTAACCAAGGGTTTCATAATGATAATTTGTCACTTGCAGGAATACAAAAGTGCGTTTTTAGATACATGTGAAATATTTCAGGCAAGGTTTTCATGAGATTAATTTTTTAAGCACACGAATTTGGAAAAAACCAAGCAAGGGTTTTCACAAATACATATGTATTTTAAATGGGTTTGCCGATTTTTGCCCATAGTGACATGGGTTTTTTATAAAAAGGTTGAAGCAAACCAAAAAATATTATTTTGCAGATTGGTGGTCAAACCCATGAAATTCCTCATCATTTATGGAGACAATATTATGAGACAATCGACTTTACTAGGTCGTATTTAATCATTTAACCCCAAAAAACCCGTATTTGGAAAAACAAAGCAAGGGTTTTCACAAAAATGGCGTATACTAAATGGGCTTGCCGATTTATGCCTGTATTCACATGGGTTTTTTATAAAAAGGTCAATGCAGACCATTAAATCATTTTTTGCAGACATGTGGTCAAACCCACGAAAATCCCCTATCATTTCTGCAAACAAAATCATAATACAATTGACTTTACTAGGCTAAAAGCATGTGGTAAAATGAGGAGAGGAAATCATTTAACCCCAAAAAAACCCGTGTGTAAAACACCAATAGCATGACCTGACAAAATCAAAAAACACACGGCGAAAAGGTGTGTAAGAGGAATGGTTTATTTCATAAACAAGGAGTAATAATTTTTCAATCATCAAATAAACCCTTCACAAGTATGAAAGATGCAAAAGAAAATGATTAACTAGTACCATTGTTTGCATATTCAAAGGAGAATGGTGTTTGATGTTACCTCAAGGCGTGCGAAGTTGCAGGAGCCGTGGAGAGCAGAAGCCATTTGGTTCCCTCGCCGTGAGAACCTTCTAGAGAGCGTGCGTGATAAAATGTTGGAAAAGAATGGGATACCCATTCTTTTATGCTTAAATCGGACCCCAAATGAAGATTAATAGGGGTGTAATGTGTTTGGTGTCTGGTGCTAAAGTAAGGAGATTAATATGTAGGAGTGATTTTTAATAGGCGTCAAAATGATTTTATAAGGTTCTAATGTCAATTAGACCCATTGACTTTTGAGCGGATTTGAATGATATAATAGATTTATTTAAATGTTAATAGTGACACATTTAGGTGTTTTAAAAGAAATAAATTAGTGTTTATAACTGGTGGATACTGAGATGTTAGGTGGCGACAAGTGGATGGCACTTCTAAGAGGTGTCTTTTTGACCTCCGCGTGCATATCCAACTCTTCCGCACTCTACTAAATTGCCCAGAAGCCAAAACCTTAGTTATAAGCTCTTAACTCGTGAGCGAAAAAATCCAAAAAAATAAATCGATTCAACGTACGATTTGAATTATATGGTTGCACGAAGTTAGCCTTGGCGGATACTGGATCTTCTCCCTAGAGAATAAACCATTACGTTATAAATTCGGTGGTACTAATTATGTTAGGCGCAGTTCTACGGGGCATCCAAGCCAAGGGCGAAAGTCCCCAAAGGATTAAAAGGGGGGAATATAAATGGGGAATTGTCTCCGCCATTTTGGGATCCGTGCTATATGGGTTTATTCACCCATCATTATAGCTTGTTTTTAACAAGGTATTGGTAATTTTACCCATTACTTACGATGAAATTGGTACCTAAACAGTTTTATTTTTATTCACAAGTTTTTTAATTGTTGAATTTCTTAATATTTAAAAATAGTTCGAGAAGAGAAGCTTCATGGCCGTAGCAGAAACACGAGCGTTGATTTGCACTGTGGCGAGCAGCGTTGCGGTGGTGGGATTACTTTGCAGCGGTGACTTTAAACACATTAGTACTGAAGAGTGCTACTTTCAGGCGGGGCAAACAGAAAATCGTATGACGTTGGTTTGGTCTGCCATAAGCTGGCAGATGTGCGTTATGGGAACTTACAGACACATTTGCATGGTGTTTTCCTTGTTCTCCATGGTGGTCAGCACTTTTGCACTGCCGATTATACCAATTTTTTCTTTGTTTATCTTCGACGATGAAATAAATTCGTTGAAGGTGATCAGAATGTTGTTAGGGATTTGGGGGCTTGTTTCCTCTGCTTATGGCTGGTACCAAGAATCGAAAAAGGCCGAGGAGCTTCTATTTCAGGTTTCCTTAGTGTAAATGTCCTTCACGTATTCAAGAAAGTATTGGCTTAAAGATATTAAATTTTGTAATAATTCTTATCATCAGTGTTTTAGATTACATAGCGATTTATTATCCAGCTGCCTCTCTTCATCTTATGATTGATTATCTGCTCTTGCTCTTTTCATTCTTATATTTTCAGACAGTTAAAATCTAAATATTGACTGTTTACATATACAATTTTTTTTTATCATAATAAGATATAGATAAAATATATTATTACTAATTGACTGCAAATGTGCATAGCATTGAAATATTAAGAAATAGGTGACATACATGCTAAGCATTTTCAGTGAAGAAAAATAAGCGCTGAATCATTAATGTTCGTTTGATGCTGTAGCACTCTTTATGTATTATGGGGCTGAAAAATCAAGTACCAAATTAATTTAATCTACGCTTTGAGCGACATTTCTTTTCTGTCATTGGGTATACGCCGGTGAACTCGTTGTAAGAGAGGTTTGTAAATTTAGAACCGCTGGCTCATTCATAATATGTAAAAGCAGATTAACATAGGTGGGTCTAAAAAGGGACAAGGTAAAAGGTCTTACTTTCAAGCCTTTTTCAATCAAACTATATATATATATTTTGTTGGGTTGTTTTATATGAAAGGAATTCATAATTGTTTTAGTAGTTTAACTACTTTATTATACATATATATAGACTGATTAACTGATTGTTTCTTATGTAAGGAATAAAGTATACAATTATTTTATTTTGGTATCTAATAATTACGTTTAATAAAAATAAAAGTTTTACTAATAAAAAACTATTTTTTAGTTAAAGTATTTTTGCATCACAATATAAAAGTACTTCAAATTATTACTTCAAACTCAAACTAATTATATTTTGTAAGAAAAAAGTTATTAGTTTAGTGTCATTTTCAGCTCTCAGTAGCTTGCATTCACATGTATATAGTTTCTATATATTGCCATAAAATATTTTTAAATATAAAATCCAAATATTGAGATACAAGTAAAAATTTAAAAGACAAGGAAGATAAAAAGGGCAAAGCTAAAAGAAGACCCAAGAAACCTTAAACACCACTTAGAACAACATTGTTACTATTTTATTATCTTTTAATGGGTTTTCTTTACATACCTTAATTGAAGATTATTGAAAACCTTTAGGTGAGGAAGATAGTGTAGCAAATTGAACATTTTTTCTCTTTCCTATAGAAAAAATATGTTTTGATTATAAAAGAAGGGGTTAGGGCCCTAATCTCATACAATAAAATATCAACAAACAAGCCTCATGACCATTAGATCAAATCCACCAAAGTAGCCATAAAAAAAGTAAATGAATTGATGTACAAAGAACAAAACAACAATAGGCCACAAGGTCAACCAACCGAACATCAAAAGGAACCATGAAACCATCCATAGAAAATAACAAATTATGTTATATTGTCACTAGTTATGAGAAAAAAAGGTGAAATTTATTAAGGCAATGAAATCTATGTACATAGCTATTTTGATTAACTACAAATACTTCTTTTAGGTAGGCCTAAATTGATTTCCTCAAACTTTAGAGCCTCCTTCCTTTCATGAATCCATTATATGATAATGAGGTCATTTGTGACCCACCTATGTTTGTCACAGTGAGAGTTCAGAGATCTGGGCAATAGGTTAAGAGTTTGAGGAAATTTTTGATTTGCAACCCTGAGAATTTTTTAGGGAGGAGTGGAGAAAAAAGAAGAGTAACATGCCTCATATAATTTGAGGTGCTTTTCAAAAGGAAAATAAACATGCTTCTAAACCTTCTAATGGGGTAGATGTAGGGCCAACATCCTTTTCCTTCAAACATAGCCACTAACTTTCAAGATAGTTATTTCTAAGGATGCTAGTTTAAGAATCTAGATAGTCCTTCTAGTTTACCTAATAGTAGTCTCCAAGCATACGAGCTTAAAAGTGTACTTCAAGAAAAGTGGTTTATAGGAAAATAAAATCCACACGAAATTAAGACATATAAAAGGTAGGGGACATGATAGTCCATTGACTAAGGAATTTCTCTTTGTCAATGTTTTTATGTTGCATTTAGCTAGTACACCTCGTTGACAAATTTTTCTCAAGAGTTGCAACATAATGTCCTCTACCATACCATCAAATTCAAAGCATCCATAACACAATCCATCTAAAATTAAAACCTCAAGCATATGATAGTTGGCATTGGGATGATGGTATAGTAGAAACAAATGTGTTATAGACCTTGCATAATAATTTTGCAATATGCACTCATTTAGATGTGGTGCATCTTAAGGTTCACACATCACACTAGGCTATACAATATTGGGGTTACTTGTAAGTTGTATTGATCATATAGAATGTGTTTAATTTGAAAGGAACATTGGGGAAATATCCCCATAATTTGATATTGGGGTTCATGGTTTTATTTAAAATCATTGTAGTTTTGTGCAAGATTGACCTATATAAACAAGCACAATAGTATTGGTATGAGAATGTAGTATCCTAGAGTACATGGAAGAAAAATAAGGTGACATATGTAGTGATATGAAGCATAAAGTGAGATGTGTGATGAAATTATTTAAATTTTCTCAATAAAATGAAGGAATACAACAAACATTTCTTACTACTAAAGAAGATGCATGATTGAACTCTATGAATGTATTGTAGATTTTTTTGTTAAACTTTGAGAGGTTTGGTATATGTAGTGTCAAAAATTGTATACCGATACAATTTCACACTTATGTTTTGAACCTACCTTAGCCTATAATTTTATAATGGATTTTTCCATTATTACATAAAATATTTTTTTCTTGCACATGAAAAGAACAAGAGGTTACTACACATATCCTCAATTTTTTAAAAATTATCCTGGACATTAGTGTTACATATAGAAGCTTGCACGATGCACTAGAATCTAGCAAATTTTTAAAATTCAAAAATGTACTTTTTGCATGGCTCATTCATGATGTATATCATAATTCTCAAATATGAAAGTAATGTCTCTTCCCTCTAATCTAAGAAAATATAACTCCCCTTTTTTTCAATTTCTCATAATCTTTTGACAACTCTCACTCACTCAACCCTCAACTATTCTACTTTTTGGAAACTCTACCAAAAATTTAGTACCTATCACAAACACTCTAAGGAGCACTCTTGGGAATTTTATTTTCTTCTTTCACAACAATGAGGTATTATCAAAGGGAATAATTACTATCACACTTATGCATTCCTTTATATTTTAAACCCTTGATTGCTAGTAATACCTATATTTTTTACTGTTTTCCAAGATAATCTATTTTTTATAAGAGACATCATAGACTAGGTTTGACACCATTATCACTTATCTATCCACTTTAAATCCTTAACACAACTAGGATTTAAGAGAATTTTATCCTTTATCTTCATTTTCTTGTCCATGGAGGTAGAAATACCAAAATTGAGGTTTGACTAAGGCAAGCCTTGAAACAAACCTAATAATATTTCCCATCTTTGTTTGTGCAAGATAGTGATATTTAGAAATTGGGTCAAAAATATTAGAAATTTTTGAGGTAATTGGTAAAGGATGACAACACTTCATATAATGACATTCATGCTACATGTTGGAGTCTTGGAAAAATATCTTCTACGCTTAGTGATAGGTTTTTTTATTGTTATTCTATTTTTTGTAGTGAATAGATTTATGCATGTCATTATTTTTCTATAAGATAGACTCTAAGTATTTTCTCTATGGTCCATGACTCCAAATACATTAAAATATTATGTTTAAACACTCCTTTTATTTGATTTTTTGTAATTTCCTTAATTTTGTACATATACTTAAGAATTTGAAACTTCTTTGAGGTAATGTAAAAAATTAATTATTGTAAAGTTATTTTTCATAATATAAGAAGGGAAGGGATTTGAACCCAATTACAGAAAGAAGAACAAAAATAACAAAGAAAACATAAAAAAAATGATACCCTGACCAACACCAAAGCTACAAATAGCTAAAACCTAGTTCTAAAGAGCACAAAATCAAGAAAAAAATAACATATATATTTTCAATTATCAATCAGGGAGTCCATCAACTCCTCCTACGGAGCCATTGAAAAAGATCTTTTGGAATTTTTCTTATATTTACTAGTAACATGTTGATCTTCAACACTGCCTTTCTTCTTTTTCTGTCTCTTATCACCATAAGAAATACAATTTTTTCATTATTCCATTAGTAATCTTCACCAAATCATAGAAATATTTTTCCATTTTATTTACTCTACCTTAGTATTGAATTTGGCTATCATAGATGATTTTCCACTTGTTAAAACTTTAACAGTCCTTTTTCTCTTGCATTTTATTTTCCATAACAAAAACTTTGGTTTTAAGAATCTCTATCTCAAAATTAAAAGAATAAATAAGGTCTTCCTAATTTTCAACTTACACATCATCCTCTTACTTTTCATTCTATTATTTCTCTTGGTCCTCTTCCTAGTATTTTACAATTTTAGGATCTTCTTCCCTAGACTTAGAGTCTTCATCTTTCCCTAAATCATAATCCACCATTTTTTATGAGAAGGAGAAGCCATATAGAATTATTCAACCATTTCCTACTCTTCCTTTTCTTCTTCCTATCCTTCTTCAAATTCTATCTCTTTATCATCCATTTCCTTTTGTGGGATAACATTCATCTCCCTAGAATCATTCCCATTATTTAGAGGATTGAATGAAAAACCTCTCCATCCTCATTAGGACCCCATTCATTATAAATCTCTACATTCTTTCCTATTTTATAAAAATAATTTTTATTTTTAGTTGCATAGGTCTTATCTAACCTAGCCAACCTTATTCTCTCCTTCTTCTCTTTCTCATTATTAACAATATCTTCATCACCCAAATTTTGTATTCCTCATGAGAGATATCTATAGAATTATTCCTAAGTGTCATTACAACCTCTATATCTCCCGCAACCTAATTAACTTGAGGGATACTAGTCTTTTTATTTCTCTTCTATAAATATTCCTCTTGGATAACTGTTGGAGAATTTTTTAGGCTAGAAGAAGACAACAAACTATTTTCCCCACATTGGGTGTGTAGTGTAGTAAAATGAATAAACTTGCATTTTTACACTTGTTTGAGCCCACCTTGCTTTATTTATCCTTCTTTATGGCTTAATTGGCCCTATTTTATGTCCAAAAGCCCTATGAATGACATATTTTTCTGGTAAATCCTCACATTCTCCAAAGCATATCTGATCCCCTAATGACTCTGATTGGTGTGTCCCTGATTTTTGGTCAGGACTACGATGCCACTAAGGGCATTCTTGTCCCCCTGAGGTCCTAGGACTCAAATTTTGAGGCATCTATTTTGGGCCCCTTTTTGGTGTATGTGCCCCAAGTTTCATCACTTGGGACTAAGAGGCCACCTAGGGCATCTTAGTCCTCCTTGAGTCATTTTTATGATTTAATTTCAAATCTTGGTGAGATTTAACCTCCTTTATTCTTTGAATTCATATGTTGGCTTGGTGTGATATAATTTCAGGATATTAAGCATAGACAAGTATAAGTACATGGTTGATTCATTCATTTTCATCCTAAGAAATTGAAGAATTTTGTGAGAGCATTCATTATAGTCAAATTGAGTTCACAAGAGAATTCAAGAGAAATTCATCAAGCATTTGGAGCCATCATCAAGTTTCAAGCATCATGTCAAATATTTTTCTTGCATCATGTGTGTTGTTGTGCTAACATTTATGATGTAGGGTTTTGATTCAAGCAAGCAAGCAATTCAAGATCTATCAAGCATTTCAAGATCCATATCCATTGTAGCCATTACACACAATCTTGCAACATTTTCAAGGGTTTGGTGATTTGTAGCATTACATGTTGTTCATTCACCATTTCCTTCATCATTTCTATTTCATTTCAAGGTTTAATTACCAACAAGGGGTTTGACCAAGGCAAACCCCTATTCACTAACAATCATCAAGTTTTTCTATCTTGTCTATTTTTGTTTGTAGATTTAGGTTGTAGACTTGAAGATCACTTGGAGTGCAAAGTTACATTTTTAAAGTTGTCATTTTCATGAAAGCTCACTTACAGGTCAGATTCAGATGTTTTAGAACTTGTGATCCGAGGAGAAGCAATTGCAGATTTGGGAGCTCAAGACCACATTCACACGTTTTAGAATTTTAGATGGGGACTAAGATGGGAGTAAAGGAATCTTAGTCCTCTAGGTGGAATATTTTAGTGATTTTTTGAGATTTTGTTCCATTATCTGAATATTCTATGTTTGCCCCGAAAAACAATAGTGGGACTAAGATGGGATTAAAGGCGTCTTAGTCCTCCAAGGCATATTTCAGCAGTTTGTTTGCATTTCTAGAATCCTTTTGGCATCTCCAGGTTTCCTAGGTACACATACCCTAACTTGGATTTGTTCATTTTTAGTATTAAGAAGCTTCATTTTGCTTCTTTTAAGTGTTTTTCATATCACAATGTATTTTCAAACATTGTTGTTTCCAAGCATTTGCTTGCTGGTGAACCCTTTTTTTTTATAGAACACCCCCTCCTAAGTCCTCCTAGTTGTGTATTGACTCACCTTGAGAGGTTGATAGTCAATCCTATTAGTGTTCTTAGGATGTATTCGAATGAACTAGGTAAAGTGGGGAGATAATCCATCCTTTCTCCCCATTTTCACCATTGTTCAGTGTGCATGTCCAAGAATCCCATAGTATTTTTACCTTTCCCACCCAAGCTAGTGTTCTTGGAGGGAAGGTTATTAGAAGGAGGGGTTCTTAAAGAAATAATAGAAATAGGTCTTTTAAATTTCAACACCTTAGTAAGAGTTGTAGAACAATTAGTATTCCCTTTGAAAATATTGATAGACGTAGGACTACTCTTCAAAGACTTATTTTGTATTATTTTTATCTTCACATAAGACTTCTTAACACTAGTGTTAGCCATATGGGTTAAGTTAAAACTAAACTTATATAAAGTGATAATTAATCCTTGACATTATGGAGGGTAAGCACCATCCTAAATAAAATTATCCAAAGAAGAAATTAAATAAAAATGAAGAGTAATTAAATTACCATGCCAAAGATTATCCAAAATAGAAAAATGGTAGAAATGGATAATTTTAAACCTATCTTCAAAAGTAAATTACTTCATGACATGCAAAAATCATCATCAATCATGGTGTAGGAGAATCCTCCTAGCTATATCAATTCTGAAGCTTCTTCACCTTTTCACCATCTTCTAGAAAGGTGATCCGGTGGATATTTTCATTGAAAAAGGAAGTGTCTCCAAATCTCTAGATTTTGGCACCATTAGGAAGATCTAAGTGTCCTGATTTCAACACAACTTGAATGGAGCAAAAAGGAGTCCGTTTGCACAAGTTATGGCCAGTCAAAGGTTTGGTCAAACAGCGTACCAGGGGCCGACAGGAAGCGGAAAAATTCATCATCTTGGAAATTGATGGAACTAGTGTCATCGCGAAGAGCTCATTGAGACGATTCTAATGATGTTCGTTTCATCAAAAACGGACATCGTATGCTCGAGTTACAAGAAGTCAAACTTGTCAACTTGAAGGTACAACTGATGACGTCAGCATGCTGACGTGTCCCATCCGTATTGTACGGACACAAGTGTGTGAATTTCGGTCCAACACATGGCAAGTGACTCACTTGTACAGACCAATCATCTATTGACATGTGCTCATCCATACGGGTGACGTGGCTCTTCGTACGTAGCTGGCTGACGTGGCTCTCTCTAACGTGGTAGCTGATTGTGAATCATACCCCAATCAAATTCTGACACATGGCATGTGTCGGGCACCCCACGTGGCTATCTCCTCCATCGTCGGTGTTAGAGACTAATGGTTTGTTTGTGAAACAAAATAGTTGTTAAGCCGACTCAAACCCGCGGCCTGAGGCGTCGGAGCCGGGTGTTCAACCGTTACACCCGTGAGCGAACTCTTCACTTATTATTGTCACAAGATTGTTTTGTTGTGAGGATTCGGTGGAGTTCAAAACAAACGGTGGCCGGCGGGGTTGGAACTGCTAACCCCCATCCAACCAAAAATATTATCCACTGTTGTGCCACCGAAACAACTTTGTTATGTTATTGAGCTCGGTTTGTTTTGTTCGATGATTATAGTCTGAATGTCAACAAATAGCCTAATTTGGCTAAACTACCCCTAACTCCTATAACCAAAGTTGGTCAAAAGACAAATTTGTTGTTTTACGAATTTTTGAAGAGGTTGTAAATGACTTGTAATGTTTGGTAAAGGGGTTGTTTTTGTTGTTTTGATTGTTAAGCCTTATTTGGCTTAATTTCATGTATAAAAGAAGGGGGAATGTAGCTCTTAGGGGTTCAGTGAATGCAGGGGACATAGTGGTGAGAGAAATAGGTGTCAGGTGATACGAAGAAAGGAGATCTTTGAGCCATTCTTGTACATCGGAGTTTTGTTATGATACCGAAGTGCTCGAAGGAATGGTCTTGATGCATTGTACTTGATTTTGGAGATTAATTGGATCGGTCGTACTCTATTGGAGCCGACCTGGAGACATAGTCATGTTTGTGGCGAACTCTGTAATCAAACTCTGTTTGCACCTTTTATCTTCTTCTCTCTAAATTCTCTCTCTCATCTTAAGTTTTGATGCATAGTTTTGTTAATGTATACATGAATTAAAATTTTGCAAAGTTGTTTTAATTAAGCATTCAAAACACAATTTAGTCTAGATCCGTATATAGATCAAAATGCATCAATGAAATCTTGATAACTAATTTTAATTCTCTTTTCCACCTTAGTTCCATCACAATTGAGGCTTGTTGCCCTTGCTATAAGATCCTTAGTCATAGTAAATCTAACCCCTCCCCACAAGGACCTCACCTTTCATCAAATAATTAAAAAACTTTGAGGTAAGGATATTATTAAACCCTCTCATGGAAAGAAAGAAATGAGTTAAACCTCATTTCTCAAATATTTTCTAGAGTTCCACATTTTTTCTCATCATGTTGTCAGGGTTTAGGCATATTGGAGCAATAAATAGTAACAATTATATGAAGATTAAATAACTTAGAAATAACAATGAAGAATAACACAAAAGAGATCAACACAAAATTTAATGTGGTTCAACCAATATGGGCTACATCCATAGAAACTCAACCATCCAATGATTTTATTATCCAGTGCAAAACATATTGCAATATCATGAATGCCACACCACAACTTACATCCAAGCCATTTATAACAATACTTTTGGAACCTTCTAGAATTAGGGTTTTTCAAGGTCATTTTTCATTTGATGTGTTAACGAGAAAACCTTGATATGTCAACGAGAAAAAAAATTTGACGTGTCAGTGGGAAACCTTGACATTTCAATGGTAAAAAACCTTGACATGTTTATGAGTGTACAATATTTGTATGATCAATCACCATATACCAATAATCTCCCACTTGGAGACTAATTAGGCTCCACAACAAACAATCTCCCTCTTGGAGACTGATCCTAGATGACACCACCACACTTGCAACTCCCACTGGATTATAGGTATGGCTAGTTTCTTATGTCCACCATTATCATTCATGAAAGCCAACAAAAACTGATGAGGCAATTAGTTCCTCTCATGTAACTGCCTTTGTCAACATATCTACAAGATTCTCACTTATGTAAATTTTCTCTGCTTCAATTCTCCATCCTTCAAAGCTAACTAGATGAAGTGGTATTTGAGTTGTATGTGCTTAGTTTTTGAATGTAGAGATTAATTCTTAGCAAGATGTATGGAACTCTGGCTATCCATGTATAAAGGGCTATCTTCTTGTCATTGTTCCAATTCCTCCAAAAAATGATGTTGTAACCAAATCATCTCCTTGCTAGATTTCGTAGCAACAACATACTCATCTTCAGTAGTTGAAAGTGAAACAGCCTTTTATAGTCTTAACTCTTGAAATCCAAATGATTCCAATATCTCCTACGGTAAAAAAACATAACCTATAGTAATCCTCCTGCTATCAATATCACCTGCCAGATCTAAGTCAACAAATCCCTTTAGATAATTTTTTTTTCCTCCAAAACATAGTTTCTTTGAAGTAGTACCTCTTACATATCAAAGAATCCATTTTACCATGTATTCCAATGTTCCATTTTTGGATTGCTCATATACCTACTCACAACTCCCACTATATGTGCAATATCTTTCCTTGTGCATACCATTGGATACATCAAGCTTCCAAATACTAATGCATATAGTATCTTAGACATTTTGTCTTCCTCCTCTTGTGTCTTTGGACACATCCCCTTAGTCAGCTTAAAATGACTAGGAAAAGGTGTACTAACTAGTTTTGCATTCTGCATGTTAAACCTTTTCAACACCTCTACAAACTCACTTTGAGACAAAAATAATTTCTATTGGTCCTGTCCCATATGATCCTCATACAAAAGATTCATTTTGCTGCACTCAAATCCTTCATAGAAAATGAATTTGCTAAAAAAAATTAATTTCATTTATATGTTGTATGTTAGACCCAACAACAAGCATGTCATCAACATAAAGCAACATGATAATATAGCTACCATCATTCAATTTCTTAAAATAAACACAATAATAAAAATGACATCTTTTGTAACCTTTTTCAGCCATAAAACTATCAAATTTCAAATACCATTGTCGAGGTGCTTGCTTTAGGCCATAAAAACTCTTATTTAACCTCCACACAAATTCCTCTTTACCCTTGACCTCATATCCTCGTGGTTGTTGCATGTTTATTTCCTCTTCCAAACCCCCATGGAGAAATGTTGCTTTCACATCTACCTATTCAAGATGCAAGTCTTTAGTAGCCACAAGACTTAGAATATTTCTAATAGAAGTCATCTTTACAACCGGAGAAAATATTTAATCAAAATATATACCTTTTTTCTATGCAAAACCTTTTACCATGAGTCTGGCCTTATATCTTTTCTTTCCTCCATCTTCTTCCTTCAACTTGTAAACCCATTTATTTGGCAATGCTCTTTTACCTGCAAGAAATTAGACTAAGTCCCAAACTTTGGATTCTGCAACAAGGAATCCATTTCCTCTTTCATGCCTAGATCCCACTACTTTTTGGTATCTACCTGCATTGCTTCTTCATAACCTTCAGGTTCACCAAAATCAATTAGTAATATGGAATATAATGATGGAGAAAATCTTTCTAGAGGTCTAGTTATCCTTGTAGAATGTTTAACGCTTGCAGGAGTCTATGAGATAACTTGTTGTTGTTGAGCATCAAAAACCACTTGTGTTTTATTTTATGGAATCTCATCCAACACCATTATAAGATAGAAAACTGTCATCACTAGGGTTTAGGACATAGGGTAACAATCTTCTATACTCCACATTGAAGGAAACCCTAGAGATCTCAATCCAATGAAGAAAGGGGAAAGAGATCTGACAATAGGGTTCTCCTAGGGTCTGATTGTAAACTAATGAGGGGTTCACCACCAAGCTAGGGCTTAGAAAGAATAATAAAATGCAAGATCTAATGAGAAAACCTAGTGATACACAAAGCTTAAATGAATGACCTAGAAATGCAAGTAAATCATAATAGAAGACTGTAAAATTAGAAGTGTGCACCTGGAAACCTATAGAGGCTTGAATGAAGTCCTAAAATGTTGCAAACACTGAATTTAATGTTGAGTGGGACTCATACACCGGTCTGGGTGATTTAGTCCTAGATATGGGTTTTTGTGTAGAAATTAAAATCTGGCAAATGGGTGTTTGAAACTGCAAAAACCCTAAAAATTGGTTGTACTAGGACTCATACACCCAAGGTGGTGTATTAGTCCCAATGATTTTTTTGAAGGTTAAGGCCTGATCCTACTTTCCAATCTCTCATCTTTCTACCACATCTTGTTTCCAAATTTGAAAATTTGATTTTGAACTTGTAGGTGACTTTTTTGTGAAGATAGCAACCTTGCAAATGAGGGGAAAACACCAAAAAAAATTTCCAATCTTGTAACCTAATCTTCAAGGGATCTTCAAGCTCCAAGACAACTAGATATGCAATCACAAATGTAGAGAGAGAAAAACTTGTTAATTTTTTATTAAATGGGGGTTTTCCTTGGCCAAACCTCTTTGAGGCAATTAAACCAAATGATGAGACAATAAAATAAGGACATGAAGCATGAAACATGAACAATGATACCTTGAATATTTCTTTTAAATCAACAATCTAACATGAAATGGCTATGAGGAAGGTAGATCTAGATCTTGAAATTTGATATGAAACAATACTTGTAAATGGATCTTCAATGATACATCACATCACTAGCTCTACAACATGCTTGATGCTTGATATCCTTGACATGATGAAGAATCTACCCTTGAATGCCTTAAAAATGATCTTGAATGTTCTCTTTATGATCTTGTAAAGTCTTGCAATGGTTAACTATTGAGTGCTTTACTTGATATCATGTAGGCTCATTTAAATAATTATTTGAGACCTCATTTATATAGGCAATCCATCTAATATCCCGTGTATTAGATCCTATAGGCCGACATTCATAAAATCTGAACCTAATCCTATATTTCCCACCCAAAACCCTAAAAAGGGGCCAAATGGGACTCATACACCACACCTGGCATATGGGTCCCACCTGGGTGGGTTTCGTATGCCCAGGGTGGAATATGGGTCCCACAAGGCCTTTTTGGAAAGAGAAAGTGTTAGGGTGATGAGAAATTAAGCTTATTTAATGATATTGTTGGGATTTTGATTGAAATATGCCATGGGATGGATAATATAGGGTCTTAGGGGCCTATTAATGATGATATTAAGGTCATAAATGTAAGAGAGCCCAAAAATAAATGTGAAAGAGTAAATAAATATATTTTACATCAAATTAAGGTAAAATCAAGTCAATTTAGCTTATAAGGGCCCAAAATACCATGTAAATGTGTACAACACATTACAACACTAGATTAAGGCACCATTAGGTCCAAGAGCCCTAAATTTAATGTGAAGGTGTAAATGGATACACTTTACAACATTAAATCAAGGAAATGTTAGGTTTATTTAGCTTAGAAAGGGTGTAAGACCTCATGTGGATGTGTAAAACACATCACAACATTAGATCAAGGCGACCTTAAGTTCATTTTAAAATTAATCATTCCCAAATTAAGAGAAATTGTACCATCCCCAAGGGAGTACAATTTTCGTTGTTACGTTTATCCCCCACTTTAGTGAGAGGATAAACTTGCTTCAAAATCACATTAAATTAGACATTCAAGAGGGGTCCAAGTGTATTGACACAGATGGTTTAGGATGAAAAAGATTGAGGAGGTGGTCAAGCCTCCAAGGTCCAAGATCTGACATCAAACCAAGATAAGCACAAAAGGACATGCATAAGGTGTATTATATGCAGTAAAACAAGATACATAAACATGCAATACCAATGATTAAATGAAAGAAAAAAAATGTAAGAAAAAATAAAAAGAGGTGGATCAAGCCTCGACCATTTGTCTAATGTGATGTGGATTAGATTTAAGTTGTTTTCCCAAAGATGCATGCTCACTCTAAGGCAGCGAAACTTCAGGCTATCTGCTGGGTGAGTAATCCAAGAAGGTGAGACACATATGACCGATATGCACTCACACACACACACAAGTGGCTAAGGGAAAGTCATGCCTCAAATCAACTTCCCATCAAACCATATCAAATTTATAACTCTTGATAACTTTGATAAGCCCCCATGCAAAAAATGATCTTCAAGATTCATGAGACAAGAAAAAATTCGTATGCTTGGAGATCATGAAAAAAAGAGGGTGCTATAGGTATGAAAAGTGTGTTATGTAAGGTGGCCATATACAAATAGTGTAAGGTTAGTTCAAAGGGATTTTTCTTAATTTGTGTAAGGTCTCTTCTTAGGGAACATCATGCCTAATGTCTTCAAGAGAGGATAAGTCAAAGAAATGTCATAGTCTTGGAGGAAATCTAACCCAATGACACCACTAAGAAAAGGACGCATCACAAGAAGAAAGAAATCACACAATGAAACATGAGTGTTGATGTAAGCCCCCACTTTAAAGTGGTTGCTAACACCATTGCTATGAGAAATTGCTTTAAAGTAGAAGAAAATATGAGAGCTTATTCAAAAATACCTATGCCAAGTCATATGTTTCTGAATTGAACTATTTAATGGATAAGTATGTCACATGTGAGCCAATTTAAGGCATGTTATCCACATCCCAAGATTTCTCTTATATATATTCATGAAATGTTCTCAACTAGCCAAAAGAGACAAGAGAAAGTGACATACAAGGACAAGGCTACTTAACCCCTTACCACCACTTAGTGCAGGACAAGGATGAGTCGAATAGAGTAAAAATAAGTGTCAATTAGAGGAACTAGGTTCTTCAACACAAGGAAGAGCACCACAGTCCCTGAGATGTTGAATTTTGTTACTAAAGCCTTACATTCATTAGTAGAATGACCATAAACTCTATGATAGGTGCAAAATGAATTGTTGTGGTAAAATTTCTTTCATGTTCTTAGAGAGAGGAATATCAAGTGATCTTGGAGGAGTGTCAACAAGATACCCTCTTCATCAGAAGTAGAGGATGGTCATTTATTTTGTGACAAATATATCTCTTGCTTAGTACAAGATGTCATACTTACACAAGACTCTTTAGATTACGAGATTTTATTCTCTCCTTTAAAGGAGGGTATAAAATCTAATGAATTCAAATCATTAGTGTTTTGTGAGATGACATTGACATTAAGAGAAGATTTCTTTGTTTGTTTCATTTCTTGCAAAGGATAAAAATCAAGACCACTAGTGTCTATCAATTCAAAATGTACTAATGTTAAAGTTGGCTTAGATGAATCTTTTGTAATAGTGTTGATATTAAGTGAAGGCTTGTTTGTTTCTTTTGAGGGACAATAACAAAGACCACTAGTATTTTCTTGTGTGTGAGGCTCTATAGGGACATAGATACCTTGTTCTCTAGCACCACATCCTTTTCCACAATAGCCAAGTTGTTTCATCATTTCATCACCTCATCCATAAAATTGTTTCATCGCTTTTGGATCTTAAAATGAAATGTTGTAAATGCAAATTCGGAATGAAGCAATGCATGAAATGAACCAATCAAAGCTAGATTTAGTGAAATGCATGTAATAGAAACTCAACCAAATGAAAAAAATAACTAATAGAAAAAAATAGAAGTGTAGAAAGAAAAGGTTTTTAATGCTATAAAAGGTAGTTTCAAATCTGCATTGGGACTAAATCTCCCAAAGGGGCATGTGAGTCCCAGTGAGGGTCTTTTTACACAAATTTAAATAAATTCTAAGTGATTTTTATGATTTATTATTTATATGATCTATAGACTAAATGTAAATGCATTTTTTAGATGATTTTAAATTATTTTAGATGCAAAAATGCAACCTATATGCACTTTCATTAATGAAAATATTAGAAACCCTAGAATGCCAATTATGTAATGCAAACCCTAATGCAAAGTTAATGCAAGCTAGATCTAGGATGATGGTGCACTCCAAATCAGAAAATGAAATTTTCTAAATGCAGGTTCACCAAAATTTAAGATAGAAAATTGTTGTCACTAGGGTTTAGGACATAGGGCAACAATCTTCTATACTCAACATTCAAGGAAACCCTAGAGATCTCAATCCAATGAAGAAAGGGGAAAGAGATATGATAACAGGGTTTCCCTAGGGTCTAATTCTAAAATAATGAGGGGTTAACCACCAAGCTAGGGCTTGGAAAGACTAATGAAATTGAAGAACTAATGAAAAAACCTAGTGATATGCAAAGCTTAATTGAATGACCTAGAAATGCAAGTAAATCATAACAAAAGATCGTAAAATCATAAGTGTGCACCTAGAAACCTATACAGGCTTGAGTGAAGTCTTGAAATGCTGTAAACACTGAATTAAATGTTGAGTGCGACTCATACACCGATTTAGGTGATTTAGTCCTAGATTTTGATTTTTGTGCAGAAATTGAAATTTGCTAAATGGGTGCCTTAAACTCCAAAAACCATGAAAATTGGTTGTACTGGGACTCATATGCCCAAGGTGGCATATCATTCCTAGTGTGATTTTTCTAAAGGTTACTGAGTTTCAAGAAGGAACTCAAGAACAAAACGTATCAAACAAGGAAGAGGACAAGGCAGAAGAGGACCTCATAACTAAAAAATATACATGTATTTAGTTATCCATATGAAGGAGATTTTCATCGATGTTTAGTTAAGGTTTGATCCTACTCTCTAATCCCTCCTCTTTCTGCCACACCTTGTTTTTGGATCTGAAACCTTGATTTTGAACCTATAGGTGACATTTTGTGAATATAGAAACCTTGCAAATGAGGGGACAACTCCAACAACTTTCTTCAAACTTTTAACCTAATCTTCAAGGGATCTTCAAGCTCCAAGACACCTAGATCTTCAATCACACGTGTGGAGAGAAATTTTTTTTGATTTGTTAGTAAATGGGGGTTTGCCTTGGTTAAACCCCTATGAGGTAATTAAACCAAATGATGAGATAATGAAATAAGGACATGAAACATGAAACATGGAACATAGAACATGAACAATGACACCTTGAATGGTGTCTTTTAAATCAAAATTCTAGCATGAAATGGCTATGAGGAAGGTAGATCTAGATCTTGAACTTTGATATGAAATAATGCTTGTAAATGGATCTTCAATGCTACATCAAATCACTAGCTCAACAACATGATTGATGCTTGATATCTTTGAAATGATGGTGAACCTTGAATTGCTGCAATAAATGATGAAGAATCTTCCCTTGAATGCCTTAGATATGATCTTGAATGTTCTCTTGATGATCTTGTAAAGTATTGGAATGCTTAACTCTTGATTGATTGAATTGATATCATGTAGGATCATTGAAATAATGAATTGAGACATCATTTATATAGGAATTCCATCTAATATCTTGTGTATTAGATCCCATAGGCCGATGTTCATAAAATTTGAACTTAAAACCCAAATTTCTCGCTCAAAACTCTAGAAATGGGCCAAATGGTACTCATATGGCACACCTAGAATATGGGTCCCACCAAGATGGGACTCACACACCCAGGGTGGCATATGGGTCCCACGGGGCCTTTTTGGAGAGAGAAACTGTCTAGGTGATGAGAAATTAAGCTTATTTTATGATATTGTCAGGATTGTGATTGAAATATACCTTGGGATGCACAATATAGGGTCTTAGGGGCCTATTAATGATGATATTAAGGTCATAAATGTAAGAGGTTACAAAACTCAATGTTAAAGTGTAAATAAATATACTTTACAACATCAAATTAAGGAAAAATCAAGTAAATTTAGCTTAAAAGGGCCCAAAATCCATGTGAATGTGTAAAACACATTACAACACTATATTAAGGCATGATTAGGTTCAAGGGCCCTAATTTTAATGTGAAGGTGTAAATGGATATAGTTAATAACATTAAATCAAGGAAAATTTAGGTTTATTTAGCTTAAAAAGGGCCCAAGACCTCATGTGGATGTGTAAAACACATCCAAACACTAGATCAAGGTGGCCTTAAGTTCATTTTAACATTAACCATTCCCAAATTAAGAGAAATCATACCATCCCCAAAGGAGTAGAATTTTTGTTGTTACAACCACATATTCCTTTTTGGTTTGTTCATGCTTCTTTTCTTGCAGATGATCCTTATACATGACCTTCTCATTGAATATAACATCTATACTTCTAATGATTTTATGATTTTCATAATCCCATAACTGATAACCAAATTCATATACTCCATATCCAATGAATGTACATTTTTTATACTTAGCCTCAAGCTTGATTCTATTTTCAATATCAACATGAAAAAAAGCTTCACAACCAAAGGTTTTCATAAATGAATAGTTTACCTTTTTACCAATCCAACCTCCTCTAGAATGCCACCATTCAAAGGATTTTAAGGTCCCCTATTTATTAAATAAACAATAGTATTACAACATTTTCCCAAAACTATAAGGGTAGTCAAACATGCAATCTCATGCTCCTTGCACACTCCATAATGGTCCTATTCATCCTCTTAGACACACCATTTTCTTGTGGGGTTCCAGGAACAATTTTTTGCCTATGGATTCCATTATATGAACATTAATTTTCAAATTCTCTGCTGCAATACTCACCTCCATTATCAGATTTGAGACACTTCAATATTTTTCCTATCTCATTCTCAACCAAAGCTTTCCACTTTTTAAAAGTTTCAAATACTTCTAATTTTTGTTTTAGGAAATGCACCCATTTTTTCCTAGTTGCATCATCAATAAAATTAAATTAATAACAGGATTCACCAAGAGAAGATACCTAAGTTGGTCCCCATACATCTGAATGCACAAGCTCTAATTTTTTACTCTTCTTCTCTTTCTTAACTTTGAGAAATTAGACTCATTTTTGTTTTCCATAAAAACAATTTTTGCAGAACTCGAATTCAATTTGCTTCAAACCTGGTAGAAACTTTCTTGAGTGAAGCATCTTCATCCCTTTCTCACTCATTTTCCCAAGTCTATGATGCCACAATTTTTTTTTTCCCCTATAACAAGTGCTATAATTTTCGCGATAGCAACTATTTTTGTAACAGCTAAGGTAGAATAAGTATTACCAGTTCACAAATACAAAGTGCCTACCTTTTCACTTTTAGCTACTACTAATGCACCTTTAGTGACCTTCTAGAATTTGTCTGAAAAGGTAACTATGTAGCCTTCACTACCTAGTTGTCCTACAAAAATTAAATTCCTTCTCAAATTTGGAACATGCATTACCTCCTGTAGCAACCATTCATTTCCATTCTGCAACTTAATTTTTATCTTTCCTTTTCCAACAATCTGACAAGGTTCATCATCACCCAAATATGCTTGTCCAAAATCACCTTGAACATAATTTACAAAATATTTCCTATGGGGTGTGGCATGAATTGAAGCCCTTGAATCTATTACTCAGGAATCATTAGCATTAGCTAAACAAAAAATTAAAGCATCTTATAAGTTATCACTTGCAACATTAGCTTCCTTACTATCATCATGTTGTACATCTCCTTATTTTCCATTTCGAGACCAACAATCCTTATTCAAGTGCCCTGGCTTTCCACAGTGCCAACAATCCATTCTTCCTCTACATTTAGATCTTCCTTTCTTCGACTTCCCTTATGACTTCCTATGATTTGTTGGGATTTTTCCTCTCTCCTTTGTTCTTCCCCTATTCTCTATAGTCAAAGCATTACCCAATGTTGAACTCTCACCTATGCTTTTCTATCACATTTCCTTGCTAAGGATAACACCAACAACATCATCAAATTTATATGTATTTGAACTAAAGGCAGAGTTACTTACTTCCATTACCAAGCTATTCCAGATTTCTAGCAAAGAACATAAAACCAAGAGAGCCCTCACCTCTTCATCAAAATTAAATTTTACAAAATTTAATTCACTGGTAATCATATTAAACTCATTTAAATGATTTTTCATAGATCCACCTTCAATCATTTTTTAGATTAAACAAACACTTCATGAGAAATAACTTATTTGAGGCTAAGGGTTTTTCATACAATTTATCCAAAGCTATCATCAGATCCTTTATTGTCTTTGTTTCTATTATATTGAATGCCACAGATGGTTCCAGACACAATTGAATCATTCCCACTACCTTTCTATTCAGAATCTATCATTCTTCATCGGACATTGTAACTTCTGTCTTTGCTTTTCCTTGCAATGGTTCCCATACATCCTTTTGATACAAAGAATCTTCCATAATTGATAATTCTAGGTGTTGAACTTCTCAACCTTTAATTTTCCTTCCTCCATTACTCCCACTCAAATCAAAAGGTTTCCTACCAATCAACCAAAATAAACACGGATCTGATACCAGATATTAGGGTTTAGGGAGTTTGGAGCAATAAATATTAACAATTATATACAGATTAAATAACCTATAAATAGCAATGAAGAATAAGACAAAAGAGATCAACATAGAATTTAATGTGGTTCACCCAATATAGGCTACATCCATAGAAACTCAACCATCTAATGATATTATTATCCAGTGTGCAAAGTAGATTACAATATCATGAATGCCACAAGACAAGGTGCATCCCAGATGCTTATACCAAGCTTTTTGGAACCTTCTAGAATTAGGGTTTTATAAGGTCATTTTTAATTTGAAGTGTTAATAGGAAAACCTTGATGTGTCAATGGGAAAAAACCTTGGCATGTTAATGGAGAAACCTTGGAAAAACCTTGACATGACACCACATACCAACACACATCACAAGATATAGGCTTAGTTCTAAGGCTCGATACACCCATACTCAACTTCGCACATAGATAAACACCAAAGGAGTTACTGATAGAAAAATGGCTAATCTCAACACAAAGCCATTTTAATATTTGACACCTTTTTATTAAATTATCCTCACCATATTTTCTTTCAATCCTGCAAGGGGAGCTAGGAAAGTACACTCCTCAATTACAATTCTTGATAGAACCATCATAATCAAGTTTTCTCTTATCATATTCTAGATAATGCAAGGTAAAATCCTTTATAGTACCTCCTATGATATGAACCTTTATATAATTTCTAATAAAATCCTACTCATCATTCTTACACTCTTTAAATGAAGGGAAGCCAATGATATTCTTGATCCTATGATCTTTCAACATTAAAATTTTGGTCCACTCATTACTCCAAAAGGTGGAACCACCTTGCAAAATCATATAGCTATCACCTTTAGTTCTTCCCACATCACATGTCCTTTCTGTAAAATTATGAGCTTTTATATATTTAATTAAAAATAAAAGCCAAAAAAATCTTCCTTTTATTGATCATTTGAAAGAAATAATTTTCCTATCCTTAGAAAGGGTCTCTTTAACCTTAAGTGGTAGGTCTATATCATACTTCCAGTACTTTTATTCTCTGAACACTAGAACTAAGTTAGAAACAATATCTGTAGCATAAGTCCCTTCTTTATAAGTATTCCCTATATTGCATAGAGATGACTAAACTACAACATAGACCTACAATCTCCAATCACATTCCTTATCTTCTAAGGTGGAGATTTATTATTCTAAAACAAGTCAATTATTAATTTTGAATATCCTTCAATTTCTAATATTTCATATCCCAACATCTTGATTCTCCTAAAACCCCACCACACCACATATGCCTCAGCCTCATTATTAGATTTCCACCCATTATTTTATCATACCCCTCAATTAGCCAGCCTTTTTCATCTTTGATAACACCTCCAACAATAGAAATTCTATGGTTACCCTTAGAAAAACAATCAAAATCTATTTTGATCTAGCCCTTCTAAGGGGACAACTACTTAACACTATTCCTCAAAAGGATCTTAGCCCAATCAATCTTAGTCAGGTCTTGATTAACCCCACAATTTTTTTAACAGTTAGCTCAAGTTAGGAAGGCATATTTTTTTGTAAAGTTGTTAATTATTTGCAATTTTAAATTTTCACCATTACATTTTGCTAAAACTAAGAATTATTTATACACATCTTCTTTCTTTCTTCTATTATCTCCTACTTGAATTTTTTGTTTAGTGAATGAATATTATCCAAAAATGTTGAATATCTTTCTCCAAACCTTTCAAGAATTTTAAAATGTATATTCTAAAGATTATTTTGATATGATAGAAGAAGTTCTTTATGATTTCCAAAGAATTCCTAGTTCTAAAACTCTTACATCTTCTTCATCTTCATATATTTCTCTTACTTCTTCAAAAATTTCTATATACTCTTTTTCAACAAAATCCTCCAATAGTTCTAATATAAAAATGAGAAATTGTTTGTTCATATATGTGGTACACATAATTTAATTGATAGAAGATTAGCTAATGATCTCAATTGTTCTAGTTTTCTAGTCTCTAATTGTTCAAGTCATGATGGTTGATGGGAAACAACTCTCTTGTGGAGGTAAATGCAATAACATTAACCTCTCAATGATAAATTATAAAATATATTAAAAAAAGTATCGTCCTATTAGGGGAGTAAATGTATCTTTGGGTGTGCAATGTATTAGAAAATTAGGAACAATGCCATTCAATTTAGGAATTATCTATAGCTTTTAGTACACATGGGAAAAGGTATAAATTTTTTGGGATATAATCACCACTAAGTGAAATCATTGGATCCCATAGGATGTATACATTGATCAAGAAAGGTTCTTATAATATAAGAGCACAAATATATTTTACAAAAGCACAAGATGTGGCAACTCAAGATTGACCAAAATTTCAAGAGATAATTTAAAGCCATCAAGAATTATTTCAAGAATATAAAGTCGGGCTTCTAATTAGAGACCATTATCATGATATTGAATTAATACCAATAAGAATTATTCATACAAATAAAATTTCATTTATATCCCCTATGATTATTATTAACAAAAATGATGATTCATGGGGAATGTGCTCACATTACAAGGAGCTAAAAAAGATCACTCATAGAGAAATTTTTCATATTACTATTGTTAATGTATTATAAGATGTGGCAATAGAAAAAGTATCCCTTTACTTTTCCTTGCTCGTTTGGTCCCTGCTTTTTTTAGCATAATGTTTCCTTGATTTAGTGTTGTAATGTGTTTGACACATTCACATTAGGTCTTGGGCCCTTGTGAACTAAATAAACTTAATTATGCCTTATTTAGAGTGTTGTAAAGTGTTGTAACATAGTTTCACACTAATATAGGGTTTCATTAATAAACTGAGCTTTTTTATGCATTCATTGGCCTAATTTTGCATCCACAATCCTTAATTAATACATCTTTCCAAGGATAATCCTGACATAAACCAACATCCAATCATAATTCAAGTGTTTTTATGTTGTGTGGCCCAGATTTAGTGATTTGGGACTCATACACCACCTTGGGCATATGAGTCCCACCTAGGTTTTTGGGCCCTGATTCTAATTTGACATCATTCTAAGCATTTTTAAAAACTATGTTCCATAGTTAAGCCTAATGGGACTCCTATGCCACTTGTGGTGTATGAGTCCCATGTGGCCCAAAATAAAATTTAATTCAAATTTTTGGTGAGATTTTGTTCTCCTAGATTTGATGTCAGCTTGTAGTGTTGTAATTTCAAGAAATTTGGCATAAATAAATATAGATATATGGTTATTTCACTCATTTTTTAGTTAACAAGATAAGATTTTCAAGAGAGCATTCCTAATAGTAATTTTTTTATTACAAGACTTAACAAGGGCATCAAGAGAGTTAACAAGAGAACTTCTAAAGTAGTCAAGGCCATAATTCTTCATCAATTGTTACAGCAATTCAAGATCCATCATCATGCCAAGGTTATCAAGCATCAAGCATGTTGTTGAGCTAGTGTTGTGATGTAGCATTGAAGATCCATTTACAAGAATTGTTTCATACCAAAGTTCAAGATCTAGATTTACAAGATATCATTCAAGATACCATTGTTCATGTTCCATGTTCCATGTTCCATGTTTCATGTTTCATTTCCTTATTTCATTATCTCATCATTTTGTTTAATTACCTAAAAGGGGTTTGACCAAGGAAAACTGAGTATGTGTAGGATCATGATGGGAAAAAAAGTGGTGATATGTAAGTTATATGATGGCCCACATGGCTGACTACTTTTTTCTACCCAAAATTGATGAAACGAAAAGGGTTTTTAAAGGAGATTCTCAGCTTTCCACCAATATAAATTATGCTTTACTTTGAATTTAATAATTAATTATTATTCATTTTCTATTTGAATTACGACTAAAGTCCTGATTGATAGGTTAATTGAAAAAAATCTATAGCTTTCAAATGGTCTCACATTTTTTTAATACAAAAAACATGTGTTACATTCTATGCTTTACATACAATAGGATTAAAAAAAATGAATTTCATGAAGTTTTGACCAAGTTAAGGTGGTCAGACATATGAGTTTTTATATTTTGAAAAGTTATAATAAAAAAAATCATAATTAATTATTTACTTGGAAAAAAATTACAAGAAAATATGAATCACATCAGGACATGAATCCTCTTCTTATATCTAAAATTTTATAAAAAAATATTATCATTTTATTGTGGTTAGGGTGGTCAAACAGACACCTATTTATTTTTTCCCTGAAATTAAAATACTACTACATTGAAATTTCAAATTTTCACCAAATAGATTTTTTTTAAAATAAACCTAGTAGTTTAGACAATTTGCTACATATTCTATTCTTACATATTTTTGAAAAAATATAGATAACTTATTCAAATTTCTACGTCAAGTTGCCTAACTCTGATTTTCTAAATTTTCATCGCCATTTAAGGGCCTATTTTTTCTATGATGATCGTGCACATACCCAACCCCCATTCTCTAACAATCAATAAGTTTTTCTCTTTCTACATGTGTTATTCTAGATCTAGGTGTCTTGGAGCTTGAATATCCTTTGAATATTAGGTTTCAAGTTTTAATAAATTCATCAAGTCATCACAAGTTTGTCATCTTCACTAAAAGTCACCTACATGTTGCAAATCAGGGTTTCGGATCTAGAAACAAAGTGTGGAAAAAAGAGTAGAGAAAGGAGGGTAGAATCAAGTCTTAACCCTTTGAAATAGAATATTATGACTAATATGCCACCTTGGGAATATGAGCCCTAGTACTACCATTTTCTAGGTTTTAGGAGATTCAGAGTAAGCACTATCAGATTCCAATTTTGGCATAGAAAACCCAGTCTCAGACTAAATCACACAAACTGGCATATGAGTCCTAGTGGGCCTTAAATAGTAATTTTTTAAGGTTTTAAAGATTTTTTTGACCTCATCACTCTTCTAGGTGCACCTCTTCTCATTTACAATTTGATATTCTGTAGTTTAGTTTCATTTCTTAGGTCATCTAGTTAGGTTTTGCATGGTACTTTGCATATTTCATTCATTTGTTGTCTTTCCAAGACTTAGCTTGGTGGTGAACCCCTCATTAGTCTCTAATCAAACCCTAGGACACCCTATTGTAATATCTCTTCCCCCCTTTCTACATTCAGATTGAGATCTCTAGGGTTTCCTTGAGTGAAAATTGAGAGAAATATGTCTAGATCCTTAAACACCTAGTTTGTGTTCCACCTCCCAAAAGGTAGAATACCTATTTCCATGTTTCACGTTGGTTAACCCGCATTTAGAACATCTTAATTCTAATTTGGATTGCACTATCATCCTAGATCTAGCTTGCATTAACATTACATTAGGGCTTGCATTAGTGAAAGTGCATATAGGTTGCATTTTTGCATCTTGCATCATTGAATATCATCTAGAATGTGCATTTGCATTTTCTCTACAGATCATACAAGGGTATGTGTAGGTTCATGATGGGCCAAAAAGTGGCGATATGTAAGTGATATGATGGCCCATGTGGCTGAGGAATTTTTTCTTACCCAAAATTGATGAAATGAAAAGGGTTTTTAAAGGAGATTCTCAGTTTTCCACCAATATAAATTATGCTTTACTTTGAATTTAATAAATTATTATTATTCATTTTCTATTTGAATTACGAATAAAGTCCTAATTGATAGGCTGATTAAAAAACATTTATTGCTTTCAAACGATATCACATTTTTTAAATCTAAAACATGTGTCACATTCTATGCTTTGCATACTATAAGTTAAAAAAAATAAAATTTATTTTCATGAAGTTTTGACCAAGTTAAGGTGGCCAGACATACGAGTTTTTATATTTTTTAAAAGTTGTAATAAAAAATTCATAATTAATTATTTACTTGGAAAAAATTTACAAAAAAATAATGCATCACATAGGGACATGATTCCTCTACTTATATCAAAAATATTATCATTTTATTGTGGTTAGGGTGGTCTGACAGACACCTACTTCTTACTTTTTCCTTGAAATTTAAGTACTACTGCATTGAAATTTCAAATTTTCACCAAATAGATTTAAAAAAAAAAAAACCTAGTAGTTTAGAAATTACATTCAATTTTCTACAAATTCTATCCTTACATATTTTTGAAATAATATAGATAACTTATTGAAATTTTTATGTCAAGTTGCCTAACTCTGATTTTTTGAATTTTCATTGCAACTTAACGGCCTGTTTTTTCATGATGATCTTGCACATACCCAAAAACTAAAAGGCACAGAAAACACTTATTTTTTAAAAAAATTGTGAGAAAAAACCTCACTGGGACTCATACACCCCTCTAGACAATTTAGTCATAGTGCAGATTTAAAACTACCTTTTACAACATTAAAAACCTTGTTTTTGTGCTTCCTAAGCTTGTTGGTAACCTATAGTACTAGTTTGGAAAGTTTCAGTAACTTTTGTTTTATGCATCTAGGTCAAAAACATCAATTTAGGGTAGTCATTTTTTAAATCATTTCAATTACAAAAATCATTAAATCTGAAAATTTTTACATTTTTTAAACTTTGCATAATATGGATAAAAGTACTTTTCAATTTTGCATACACAATGTTCACAATCATAAATATTTGCATAAGTTTGATAAAATATCTTTTCATTTTTGGATACACATTGTTTGCATTCTTAAAGTTTTTCATACATTGGTCAAAAGTGTTTTTCATCTTTGGATGTACATTGTTTACATTGTTGAAGCATTGCATAAGATGGTTAGAAGTACTTTTCATTCCTAGTCAAACAATGTTAGTATCTTACCTATCTAGGCATGCTAATACCTATCTAGGCATGCTAAGAAAAATTTCATATCCCCTCTCTATGAGAATGATTTAATGAAAGATAATAAAATCTTGGGAAATCATAACAATCATATTTTTTCTTCTCCTAATATCTCTCCTATGTGTGAAGAAGATATTTTGATGTTAGAAGAACCAATCAATGAGAGTTTTGAGATTCCTAGTTGTTTCTCTCCTCCTACCTATCTTATTGGACAAGACATTGATGAATAAGAGGACACAAACATAGAAAATCATGGCAATCACATTGGTTCTTCTCCTAGTATTTCTACTAGTTGTGTAGAAGATACTTTGATGTTAGAAAATACACTTGACGATAGTCATGAGAATATTATGTGTCTCTCTTCCCCTAGGGAAAATATTATTGACCAAGAAAATTCCATAATTGATAAGCAATACAATCCACCCATTCATGAGTCCCCTACTTGTGATGAAGTTACTTTAGATGAACCAAACTTTGAATGTCATGAACATCTACTTTTTAGTTCTCCTAAAAACTTCCCTACTAGGGAAGATATCATGGTAGAAGAAAATGATAACATTAAAAATAGTGATATAGTTTCCTTAGATGAATATGATGAAGTAACATTAGTCTCTCCTTCACTAAGGGACATTAATATTATTCAACCTCAACTCATCCTTTACCCACCTAAGAATAATGTGTCACATCAAGCAAGTCATAATATCGTTGCTCATACATATAACACTAGAAACAATCTGCAAAGAAGAAAAACACCTTCAACATCCCTCCCATTGCCTAACCCTTTCTTGCCTACTACCCCTCATTTTCCTTCACAAAATGGAAAGGATTATAATCTTATTAAACAACTAAAGAATACTCCAACTAAGATATCATTATGGGACCTTATTCAAGCCTCCCCTCATTATCATAACATGATTCAAAATTCTTTACAACAAGCTCCTATCCCTTCTAATGTGCAACCGAGTGACATACCAACCATTATTCAAGGAATAAATACCAACATTTTTTGCCACCAAAGTGAGCTCCCTCCTTTGGAAGTGCAAAAAGAACATGAGGCTTTCATGATAATAGCTAGATACAAGAGAATAGGATTTCATGATAATAGCTAGATAAAGTGAACCCTTTTTGAAAATGGATCCACTCTTAATGTGTATAGTGTAAACCTTTTAGATAGGCTTGGTGTGGATAAATTAAATGATCAACCTGTTTCTTTATCTATTCATGGATTTGACAATGTAGGAAAACAACCGCTTGGTGTGATCACTTTGCCTATTACAGTTGGAAAGGCCACATTAGAAACAATGATTCATGTTATGATTCATGATCTTTCATATAATATTCTTCTAGGTAGATCATGGATTCATGCAATGAATGGGGTGCCTTCTACTCTTCATTATGTAATGAAATATGTCTACAACAACAAAGTGTACACACTTCAAGCCAACCCTGAACCAAACAGTTGTTTAAACATTGAGAAAAACAAAGAGAATCCTTTGAAAACATTAACACCAACTACACAAGTAGAACCCGTGCAACAAAAAGACAAAGAAAAACATATTGAGGAAGTCGTGAAACTATAAGAAGATGATGGGGTTCCTTAGATTTCACACCAACATTCATGGGCGAATACAAGATCATAAATAAAGAATCTGAAAAGGGAATGAAAAAGAAATAATGTCAACACAAAATTTGGAAGACCTTGTGAAAGCATCCACCTCAACCACTATAGAAGAAGAAGCAAATTATACGACAACTTTTGATGCTCGATAGACTATCAAAAACCACCTAATCCAAAAGATATTAAAATTCTTTATGGAAAAGGCTATGAACTTATGAAATAACTTGGATATAGTGGAAAAGGATTTGGTGCTAGAGAACAAGGTATATGTGTCTCTATAGAGCCTAACATGCAAGAAACGTCTAATGGTCTTAGTTATTGTCCCTCAAATGAAATAAATAAGCCTCCGCTTAACATCAACACTATTACAAAAGATTCTTCTAAGACAAATTTAACATTAGTGCATCTTGAACTCATAAACACTAGTGGTCTTGATTATTATCCTTTGAAAAAATTGATAGAAACAAAGGAGTCTTCACATAAAATAAATTTCATCATGCAAAACACCAATGATTTGAGTTCATTAGATTTTACACCCTCCTTTAAAGAAGAGTACAAAAGAAAACGATTCTTTTTTTACTACAAGAGTTCATTTTACACATATCATAGAGTTTATGGTCATTCTACTAATGAATGTAAGGATTTGAGTAACTATATTCAACATCTTAGGGACTGTGGTGCTCTTCCTTGTGTTGAAGCACCTAGTTCCTCTAATTGAAACTTATTTTCATTCTATTCGGCTCATCCTTGTCTTGCACTAAGTGGGGACAAGGGGTTAGGTATCTTTGTTCTCGTTTGTCACTTGTCATTTTCTCTTTTGGCTAGTTGATCACCTTTCATGTATATATAAGAGAAAACTTAGGATGTGGACGACATGCTTTAAGTAGGCTCACATGTGAAGTACTAAGTTATAAATTTTGGGGGAAACCCCTTTTCATGACGTAGCTTATTGGAAACATATGAATTGGCATAGGCCTTTTCGAGTAAGCTCTCATGTCTTCTTCTACTTTAAAAAAATTTATCATAGCAATGGTGTTAGCAACTAATTTAAAGTGGGGGCATACATTTACACTCATGTTTCAATATATAATTTTATTTCTTGTGATGTATCCTTTTCTTGGGAGTGTCATTTGGGTTGATTTCCTCTGAGAGTGATATTTCTTTGACTTGTGCTCTCTTTGAGACATTAGGCACAATTTTCCCTAAGAAGAGACCTTACATGAACTAAGAAAAATGCCTTTGAACATATCTTACACTACTTTCGCATTTACAATATCAATTATATGACCACCTTGCATAACACACTTTGCTTGCTTATGGAGCCATCCTATTGCTTCATAGGTTTCAAGCATACAGAGCTTTTCTTTCCTCATGAATCTTGAAGTTCACTATTTTGTGGTGCCTTGTCAAAGTTATTAGGAGGTATAGCTTTGGTATGGTTAGTATGATGAGAAGCCTAAACATGGGCATGAATTTCTCATTATATGGTGAGAATCCAACATAGAGGCATGAATTTCACACTAAGCTACCCTTTGGATACTCACCAAACAAACAACCTAAAGTTCTGGTGCCTTAGAGTGAGCATACATTTTTGGAAAAACAACTTAGATCTGATCCACATCACGTTGGAACAATGATCGAGGCTTGATCCCCCTATTTTTATTTTTCCTTGCTATTTTTGTTTTCCTTTCTTCTTTTAGTTATTATCATTGTATGTTTGTGTATCTTGATGTTGCATATCATACATCTTGTGCATTTCCTTTCGTGCTTATATTGATTTCATTTAGGATCTTGGATCTTGGAGGCTTGATCACCTCCTCAATATTTTTTATCCTAGACCATCCACATTGGTACACTTGTACCCCTCTTAAATTTTGACTTTAGTGTGAGTTTGAAGCAAGTTCCTCCTCTCACTAAAGTGGGGGCTAAATGTGGCAGCAAAAAAAGTATTCATTTACTTTTCCATGCTCGTTTGAGCCCTCCTTGTTTGAGCATATTGTTGCCTTTATTTAGTGTTGTAATGTGTGACACATTCACATTAGGTCTTGGTCCCTTGTGAACTAAATGAGCTTAGTTATGCCTTATTTATATTTTTGTAAAGCGTTGTAACACACTTTCACACTAATCTAGGGTTTCATTAATAAACTAGTCTTCTTTATGCCTTAATTGGCCTAATTTTGCATCCACAAGTCTTAATTAATGCATCTTTCCAAGGATAATTATGACATAAACCAACATCCAATCATAATTTAGGTGTTTTTAGGTTGTTTGGCCCAAATTTAGTGATTTGGGACTCATACACCACCTTGGGAATATGAGTTCCACCTAGGTTTTTGGGCCCCGATCTTGATTTGACATCATTCTAAGCATTTTTGAAAAATGTGTCCCATAGTTAAGCCTAATGGGACTCATACATCACTTGTGGTGTATGAGTCCCATGTGGTCCAAAATCAAATTTAATTCAAATTTTGGCAATATTTTGTCCTCCTAGATTTGATGTTGGCTTGTAGTGTTTTAATTTCGATAAATTTGGCATAAACAAGTATAAATACAATGTTATTTCACTCAGTTTTCATCTAACAAGCTAATATGTTCAAGAGAGCATTCCTAATAGCAAGTTTATGATTAAAAGACTTCACAAGGGCATCAAGAGTGTTTACAAGAGCACTTCTAAAGCACTCAAGGGAAAAATTCTTCATCAATTCTTACAACAATTCAAGATCCATCATCATATCAAGGTTATCAAGCATCAAGCATGTTGTTGAGCTAGTGTTGTTATGTAGCATTGAAGATCCATTTACAATTATTACCGTGAGTCTCTTTTGAATGACTAGGGACAACCCATGTCCCTAAGTATCTCATAAATATCTACACTTCCTTAATGGAAGTGCATTAAATTTGTTGTCATTCAGTGTTATACAAAAATAAAAGGCTTGAGTCTTGTCTCAGAATGTGGCCTGAAACCTCAGAGAGTCAAGAAAATCCATCCAAGATTCTTTTGAGTATACAAGTCATATGTGTTATCTTGATATTTATGTTAAAGATTATTATTTCCCCTTAATTGAATGACTCTTGAATTATTGTTTTGTATTATTAATTAAATTAACATAATTATTCTTGAACACTCACTAAAACCCAATACTGAATACTTGCATAGTGAGAACATTCTTCATTATGCAAACTACCCACTATGACCGACAAATTAGTATGGGTCGACTACACTTGATCCATGAAGAATCAATGCATATTCATGTCACTAAATGTCAATCCAATAAAGATCATTCAATTTATGTAAAGATAAAGAAGCCTTTAAAACTACCATATTAAATTATGAAAGCTTGATAAAACCTCTAATCTAAGACAATGAAACTTATCTTATTGGAGGATTGGTGTCATGTTGATGTGGAATGACGACCCTTTCCCAATCCCATGGATAAATGAGCTTGTTTCAATCATTTTTATTGAAGAAAACTGATTAAACCATTGTGAGACGTGTGATGGAACATGATTCAAAACTAGATTAGCATGATGTAAACTACTTTAGCATAATTTAGATTAATATGATTGATATGGAGGTATACAAAGCTAATCTAAATGGATTCTAAACTAAAAATATTGGCAACATAGTTAACAAACAAGATAAATGTATGCATCTAAGTTACCATGGAAGCCATGGATTAATGAAAGATAAGCTAATTAGTGCAATTAATTAAGCTAAAATAATTTAAAAGTAAATTTTAAATATGAGTGTGAGTGTGAGTCGTTACAACAACCTGAGTTTTCTTTAAAAAATATGGATCCATTTATCTCCAAATTGTGCCCTATTTATAGGAGAGCAAATGAGAAATGGAGGGTTGATATCAAAAAGGTTAATCAATGGTCAACGATGGAGGAGAGATGAAACATGGATCATGGATTCTCATAAATGGATGAGAATCAATGATCACATAGATCAAGGAAAGAATCAAGGGCCCACATTCTTTGAAACAAACAAAATCTTAACTTGCACAAGAAGCTAAGTAAGTTAACTTGCACATGAAATCAAGTAAGTTTTTTAAAAGGAAGAATATTCTCAAGGGTGAGGAAAATAGATATTTAGAAAATTAAAACAAAGTTTTAATGCACAAAAGGGGAAAGAATATTCTATGGGAATAATCATTTTGGAGGAATGTGCAAAGGAGGAATATTCCATTGCAAGTGGGGGGGAATTAGATTTATTAGGAATTGATAGTTTTAATTGTCAATTAGGGGAATTAGATGATATTCATTAAATAAAGCGATTTAATGAAAAGGGGGAAAGTGATGATATTTAATTAAATAACTTTAAGGTTATTTAATTAAATAAGAGGACTTAGGGATTTAAATTAAATAACTTGATGTATTTAATTTAATAAGACAAAATGTTAGCATGAAAGGAGGTGAATTAACCCAATTAGATTAATTAGGTTAATAGATGAAAGTTGCATAATTAATAAAATAGCTAGGCTAATTTAATCAATTAAGTGAAAAGAGGATGGGTTTTAGGATGAAATTATGTTAGTATACCTAATTTGAAGCGAGGTACCTGTTACGTTGGTTTAAAGACTGACGCTTTTTGGATTAAAAAAAATACTTCTTAAAAAATTAAAATAGATGTCCCAATATTGCCCCAGTGGAAGGAATAAACTAGTTCTCTACTCCCTCGAGAAATCAGGTAAAAAATTGAATTTTGGGTTGATTTCTTGACAAAGGTTAAAATGTTTCCTCAGGGGTCCGAAAAGGCTCTAAGATGCAAAAACATGCCAAAAACATAAAAAATGATACAAAATAAGCCTTAGCTTATCAAAATTGGTAAAAAATGGTGATAAGCCCTAGTGCCATGGTTAAATTAGGGTAAAAAACCCTAATTTGCAGGCATAAATAGGTTATGGAGGGTCAGTTTCAATTCACTTGTGCATTCACACCTTAAAGAATTCTCGCATATTGATCTCCAACCTCCTTACGAAATGGCACAACGAGTGCTCCCACAACACATTTTCAACAAGATTCGTGAGTACCAGAGGCCTCTAGGCACATGACCACCATTATGTGATTCAAAACTTGACTTGCATTTTGAATTTTGAGTGCATTTATTGCATTTTAAAATTTGAGTTTAGGCGATGTTGCTATATAGCGACGCTATTTTTAATTTTTGCAACACTACTATGATTAGCGACACATTTCTTGATTTGGAATTAAGGATTCCTAATTGAAAATCATGGCACAAGTTTAAATAATGATGCACCCACCCAGTTTGTAATTTATAATTAGGGTTTACAAAGTTCAAATGGTGACGCGGGTGTGATTAGTGATGCATTTCACGATTTTCAATTTGAATGCATCCAAATTCACCATTTGAAATATGAGTTATAGCGATGCTTTCCTAAATAACGACACTTTTGTCAAATTGGGGGATTAAAAACTCTAAAATTAGCCAAATTTTGTGAATTTTGACGTTGTGTGCTTTGTCGGTGTAGGAGATTATCTAGCCTTTGATGTCTTGCAAGCACCAATCAAAGGTACTATCCAAACTTGATGATTTATCTGAGCTACGAAAAGAGCAACTAGGAGAGATTAGATTGTGGTATGTCACATGCATGCCCATCATGCAGACCCATTTTTTGATGATGATAGTGTTATGTGAGCAATGGCATAGAGAGACCTTGTCATTCCACTTACCTACTAGTGAGGCGATAGTGACATTGGAGGATACATGGTGAGTGAGTGATTTATGAAACTAATGCCAGATATGATGCTTGTCATTAGACTCTTGACCAGGAGCATGTTGTCTTGGTCAATTCCTATATTGACCCTGAGATGTATAGAGGTTAGGCGTTGACCTTCAAATTGATCATTGCGATAGTGATTTTGGGGTTGGCTGCCTCAGATCAATAGAGCATGGGATTTAGTCCCAGATGGGGGATGGCACGGTGCAAGATTCTCTTTCAGAGGACTCAATATGCATGGGGGCTAGTGATGCTAGCCTCCCTTTACAATAATATGCATGACTTCATGTACTGTGATTAAAAAGCGATTGGCATAGGAGTCACTCTTCTCCACATATGGTATGGGAGCACATTGTCGCGCTTTGATCGATTGTTCATATGGCATATGTGGGGCTAGATGATCTAGTTGTTTGGAGGTATAAAGGTACCATCATTCTTCAGCACACTGGATAGCTTGGTATCCCATACTGGCGGAGAGTGATTGATGATATGAAAATGTTCAGATGGTGGTCATGGCTCTAGATGCTTGAATGGTACGATGATGTATAATATATGTTCTTTTCTCGGTAGACCCATTATATGCAAGGTCAAGAGCATACCATGATTGAGAGGTACCTACTCAATAGGGTTTCCATATAGCTTGGTGAGAGGAAAGACATGCCAAATGATGCTTATATAACCATTTTTGCTAGATTAGCTTGAGAGACTACATGGGGACATATGATCCCAAACCATGAGGTTTCTGAGGGCTTCAAACAATTGGTTGTGAGGCCATGGGGCCTATGATCAGGTATAGACAGATGCATAGATGATGCTTTCTTATGATGCATGGTACATAACCCCTCTCAAACTTACAGGCCCAATAGGTATACCTCCACGAGGGATACCAAGAGGAAGGGGAGTAGGTAGAGCTCGAGGCCAACCAAATGATGGATAGGGCAGAGGATGAGGCAGAGGATAGGATGGTCAGGATGGCCAACATTAGGATGGATAGGTCCTAGTTGCACCACCATTGGATCAACACCCACCTCAACAACCATCGATATAGTAGGAGCAACCAAAACAACCACCATCAGGGCCATATCCTCATGATGTACAGATTTAGTAGTTATAACAGTAGCTATAGGTGGTCATGACTAAGCGAGATCAGGTTTGACAACATATATTAGCAATGACAATTGAGAGAGACCAAGAGTGGTAGAAGGTATTAGCATTGACAACCGAGAGGGATCGGGAGCATCATCTTGAAAACACCTCAGATATGCAGTTGGCACAGGAGGTCAAGCAGCACCAACAATTAGAGTCCATGATAGTTGCAGCTTAGGGACTGAATTTTTTTTCCTTTTTATTCAGAGAGGCAGTGGAAGAGGTTGCATATTATTATTTGCACTATCATTGATATTTCCCTATGACAATGAGAGAAAAATTATTTGCAGAGTGGAGCACATCCCCATGTTGAGGATTAGCCATCAAAGAGACATCTTGGGGAGGGGAGCAACCATTAGGGCTAGTTGGACGATAAAGACTTTTTGATTATTCACCTAATTTTTTATATAGATATACATTCATGGGCTCATTTTTTATAGCCTCGTGGATATTGTACTTTTGATGGATATACATACACTGACTTAGATATTCTATTATAACAGTCACCATATTTTGATATATATGAGATGATACATATTCATGATGTGATGTGATCTTTATTTCATGCTTATGAATGTATATGATTTGATATGGTGTGATGCAATGTAAATGGATGGATGTGCTTCTTTTTTAGTATATTTTTATGACATGTTATGAGATGGATGCTATGATATGTAGATGTTATGCTTATGCAAATGATATGGATGCATATCTTTTTGGGTACTTTTCTATGCCATGAGATGATGATGTATGTATATGGATGTATATGAATTCTCATGATATGTATTCTTATGCAAATTTTCATACTTATTTTTATGATAATGCAATGATTAAGCTGCTTAGAATAACAAATCTATATTATTCCCCATGACTTAAATGATGATGTAATGTATTATGTTTTCTATATTATGATATGTTGTGATGATGCAAGATGTATGCATGTTGATCATTTGTGGATATAGGATGGATGCATTGATGATGTTTTTGTTGATTTTCATGATACCAAGTTAGCACAAAAAGAAGATATAAGAATAAAGAATGATTTTGACCATTGATTTTGATTCAAATGTTGAACAAGTCTATGATCCACCAAGACTTTATTAGAGATGATGATGCATTGATGATGATTTGCTCATATCTTGGGATTGGGATTTTTTTCGTTCCTTATTTTTGATATAACACAGACACGATGCATCAAGGTATTGATAATCAGGATGCCCTTGTATCTAGTGTAATGGACTTTGACTCTGCAAATAGATAGGATAGTTCTTGTTCACACCTTGACATACAAAAACCTTGTTGAAATGTAGTTTAGTAGTTCAGAATACATCAGACCAAAGCATACACAATAGTCAAAAATCTACTCCAAACAACTTCCCTACACACAACAAAGCAAGTATGCACCAAGATTATTTTATAAGAATATCAAGTATAGAAAATGAAAGATAATGATCGATGCCCCATTTATTTCTCTCTAAATCATTTTGATGGACATCATCGAGAGGTCCTTGGAATGGTTCAATAAATAAATCATAAGAAAAGATCAAAGATAAATAGTCAGTGTTATCTATATCTCTTACCAGTTTAACATAGCTAAATTGATTTATGTTGCTAATGTCCATCACATGAAGGATACATCCTATGACATGTTGATCAAGTGTTTTGATTATGGTGAGGTGTGTGATAAGTTGTTGATACAAACTTCACTGAATCATTTACCTATGATCTGGACTTTATATTTTGACACTTAGGTTCTCACTTTACGACTTGTGATACTTGTTTTCTAGTTGTTTTGCCAAAGGTTGAAGGCGACGATCGATTTATTATGGATGAAAGTTTATTTAATGTGAAAGCAAAGTGGGATGGATGGTTTTGGGTTTTTGGAATATTTAAATGTTTGTTGGTCTTTTGAAAAAAAATTGAGGCTATTTTTAGTCTTTTTGAAAGTTTAAGTGAATGTTTTTGTTTTCAATTATTTGAGGTTGTTTAGTATTTTCAAGGATATTTGATGTTGTTTATGTCTTTTTAACTTTTTCAAATGTTTAGGGATATTTTTGAGTTTTATTAATGTTTAGGGGTTTTCTGAATTTTGACTAAGAACCTAACCTAAAATACCTATCCTAGGGGCCTTGGGGGTTGATCAAAGATTAGCCTTGCCTATGTTATACATGCAGAAGCCTTGTAGTTTGATCGACTTGACTTATTTAACAATGAGATATTAACAGTTGATGAAATGTCAGTTTATTATGATGGACTACTAAAGGATTAAACTAGGGTGTCTCAGGGGCACATCAATGATGGCATTGCCTATGTTCAAGATTAGAGACTCGTAGTTCGACAAGCTACTATTTTTGGATTTTGGATTTTTGATCTTTTTAGGGATTTTTGATGTTTTTTTGATCTTTTGGATTTTGACTTTACAATTTTCTGAATGTTCTGGATTTTAGCTATATAGGAATTTGGATGTTTCTGGATTTTTTTATTTTGCAAGTGTTTTTGGATTTTTTGATGAACATTTTATGATTTTTTTTGGGAGTTTTGATGATATTTCCAATAACCTTAAGATATACAAGAACTTGATATGATCTAGAATGAATTTCCCCTAGTGTGAGGCAATAGACTACCTCGATATAGGTAGGATAAATGACCTTATGATTATCCCAAGTAGTGCTAAAAGAGATACGATACTTCACAACATCAAGCTATGATAGGAGCATAGATGGGTGATGGAATAAAATAGGATGGATTATGCGATGGATGGACATGATGCAAGGGATGGTAGGATAAAGAGCCATATATAGATGGATTTTCTTTATTTATGCAAGGTACTTGTTTGCCAAGTTTTCACCAAGGTACTTGCCCAAAGTGCCACCAAAGTGGTTTTCACTAGAGGATGATTGTTTTTATTTAATTTTTCAATCCTTTCTCTAGTTGTTTTGGATTTTTTATCATTTTTTTATTTTTTTGTATTTTTTAGATTTACACCCTTCAAGACTAGGCATAAAACTTTATAAGATGTAAGTTTTTGGTTGGTTCCTGCAAGGGTTGACCTTCAGGTGTAGATAGCTAGTATGCTCTTGATCCATAGCTTGTTGTGATGACAAAGAGACCCAACTAGTTAGGCTCAAACTTTCCTTTACTGTCCTAATCTAGAATATTTTTTTGATTCAGTTTTAGAACAAGATCTCCAACCTAGAAAGACTGACTCTTGATCTTCTTGTTATAGCTTCACTTTAGTTGGTTTTTTTATACTTGAAAATGTTTAAGGGTTTCAAGATGATGCTCATCCAATAATTCTAGCTCATTTAGCTGAGATACTTTATACTCTAAATTAGTGATTACATTCTATAGTGACACTCATAGTGATGGAAGCTCAACCTCAATAGGAAAGATGGCTTCTGATTCATAGACCAAGGAGAAAGGGGTTGCACTTATAGGAATGCAAATACTTATTCATTTGGCCTAGAGGGTGAGATTCAACTATAGATGCCAAACACAACCAACTTCATTGATAATTTTTTTTAGAATTTTTAGAATGCTCTTGTTTGTAGTCTCAACTTGACTATTGCCTTGGGGGTAATACGGGGTAGAGAATCGATATTGGATGTTGAATCTTTGACATATCTCTTTCACATCCTAATTATTGGAGGGTGTTTCATTGTTTGAGATAAGGGTTTGCAAAATACCATAACAGAAGATTAGGATATTTAGGATAAACTTGGTAATTTGCTTCATTGTTATGTAGGTCATAAGAATGGCTTTATCCCACTTGGTAAAGTACTTAGTGGCTGTTATGATATACTTATGGCCATTAGATGAGGTTGGAGTGATCTTTCCTATAAGGTCAAGCCCCCACTATGATAAAGGCCAAGGTGTGACCATTGGTTGTAACTCCTGAGCTAGAGCATGAATAAGGTCTCCATGTTGTTGACACTAGACACACTTCTACACATATTGATGGGCTTCTCTTTCCATGTTTGGCTAGTAGCACCTAGTCCTCAATATGGGAACCACATATACCATTATGTACTTATGTTAAAGTGGTCAAGGCTTCCTCTTGGTTAAGACATCATAGTAATGTCCCTTCGATGCTTCAGCGGTAAAGGGTATCACCTAGGAACACGAATCAGGTTACCTTCTTTACAAAGGTCTTTTTAAGGTTGGAGGTGGTATCAGATGGGAGGGTTCCTCTACTAAGGTAGGTGAATATCTCATGACACCATGGGGATCCAAGACTAACAATGACACACACAAATTCAAATTTAGGGATTTTCAAAATTGGAACGAGAAGTTTTTCTATCAATAATTTGCATGAAGGACATTGTGTGACATGTCTAACAATGATTTGATTATTTCCATAGTGTCTTCTACTCATTTATTCATGGGAATAATCTAGTCAAAATTTATATCAATAGAAAGGTCTTTAAGACTTTCTACCATCTTAGTATGAGTAAGCTTTTCATCCTTAGTATGGTAATCATGATTGACTTGGTTGATAACCCATTGTGAGTCTCCATAGACATTCATCTCTTGTATCTAGCACTAAACTACTATCCTCAAGTGTGTGATTAGGGCTTCGTACTCAACAATGTTTTCAGTGCATAAAAATATATTATGTATGATTTTGGGATGCAATCACCTTAAGGGGTGATAAAAAGAATACCCACCCCTGATCCATGTTGGGTGAACGATCCATCAAAGTAAATTTTCCACTAATTAGTTAGCTTGAAAAGGAACACTGATTCATTAGGGAATTCAGATATCAATGGATTCTTTGAATAGACATGGGTGCTTCTGCTAGTTGGTCTACTATCACTTGTCTATTGATTTCCTTGTGCTCCACGTACTCTATGTCAAACTCAGTCAAGATCATTACCCATTTGGCCATTCGCCCTGTGAGAGTTGCTTTGGATAATAGGTATTTCAGTGGGATGATCTTTCCAATCATCTTGACTTGATGTGACAAAATGTAATGACTAAAATTTTGTGAAGTAAAAACCACCACTAAGCATGCTTTCTCAAAGGATGAATAGTTCAAACACCTAGTGCTACTAATGTTGTTGAGATATAAAGGATCAATGCTTTGTTTGATATCAATAGGATGAGAAATGGAGGTATCAATAGGTAGCCTTTGATTTATTGGAAATATTTATCACACTCCTCACCCCACTTGTAAGTTATTCCTTTACGAAGATGTGAGAAAGGGTGGATCTTGTCTGATAACTGTGCTATGAACCTTCTGATGGATTGCAATATTTCTTGTAACCCTCTCATCTGCTTCAATATTTTTGGTGGTTCCATTTCCAAGATGTCTTTTTCATTTGCTGGATTAATTTTTATCCCTCTTTGTGATATGATATAGCCAAGACGTTTCCCTAATGTAACCCCACAAACACACTTTTTTGGATTCAGTCAAACTTTGTATTCTTCGAGTCTGTCAAATATCATCCACATAATCTTCGACTATTTTTTGGATAATGTCATGAAAGATGATGGTCATTTCTCTTTGATAGGCTGCTCCTGCATTCTTTATCCTGAATGGCATCATGTTCCAGCAATAGGTCCCCCATGGACAAGTGAATGCAGTTTTGTGTTGATCCTCCTTGGTGATCATGATTTGATTATAGCCTAAAAACTATCCATGAGTGATATCATTTCATGCCCAATTGTTAAGTCTACGATGAGGTCTATGTTAGGAAGAGGAAAATCATCCTTCGGGCATGCCTTGTTTAAATCTCTGAAATCTGTACATATTTTGATACCCCTAGTGGGTTTGGAGACTGGTACTAGTTTTTAAACCACTCAGGATGATCTATTGTTCAAATGAATCCAACATCAATAAGCTTTTGTAACTCAAGTTTCACCAAGAGAGCTATTTGAGGGTGCATCTTCCTTAATTTTTTCTTCACTAGTTTAGCTTCAGGATAGACTGCTAAATGATGCACAACCACTTCAGGATCGAGCCCTAGAATTTCTATGTATAACAATATAAGGTTAGCTCTTTGTTATTTTAGGAATGTTGTTGGGTTCTTCTATTCTTTATGCAATAAGGATTTGGCATAGCAATTGATCTTGGGTTCATATTTTGTTCCCACATTGACTAGGGTGGCCTTTTCTACTAGAATTGTTGACTTCTCTCGATGCATCACACTAAGGGGGAGATTGAATCCTTCATCCTTGGGTTCCTTAGAGAGGTTTTCACCTTCAGATGTGTCCTTTATTGTTACTATTTTATGATCAGAAAGTGCCATAGTGTGGTTTTCACTCAAAGATCTGCATGTTAAGTGCATTTCATCAATTTTACAACTGGGGATTCAATCATCTCCCCATAGTACACCCTTGTGTCTAGCTCTATATCAAAAAATTCTTTGTGATCAGCCCACGGTAAATTTTCATGGACTCCCATGAATTCTGAGATCACTTCATTGTTTTTGAATAAATATTCAAGAATCGATGGTCCTCATTGGTCCAAGTCAATGATTTGCAAGTAAACTAGGTGTGTTTCAGTCGATTGATTTCTCAAGGTGCATGATGTTGTGGATATCATGAAAAGGGAGTTATTCTCAAATAGGTTGGTAACATCAATGGGGATGTCATCTAGGGTAATATCATTCGATGTAGGTAACCAAGAGGAAGCCTCGATCTGTTAAGCAGAAGTACCCTTGCCAAGAAGGGTAACCTTGCTAGTATTACAACCTAGGTCAATATTCTTCAGACGTTTCTTATGAATGATGGATTCTAGAAAACCCTTTTTATTTTGTCCTAGTTTCTCATTCTTGTTTTAGCCCCACCCCTTCATTAGCTACAACATTTTTTTGTCATCTTCCATGGGAAGAATAGGGATAGGTCATTCATCTTGATAGAACAGTTTGGAGAAATCCTCCTCATTGATATCTTCTTGGATCAAATCCCCCCACTTTGTGAAGGTAGTAGCTGCCATCTTGATTGTTTTTACCTCTTTGTTACTGGATGTGGGTTTCCCATGGGATTTGGGAGAAAGAGGCAGCTTCCCCAACACAAAAGTGTCCTTCATTAGCTTATAGTTTCCATAACCATCATCTTGGATCACTCCTTTGATGTCGGGTATGTTCTACAAAATAGGTGTTTTCATTTATGAGGTTGATGCAAGGGATGATAGGTCAAAAAATGAGGAGGGTGATCCCACAATACTGGTTTACAATTTTTGGCCAAGCTGGACACTGAAATATTTTTTTCTAACTAAATCTTCACTTTCGGGCACCTATAGCGGCTAAACCTTGAGGAATTTGAAGATGATGCAAACTAGTGGTTTGTGACATTTTATTTGTAGATTCTAAATATATATTTTTTGAAAAAATTTGGAATCAGATTGCACTTCTTTTTCCATCTCCTTCTAAAACTAGTTTTTTTCAGTAAACACCATTTTTAAGGAGTGATTCTCACCATATACAACATAATTTTTTTTCCATGAAGGATTAAATTCTATTTTTTTGAATTTAGATTTATAACTATGATATCTAGTGCTTTCATTTGGTTTCATAGTGTTTTATTGAATATTTTTTCCTTAATCAAGTTTTGAAGTCAAACCAATTACAATTAAGACATAGGCAGATCATATACAACATAACTTTTTTTGTATGTATCGAAATTCATTTTTTTTGTTGGATCAACGAGTTCAATATCTAGTGCAATGATATTTTTCAAAAAAAAAATTGATAATCTATTATTTTTCCACATGTGCAGAACAAAGAGCTTGATTTTTGGTGAAAAACCTATGTTTAATCAAACTAAAAAATAAATACATGATAAAACCAAAACATATTAAAATTATATTTGTTGGATAGCTTGTTTTGAGGACTACCATCATCTAGTTGGGTCTTTGAAGTCTCCTCCATTTTCATCCTCAACTCAAGCTTCAAAGGGAAAAATTCTAGAGATTTTTTGTGTGAGAGGGGGAGAAAGGAGTAAAAGGGGGGTTCTTGCAAACCAAGGTTTGCTAGAACCAGGGGGTTTGCTTGAAATCCCCTGGTTCTAGTGAACCCCCATTTAATGCAATTAAAAAATAAACCCATTAAAGGGGGGTTCGCTCGAACCCCCCTAGTTCTAGTGAACCCCTTGGTTCCATTGAACCCTTTAGGGGGTTCTAGTGAACCCTCCTAGCTCTAGCAAAACCCCTAAAGTATATTCCATCCGAAAATGCATTTTTCCTTCCTCACTAGAATTGTAAAAAAGTTTTGTGGGTTTACCTAGGAAGATGGTGTAGGCCTTTCATCATTTTTAGGTATCTAGGGTGTCTTGTAAAACTTGGCCTCAAGGTTCTTGCAATAGTAAAAAGCCTTAAGATCTCCATGGATGGTAATTTCTTGGCCCTCAAAAGGAAACTTTACACATTGATGGTAGGTCAAGGCTACAACTTTTAGGGCATGGATCCATGGTCGGCCAAGTAGGATGTTGTATGGGAGATCAAGATCTAGCACTTGGCATGTAGTCTCAGAAATGATGGGTCCCACTCGGATGGGTAGGGGAATGATGCCTTTTGATAATCGCTCTTAATCATCATAAGCTCTGATGGTGCTACTCTTTTCTTTCTCAATAGTATCTTTTGAACTCAAGGTTTAAAAATGATTATGAGATGGATGCAATGGTAGGTCCTATTATGAGAACGTAAGGAGATGATCAATGATATGCCCTACCATAGCTTGAAATTGTTCTATATCAGTATTTTTGGGGACAGATGATGAATCCAAAGTATTCTCTAGGATTTCCCTATGTTTCAGGAGATATTCTCAATAGTTATAAGATTGAAACCTATGCAGGGGTCTTCCTAAGCTGATATAGGAGTTTTCACTTGCTAGGATTGGATGTTGGAAATGTAGGTTGTACCCTAGATTGAGATGGGACTCCTTGAATGGTAACTTTTCTATGTTGTGTGGTGACTCCACACTCCATGCCAAGCCCTTTGATTGTGACAACGATGATGAAACTATCACAAGAAGCAACCACATTGGAATATGTATGTCACACATTTGTGTAATCCTTAGATTTTTCATTATTGTTCCCTTTGCTATGATCTAGCATAGGGTTTTTATATATCTTAATATCCTAGTTTCTGGCTGGTACTTCAACAAATATGGTGTTTGTCTCTATAAGGTCCAAGATAATATTTTTGAGCCTGATACAATTTTGCATTTTGCGTCCTTTGATTTTGTGAAAGTCATAAAGGTTTTTCTCATTGTATCAGGATGGTTTCTCTTGTGGTTATTGGTAGTTTTCAAAATTTAGAAGTGTTATTAGGTTTGAGTCTACTAACTTGTTCATGATGGTTTATATGGGTTCTAACAACTATGTGTACTTGTGTTTCAGATAGGTGTTCTTGTTAGGGGTTCATCTTTGTAATGTTTCGGTGTTGTTAATCTGATTGTTTTGAGGAGGTGTTTTCTTGTTGCATAGCTGGTTTAATGTCAACTATTTGATTTTTGTTCATCCTAGGAGAACTTAGGACCACCTTAGCATCTACCACACCATCATTTGTTATTTTTTTTATCCTAGACACGAGGCTTGTCATTCAAACTAGTTTATGGGTGATTGATTTTGTAAACTTGAGTATTTCCCTATGATATTAGAGCTATCTTGATGTTAAGGGCTCTAGGGATAAGCTCATCATAAGAGGTAATGCACTGCATTTTTAAGTGAAAGGATAGATCTGGATCTAATTTTTCTATGCTGATTCCCACTTTTTGTTCATTGGGAAGGGGCCATTTTCTCTTACTAGCTCTTTTCCTCCACCATTGCAAGAAATTGGTGAAAGATTCCCCTTTATTTGTTTTAAAGTATACAACTCTTTGAGGCTTACGTCCATGTCAAGATTAAAGGAGAAGTGATCTATGAATTTATTGATGATTTCTTGGAAAGTTTTGATACCGGGAGGTAGTTGAGAGAACCAATCCATGGTAGGACTTGTTAAACTTCAAGGGAAGAGTCACATTAAATAAGAATGATTATAGGCCACCTACATACACATGATGTTAAACTCTTTGACATGGTCTATAGGACTTCCTCTCCCTTTGTATTTATTGAATTTGGGAGTTTCAAAGCCGAGAGGGAATGGTACCATTCCGATGTTTCGATTGAATGGATATGGACATAAGTTCTCTGTATAGGGCTTCTTTATCTTGAGGTCATCCAAAGATCCTATATTTCTTGTGACAACACCTTAAGTATTGATACTAGATCATCTTGCTGGTTTGGTGGAGGAACATATGCTACGCATTGTGGTATGGTGGATGGGTTGTATGTGGGATTTTGATATGATAAGGTGTTGTATGGTATGTACAATGGTGTGGGATTTTGTAAAGTTGATTGAGGTGTTAATGTATTGTTCCTGATGCATTTATATTGAAGATGTTCTGTTGAGGGTTATAGTAGGAATTTTTTTATTATTGTTGTTGTGCATATTGTTGAGATAGTAATGCGTGTTGCCATTGTTGAGCCTCAAGGGATTTTTGTTAGGCTTGATATTTTTGTTGTGCTACTAAGGATGCTTGATGTTGTTGAGCCACTAGGGATTTTTGTTGGGCTTGATGTTGTTTCTGTGCTACTAAGGCCACCTGATGGGCTTGATGTTGTTGTTGTGCTAAGGTTGTTTGTTGTGCTGCTAAGGCTGCTTTTTGTTGTTGTTGCTATTGTTGTGCTGCTAGGGCTGCTTCTTGTTGTTGTTATTACTATTGTGCTACCGGGGTTGGTTGATATTGTTGTTGTTGTTGTGCTACTAGGGCTACTTTCTATTGTTGTTTCTTTTGTTTTTGTGTTGCTAGGGCTACTTTTTTTTGTTGCTACTTTTGGATGGCTTGTTGATAAGCTTGTTGTGCTTGTTGTAAAGCTAAGGTATGTGCTTACAATGTAGGATCAGTTGGTTGTTGAGATATCTATGATAGAGTATGGGTGTTGATGTTTTGAGTGGGTAGGGGATGCTTGATAAGAGGTTGGGGATTCCCTTGGTTTGACATTCCTTGGAAGATGGTGGATTGAGATGGAGGAATGTAAGTTTGAGGTCCTATTTTATTTTGCATGGTGTGAGGGACCATGGGGAAGGAGGATGATGGTGCCATTTGATATTGCAATGGTAAAGACACACTAGGACCTTGAGTCCATTGATTGAAAATGTTTCCTTGTCCCATGTCTTGGGGATTTCCTTGTGATAGGGATGTAGACAAGGTATTGCCTTGGTTGATGGGGTTGGTGACCAAGGGATTGTTTTGATTCGATTTGGTGATGGATGGGATGGATGTGTTTTATGAAACCAACGGTGTGGATGAACCAATCAGAGGATTGGATAGAGATGTCCCTATGTGCATTAAGGGTTGACTTTGTGTTAGGGTACTCGCATGCCCTTGTGGGTCAATTTGAAACACTTGGTTGATACTTCCTTGTGGGATGTTGGTCACACTTGTGGTACTTATGGGGATGGATGAAGATGGATACCCTTGATATGTTGATTTTTTCATGGACTTATGAAATGTAAGTGTTTGATGTTCATGTTGGGGGTGTTTGGGAATGGTGGAGGTGCCAAAGGTAGGTATCCAAGTGGTGGATGGATTGGTGTTGAGAGTACCCACAAGTGTGTTGTTTTGAAATGGGAGAGTATGGCCAAAGTCTTTAGCAAAACTAGTTGCAATACTCAAAGTGGATATTTTATTTGGTAATGGAGTTATTTACAAGGTAGATAAAGTCAAGCCTTGTGATAATGATTGCACAACAAAATATGGGTAAATTAGAGCAACATTTTCTAAGGCTTGATGTTATTCTTTGTACTCCATAATTTCTTCCTTAGTAAGTCCAAATGGGTTCTTCGTGACATGTTCTATCTCATATGGCCCTGATGGAGATGATGGTTGTTGTGATGGGGTAACTTGAATTCTTAGATTGAATTCTAAAGGATTGGAATCACTTGAGGTGTATGTGAATTTCGTTTTCTCCATGATTCTCTTATTTTGTGATCTTTTCTTTATCATAAATTTTGGGTCACCTATGGGAGAGTTGTGTTGAGATTTATAGTGTTTGAACTCTCTAGTTGACTCAAATCTAAGTAAAAGGGAAGCTCTCAGTATTTTGGGATAAATGATGGTAATGGGAGATGAAAATGGTGCATGATGTGGGAAGTGATCTTTGCAAAGGTTTTAGGACAACACTTTTGACTTGAGTTTTGATGTTTTGATGTTAGGATAAAGGATGTTTATGAACTTGAAAATCTTTAGGGTAGAATCATGACCTTCAAGATAAACTAGTTCAAAGATGATAAATAACTCAATTAAGTGCATGGAAAAGGATACATTTCATATACAAAGCAACTAAGTCAAGGGTTGGTTTGATAGATGTTTAATCCATAAAGTGTTGGTATATTCAATTTTTTTGCAAAGTTTGGTGAAGTGAAGGGTGAATTTTGACGAGGGATTGGATGAAATATTTGAAGCAATGTTGACCTAAAGTGAACCTTTGTTTGATAAGAATAAGGTAGTGAGAAATATGCTAGACCTGTAAAGTTTTCAAATCCTAAAGACTCAATAATTTAGATAGGTTCAAGATCATGAAAAAGACTAGGGTTTTGACTCTAAAATAATGCATACAAGTTTGGATTGTTCTTTGAAGCACGTTTATAGAAGTTGTATACCAAATTTTTCTATTTTGGTGAAGTGCTAAAAGGTGTCTTTTGATAGCTTTTGGACTAACATTCCTAAGTTTGAAATGACAACCGATAGACCTTCTCTTGGGGATTCTTATTTTTCATGACATCATTTAGAGAAGTCTATGTCTATGGAAGAAAATAAGATATTTATTGCCATGAGGGTGGTGGTAATATGGCCTTCTAGCCTCAATATCGGGTTGTTCCTCTTCTTTGTCTAAGATTTTTGCTATCTTTCTCCATTGAATGGGTGTTTCCTTTGTTTCAAAAGTGAATCTTCTCAAACTACTAATTATATCAGTTTTTTCTCCTTCAGTGGGTTAAAAGTCTGGTTCAATGATAATAAGAATAAGGTCAGGTTGTTCAATGGGAGCAATCAGTCTCCAAATGGTCATTTGGGGTTCAATTTGTCAAGTTTATCTTGCTTAAGTGAGTTTCTTTTACCACATACTTGTCTTGATTAAGTTTCAAATTAAATATCTATTTCAAAAACATCATCGATTCCACAAGGACCATTTTGTGAAAATCATGAGGTTGAAGCCATAGTTTCTTATGATAACTTTGAGAAGTATGGATTGAGATATAAACCAAAATACCTAGAAGTCTCTAAGAATAAATTCTCAGGACAAGAATTAATATCAAGGTTTTGTCAAAGAGTGTCCATACTTAAACCAAAGGGTTTAAAGTTTTAAGGAAGATTTTGAATGTTTTTTTGCAATGTTTTGGAACCAAGCAAAGTATTAAACTAACTCACAATCATTTACCACCTAGGTTGAATGGCCATAATTGCTGAGTCCCCACTTGGATTTATCCAAACACTAAGATAGTGCTTATAGTTGGAGATTTGGTGACATTGACTCCCCTCCATGGCACACACTTCTTGAGACCACCAAATCTCAAAATCCTAAATATCCAAAGATCCACAAGATTTTCTATAATGAATAGTAAAATGTGGGGTGGCTTCAGAACAATCGTTCCTAAACCAACAAGCATTAAGGATTTTGGTCTCTAAACAATTGGTTTGTAGTAAGGAATTTCTTTCAAGGTGGCCATACACATGAAAATATAAGCTCAAGATTATTTTAATCAAGAGGCCTCCAAGTCCCTTCCTAAGAAAGAATTTTTAAGTATCACGTAGAAACTAAGGGTGGAACTTGTCGATATGATGCATCTGCACCTATTTCTTATGACTTTCATGACAAACACATTTTTTATATAGTGGTTTGAAAGAGATTGGATTTAGCTCATTATCTCTTGGGTCATTCCCTCCTTTCGAAGTGGGGAGGTAGGCCCTCTAAAGGTAAACAAAAGAGAGGAAGTACATTTTTTGTTCGATCTCCCAGTTTGCATGAAGCAAGGGGAGAGCATTCACAGTGCCTTTTCCTCACACTAGGATGGGGTTCATTTTTATCCAAATCAAAATATGTGGGTTATTGTACAAAATGTCAAAGGAATGCTTTTGATTCTCAAGATCGCTGAGTGGCATGAGAGAAGAGCATACACATTCAATGATGAAAATGCAAACTATGAAACATAGCAAACACTCATGAATTTTAACCCTCAAAGTAAAGATAAGTTTATTTTAAGCCCCAAACAAAGTGTTAATTTGTATTGTTCAAATTTAAACCTAAAGTAGCATAATGGAGTGAGGGTTCATTTTAGTCCTGTTTGAGCATTCATTTTAAAACCCAATTGAAAGCTAGCGTGTTCCTAAAGCATCAAATGAAAAGCATGATAAATGGGTTATAATTGCCCCAAAAGTGTCAAAACACTTGTTACAATTAAAATATTTAAAGACAAGAATGCTTTACCTCTTTGAAATTTATCATCCAACCTAAAAAACCTAGTTAGCCTAAAAAACCATAACAAAAAGTCAGAGGCATGTTAGTGATCAAATGAAGTAAAAAAGTTAAAGAACATGCTAAAATACACTATTTTTGCTTACAAGAGAAGAGCATTAATATTCACAATAGCATCACCATAAATCAAATGAGTGTTTCTCTGGTGAAAATTAGCGTCACTCTACAGAAGGATAGTGATTGATGATAGGGTCGCTATTTGGTGGCGTCGTCATTTTCAAATTCATGATACCTCTAAAAAGTATTAGCATCATCATTTATTTTAATCAACACCAGTATATTAATTAAGCATCACTATATCAGATGGAAATAATGTCACTATATGGTGATGCCTTACAAAGACATCCTTGAAATCTCCTAGAGCATCATTGTGTCTACAAAAACTAGAAAATGGACTTCGAGGGATTTTTTTTTAAATATGATCAATTAAGCTCTCCTTCTAGTGCCAAAATGTAATTGATGGATTAGTATGGGATGAATACACTTGATCCATGAAGAATCAAAGCATATTCCTGCCACTAAATGTCAATCCAATAAAGATCATTCAATTTATGCAAAGATAAAGCAAACATTAAAACTACCATATTAGATCATGAAAGCTTGATAAAACCTCTAATCTAAGGCATTGAAACTTATCCTATTGGGGAATTGGTGTCGTGTTGATGTGGAATGATGAACCTTTCCCAATCCTATGGATAAATGAGCTTGTTTCAATCAGTGAGATGTGTGATGAAACATAATTCAAAACTAGATTAACATGATGCAAGCTATTTTAGCATAATTTGGATTAAGATGATTGATATGGAGGTATGCAAAACTAATCTAAATGGATTCTAAAAAAAAAAATTTACAACCTAATTAACAAGCAAGCTCAATGTATGCATCTAAGTTACTATGGAATCCATTAATGAAAGCTCAGCTAATTAATATAAATAATTAAGCTAAAATGATGTAAAAGTAAATGCTAAATATGAGTGTGAGTGTGAGTGATTTCAATGGAATGAGTTTTCTCTAAAAAAGATGGATCCATTTGTCTCCAAATAGTAACCTATTTATAGGAGAGCAAATGAGAAATGGAGGGTTGAGATAAAAATGGTTAATCAATGGTTAGGGATGGAGGAGTGATGAAACATGGATCATGGATTCTCATCAATGGATGAGAATCAATGATCACATGGATCAAGGAGAGAATCAAGGGCCCACATTATTTCAAACAAACACACTCTTAACTTGCACAAGAAGCTAAGTTAAGTTGCACATGAAGTCAAGTAAGTTTGTTAAAATAAAGAATATTCCTTAGAATATCCTCATGGGTGAGGAAAATAGATATTTAGCAAATTAAAACAAACTTTTAATGTGCAAAAGGGGAAGGAATATTCTATGGGAATATTCCTTTTTGAGAAATGTACAAAGAAGGAATATTCACTTGGAGTATTCCATTGCAAGTTGGGGGAATTAATAATAAAAAAAGGGGTAAAAACTTTATTGAAAATAAAAAAGGAACATTACAAAGAAAGCAAAGGGCCAAAGGCCCAAGAATCAATAGAAATACGAGAACACAACCCAACCAAAGTCAACCAACTCCATAACCAACCTTATCCTCTGTAAGAATCCCCTCCAAGTTATGGTGAATCTCAAGAGGAATAGTCTCCCAATCATTGATTCTCCAACCATCATCATGCTCAGAAGCACATTTTGCCAAACAATCAGCAGCCCTATTCCACTCTTGTGGAATATGAACAAAATTCACAATTTCCATCAATGAACTAACCTACAGAATCTGTTGCACAATCATAGCTAGTTGCCAGCTGACACCCATCACTTTCCACTCAATGAGCAAATTAATCAGGATTTGAGAATTAGATTCACATATCAGGCTCCTCCACCCCAAAGCATGAGCTCTCTCGAAGGAACCTAGGATTGCCAAACCTTCCACAATGTTGATAGTCTTCGTCCCCTCATTGGTAGAAAAGAGGAAAACCACTGAACCTAACGAATTCCTACCAATCCCCCCAATACCAGCATGCCCCATATTACCCTTGGAAGAGCCGTCAGTATTAATCTTGAGGACTCCATCAGGAGGAAGTTGCCATCTGCCAACCCTCTGAATTTTTTGCTTCATCTTCCGACCTCTCCTAACACATGCAAAAGTCGTGGACAACCCTTGAATCCCCAATCTCTGCACCACCTCAGTATCCCTTTTCTCTAAAGGAAAGCTCACAACACACTTAGCCTCCACCATCTCCTGGACCATGCCCAAAATTCTCTGCCAGACCTGTTGCACAAGCTTCTTCTCACCACAAAAAATACGACGATTCCGTTCTAGCCAAATCTACCATAGCATAAAGATAGGCCCCACATACCATATTTCATGTAAAAAAGAAGCCATAGAGGGAGGCCTACCCACTCTATTCCAAAAATCAATCAATGAGGAAGCATGCACACAAGGGCTCTGCCAAACACCTCACTAGAAATGCCAAATCTAGATCACATAGGGACAACAGAAAAACAAGTGAGAAGACTCTTCCTCAACAGCCCCACACAAAACACAGACAAAAGGGCCCTGGAAACCCCTCTTTTGAATATTGTCCCAAGTCAAACACCTATTCCAGGTCAACATCCAAACAAGGCAGTTACACTTTGGCCAAGAGAACTTGTTCTAGACATTCTTCCACCACTGAACTTCCTCCCCCTCCACCCTGTGGGACAATAACACCTTATATCCAGAGGCAACAGTAGAAACACCCATAGGATTAGGGGACCAGGCAAGCACATCCTCCTCTCAGAGTGAATTGTACTGATGACTAGAAAGGATAGTTTACAGCTCAGCACACTCTTCTTGTGAGCCAACATTCAACCAAACAGTAGGAGACTTCCATCTTGCCACCTCTAGTTGCTTGCAATGAGAGGAGGATTTAAATTCACTCACTCGATACCAACCAGCCTCAAGAAATCTTTGACAAAGATTCAGTAAATTAGGATACTGAGAAATGAGAGGAGGGGAGCCATCCCATGAATCAGACCAGAATTAACCCTCGGTCCCCTGCTTACAAATCCAAATTAAAACCTCCTTAATAAGCATAGCCCCCTTCTTGAGAGTGCCCCAAATCACCGAACCCTTCCCAACAAGGGGATAACGAGGAATATCATTCTGAGGAATCCCCAAGAGATACTTTTGAGATAGAACCCGGGCCCAAATTTTATCTTGCTCAATGCACCACCACTAATATAGCTTCACAGCTAGAGCCACCCCCATCAAAGTGGACTATCGTACACCAAGACCCCCATATTGCTTCAGGTTGCAAACAACCTCCCATCTGACCAGACTCCATTTGGAGGAACCCAGATAGCCAGCCCATAAAAATTGTCTAGCAACGAAATCAAAATCCTTAACAAAGCTTACCAAGGCAATCTGGAGCATGCATCTGTACATGGGCAAGGCTTGCACCACAAACTTGATTAACTAAACACGTCCAACAAAAGATAACCACTAGTGAGTCCAGTGATTAACTTTCACTCAAAATTTATCCAAAATATTCTGCCAAGACTCCTTGAGCAATCTCCCATCCAAGATGGGTATCCCAAGATAGGTCAAAGGGAGAGTTCCAATCTGAAATCTCAAAGTCTGAGCAATCCTTTGTTGGATGGGGCCTGAAGTATTAAAAAAGAAGATGGAAGATTTGTCCTCATTAATCAATTGTCCCAAAGCAACTAGGTAGGTGTCCAACACCCTTCGAATATTAGCAACTTCTCTCATTGTAGCCAAACCCATCAAAGCAGTATCATCCACAAACTGCAGGTGTGATTGTGGAGGCAAGTCACCACCCCACCGCCATCCCTGGATGAGACCACCCTCCACATTTCTTTTAATCAACCACCCCAAACCCTCAGCGAGGATAAGAAACAAGTACAGAGAGAGGGGGTCCCCTTGCCAAAGCCCCCTAGATGCACCAAAAATCTCAAAGTGTTCCCCATTAATAAGCACATAGAAAGAAACAAAGGTGACGCAACTCATAACCCATTGGATCCATTCTTCCTAAAAGCCAAAAGCTCTAAGGACATTCCGAAGGAAGGACCACCTAACTCTATCATAGGCCTTAGCCATATCCAACTTAATGAACACCACCTTATCTTTGGAGCGAGTCATAGAGTGAATGGTCTCAGTTGCAATAACAATCCCATCCAGAATTTTCCTACCCACCACAAAGCCACTCTGCTCCTCAGAAATCAGCTCATTCAGCCCCTTCTTTAACCTGTCGGCAATAAGCTTAGAGATTATTTTATAAATGACATTGCAAAGAGAAATGGGACAAAATTGACTTAACCTATCAGCCCCATTGCATCTGGGAATGAGGGAAAGAAAGGTAGAATTTAAAGCCCTTAGCATCTGCTTATTCCATTGAGATTCTTGAACCATAGCCAATAAATCCAACTTGATAATATCCCAAAATTCTTGGAAAAACTCCACCGGGAAGCCATCGGGACCAAGTGCTTTCCCTTTCTTCATCTAGAAGACAGTCTCCTCAAGTTCCACCAGTGTGATATCACTCAAAAGAATTTCATTCAATTCCTTAGACACCAGAGAGGGAATGCAAGAAAGAACCTAGGCTTCTTGAGGAGACCCTTGCGAATCCTCCCTAAAAAGAGAGGAAAAAAACTGCACCACTGCACTGGAGATTTCCAGAAATGAAGACAACTGCTCACCCCAATCATTCACCAGAACCAAGATAGAGTTGCCTTGCCTCCTAGATTTTACCGAGTTGAAGAAAAACGTTGTATTTTTATCCCCTTCCTAAAGCCATTCTATCCGAGCCTTTTGTTTCCAGTACACTTCCTCCTGCAACTTGCACTCCTCCAAAGCTTTCAAAACCCGAGTCTCTTCCTACAGCCAATCAATAGTCACCCCATCCTCCCTTATCAAGCTCATGATACCATCCAAAACATCATGAGTGACCACCTTAGCATGAAAGATATTCCCAAAGTAGTGATGATTCCACCGCTTGAGTTGAAACTTCACATACTGAAGTAATTTAGGAAAGGTATACATTGTCATGTCGAAAATAGGTCTACCCCTTCTCCACCAGTCAGCCACAAAATCATACAGAGATTGGTCCTGCAACCACATGAGCTAGAATCTAAAAGAATGAGAATGAGACACATGACTAGACTTAATAGCCAACTTGATAGGCCAGTGATCGGATCTCCTCCAATCCAAAATTTTAGAGCTAGAAGACCACATACCACCAATCTAGTAATAGGAAACCAGGAACCGATCCAATTTCTCAGCAATATAGTTATCCCCCACCCTCCGGTTGTTCCATGTAAACTAGCCATTACTGGGCTTAATATCAACTAAATTAAAAGAATCAATGTTACCACATAGGAGCAACACAGAAGGCTCCAGCCTCACAGTACCACCACACTTTTCAGCAAGCTCCGTTATAGCATTAAAATTTCCAGCCATAGTCTAGGGATGGAAAGGAGCCAAACTACGAACAAACTAGATATGGGACCACAGAGACTGCTTACCCTGAAGATCAGTAGGAGCATAGATATTAGACAGGAGTAAAATCTCCCCCGTCTCAAAGTTAGAAGCAATCATAGACATAGTAGATTTAGCAGACAACCACCAAAGAGGATGGATCTTCCACGGGTTCCACAAATAAGCTATACCCCCAGAAGACCCATGATCACCAATTCATTGACACTCCCCATTCCTCCACAACTTAGGAGCCAAACTAAACATACTTTCCACTGAAAGCTTGGTCTCCTACAAAAAAAGAATATTAGGGCCTTGATTTCTAACCAAATCATGAACCGCTTTTTGTCTAGGGCCGTTGTTCAAGCCCCTTACATTCCATGATAAGAAAATCATTTCAAGGGGCTCAAAAAATGAGAATCCAGAGTCTTTATCGACCCTGACTCCACTAAGGTCTCACCTATCAACTTGATCTTTTCCATATCCTTCTTTCTACCAAGTTTGGTAGACTTCTCTGCCCCACCTTTTTTAAGATCCCTTTGCAAAAGGCCCAAGTGAGAAGAAACCTTGTTGCTCTTAACTGCATTTGAAGCTACAATCCACCCAAGATGAGAAGAATCCCCACCACCTTTTGGTGCTGTAAGAGAGAGAACCGGCACCTCGGGAGCCACCAACTGTTGATCCGTATCCATGTGCAAGGTATCCACGCTTGATGGAATCAACGAATCAACAGAGATTTTGTCCACATGAACTGAGTCCTCAACCTCCTGAGCCATACTCAGCAAACCTAGGTTCACTTCCTACTGGCTGAAATCATTCAATACCTCAAACCTATTAAAAGTATCCTCATCTTGTCTTTCCTTTAAGGTCCTCTTTTGACCCCGGTTCCTGTTATGAGCTTTGACCTAAACATAACCATCAGCACCAACCACCTCAACAAAGGCCATGCCCTTCCCCTTATCAGCCACAGGGGGGTTGCGAGGAGGTTGTGCATCTTGAGACTCCACCGAATTATATCTTGGACATCTATGCTGCAAATGACCATACTCATGACATAGATGACAATGGAAAGGAAAAGTTTTGTAATCCAACTGCTGCACCCAAGAAAAGGATCCCATACACATATCCACAGCATCGAGTAAAGGCTTACTAAGATCAATTTCAACACAAATACGAGCATAAGTCAATACCTTTTTTCCCAGGGTTTGCAAAGAAGACCCAACTGGTTTTCCAAGCAGTGAAGCCAATAGGAGCAAAGTATCCTCTCGACAAAATTCCACTGGAAATCGAGGCAAATGAACCCACACCAGAACATGATTTGGCATCTCCTTCGAGGGGATAAAGCCAGCATGCCAAGGTTTGATAAACAACCCCACTTGGTTGTGGAAATAAGGGCCTCCCTTGAAGATCCTATTGTGATCAGCCATGCAATTAAAGGTAACCATAAAGTAATTATTGGCCAACAACATAACCTCCATTTCTCCTTCTTGCGCCCAAGTCCTCTGGGCCCAAGTTTCCAAGAACTACAATGAAACCCTCATCCCCAAAAATTTGCAATATAAAGAGTGGTTCGAATAATATTCAACATCTTCTGCAATCATTTTAGTTGGGATCACCAGTTAGGGCCTCTCCAAGCAACGCTCGAGACAGTCGTTAATCTTCTTGTGCCTTGACCCATTAGACGAATCCACACCACCAAGCCCTGAATCCGGAGCAAATAAATTATTATCAAAGGACTTCATCCCATGGTTCTGAGACTTCGAGCCAAACACTACCCGAAAATCCATCATAGGAGACACCCCAAATGCCTCACCCCTATGTAGTGACATCAGGCCTGAGACGGGCATGCAAACACCCAACACACTAGCGACAATGTGTGGGGAACCCCACATTGCCACACCTGACAACCCTTCACACACACTCCCTACCAACCGATCACACCCACACTTGTGCCAAACAAAGGCCGAGCGGCAAGGGAACACCCCCGCACACCACCATACACCATAGCTTCACACCCACGCCCGCACCAGCCCAAGCCCACTGCCCAATGATAGCCCCAGGCATAACACCACGGAACACAGACAAAGGAAACACCAAGGCTAGGAATATTTTGACATAGAGCACCCTTCGGCCACCTAACGTAGAACAACGACAAAGGACAAAAGTCGCCCCTGAATTACTCAAAAAGGACCCACCCCATAGCGCAGATATGAATAGAGACCGATCATGAGCTAGGGCTTGGGTGCCCTAGCTCAGCCCGAGAAGTTGCAGATGCCATCCTCTATCAAATTTTTTTTCTGCAAGTGGGGGGAATCAGATTTATTAGAAATTGATAATTAAAACAAAGTCTTAATTATGTTAATTAGGGGAATTAGATGATATTCATTAAATAAAGTGATTTAATGAAAAGGGGGAAGTGATATGATATTTAATTAAATAGCTTTATGTTTATTTAATTAAATAAGATGACTTAAGGATTTAAATTAAATAAGTTGATGTATTTGATTTAATAAGATGAAATGTTAGCATGAAAGGAGGTGAATTAACCTGATTAGATTAATTAGGTTACTAGATGAAAGTGACAATTAATTAAATAGCTAGGCTAATTTAATCAATTAAGCGAAAAGAGGATGGATTTTAGGATGAAATGATGTTAGTATACCTAATTTGAGTGCACGATATCATTTGAGACATTTTTAAGTGTCTACACCAACATACACCACTTGGTTTAATGTGAACTTTTATGTGTGTAAAAAGACCTTTCTATAGCCCCTTTTCCCTAGATAATTCCTTAACAACTACTACAAAGAAAGGAAAGGAATTAAATTTAAAAGTGACTAGTCATCGTGACCACCACTTGTTTACTATTTTAACCTAATGCATAGTCCTAGCTATATAAAAATAATATAACCTGATTTATTTTTTACATTTTTTAAAAATGACTCTAGTCACTCTTTTGAAAATAAAATATCAAATCAAAACTAGACAATAAACTAAACAAGATATATGATGTTTTTTACAATTTAAACAAACATATTTTGTTCATTTTAATTACCCTTTTAATTTGCAATCTAAGGGATATTAACTATCCCTTAGATTTCAATCCACATGATATCCCCTATTTCTCCATGATGATTTATAGGGATGATGCCACAAACATCATTGTTGTAGTTGTGCTAGACTATAGATGTAATAGCTCAAAGCATAATGACATTACCCATAAATGTAAACACAATAATAGATATTTGTGTAAATTAGAATAATCTAATAAATGACATTACTATACATTGTTATTTTTCGTTTCAAGTCTTTTTTAAGATTTAGTAAATCTGAAATGAAAACTAAAAGATATATTTTTTTTGCAAAATAAATAGTCTAATATTGATTAGACTAAAATAAACACTAATTATTTTGAAAATAATTTATCTAATTTTTTTTTAATAAATACTAATTATTTTGAAAATAATTTATCTAATCTAAAAAAAATAAAATATTATACTAATAATTAATTACTCTGATGTAAATCAAATCTAAAATTAGAAGATAAATAAAATAAATTAAAAGTTATAAAATAGAATTACTAATTACTTGGAAAAATAAATATTCATTACTTTGAAATAAGTATTGTGAGATGAGGATTTTAGTATGGGACGATCACACATGATCCATGAAGAATCAAAGCATATTCATGCCACTAACACTCGAATCTCAACAAGATCATTCAAATTAAAGTTAAACTAAACATTTGGGTATCTGCAAGATCATCATGGAAAAAACATGCGCTTAAGTGGCGATGAAAATTTAGAGAATCAAAGTTAGTGAACTTGACATAAAAATTAGAATAAGTTATCTATAGTATTTCAAAAATATGTAAGAATAGAATCTGTCAAAAATTGAATGTAGTTTCTAAACTAATAGGTTTATTTTAAAAAAAATCTATTTGGTGAAATTTTGAAATTTCAATGCAGTAGTACTTAAATTTTAGGGAAAAAATAAGAAATAGGTTTCTACCTGACCACCCTAACCACAATAAACTAGTAATATATTTTTATAATATTTTAGATATAAGTAGAGAACTCATGTCCCGATGTGATGCATATTTTTTTGTAATTTTTTTCCAAATAAATAATTAATTATGAATTTTTTATTACAACTTTTAAAAAATATAAAAAACTCATATGTCCGACCACCTTAACTTGGTCAAAATTCATGAAATTCATTTTTTTTATCCTATAGTATGCAAAGCATAGAATGTGACACATGTTTCATATTCAAAAAATGTGATACCATTTGAAATCTATAGATGTTTTTCAATCAGCCTATCAATCATGACTTTAGTTGTAATTCAAATAGAAAATGAATAATAATAATTTATTAAATTCAAAGTAAAACATAATTTATATTGGTGGAAATATGAGAATATCCTTTAAAACCCTTTTTGTTTCATCAATTTTGGGTTAAAAAAAGTCGTCAGCCACATGGGTCATCATATCACTTACATATCGCCACTTTTTGGCCCATCATGATCCTGCACATACCCATTTATCAAAGAAAAGCATTCTAAACTATGAAAGAATTTAAATGTCTACTCTAATCCATCTAAAAATTATCATGTTGTGGAATTGGTGTTGTGTTGATGTGGAAAAATGATCCTTTCCCAATCTTGTGATCAGTGAGCTTGTTCTAATTGATTCTATTGAAGAGAATCGATGAAACTGTTGTGATAAATGGATGAAAACATGATGCAAGCTAAATTAACATAATTTTATGCTAAGAATGAGCTAAGTATGTAATTGAAAAGATAATCTAAGTTAGTTCTAAGCTAAAAAGATTCAAACCCTAGTTTATAAACAAGCTAAAATGGATGCATGGTAGCAATTAATGGAAGCTTAAAGCTATTATGCAACTAAAAATGAACTAAAATATGCTAAAAGTATGCAAAGTATGAGTGTGAGTGTGAGTGATTTCAACACCATAAGATTGCAATTGAAATATGGATGATATTCAATAGCATAAGTTTTCTCTGAAATTAGAAGACTTAGGAAATTAAATTAAATATGTTGGTTTATTTAATTTAATTAGATGAAATGCTAGCATGAAAGGGGGTGAATTAACCCGATTTAATAAATTAGATTAATAGACAAAAATGATGTTGTTAATTAATTAGCTAGGGTAATTTAATCAATTAAGCGAAAAGAGGATGGGTTTGAGGACGAAATGATGTTAGTTGTCCAATGTAATCCATTGAGACATTTTTAGGTGTCTATATTTTTCCCCTCTTTGAAGCAATGTACTCGTTGCATTGGTTCAAAGACTGATGATTTCAATGTTGATAGCCAAGCTAAATTTGTTTAATCTGATTGATTGATTGATAACATTGTTGAGGATTCACAAAAATTCAAGGATTATGTTGAAAAAGATGAGTATTTAAAAAAAATAGGGAAAGATATATCCCTATGATGATTGATTTGATAGATTGATCAAGATTTTCTAGCAAAGCTAGGAAAAAAATTCATTGGATGATTTGACATCGATATGATAGAAATATGGTTGGTTTCCCACTCGAGAGATTGATCAGAGAATAAATTTTTTTGATCGAGCTCATGATAGGTGAAAATGAGACTAATGTGTGAAATGCTTGAGATTTCAGGTTGCTTTTGAATCCAAGAGCTACAAATTTTCAAATTGTTGAGGACGAAAAAAGGTTCCTAAAAAGCTCAAATGTTGATGTAGATAGATTTCATGATGTATAGATAGTCATCGACCATGGGTAGCCTCATGTATATTTTGATAGATCACATAGATTTGATGCTTGGATAAAATTGTTAGTAAATATAGAAAAATAAGAAGAATAAGATGAATGGATTGATGATTGATTTTGATGATTGCTTCAAAAGATCCAACAAGTCCATGATCCATCAAGACTTTATTAGAGATGGCGACAAGACAATGCAAGATGTAGGATGAATCACTACAAAAAATCCCAGTGATTAGCTCCCTTTTTTACTCTCTTTTTTGCTTCCAACCATTGTTTCAATGTATTTTTCTCCAATTTTTTGAAAAAATCGGTGCTATTTATCTGGTCGGTGCTATTTTTGGCATTTATTACACCACCTAGAACAATCATGTGCTAAATTTGGTGAAAAGTAGCACTGAATTTTACACCATGTTTAAATGTCAAGTTCAATGCCAAGTTCAGAGTCAAATTTAGCACCGAGTCTAGCTCTGAGTGTAGCACTGAGGTTTTGTTGAGTTTAGCTTTGAGTGTAGCACCGATAATAATGCCTAATTTAACACCTAATTATGTGCCTACTTTGGAGCTTACTTTAGCACCTAGTCTGTTTCCCTTGATTTTAGCACTGAGTGTAGCACCAAAATGAGATTCATCGGAGTAAGAAACAAATCTCACTAGAACACATCTTGCTGTCTCCTCGATAGCTTGAGCAAAGCATATTGGAGACACCAAAGTATATCGGGGAAAGATGACATGTTGTCTCACTGATGGACCGATACATCAACATGATGAAGATAGTTATTACTAAAGTACATAGTGGTATTGGTGAGACAAAAACCTATCGGGATGACAAAAAGAATAGTTTCCCCGATACACCGATGAATTGACAAAAGAAAAGGGTACCGAAGGAACGATTGCTATCCATGGAATATAAAAAAATTTCCCCAATGAGCCAATAACATAGAGGATGTCATAAGTGATTAATTACATGCCTAAGGTTTGATATCAAAGACATCATCTGATAGCTCACCGATGCCCCGAAGGAAAAACAATAACATACATTTTCTTTGATGGGAAATATGGATATCAGCTAGAGTAAAATTACGGTTCCACTGATACAACAATAATGATTTATTTTGAGTGATTTGACAACCTCAGATATTGAGGAGATACTCAAATTAAATGTTCTCCCTGATGACAAGATTGAGAGCAAGAGGGAAATTAATGAACCGGAGTCAATCCAACTATACCTCAAAGTTTATTAACAAGAGTTGGTGGCATCAGACTGAGGAGGGTGCCATTAGACTGAGAAGGGTGGTGGAAGTACAGTTCTCTAAAAGGAAATTAAATGCCACCTCAAGGGAGCCATATAAAATTAAGAGGTAGAAAGAATTAATGGACCTAGCTGGCTCTTTAATCGCTAAAAAGCCAAGTGACTATATCAAGCAAAGAAGCATCAAAAATCGAGTAGATAGCCTCAAAAATGGACACTCTGATTAAGTTATGCTACTCAAAAAAGAAATCTGATTTCTCAAGCTTCATAACAGATCGAAGGTTGAAAAAGATATGTTTGAACAAAGACATCCTATGTTTAGAAGCCATGCAAATGGTGATTGGGAAGAAGTTCTACTTCTCCAATAACCAAAAAAGGGAAAATTCAGACATTGCCTCTCATTTTTTGGTGTCATTGCTAGATCTAAACCTACTGAAACTAAGGTGCTTAATCCTTCTTATGATGGTCTTCAAGGAAAAAATTCTACTCAATGATGTGGATGTGGTGTTGGTTGCACAACAGGAAGTTGGAATTCCATTATCGGACGACATTGACAAAATGTTTCTACAAGGTGTAGAGGTGGAGTGGCATCCCTTCATCATGGATGTGAGAGTTGAAGGTTTGAAGTACCATAGGAGATGGCCAATAGTTGGATACAACTTCCTATTCAAATGGCTAGGATTGAATGAAATGAAAAGCTTGGAATGGTTTTATGCATTTGTAGACTTGGTGGAATCCACCAAATTCTATGACAAAGAAGAATGAAGGATGGTATCGGGTGGGGTGGTTGTTGGGTATTTTGGCTAGTGTTTTGAATCAGTATAGAATTGTTTGGCTCGTTATTAAATCTGTAGCCTATGGAAGATCTTGTTAATTTTGGATTTTTGTAAGGGTGGTCATGGGCACTCAGTGCCATTCGAATTTGCCCAAGTTACTAGCTAGGCTAAAAGGATGTGATTTTTTACAGTACTCAATATAATGCATGCAACTCTGTTGCTTATTACAAATCAAAAAAAGAGTAATGCATAACAAATGAGATAACACAATTTGATTAATATTCTTTTTTATTATTTTTTTATAAATTTTATTTAAAATTATTACTTAGATATTGTTTTGGCTGAATTCATGATTGCTTAGTCCTATGTGCATATATTAGGGATTAGAACATATTAAATAAATAATATCGGCAACACTAGAACATATTGGTGGAAGGGAACACAATGTCCCACTAATGAAGTGATACATTATACAGTAATGAAGTTCAACATGTGGTGAAAGTATATCGAGGGAACATAAGGCTATCGAGCCAACATAAAGTCTGGTTCGCCCTATGCAATGACAAAAGGCTGAAGGCATCCGAGGAAATGACACCTATCAGTGGAAGGAAAAAAAGGGTCTCCCCGATGACCCGATAAGACCATCAACCATCAAATACATATTAAGGATATCAGAGGAACTAGGGCACATCGCAGAGACATTACCTAGCATCCCGTTGATACCCCGAAAGGAAGGAGTTCATCGATGAAGAAGGTGGTTATCGGTGAAAATGCAATCATGGTCTCACTGATACAAAAATGATGATTGTTTTTGACTGATGTGATGTCTCAAGGATATCATTGAGATAGTCAAAATAAATGCTCTTCCTGATGATAAGATTGATAGCAATTGGAGCATTTATGAGCTAGAGCTGAGTGAATTATACCTCAATTTGATCACATCTTTTCATTAAGACATGAAAATGATTTGCTAGAAGCGGGAGCAGAAGAAAGGAGGTTGGGAATTCACCATTACTACACAGCTCATAACCAGTGAAAGTGAATCGAAGTAAGTATACAAAAACTGACTAATAAGTTGCTTCTATAAAGACTTATGAGAAAATTGAACAATGGAAGAAAGCTTAGAAACACCAAAAATTAAGAAACAAAAATAGAGAAAAGACTTCTAAACCAGGACTTAATTGACCAATGCTCGGGGTAAGGGCTGAGACCTTAAAGGAGTGCACAGACAAATCCTTCCATGGATAAGTTATGGGACAATCACAAAGGTTTAAGAGACATGTAGACATCATGATGGGGATATGAGATATTCATATACCATTATAGGAAACAGTATAGGTTTCAACCAGTCTGCAACCCATGGAGATTGAACCTAGGAAGATTAGTGGTACCCAATGTGTTTTTTTAATACAAAGCTAGTTAAAGCTCCAACCAATAGATATGACCCTAAAAGAACAGCTATTCAATCACATGATGGGTCTAACATTCTCATTATCTCCAAAGATCTCATATCTAATGTTTTTCAATTGGAATGCTCTATGAAATTTACATTTACAATCATAGACCTTCTAATAGAGTACCATCACATCGAAATGAGCTATAAAAGATGGAAGCTACCACTACATAGGCTTAGGGATGAAGGTAGCTAGCTCAGAAGGTTTTCTAGTAATGAAAACCCTCCATTTCATGAGGATTTATTTGAAGAATATTTTCAATATACATATTATTCATCTAGACAAGTGTTAGGAGTAGAGGTCCCACCCCTCATGTCAATTTCCCCAATGGTATTGGTTGTAGATATACAAAGAAAATATGTTAGACCATTTGACTATGCTGGTTATTTAGCTAATGCTCTAAACCAGGGGATGGGAAGGATCAAAAGCAACAGTGATAGCATTCATGATTTCGAACATTACTCTTTGTTTATGCATTTTATTCTACATGAAGAACAAGTTAGAAGGTTCTGGGGAGAAGAATAAAGGATAAGAGATGTAGATGAAAGTGGGAATTATTTAAACCTATACAAATGTGGACTTTGATATGGGATAGTAGATATGGTAGATCACACTATCTGTACTTTGAGGAATATTTTGTCAAGCCATTGTTGAATTTGTTGGGACATCCATGTAATTATAACCTGTCCCCTAAAATATAGAAATTCTTGAGACCAAAGGAAAAGGACCCCAGGAAAAAGGTAAATCATAATTGGGGGGATTGGTATGCATTTCCCGATTGCACTATGATTAAAGTCTATGGGTTTTAAGGAGTCCCACATCTATTGCAAAAAATAGTTCCAAATAGAATAGCCTATTTGGAGATTGTGAGACAATTGGCTAAATCTGATGGAAAATATCTTAAGAGACACAATAATCAGTCTATCATGCCTAGCACTTTGTGCTTTGGAGACTTTACAGTAGTCACGAGTGAAGGGTATGAAGAAATTGATACAAATTTGACAAAATAAAATTTGCTGTTGAGTACTGAAAGAAAGAATTTTGATATAGAGGGTTTTATTCACAAGGCAAAATTATCACAAGGAATATCAGGGTATGAACAACAATTCTATATTGATTATGTAATAAGAAATTATGATGAGGCCTTAACAAAAGACAGGATGGATGCATATAACAAATTTGTGCTTGTTGAGACCTGGAAGAAAGGAAATGTCCCATCCTATTCAGGGGCATTTAATGAAGTACATGATCCTTTGGAAAGAATTGAGAAGCTCATCCCTCATGTGGATGAGCTAAAAAAATATGCACCCCTAGATGTCTTTGAAGCACCTCAGACAAATTATTCAAGAATGCAAGTTGAGGACACAAAGCCTCTTGATTATATACCCTCACATCCTAATCCAAAAATGAATTTCTCTATAGATAAAACCATGAGTGCAGAAGATGAAGAAGAGATGATGAGGATGATGATGAGGTTGAATAGATAAGACCCCTTGTAGTTACAGAATATGAGCCATCTCCAGAATGAAACATTATCAAATTTGAAGCATCAAATGAACTCTCTGATGACATGAGAGTCAAGGTTGGGAAATAATTTATTTTTGATAGTGATTTTTTCAAGACTTTTGAATTTAAATTGTTTGTTAATGAGCATAAAGGTATAATGCTAATACAGAGTAGGAGTTGGATGCCTTAGAAGAGTTGAGAAAAGAAATAGACAAATAGTTAGAATCTATCACCCCTAAAAGGGGAAAAAAATTACTTCAAGAGGTTGGGGTACTACTCTTACCAGGATGGGATATCAGGTCTGCAATAGTGTTTGATAGATTTAGGAAAAGAGGAAACAAAACAATGCATCTAATGGAAGAGGCAAGTGATAAAATGTACTCAGGATCAGGGTACAACCTAGATGAAGCCACCCTACTAATTTGGGAATTGTATCCTCAAGATAAAAGGCCTGTTGTCATCAGCAATCCAAACCAAGTGTTTGGAAATCTTTTTTTCCACAGAGTATGGGACACTAACCCCATTGAAATAACTGAGCTAAACATAAATGTTGCAAAATTCACTAAGGCACAAATTGAAAAACTCATAAAAGAGAATGATAAATTAAGGAAGGAGGTGGCTAGTCACAAAGACAAAACATCTTCCTCTTGTAGATCGGAATTATATTCCCCATAGATAGAGAGTGACAAAAGAATATTGGATGCATTAGTAGATGTAGCTTATTGGAAACACTGTCATCAAAAGTCTCAAGAGAAATGCAAGGAACTGGAAATAGGAATAAAAAACAATAAATATAATGTTGTGTCTAAGATAATCAAAGAAAGATTCAATAGGATGATGGACCATGCTAATGCATATTGGGAATTGTTTAAACAAATAGACTCAACACTTGTGGAGAATGAAATATTGCAAGGAAAGATGATTGAAAAAAGGGAGGAGCTTCTAAATGAGAAATCCTTGAAAGATCAGACATTGGAGACACACAATAAGCTATTTGAATCACACAACAACTACCACAATAGGCTCAAAGAGGAACCTGAATATTTTGATTTGCATCCTACACTCCATGATAGCCTTGGAAATCCTAGGGAGCAAGATGATTAGAAGGATGATCTCGCCATGTATCTACCTACTACATTGCAAGAAATAAATGACGAAGAGATGGTGTTACAAATTCCACATAAACAACTTGAAAAGATGGTGTATGTGGAATATGGTATGAAGGGTGTAATTGGCCACGTGGAAAATTATGTTGAGAAGGGATACACTCGTCATCTCTCCACAATCAACTTGTTCATCAACCAAACTAGAGACACAAAAAATACAAAGGGGCAGCCATTGGAGCTTAAAAACTAGTCGGCATGATAAGTGAGATACACTCTATAGGTGGTGCATTATCATGGAGTAGGAGCCTTGAACAAATATTAAGTGGCCATGAGCACATGCTGGAAGACTAATGACTCAATGCATTCACGTGTTGAAGTGTTATATTTTCATTTATGTTAATTAACTATTTGTCATGAAACATCATACTATTCATTTCCATTATACTAGACATTAGTAAGAAGATAGATTGCACCCATCTTCCCATTAATTTCATATTGAAAAACTTCTGTTATAATTCATATTATTTAGAAGGAAATATAATGGAGATGATTGATTATAATTCATAATCAATTTTCATTGTTCAATTGTTGTGTCAATTTTTCATGCTTATTTATTTCTTTGTTGTCTCCAAAGTGATCTTTTCAATTTATTTAAGTTTGCAAGATTTATCAGGGCACATTTGTTGTTACTGTGTGGATGCTTTGATTGGTTTCAAGTTAGGTGTCAATTAAAGTTCTTTCAAATAATTTACTTTAATTGGCTCCTATTAAGGATTAAAAATCTTTTTAGAGAAATTGTTTTGATTGGTTTCCATCAACTTAAGAATTAAAATTCCTTTCATAATTCCACAATAAATTGAGGGGATAACACTGGGATTATTAAAGAAGAGCACTGTAATATCAATTGAAGCAATATAATGGATAACATCTTATTATTAGAGATTCTTCATGACTGTGTTATCATTTTGTATTTTTCTTATGTTTTCCATACTTATTTCTTCTTATATTTGAATGAATATTAGTTATTGAGCCTCAATACTATGCATATGTGAATGAATATGTTGATACAATAAAGCATTTATTGTGGATGTTGGTAGAGCTACTAATTTTTTTAAAAAATTGAGCTTATTTTTCCTTGTTACATGTTCAACATAAAAATGGAAACTATTTAAAAATCATAAAGTTAACAAAGTTGATTATTTAAATAATTGTGAGTTACATGCATTAATATTTTATTAACTTTTATGTCTTCATGGAAATATGTTGATACAAAATGAATGGAAGAAGCATCCAAGCAATCCTAATTTTTTCTGCCAACAATTCAAACCAAAGATTGAACAATTTAAGGATATTGCAATAGGTATTTTGTATCGACACAAATAATATTACTGAAGCATTTCAAAGTTTAGGCCATAAGAATCATCCTTTTTTAAACATGGATTGCAAATAATTCTGAAAATTTAGAAGTCTTGGTCATTAACATTATTGTCTGCTACAATATCATCGAATGCATCACTGTCAATGTTCATATGTTCTTTCAAGTAATTAATATTATCATCATCCTCATCTTGACCTGCATCATCTTCATTGTCATTGAAATTTGAGTATAGACCATCTATATTGTTACCAGATGTATTTGGATCATCATTTTCTATACCATCCATATTGTTGTCCTCCATAACGTCATCTAACTCTAGATTGTTGTCTTCTTGTGCTTGAACATAACCCTCTTCAACATCATCATGGATGTCTATTTATTCAATGTTCTCTAATGCCTCTCTCTCATTTTGTTGGCCATCATTGTTTTGCTTAGTATCCATTAATGTTTCATCAAATACACGCCTTAATCTTGGATCATAATGAATGACAAATATCCATTTCGTGTCCAAAATATCTTCATACAAAAATACCTACACATAAATGACATACATATATTAGATGTATGTTATAAATTTTTTATTGATTAATAAACACATGTATATATTCACAATAAAATATGAATTAATAGATTAATGATCACTACCGCTTCTTGTTTGAGTTAAAGAAATACCTGCTCACAATGAATTGGTAGAACATAAGGCTCCTTATCCTCTAGTAGGAAGCATGAGGAATCTATAGAAAACAATCCACTATGGGTATCATGTCTTTGTGTCCTCTCAAATGCTTTATACCATCTACACTTGAAAATACAACATTTAAAAGACTAGTAATCCAACTCAATAATTTCTTGTATTTTCCCAACATATTGTAGATTCCCTTCAATTATATTCTTATCTTTTGAGCTTGATCGACTAGATTGATTGAAGTCAACCATGATGACACAATCAAAGGATCGTCTCTTTACATCTACAATTTCTACATGATAATGTCGATGATATACCCACATTGCTAGATATTTCCTCAGCTGTGAAAGACCATTTATTTCAGTGAAAACAAATATAATGACGAATATTGAAATAGTTAATAGTGTCAAATATAAGGAAGCAACATTTTGTAAAATTCTAACTGTACCTTTCTTTTACATCCTCTAGACATGTTGATTTCATCTTCTGTTATGTTTGAATCTATACCTACATTTTCTATTTGATTTTGAATTTGTTCAGTAACCCATTCTAGTGTGCAATCTTTTCCCTATTCTCCAAGAAGGTCAGTGGGAACTAGAGTATTCCTTGGGTTTAATCTATAAAACTATCTCCTTTCTTCTAACACTTCTTCTCTCTTTTTATCATATAGATCAACCCATTTGTTCATAAAGTCAATGTGGTACAAAATGAACTTGTCAATTATAGCACTTTTGTCTACACCTATTACATGTCGACTTGTTTATTTCAAACTCCAAATGGCATGCTATTAATTTGACAAATATATTATAGAGTAAACTAATGATTGCAAGAAAAACAACCACACTGATCATGAATTTACATATTAATTTCTACTTGAACACCATTAAATTATGGTTTTTCTCCATCAATAATATCTGATTCTCGTTCTTCATCCTAGACACATAGCCCATCTTCAAAATCCTTACCAAGGAATTCACACAGGAAGAAAAATGCTTCATTCAATACATACCCTTTAGCCATGCAACCCTCTGGATGTGCATTTTGTTGGACATATCTTTTTAGAGTTTTCATACATCTCTCAAAGAAAAACATCCACCTCATTGATATGACAACCGACAATTCAATGTCATCAACTAGGTGTATAAGTAAATGGAATTGTAGGTCCATGAAACTTGTAGAGAGCTCCTCAAATAGGCATATAATTTCTACAATTTCCTTCTTCCACTTTGGCACTTCACATTCATGGATCTCCTTGGAGGCCACCCACCTAATATAAGAATAGTAAATTAGTATGAACCTTTAGTCAAAGATTAAAATGCAATATAATATCTCTATGTCTCTCACACATGAACATTTCATATAACCACATACCATGTAAATGCTGACAATCGACTTATGGCATGATATGCGATCAAACACATTTATGAAAAGGTCATTAGTAATATTTTCTCACATAACAAAACATCAAATATATTTAGTACTTAATCAATGTTACTAGTAAATGTTAAATGATGATATATAATACCTTAATAAAATTATGAAAATAATGTGTTTTAAATCCTATGATATGTCCATCAATTGTAAAAGCTTTAGCCAATGATGACCCATAGCTAGTAGGTGTCCTTATTGAAAGAATGCCATTTTTTAGTTGGTCTATCTCTTTCTTTTTCAAAATCCATGAAGCTTCTGCATATGTTTCATTTTCCTTATTTGGCCACAAAATTTTTCTATCAAATTTTGTATGCGAAAGAACAATATCTCTCCTTGAAGACAAGGTGTCCTTCTCTTTACCTGATATATGTCCAAAAATTGAATTTGGGAAATTTTTGAAGATGTACATAGGATCTAATAGGTGAGATATTAATAGATCCTTCTAGTAAGGGAGCTCATAAAATATGGATTTCCTTTTCATTTTTTTTAGCATATTAACTAAAACTTGTTTTGGTTCTTCAATTGAATCACCTTGATCAAAAAATCCTCCCAAGCTTTCAATTCAACATCTTCATACTTCTTAATCCAATCACTTGGACCCATAATCATGGGAGGGCCTCTATTTTCAAATTTTCCATCAAATTGATTCTTTAGGCAATTTCTAAACTTGTGATCTAGTGTTAGAAAAACCCGATTGTTTGCGTAAATAAATTTATGCTGATATTTAGAATACCACCCTTGAAATTTTTCTGCACATCTTGGAAATGAAAATATCCCCTTTGTTTGATACCCTACAATTCAAAAAATAATGTTAATAACATCAAAAAAATAGTATAAAACGAAGTATGAAAGTTGGGATGAAAATAAATTATGAGTGTAAATATGTAAATATTTTATCTTACCAGAACAAACACCAAGTCTTGGGAAATCATGAATAGTCCAACATAGACACCATACAACATGAAGGACCTATTTGATGGAGGATGCGATATGTCATAAATTCTTATGCCTTTCCATAGCAGTTGCATCTCATCAATAAAAGGTACAAGATAAACATCCATGTTTTTAACTTGATGTTTTCCTGGAACAATGAGAGTTAACATAAGGTGCTCCTTTCTAACACTCATCCATAGGGGAATATTGTATACTATCAATCCGACTGGCCAAACACTATAATTTGAGCTTAGGAAAGAGAATGTGCACACTCCATCCATTGCAAGTCCAAACTTGATACTACGGGGTTCATCTTTGAATTTTCTTGGCCATTTTTCCTCTATGTGCTCCATTGATTTGGAGTCGGCTAGAATTCGCATGAATCCATCTTTACTCCTATTCTTTACATGCCAGCCCATCAATTGTGCAAGTGACTTGCAAAAAAAAATTCGTTGAAGTCTAGGTATACTTGGCATGTGACGTAAAACCTTCTTTGGAACTATATGACCTTGTACATATGTACGATATCCCTTCTCTTTGCATACAAGCCATTATACCTTGTTTTGATATTCATCTCTGTATAAAATGCAATCATTTTTACATGAATGAATTTTCTTATATTCAATCCACAACTTAACCAACAACAAACATGCCTCCCTACAAGTTGATGGAAACACATTCTCTTCAGGGAATATTTTAGTTTCTAGTGCCCTATGAGATTTCCAGAGATAAAATCAATTGAATGTTTGACTTATGATGAACATGTTTGATATGTCAATCTATACTAGGACTGTTTATATACAATATATGGTTTTAAAATCCCCTTAAAGAAATATAAACTAAGTTGATGAATGTTTATGAATTATGTACACCAATTGATAATGCAAAGTAAGAAATAGATTTCAACTCACTTCAGTAGGGTAGTGAATCCTTTGCCTGACCAACGAAATCGTGACTTGATTTCTAATAATATTAATGTGCGTGCCATTTTTGAGGTTCTACTTGCACCCAATTTGAACATAGGTGTCTTCAATGCTTGCTTGATGGAGTCTTTCAAGTTGTTATCATCAACCTTATGTTGGTGGTAATTACCCCTACTATCATCGTTATTGTCAACCATATGATCATTATTGTCATCATTGTTTCCATCCCCAAAGAAATCTATAAGAATTTCATTCAATCATTCTTCATGCACTGTATTTTAACTACCATGATCATCATCATTAAAGCTAGGTGGCATGTCATTAGTGTATGCGAATCTCATCAGCTCTTGAAATTTCTCAGGTGGTAGCATTTACTTCAATCTTGCTTTTTTCCCCTGGTATGGTTTAAAGGATGGTTTGTATCATCCCGTCCAAATCTTAATAACCTAGTTGGATCTTGGGTATTAGTATGTGTTTCATCAAAATCTTCTACCTATCAACAAACACAAGCATTATTTAATGTGTGGCAACAATTGGATAAAACATAAATGTATCAATGTCAAAGAAATATAATCAAATATGGCTTAAAAATAAAAATATAAATTGTATGAACATATATACATCAATTGAATAATGGGAAATTATTTTATAAACTACCATTTTTATACAATAATTTAAATAAAACCCAATTTTGATAACATAGTTTATAAAACATCAGTCCACACTCATTTATTATTCTTTCATTTTCCACCCTTACAAACATCCTTGGGGAGACCTTGTTCTTCCCTTTTCTTTTGCACAGGAGTGTGTTTTAAGAAGGGGTAATCAATCAATAACTCATCCCCAATGGTAAGGTCCATAATAGTCTCAACCATTATCAATCTATCAACATCTCTTTCCATATCTCCATATTTATTATAACCTCAACAAATTGACAATTTGGTTTTACAGTAGGGTCCCTTCCCTTACTACTATTTATAAATATTGCATTATTTTTGTGTGTGTATGCATGTCCATCTATATACATAATATGACCTCTACTAATTTATTTTCCACTTTCCAATTGGAGACAATGTGTATACATATTTGAATTTAGACCTTATGCTGACATGCTAGGCTTATATTCTGCTAGCCTTCTTGATTCACCACTGTAATATGATGGACCATAATATGGCATTAATCTCCTATTGGTTTTTTTTGAATTATTTCTATGTTTAGATCCCACATGTACATTTTGGACAATAAAGAGGCCTAGATTCACTCCATGAATATTGGAGGGTTGTATCATGTAGCTGTATCCCCAAAATTGAAACACCTCGTACAATCTAGGTAGTTGTTGATCACTAGGCCAAGCACAATATAGTTGATGATCAAATGTCTCTTTGTAAATTCATCTCAAACTTAGGGGCAAGTCATCAACTGAATCGCATTCATTCTCATAGGGTATTTAGTCCACCTTCCCCTTGTTTTTAAGAAAATTATGCATCTTAAAACCGGTTCTTGTTCTATGACTTGTTTTCATCAATTCCTCATCTTTCGAGCTGGTATATTGACACATATTTTTGTTAGATGTATCATTTGATAAATGATCATTTCCCTCTAGGATGGAATTCGGTGATCTAGGAAACTTTAAACCAAGAACTTTATCCTGCAAGTATCCGTTAAGAAAAAAAACTAGTTATTTAAATAATATAAAACAATGTTTAAAAAAGTATACATGTTATTTATATAAAATTGGAAAATTCCTTACCAGAATTCCTATTAGATTTGAATTTATTTTAGGAGGCATAGTACCGACTAGAATCTCATCATATATGTAATGTCTATGTACAATCACTTGTTTGAATTGTTTCTTTCCACAACATACAAAACATCCACAAACAACAATTTTCTCAAAGTATTCATCCCATGTACACTATAGTCTTGACCAACCTCTTGTTTAGTGCAATCATTTGTTGTGTTTTCAAGATCCATTCTCATATCCTCTTCCACTCATTGTTGTCTACGTGATTTAACAGTTTTAGGTCCATGTCCACGTACATATCTTCTTTTGCTAGTTGAACACTCAGGCTCCGCATTTTCTCCAATCTCCATCTAAAATAATCAACAACATGCATTAATTTATGTCAAGATTGGATAATACATTATAAATTTCAATAATATTGGGAAAAAATATGGATGTATCACCAAATTCCATAAGATCATTTTTTCCTAAGTTAAGTCAAAATTTGAGTACCTGATGTCCCGCTTCATCCATTGTGTCCACATTTGATATGACATGATCTCTTTCCATGGCCTCATCTCGCCCCTATAATACACAACATAGTAAATAATGTTTAGTAAACCAATTATATCATTGCAATGAATATGCTATCCAACACAAAACCTCAATATAGTCATATATTTGACATATTGATATCATGTTTTGGCCATCATAATTTTCAAACTTTTCCCTTGATCATAGAACCACATTTAATCACCATTATTGTGCATTTTCAACCAATAAGTTTGACCTCAGAGGCCTCATGGACAAAAAAATGACTTTATCTCCTCTATGTTTTAGTATTTGTGAATTCATATACCACCTTCCTCCTTTGGTTGAGGTTTCTTTCTTTTCTTACCTCTATTGTATATGTAGATTTTGTTGTCATATCTATTTCCACCCACTTTCCTCTCTACGATTTAGTAGTTCTACACCATCCATGTCCTCTATCCATGACCTCCTCTGGGTCCTGTAATACACAACAATGACAATAGTCACATAACAATTGTGCACCAAGATAATATTGCTGAAATTATCTTGTTAATACACTCGCTTTTCATTAAGATGCACTATGACAAACAAAATAGGACATTGCAACATTTTTCTCTTCACAAAAAGTTTACACATGAAATCTTGACAACCAGAGGTCAAATCTTATGATTACAAGATGACTACAAATTCACATGAAAAATACATTTATTTACAAGCTGACTACAAAGAAAACCTTGATAGATCTTTCAAATTCTTGCAAATTTTAGTTGGTTCCATGAGAAATTTTGTCAAAATGTCACCCTTATGCTTGGTGGTCGTATGTTATGGTTTAGGGGTTTGTCACTCTTGTTGAGATTTTCACATATGTTGAACCCTTATGTCATATTTCCATGTTGACCTATTGTGCTAGGTCACCATTCATCCTAGTTGTGACTTATGGCATCATGCCCATTGTGTACCGACCCCCTTTACCTAGCTCGTTAGTCTTTTTCCATGTGGGGACTTAATTTTAATCATCACTTAATGTCAGGTCAATAATTTCTTAGAACCTTAGACTTGCATCTAAGTTTCATGCCTTAAGGGTTGTGCTTGTTTCCCTAGTCGGTCCCCTTTTTATGAATAACATTTGTTGCATGTACAGACTTGCGGATCGTTAGATCGATGGATTTGATCCTGACCATTCCTTACTGGCCTTGCAAAGACTTTGGATGACATCACAAATGTATGGCGAGGTGTGCGAGATGTTGCCACTTGTCGCATATGGTATTGGGGCCCAATCCAAATTCGCCAGTAGTATTAATAAGGGAATTTTAATCAATGACTATCATGTGATGATGAATATTGATAGTGGCCATCCTTCGTAGACCTTGCAAGATTAAAATAATGGTTTTAAATATGTTGCGAGGTGTGCGAACAGGTGACATGTGGATTAATTTGGTGGCACAAGGTGGTTGTTTGGGGCCTGCAAGTGATGTGCATGTTTTATGATTGGGGTGTGTATCATTAGCTGATGGGCCTGCCATGTGACATCATGGACTTTTCAAAGGTGTTTGACTTGATCTGATTCATTCAACATGCCAACTCATCGGTGCATTGATGACCCAAATTCAAAACATCGAACTAGCCATGTGATGGATGTTTGAGCTCTACAAATGGAAAAAATTAATGGCGCAAGCATTTTGATGGATATCAACCTGATTTCCATGCGTGTGAGGGGTTATCTCCTTGCAAACATGATGAATAGTACATCGATTTTCATGAACTTGGGAGCTAATAATGATGAAATTGATGTCAGTGAACAATCATTTGCTCACTCATGTTGTAGTTGGAGAATTGATGATCACTTCATCAATTTGCTTTATAAATGCTTGCTGGTTATTCATTTACATCATACCAATTTAGTGTCTGAATTCCTCTATGTTTCTGCATTGGGTGATTGTTGGATCTACAAAGGCTTTGGGTTTGAGTGCAAGATGAGAAAGCCAATTGCTTCTAATTCATCGCTACACAAATCTACAAGAATGGATATGCAAATATCTCAGGAGGAGGTGAAACAATATGAACCAAGCACACTTCTAGGTGCTCTTGACTCTAGGGAAGAAAACACAAGGTCCCTCCAGAGTGTTACTAGATGTAGTTCTCCACGTAAGGGTCGAGTTGCATGAGTAGAGGTGATGAGCTGTGAAAAGGAAAAGATGTTTGTAGAGCATGGTGGGGGATTGAAGGACAAGCCAAGGTTCAGTCAAGGCTCTTTGGGGCAAAAAAAATCGTCCATTGATGTCTCTAGCAACTCTAGTAGTGATGGTTTCAAGATTGATTTTGATTATCACAGTTACCTCATGGTTCTGACTGCATTGGCTGATGAAGATGAAAAGTTCCTCGCGATATCTCCAATTACCACGGTTGCACCATGTCTTGTTCTTGGTTCTGGTGTTCAGGAGGGTGTTGGTGAAGATAAAGTGGTGTTTTTGCCTCCCACTAAGGCAAAAATGCGAAGCGACCATCTCTATCATGGTCGTGGTGCTGCTCTGGGTTCTAGTTGATATGGTTTTTTGGGTTCTCTAATTTTTTTATGGTGCTATTGTTGTTTCTTCTCGGGTGTGACGTGGATGTAAATGAAAAATCCTTGATGGAATTTTGCTGAAGTGATGCTAACACCAACTAGTTACAAGGGTTGTAACTATTTTGATTCCCTTATGTGGTAGAATAATTACATCCAATTGTGTGGGAATTTCGAAGTCGAGATGAAATTCTACATTTTGAAATGAAATTTTGTTGAAATGTAATGGAAATGGGCTTGAAGCTTGTCGCTCTCCTGTCCTATAAAGGAGATCTCAAGGCTCATTGTAGTCGTCAGATTTTTGAATCCTGAAAGTCTACGTGGTATATATTGAATGCATATAATGTAGAATTTTGGATGAATTAGCTGGAAAATTGTTTTGGGTGGGGTTTGTATATGAGATAGTCTTAATATGTCCTATGTAAATACTGATATCGAAAGAAATCTCCAATTTAAGGAAATTTCTCTCCTATGTGTGTTGTGATAGGTTATGAATGAAATTATCAAGGGTATTTTCATTTGTCTTCAATAGTTCATTTGAATGTATGATTCTATTTCTTGCTTTAAATTAATGAGTTAATAAAATTCTTGAGAAAGGATTGTAAATCTATGATAATGTGCTAAGGATTTGATAAGGAGTGTTGCTTTGAATACTGTGAATTCTTGTGATGTAATACATTGTGAAAAATGTTCACTAATGTTAGGGTTGAATGATATGTTTGAGTGAATATTTTATATGTGACTCTTGCCCAATTTGATGAGGCAGTGGCTAGTTCATTTGGAATTCTTTTAAGTAATTAAAATCACAAAGCACCTACATGTGGATTCAAGGTCAGGACATTATATAATTCAAATTCTATTTGTTATGTGATATAAATCTCATATAATACTTGTATTCATAGAAAATATGTGGTTATTTGTGTAAAGTTCAGCCAAACCTTTGATAAATCCTATATGTCTGCAAGTTAGTAAGAATTTATCTATGTGTGAAGTGTTCTCATGAAAATGGGTATCAAATGAACACAAGAAGAAACACCCTCCTTGGCCTCACACAGCCTAAAGAGTAGGGGTAAAACCTTGAGAAGCTTTACCTGTTAGTTAGCCACTAGCTTTTGTGATTCTTGAACATAGAGGTTGGCTACCTCTTAGAGAGTTTCAAAGCTTAGCTGGAAAAAAAACCAACAAAATGCTGACTCTCTTGGGGAGAACTTATAAGAAATTTAAATAAAAAGAAATCCCAGGTGCAGAAGGTGGTATCACAGAGTTAATTATTTGGTAAATCACAACTTTAATTTTAGATGTTTCAAAGTTTTGGACCTGGAAGAGGTGTTGTTGCAGTATTGTGTTGAAGGATCTATTAGTGACTCCGCTTTTGAAGAAGACCCAAAATGTTCTTTACTCTTATATGAATTTCATGTTGTGTGAAGTCTTTTCCTCTATAAAAGAGGTGGTGACTTTGTTTAAAGAACCAGTTGAATTTTGAAGAATATTTCTAGATTTTCAAAATTTGTAGTCAGGAAGAAAGGTTAATAACTGCTACAAAGTTTCCAGGTATTTTGATAAATGTAAGGAAAGAATTATTCTATTTGAAAGAAGTTTATGAGAATTTTTCAAGGCTTGAGATGATAAATGGTTCCCTATTAGATTAAATTGCATTAAGACAAGGAATAATAGTAGTTTTGTTCATACTTCTAATGTGTAATGACTATAATGATATGAGAAGTAAGCTTCTGATTGAATTATGCCTCTGAGAAAGATTTAAGGCAGAACGATTCAATCTATGTTCTATAGTCATTGTTAAATTAGTAAATGATGCAATTGAAAACCATGTATGAAGTTGATAATGATTGAATAGGATATAAGAGGTTTATCTTGTGAAATAGTAAGAAAAAGTAGGTAGGGAAAAAAATATTCACCAAGCCCTCAAAGGGATTTTACGATTGAAAGGTATATGCCATTGGTTTTTAGTGGTATTAAAGGTTTGCCAAAATTCACAAGAAAAAGTTGAGAATCAAACTCAAAACATTTGCAACCATTCATGGATGTAATGGGGGATTATGAGGTGAATCATGAGGATGTTGTCATGAAATGTTTTGTTCAATCTTTGAAGGATGATGCTTGGGATTGGTTCTCATATTTTCCGACATGTTCTATTGCTTTATGGAATCAGTTTATGAAAAAAATTGTTGAACAATTTGGAGAAAGGATAAATACAAGTGTGGTAAGAAAAGAATTTATGGAAATCCATAGAAATCAAGATGAGTTGGTCCATGTTTTCAATCTTTGATTTGCAAAGACCATAAGGGAAATTCCAGAAAGTATGAGACCAAATGATGCTGAATTTTTGGTTGTATACTTAGGTGCATTCGATAAAAATATGAGCTATCTATTAAGGGATAAAGAGCCTGGAAAATTACATCAAGCATATCAAACTACCATGGACATTGAGAACAATTTGAAATACTCAATGATGAAAGGTTATTTGGATGCAAGTATTGGTTATCCCAGCACACCTTACACAAATAGAATTCAAGGATCGGATAATGGAAATGATTTTCAAAATGACAATGCTTCTGCTATTATTATTTCTCCATTGTCACAATACAAAGATCATAGTGAGGACTGAGTTGAGCATCAACAAAATTTGAGCAATGCTGATCAAAGATCTTTTGTGTAAGAATTGTATGAAATGAAGAGACACAAAGGGGAATCACCATATAAATTGTTTTTGAGATTTTTGGATGATTTGATAGAAGTCCCCAAAGATCTCAGACCTGAGGATCCTATGTGCATTGATTTTTTTTTATGATATTTATGAATCTGGGCTGAGTACCTTGCCAGAGGAATTGAAAAACAATAGCTTTGACCAAGTACCTAATTGGATAAAAATTGTAGAATCAACCAAATGTGGTTATGAATAGAATGTGGATTCTCAAAAAGGGAGACATTAGTTTTCCTCTTGAAAATAATCAAATAACAATGCAAACAAGTGAAAAGAATATTTCAAAAGATTAGAATTGTAGTTAATTCACAAACAACACATATACTAAGCAACGCAACAATGATGAAGAAAAGGATACATGGGATGATAACAAAGTAAATATGCAAGAGTGTTTCTCTTGTGATATCTTAGAAATGGAGAAGTGAATGAGATACAAAATGCTATTCCATGTCATGTTATGATCAATGCTTATAATGAATGTGTTATTGATATTTCATTACAAACCGATAATTATGATCTTGAAAGTACAACCTCAAGTATTCATTCTATAGATTTTGAACATGGTTTGTGTAGTGATAATTTTTCTTGTGATGAAAATCATGATGAGGTTGGTATTTCTGATTGCTTATCTATAGATTGTGATTGCTCCTCTAAGGATGATGTGGAAGCCTATTCCTCACTTGAAGAATGCAATGATATAGATGCTCATGATGTCCGCTATCCACAAGTGAAGGAACAAATTCCATGTGATGAATACCGAGAATGTAGTTCAAGTTTTCCATGAATGGAGTATGATGATTGTGTCAATGATCAAGAAATTGAAGATAAGCATACGTATGTTCAATATGATGATCTTGAACATAGTTCTAAATATGATAGATAGGTCAATGAATGTGTTGATGCCCGTGTTTCTCATGATTGTCTATGTGAGGCAAAGATGGAAATATTTGTAATGAATGAAAATAATGGTGAATCTCATATTAATGAGTATGAATCTGAGTATGATTGCTTCTTGTTTGATGTTCCTTGTGTGAACATGGACATGTTTTTATCCCCTCAGAAAAAAAATTATGTGAAAGAAAATGAAATTTCTAGTTCTATTGTTGATGAGAGGTTATTAGCTAGCAATGAGTCTTTCACTTTTGGGTCAGCACACATATCAACTGATATTAAACATGAGTGTCTTCCCACTACATTTGTTGATGTAGAGTTTTTTGAACCTACCCTTGAGGTACTTTCTATTGAGATGAATGATGATGTGAAGAATGAGTTAGAACATGTTAGTGAACTTGAGATCAATGCATTTATACATTTCCTAGATATTAGTGATACATATGATCCCGATCTCTATGATACCAAGGTGTGTTTTGATGTACTTGAATTGAAATTCCAAAGAGTGTTCCCATGTTGCAGTGCTCAATATAATTATGTTCCAGAGTGTGCATCTTTTATCTTTGACATGTTCAAGATGATCTGCATAGTGCACAATAATTTTTTTATGAGATCTTTCAGTTTGAGGTGCAAAATGATTTTGATGTCAAAATCTATGATGTCAAAGGTCAAATGGACTATGAAGGCTTCTATTTCTTAGATCAAGTGAGTGATAATTTAGTGGAACATAATGATAAGCTAGCCAAAGTAAATTTCACAAGGATTATGAATTTCAGTTAGTGTCTGATTGCAGATTGATAGAATTGATGGTGATATTGGAAGACACAGTGATATAATGGGACATGTAAATAACTGAACTGGTTTGTGGGAACTTAGTGGCAGTATTTCCAGATATGGCCTACTACAAACAATAAAGAATTTTTTTTTTGACAGGGTAAATATTGGTATTCCTTTGTTGGGGGCCTAGGGCCACCAAATGAAGTTTGAAAATGAGTTCTAATGTAGCATAATGAAGCAGTTTTAAGGGCACCCATCTGACTTATTTCTTGGTCTACTCCCTAGATATCTTGATTCTCACCATACCCACCAAGGGTATGCATCCTTCAGTTGGAGCCACTGATAGAGCTTTCATATTCTTGCAAATTTTACTTGGTTCCATGAGAAATTTTATCAAAATGTCACCCTTGTGCTTTGTGGTCGTATGTTAGGGTTTAGGGGTTTTTCAACCTTGTTGAAATTTTCACATATGTTGAGCCTTTATGTCATATTTCCACGTTGAACTGTTGTGCTAGGTTAATGGTCATCCTAGTCATGACTTATGGAATCATGCCCATTGTGTACCAACCCCTTTTACATAGCTCGTCAATCTTTTTTTGTGTGGGGACTTAATTTTAATCGTTGCTTAATGTCAGGTCGATAAATTTTTAGAACCTTAGACTTGCATCTAAGTTTCATGCCTTAAGGGTTGTGCCTATTTGCCTAGTTGGTCCCCTTTTTATGAATAACATTTGTTGCAAGTGCAAAATTACGGATCGTCAAATCAATGGATTTGATCTTGACTGTTCCCCGTTGGCCTCACAAAGACTTTGGATGACATTGCAAATGTATGGTGAGGTGTGTGAGATGTTGCCACTTGTCGCATATGGTAGTGGGGCCCAGTCCAAATTTTCCAATAGTATTAATAAGGGCTTTCTAATCAACGATTGGAATTTGATGATGAAGATTGATCATGGTCATCCTTCGTAGACCTCGCATGATTAAAATAATGGTTTTAAAGATGCTACAAGGTGTGCAAATGGGTGACATGTGGATTCATTTGGTAACATAAGGTGGCTAGTTGGGGCCTGCAAGTGACGTGCATGTTTTCTAACTGGGGTGGTATCATTGGCTAATGGCCCTACCATGTGACAACATGGACTTTTCAAAGGTGTTTGACTCAATCTGATTCGTTCAACATTCCAACTCGCTGGCACATCAATGACCCAAATTCAAAAACATTGAACTAGCCATGTGATGGTTTTCTGAGCTCTATAAATGGAAAATATTAATGGCACAAGATTTTTGATGCATATCAACCTAATTTCCATGAACGTGAGGGGTTATCTCCTTGCAATCATGACAAATAGCACGTCGATTTCCATGAACTTGGAAACTAAAAATAATGAAATTGATGTCAATGAATAATCATTCGCTCACTCATGCTGTAGTTGGAGCATTGATGATCACTTCATCAATTTGATCGATAAATTATTGTTGGTTATTCATTTACATCATAGAAATTAAGAGTCTGAATTCATCTATGTTTTTGCATTGGGTGATTGTTTGATTTGCAAAGGCTTTGTGTTTGAGTACAAGATGAGCAAGCCAATTTCTTCTAATTCACCACTACAGAGGTCTACAAGAGTGGATACACGAAGATCTCAGGAGGAGGTGCAACAATATGAATAGAGCACACTTCCAGGAACTCTTGATTCTAGAGAAGAAAACACGAGGTCCCTCCTGAGTGTTACTAGATGTAGTTCTCAACTTAAGGGTCGAGTTGCAAGAGCAGAGGTGACGAGCTGTGAAAAGGAAAAGAGGTTTGTAGAGCATGGTGGGGGATCGAAGGAAAAGCCAAGGTTTAGTAAAGGCTCTCTAGGGTAGAAAAGTTCACCCATTGATGTCTCCAATAGCTCTGGTAGCGATGGTTTTGAGATTGATTCTGATTATCGCACTTACCTCATGGTTCTGACTGAATTGGCAAATGAAGATGAAGAGGTCCTCGTTGTATCTCCAATTACCATGGTGGCACCGTGTCTTGTTCCTAATTCTAGTGTTGAGGAGGGTGTTGGTGAAGATAATGTGGTGTTTTCACGTCCCATTGAGGTGAAAACGTGAAGCGGTCATCTATATTGTGGTCGTGGTGTTGCTCTGGGTTCTAGTTGATATGGTTTTCTGGGTTCTCTAATTTTGTTCTGGCATTGTTGTTTCTTCTCAGGTGTGACATGGACGTAAATGACAAAGACTTGATGGAATTTTTTTGAAGTGATGGTGACACCGATTGGTTACGAGGGTTGTAACTATTTTTATTCCCTTATGTGGTATAATGATTACATCCAATTGTGTGGGAATTTCAAAATGCAGATGAAATTCCATTTTGAAATGAAATTTTTCTGAAATGTAATGGCAATGGGCCTAAAGCTTTTCACTCTCCTGTTCTATAAAGGAGATCTCAAGGCTCATTGCAGTCATCAGAGTTTTGAATCCTAAAAGTCTAGGTGGTATATACTGAATGCAGATAATGTAGAATTTGGGATGAATTAGCTAGAAAATTATTTTGGGTAGGGTTTGTATATGAGATAGTCTTAATATGTCCTATGTAAATACTGATATCAAAAGAAATCTCCAATTTAAGGAAATTTCTCTCCTATGTGTGTATTGAAAGGTTATGAATGAAATTATCAAGGGTATTTTCATTTGTCTTCAATAGTTCATTTCAATGTATGATTCTATTTCTTGCTTTAACTTAATGAGTTAATCAAATTCTTGAGAAAGGATTGTAAATATGTGATAATGTGCTAAGGATATAATAAGGAGTGTTGCTTTGAATACTGTGAAGTCTTTTGATGTAATGCATTGTGAGAAACATTCACTAATGATAGGGTTGAATGTTATGTTTGACTGAATATTTTATATGTGACTCCTACCCATTTTGATGAGGCACTGGCTAGTTCATTTGGAATTATTTTAAGTAATTAAAATTAGAAAGCACCTACATGTGGATTCAAGGTAAGGACATTATATAATTCAAATTACATCTATTACAAGATACAAATATCATATAATACTTGTATTCCTAGCAAATATGTGGTTATTTGTGTAAAGGTCAGCCAAACCCTTGATAAATCTTGTATGTCTACAAGTTAGTAGGAATTTATTTGTGTGTGAAGTATTCTCATGAAAATGGGTATCAAATGAACACAAGAAGGTACACCCTCCTTGGCCTCACACAACCTAAAGTGTAGGGGTAAAACCCTAAGAAGCTTTACCTGTTAGTTGGCCACTAGCTTTTGTGATTCTTGAACATAGAGGTTGGCTACCTCTTAGAGAGTTTCAAAGCTTAGCTAGAAAAAAACCAACAAACCCATTACTAATAATTTTAGTTGAACATACCTTCCATGGTCCCTTTTTATCCTAGATGAAATAAAAACTATTAGTAATAATTTTGGCTAGTTCTCTACCTTACACTTCTTCCACAAATTCATTAAAACCGTAGATACTTTTTGTTTGAAAACTAGAGATTGGATTCCTTATTCTTGATTGAAACCTTCATTAGGATGGAATGATGAGATCTAATCAAGGATGAAAGGATGAGACCTAAAATAGTGTAAAAACATGTCAAAATATGTAATATATGCATGGATAAAGGCAATAGACAAATAAATATGATAATACATGATGAATGATCTATCAATAATACATTAAATAAGGATGGTATAGTGGGATCAAAGAGATTACACTCAAAAATACCAAACCCTAATCAACATAGTAGCAGTGAAACATAGATAAGGGGTGCATCCAAGCCCTAATAAAGTATAAAATGAATCATATCTACTTAAAAATGTTAGATTTATAACCTTAATGTAGAAGGATAAAGTGTAAGGATGAAACCTGAGTGTGTTTAAGAATGTTTGGTTCATGAATTTATGTAGGGAAGAATAACATGCCTCATAAATATCCAAAGTAAATTAATTAAATCAAAATGATTAAATAATATTACCTACCCAGGATAAAGAGTTAAGAGTAATAACACCACTAAAATAAATGCTCAATATTTATTTAATAAAAATAATGGTATTTATTTATCGACTTCCATGCAAAATACATCATTTTCCATAGGTAGGTGCTAAATTAGGTGCACTTTGAGCCACCTTTAACACCCCAAAGAGATTAAATTTAGGGTTCAAATTTAGTGCTAAACCTGGCGCTAAAGTTGGCAACTATAGCACCGACTAATGAATAAAAAATGAAAAATAAAAAATTCCAGTGAAAATATTTGAAAATTTTGGAAAAACGTGTCATTTTTTCCATCGAGCTTTCTGGAAGCTCTCTTCTTAGCCGCTAGAGGGTTTCACCTAGAAGTTACATTTGGAGATTTCATGGATTTTTCTAAGTAAAGAGATAACTGGAGCTGCGCATGGTAAGAATTTTCTTTTTACTTATAGCTAGTGTGACTTTTTTGTTCCCTTGTATCATGTGTGATTTGCATCAGTAGTTGGAATCATCTAGTGTAGGTATGAAACTTTTATCAAAATTTTTGGAAGATTTAATGTTTATTTCACATGTATGTTGTGTTAAAATGATTTGAATTTGGTTAGGTACCCTATACTCATTGGTTTTCATTCTTCACAAATCTTATAAACATTGTCCTTTTGAATTTAGCTAGTGTGATTTTTTTTTATCATCTTGATTTTGAATCTTGTGCTCATTAGTTTGCATTCTTGTCAAATTTTAGAAAAATCATGCATTGGCATGTTTGCCAAATACCATTTGAAGTGATAAATACTTCCATAGCATTCAAAGCCACACAATTGTATTCTTTTGTTATAGTTTAGGAATGATTGTGCCATTTGTACCATAAAAATTAAGGGTTATGCTAGGGCTAAGGCATATTGAAAATAAAAAAATCAGTAATGCTCACCATATACCATTAAACATAATTTTTTTGGGGATTTTTACTGTCAAAAACCATTTGGGGTTTAAAATTTTAAAACTCCTTTTAAAAAAGGAGAGAAACACCATATGGGCTTGATTTTTTTAAGAAAAGTAGAAAAACCACTTATATGTTGATAGTAGATGCAAATGTGAAGTTGCTTTAAATTTTTATTGATTGGAATTGATCCACGTGATGTTGCTTCATTAAAATTTCAATCAGCCTTTGTAATGCCATTTTTATGCATAAAAATGCTCCTTGCATTGCAAACATATGTGAATTTTACTTGACAATGATTGACTATTGCTATGCATAAAAATGCTCGTTGCATTGCAAACATATCTGAATTGTTTTTCTTAATAGTGTGTACTTCATTTGCCTCCATAGACTAGATGAAAATAATTTTCCATAGATCGCCTCAAAATGTCAAGCAATAGAGGGAAGAGAACAAATGGAGTGGGCTATGGACACAATGAGGTAATTCATTGTCAATTTATAGATTTGTAAATGTTTCCATTGTTTCTTTCATTTTTAGTTTTTAGTTTTTAATTTTAAAATTTAAAAGAAGAAATTTATTATATATATAGGGACATGTGACTGACAAAGATAAAGAGGCATTGGCTTCTATATTGGGGGCAGAGGTAGTGAACAAATTGGATTTTTTGGAGTGGACAATGCTTTCCAGATACATATAAAAATGATCTATTGAAGCTTCTTGAACATTGCAACCAAATCAACCGTGTCAAAGGGAATCAATTGATTCCCCAAGTAGTCTTGGATCAAGCAAAAGATCTAAGAGGAAATCAAATACAGTAAACTCTAGGAATGTAGAATAGGGAGCAAAGACTTCCACTATCGAGCCACTCCTGGCACACAGACTTCTTCCACCATGCCAAGTTTTGCATCTTGCATTGGTAGCTACAATACCAAGATAGAATACAATGTGGTTTAAGGGGAAGTCCGAATGATAGATGCTGGAAAAGACTTTGTGAATAGGTTGAAGGAATCATGCCTTCAACGGTTCAAAGACCATCTACATTTTCCATTCTCAAAGATACCCATACACCTGCAAAAAGTAGTTATCAATGACATGGAGACTGAATTTGGCACAGGTTGGTCTGTGAAGAAGGTAAAGCTATGAATGTCTCAAAATTACAAGAGATTTCGGTGCAACCAAACAAAGAAGATAAAGAAATACCTCCCGAGCTAAGGCATAAAAAAAGGTTGCTTGATGGAAGTGTCAAAGTATGGAAATAGATTGTAAAAGCATATGAGAAGTTTGATGCACAGAGGAAGTCTGGTGGGGAGAGTATTTAGGTATTTTAATTTTCTCATAAGATTATATCAGATTTATTAAATGATTTTTAAATTTTATTTGTGCATAGTTAAATTGAATTAGTATAGGTTTAAGGACAAGGCCTCCAAGGCTAGGCTTCAAAAACTTCGTGCTACACATCACAATGACTAAAAAGGTTTATAGGCCTTGATCTGTACATTTGTAAGTATATTTAATATGTTAAATGATATTTTTTTAATTTCCTAGCAAAAATTAAATGATTGCATATTAATTAGTTTAACTAGTCCATGTGCCATGTTTTGACAGGAGGAGAAATATGAAAAGGAAATGTTATAGAGCAAAAAGTGGGCCGATTTTGTAATCTGCATGGAGAACAAGATATCAATAGTTGACTTTCAATAACCTAGTTGGATATTGTTTTGTTAATATTTAAATTTTCATTTATTGTGTTGAGTTTCAATAATCTTTGAAGATGTTATAGACTGATACTTGAGATAAACAGTTACAGTTGTACTTTGTTTATTGTGTTTTGTTTCTAATTGTCTTCTTGTCTTCTTGTGTATTTCATTATAGCAATCAAGCTAACAAGAGTGAACTTTATGATATTACATAAAGGGTGAATAAGACCTTGTCTCTACTCTAAGACATAAAACAAGACAACAATGAAAATTAATGAAAAGATCTTTGATAACATTCTGATTAATAATTTGTATAAAATGTATGAATAGAGAGACAATGACCTCATGAGACTTACATATTTAACTCATACATGTTTAGAAACCATACAATTTGCAAAATGGGCTAGATTAACTCAAAACCTAAGACATCGACTCAAAATGCATCTGCTATGTGCTTTCTACTTGCATACTCAGCTCTAGAATTCAACAAAAGACCTGTACAATTGGCCTTGAATTCCCTTTTATAGAATAAGGGAGAAAAATAATCCTCAAGCCAAGTTGTACACATGTCACCCTCTCATTGGATTGTAATTTATGTGTATTATACTTGACCAAATGTATGTGTACTTTGCCTTTGTGCTCATAAATAAAATTCACCAATAAAAATATTTTTCCATTGTTCTTATTCATCGTCAGATGGCCAATTGAAATTAATGATTTCATCCATATTTGTTATATATGGAGCATATTTCACCATCATTGAAGTTGACTCTTTATCAAAATCCTCTAAGAAACTGATAATGAAAGACAATTTCTCTAGAGAATCCCTCAATATAGCAATATCAACATGTTCACAAATTAGAACTGCCTGTGAGGTAGTAGTGGTATCCATTTGGTCCTTCCAAACCTATAGAGGCTTTACCTCATCATATGTATGTTGGATATCCGACAGTAATGTCAGCTCTACCTCATCATACTTAGCCTTTAATTCTCTAATCCTCTAATCCAATGGAGCATCATATCCATATAACTTTTGTTCCTTAATTCCATCAACATATTTGTAGATTGGGATCACTATGAGGTATCTATCTTCCTTTTGTTTAGCCCCTGCCACCATGAATTTAAAATCACCAACCCTTGGAATCCACTTATCCAAGATTGGGATAGCTATATCCCTATCCCTCTGGGACAACCTTATTGCTTGTAACATTTAAAAGTAATTTGCATGAACAATATTTAACCTACTTTGAATCCTCTTGTTCATATGTTTGAGTACTGTATGAACAATATGAGCATTGTTCTCATACATTGTATTTTGAGTTTTCTCAAGAAATTTCTTATGTAACTCAGCTTGTTGAATTAGTTGCTCCCTTGTAAGCTCATCAGTTGCATGTGGCTCCTGGCCCAAGTTTTATGGTATTATGGTCATGGGTTGTTCTGACAAGGGAGAAGGTTGGGAATGTTCCATTGGAATGGTCAATGTAGCTTGGCTTGAGCTAGTTTGTCCTTGAGACTTCAACATCTCTACTTATCCTTTCCAAAGTTCTAGCTTTATTTCCAGTTCAACAACTCTTTGTCGACCCTTATTATATTCAGCCAAAACATCATTATATTTTCCTCTGAATGAGTCTTTCCGTAGTTAAAATTTCTATAGTTTCTTTTTCAAATTTGGAAACATTCACCGTCATGTCTCCTACCTCTAGAGCTAGAGTGTCAACAACTCTTGTTATAGCCAATTGTCCACTAAAGTCAGTTGGTTCTGCCACAACTAGTTTCCTAGATCTCATAGACAATGAACCAATGGCCAAGGCATCCCATTCTTCACTAAATGCTAATCTGTTGATTGCCAACCTATCTTCTTCTTCAATTTCAAATAATGGCCTTTCAACTCTTCTTATGGTGTCCAATACAACAAAATCAACAATGTCCCATTTGTGCTATAAAAAACTCCACTTTTCTGCACAAGCGCCCTTCCTTCCTTAGCTGTAATACTTTGAAATTACTTCTTCATGGCTTTCATTGCATTTGCTTGGCTAAAATTTTCAGGAAGTTTAGGATGTAAAATCCTCTTCTTGGCTACATTCTCGACATAAATTGGAACCTTAGCCCTCCAAGCAAAATCTCATAATGCTCTTTTTTTAATAAAAGGGTCCTCCTCCATAAATTCCTTACAAGCTTCATATCTCAAGTCATCCAAGTAGCTTGTCCCACTCAACTCCCCTTTTCCCAATCTAAGGCTGGTTTTTGTAGTATCTGCTACAACTTCCCTTGGAGGAGAAGGCATTCCCTATTGCATTTCCTCAGGAGTGATTAATATTTCTTCTTCCTCAGTGTTCAAGTAGTCAACAATTTTTCTCACCTCAACTTTTTGCTTCTTGGCCAATGGCTGCTCTAATGGAGAAGGGCCTTTTGGGGTTGAATCAATCTCAATAACAATAGGTGGAGCCTATTTAGGAGGTGATGAAACTTACCTAGCTGGAGAAGCTTCCCTTGACCCTTCCGAGGTAGTAGGGGTTGGCAATGTTTGTTTTTTCTTAACAATATATTTCCTCCTAGAATATATTCTGATCTTTTTTGGAGGCTCATAGGAAGGTCTTTCCTCCTCATGTGCAAATGACCCATCTTCTATCGCTAATGACTTCCCCTTATCCTCAATTGTTCTTTCCCTTCTTAATACACCCACAACACTTTCAAATTTTTCCAAAACATATTGTACTCTTCCCCATTCTCCCCTAATATTTGGAAAAGGGTTATATCTAGGATCAAACTTCATGGAATTCTCAACCATATTTTTGAAGGCAAGATACATGGCCTTCTTTTCCTCTTGCACCTTGAAATCCAAAATATTCCTAATAACATCTTTAGGGTAGTAGAAGTTATGCACAAATACACCAGTCCTTATCCTTGCCTTTACTGCAGCAATGAAACTCTTAGGGTCATGGTTTCTAGGGCACACTGTCCTCAAGTCATAGGGTTCCAAGATCTTAACAAAATATTTTCAACTTCCCTTAACCATCACAAAGTTTGTAAAGGCTATCCATTCAAGGAAGAAAGACCCCTTCTTCTAATTTTCTGGTAGATGTGACATTTGTGTAGCTCCTAGAGTTGTCTCATTATTTCAATAAATCCAATCTAGAAAGATACATCCCTTGGTAGCACATAAGTATTGGTGGGTCTCCCATATACCTTAAATATAGTTGTATCTGGATAGGGAATGATATCTCCCCAATTATAAGTTATCTTCAATTCAGACCTCCTTTCCATAGGTCTCAAGAAATCATGAATCTCCTTCGGGATCCTTAGTGGATCATGAATCAAGGATCTCCTTAGCTTGGAGGAAAACACATTGTGAAAGACCACATAATCAAAAAATTTATCATGCCTATCTAGAATCCTGGTCCAACACTGAACTGGCAGCTCAAGACCATCCTCTTTCGTCTTCAATGATTATCTCTACCAAATTATTTCCTTCCCTTGTATAGAAACATATGCATTAATAAGGAGTACCACCAGAATTGAACCCAATTATTTTATTCCTTAAGAGAAACCAAACCCTTGTGCATATGATCTACCAAGTAAGTAGCATAATCATAGACCACATTCAAAGCTCCATGCTAGATATGTCCTGCCATGTACATATATTCTTTTGGAATAGTTTTTGGTGGATCAAAATCAATGATTTGGCATAAGGAATAGAAGGTCTTCTTAAAGTTGTTATCAAATTATTTCAGAGGGAAAGGTTCCCTCTCATCTTTTCCAATATTTGTTTGTCTCTTATTTTTTCCATATCCTATGGTAGCAATATGGATTGGCAGCATTGTGGTTCTAAACAAGACCTTGTTATTTTCATACTCTTTCCTGAAAACATCCAGGTCAATAGGGATCATGTCTTCATTCCACTCAAACAATTCAAAGACTTCAACTATTTCTTCTTTGGTAATCCTGACCATCTCAGTGCCATCAAATGCCCTAATTACCCTAGAAATAGGGTCATACCCTGCTACAATGTATTTTAGAAATTCCACGTCCATATAGACATTTGGGACCATGAGTTTTCCCATGTCTAATCTCTAGGTATTGTAAGTGGGAACTCCACAATTTCTATTTCCGAACCAATTCTTGAACATGTGCCATCCAGTAAAAGGTGTTTTAACATCCTTGATAGAATGTTGCTTATCCAAAAACCCCTCATAAATCTTAGGACCATAAAATATTACCTTCCCCTAAGAAATATATTACCTACCCCTAAGATTTCTTACTTTTTGAGGGTTTGAGCGGGTCAACAATATCCTGAGAGAGTAAACTAGTTGGGGTTTCAAAACTAGACCCTTGGGATTTGGGAGCCATGGAAAATTAGGTAGGTTCAAAGAAGGCCAGGGTTTCAACTTATGATAGCTCAATACATAGTGCTTAATTAACAACTAGCACAAATTAGATATACAAATTTTGAAGCACAACAGAAGACCACACTTATTGCAAATTTTAAAGAAAAAAAAAACAATTAAAACATGCAAGCTAATCCAATTTGAAAGAAAGAAGCAAAAACCTACCTTAAATCAACATTATTTAAAAGATAAATCTTGTAATTTGACTTATGGATTTTTTGTTCACAAGATACCCTAATTTTTTCAAGTTGTAGCTTGAAATACTTCACAAGATCTCTTGAAGGCTTTGAATCTACTTGCAGTCCTAAATTCTGTGAGGAAAATAAGTTGTTATGTTCTTTAATGTCAAAAAATAGTAGTTGTGGGTGTCCTATCCACCATTATTGCTTGATTGCATGAAGCAAATGGTTCAATTAGCCGTATGTCCAATTTTGAATAGCAACTGTCGATCTCTTTCCAAGATGGCATAGATAATGGTAAAGATCAAGTCAACATGGTTTGAATTTTATTTGTCTTCATTCATTACCTCATCGGACAATGAAAACTTGTTGACTGGAGACCATATCATCCTCTCTTGTGGGCTCCACCTCCTTTCCCAAGTGAACAAAATAGTCCATGTGTCCATCATTTGTAGAACTCACAAGCTTTTGGAGAGAACTTGTCTAAGTTATGCGAGGTGTGCGATATATGACCAAGATTTACAAATGAGCCTGACCTACGAAAAATTAAATGGGTTGATATAACACCAAGCGATCGAAAAACATATGCAAGGGGGCTGATAAACATATGTTTCTAATGACTTAAGTGATGAATTAAGTGACTGGTGACCAAATGAGAAAGTCAACGAGGAATACAAAGCTACCAAGGTTTGATTCATCGGAGTAAGAAACAAATATCACCATAACACATCTTGTTGTCTCACTAATAGCCCAAGCAAAGCATATTTGAGACACTAAAGTATATTAGGGAAAGATGACATGTTGTTCAATGATAGACCGATACAACAACATGATGAAGATAGTTATTAATAAATTACATAGTGGTATTGGTGAGACACAAACCTATTAGGCCAACAAAAAGCATGGTTTCACCAATACAACCATGAACTGATAGAAGAAAAGGGTATCGAGAGGAATGGTTTCTATCAACGGAATATAAACAAAGTTGCCTTGAATGATCCAATAACACAAAGAATGTCATAATTGATTAATTACATCTATAAGGTATGATATCAAAGAGACTAAGGGGTATCGAGGAGACATCATCTGATATCCCGTTGATTCCCTAAAGGAAAAACAATGACATATGTTTGCTTCAATAGGAAATATGGATTTTGGCCACAATCATATATTTACCATATTAATATCATGTTTTTGAAAGCTAAAGTTTCTCCCGAGTCACCATTGTAGCTCTCACTACCTTTTCAGAATATTTCATTGCTAGAGATCATCTGTAGGATTTAATCTTTTGTACCACATCGTTGATGTGCTTTGAATCCTTGGATCTTAAGGAAAATTCCTTAACATAAATACTACTAGGGAATTTCAATGTTGGCATGTAGTTGCCATTAAAGCCGGTACCTGGAACATTGAAAATTATCCTTATATAAGAATTCCCTCCATCTTGTTGGATTGTAACACTCTTGATGGTGGCTACATGAAATTTGATTTTGATTCCTCTTCTACATGAAAGTGTTCATATCCTTGATCTGACTCTTCTGAATTATCAGAAGCATAATTACTAGCTTCCATATTCAAAATTTCCCAACCACCATCTTCAATAAATTTATCTGGATCATCAGTAATACTCTTCAAAATTGGCTACCAGTTCAAGTTCATTCTTCTTTCATAATACTTTATATCCATGGAGTTCAACCATTCCTTGATGCCATCAAGAAAAGATTGAGGAATGACGTCAATGTAGAGTACATCCTACTTGAAGTCTTTGAAAATAATAGCCATATCAAATGCCTTTTTCCCAAGTCCTACTTTCTCAAGGTTAACAATCTCAATCTCACTAATAGTGATTAATAAGAAAGGTAATTCCACCAACTCTTTTTTCCTCTTCCATGAAAAACAAGCTCTCTAAATGATATCAAACTCTAGTTCAAAATATTTTAGACGAGGTTGCTCCCATAGCTCTCTTGCTTGCTTGACAAATCCTTGAAAATCTGCATTGATTTTATTTATTTTGTTCCTCTCTTGTTGTTCTTTCTCCATTTCATCAGGATCATACATTGACCTTCTTGCCCCTCCTAAAGTTTGGACCATATCCATTACCTCCACATAAAATTGGACATCCTTGGTCTTCTTGGCTGCCATACCATGATATCGTTATGCAAATGAAAATGAATCAAAGTAATCATATTTCTTCCTCTTCCATGAAAACCAAGCTCTCTAAATGGTATATCAAACTCTAGTTCAAAAATATTTTAGATGAGGCTACTCCTATAACTCTCTTACTCGCTTCACAAATCCTTGAAAATCTGCATTGATTTTATTTTTCCTATCCCTCTCTTTCTATTCTTCCTCAATTTCATCAGGATCATACATTGGCTTTCTTTCCCCTTCTCAAGTTTGGACCACATCCATTACCTCAACATAAAATTGGACATCCTTGGTCTTCTTGGTTCCCACATCATGATATGGTTATGCAAATGAAAATGAAGCAAAGTAATAATCTTTCTTCCTCTTCCATGAAAACCAAGCTCTCTAAAATGGTATATCAAACTCTAGTTCAAAATCTTTTAGATGAGGTTGCTCCCATAACTCTCTTACTCGCTTGAAAAATCCTTGAAAATCTGCATTGATTTTATTTTTCTTGTCCCTATCTTTTTGTTCTTCCTCAATTTCATTAGGATTATACATTGACCTTCTTTCCCCTCCTAAATTTTGGACCACATCTATTACCTCCACATAAAACTGTACATCCTTGGTCTTCTTGGTTCTCATGCCATTATATGGTTATGAAAATCAAAATGATGCAAATTAATCATCTTTCTTCCTCTTCCATGAAAACCAAGCTCTCTAAATGGTATATCAAAATCTAGTTCAAAATCTTTTAGATGAGGTTGCTCCCATAGCTCTCTTACTTGCTTGACAAGTCCTTGAAACTCTGCATTGATTTTATTTTTCTTGTCCCTCTCTTGCTATTCTTCCTCTATTTCATCAAGATCATACATTGAAATTCTTGCCCCTCCTAAAGTTTGGACCACATCCATTACCTTCACATAAAACTAGACATCTTTGGTCTTCTTAGTTCCCATGCCATGATATGGTTATGCAAATGAAAATGATGCAAAGTAATCATCTTTCTTCCTATAGTGCCTCTCATGTTCTGATACTCTGTTACTGCTTTGGTGTGTGTGTGTTTGCTTCAGTGTGATATTCTGGCTATGTTCTATTGCATATGTGATACTTTATTTGACATCTTTTCTGCCATGTGTTCGAAGTGGTAGACAGTTATGCTCATTTGATTATGACAGATGGACTTATGTTGAGATACTCATGTTATGATGATGTTACTTTGTGGATTATATTGATGATGTGATGCTTAGATATTGTTTATTGTCTTTGATTTGGGTGAAAGAGACTAGGTGGAATCGCTCATCCTTGAGTGCCTTGCCTCACTGTAACTCTCCTTCACAATGTGTTTGATTATGAGTTTTATATATATGTTGTTTGGCATTTTGTGTTATGCAGGAATGTAGGTACTGAATGCCGACTCAACCCGCATTGTAAGGTCTGAGTCCATCCTATCTACCCAATGGTTTGATGTGGTTAGGGAGTTGGTAAGAAAGCACCCCCGCCTATGTCAGTAGTTGGTTCAGGGATTTTTTTCGTCATGTCCATTTTGCGTTCATGTGGGTATGGTTGTTATTTAATCATTTTATTTCATGAATTTAACAAGTATATTTATGGTTTGGTCTAGTGTTTTATGCTTTAATTAAATGTTATTTCATGGTGCAAAATATTAAATTTATGAGATATCCAATGTGGCTTATGATATTTATACTTTGGAAAAATAATGAGTACATTAACACATTATTGTTATTTTATAATGTGAAGTGATTCTTTAAATTAAATTAATAAAATTAAATAACATTGTTGAATAAATTATTATAGTTTAATTTTGAAAAGAAATTATGTTAGGGAAACATTATCATATTTTTCCTTGTTTAAAAAGTAATTTTCTTTTATAAAATAAAATTTAAGCGTAAAATATTAATAAAGTGAGATATGGCTAAAATTATTATTAATTAATTGTTAAATTGTTAAAAGTGAATTTATTTAATTAAGATTTAAAGTATTTTAAAAGGCATTTATTGTGTAAATTTAAAATTGGAAGATTCTCTTCCAAATTTGGGAAGTGATAGAATTTCTGTGTTAAGTGGTTTTTTGCATGGGAAGTTGCTAGAAATTCTATGACAACTCCTAGTTGGTTTTTCTAGAAAAAGATATATTTCCAATTGTTTCTTTTTCAAAAAAGCAAGTAGGAAGAAATTGGAAAAATGGGTAAAATATCTGCAACTCAATTTTTGTTGAAAAATTTACAATGGGATAATTAATTTTTGAAATTTTTTGTCGATTTGATCAAGGAAATTCAAATTTGATTTGCATTGGGGTTTTGATTGACTCTGTAGTTGCAAGTGTTTGTATCTCTGGTTTTGAAGATTTCTCTTTGGCTAGATTTGCACAACTCGTCCTCAAATCGAGCTTTTGTTGGACTCTGAGTAATTCGAATTCTTATTAGATCTCTGTAAAAAAAAATTTATGAAAGAGGAAAAATAAATAATGGTTAAAATATATAAATTCCCTCTTCTCTGTAAAATTGTTTTACCTATTCATGGATTTTCCTCTTTCCTCTCTATATCCATCTCAAAAACTTGTTGATCTCATCTAGAAACCCCTCTCTCATCTAGAAATCTCTTTCGTGATTATTCTCTAGCCTCTGAGATTCATTTCCCCAATTTGTTATTCTCTAAAAATTTGTGCATCTTCCCTATTGTTTTATTGTAATTAATTGCCTAGAGGATTTGGTGAATAAATATAGAGATATATATAAATATATATTATTGATGATATTATTTTAATCCTCTATTGATATTTATATTTCTCTATTTTGCTGCAATTTCTTTCTCAGAATTTGGATGAGTATAATATAACTACATATATATTTACATATATATATATATATATATATATATATCAATGTATATTTTGCTTGAGCCTCTGTGTTTTTTTTTTGGTGCTGTACGACGAACGTTTGGAGGACTGGGCATTTATTCGCAACCTATGTATTCTTGTTGGGGGTGGGGAATAACCCCCACTGCTCCCCCCATTCATGGATGGAGTGCTGCGAAAGGCAGTGCTACCCCCATCTTGGGGAAGAGTGGCCAACTGTGTGAATAGTTTGACACCCCCCATAAACTCCTTCTGCAGCCTTTGAAACTTACGAGTTTGGATTTTTATGAGGTTCAATTTATTTTGTATTCTATTTCGATTTATATATATATAAATGTTCTAATTTGGCAAGTTTTAAAAAGAGTAATGGTGAAATTTAAATTTATATTGTTCAGCATTTATATATATATGCATGTGTATATATATTTCCTATGAAATAAGGTATTTGGTTACTGTTATGTTTTCAATTTCAGTTGCATCTGATAAATTGATTTATGTATTTACTTCAATATTGATATACACATATGTATATATGTATATATATATATGCATATGATGTATAGGCTGGAAATGTGTATGAGTATTTTGTAAAAGAAAAATAAATAAATGTAAATTACTTTCTAGATAAATTTTAAAATTAATGAGGAAAATATAATTGATTTAAAAATTTGTCTGAAAATGATTTCCTTTATTATGTGTTAAATGGTAGAGAAATAATTGCATTTTAAAATAATAGATTTAATCTGCTTTTTATTTTTATAACTGTACTAACGTACTCATTTCCACTGGGGCATCCGAAAAAACCAAAGAATTTTTTAATTTCGATGCCGACAACATCATTCTTTGAACCAATGCAACGAGTACATTGCTTCAAAGAGGGGCAAAATGTAGACATCCAAAAATAACATTATGCATTCCACTGTAATTAACATCATGCATTCGTTTCGTCTACTAATCAATTAAAGCAATTTATTGATTTAATCCTAAGGTTCATCAAGCTTAATTAAACAAATCAAATTATTTAATTAAGTTCCTAAGGTTCTTCTTATTTGATTTAATAAATCAAACTGATTTAAAATCAAATATCAAATCCCTAAAAACCCCTAAGTTAATTAATCTAAATTAATTAACTTCTAATCATGATTAGTATTCTCTAGCTTTTGACTCAACTAGAGTCAAATCTAAACTCCTAACTAACCCACCCACTTGCATCAATAAATCAAATTATTGATTTATTAAAAAGAGTTATTTTCCCTCAATAACTCTCATCTTTGACTTTTTGAACAAAGATTATTCCCCCCAAAACCCTCAACAACATGCATTTATTGACATTTTTCAAATTTGAATGGGCACATTGGCCAAAACTTGCACAAGCTTTGACCAATCCCATCATGCCAAATGTCTCTATCCTATTGGATGGGATTTAGTCCCACATTGCCTAATTTTGGCCTCTCTTCTATCAACTTTTCCTATAAATGCAAGCCATCTTCTCTCATTTCTACAACACAATTTGAAGGCATCTAAACTATAGGCAACTTGAGCTCATAGCAACTCATTGTCTATCTCATTTGGCTTAGAAAGGGATTGGGAAAGGGATCTCTCACATCTTCATGGAGGGCACCAATCCATCATAGAATAGAATAGGTTGTATTTCCTTTTCTCCATGCATGTTTGATCTAGTTTTAGCATTTTATTTGGAGAAATGAACCATGTTATTCTATGAGGATGACTGAATCTACACAAAACAATGTGTAAGATTTCACCATCCTACAAATGGCACTAGAAGGAGGGCATAGGAAAATTGATAGTCTTAAATTCTTAGATTTCCAAAGTTTTGGATAAATCTATTTGTCTGTAATATGTAAATCTGGTTATTCTTTGTTTCTGTGACTTACCTATGCTTAGAATAAAAGCATGTGCTAGCTGATATAATCATTGGAAAAAATAAATTTGCTGATTAAATCACTGCATTACATAGTTAATATCTTTGCACGTTGCAAAAGGAATCCTCCATGTTTGAGCGCTTTACTTGTTCTTTTCAAGATCAACATCCAATTTGATATCTACAGAAAAATTACCTCTGTGGTACATTTTGCAGATTTGGATTTTGTTGTTTACCGAGATACATATTAGATTGATACAAAAAAAAAAAGAATCCCACAGTTTTATCAACAAAGCTCCGAACTTTCACAAGTACATTGCTCTTTTAATCGAATGTTTTTTTTTTGTTTTATCAAATAATGTCCATAAAGCCTTAATATTGACCATCTATAATCATGAAAGCATCTCAACATTTTTTATTGACTGTCTGTAATAAAGCAAGTTGCAGAAAGTTTGAGCACTCTATGATGTTACATATTTTGCTTACCCATAAATATTATATGGTCTAATGTCATCCTTCTCTTTTTAAGTAAAGTCTACTGTCACTTGATGTGTCCCTTTTACTTACTTGGTTGAATCCATGATAAGTACATCTGCAAGATGGATGCTCTATGCAACTAAAGGAATTCTTTTTTTTTGGTGGTAATCTGGGATTTTTGACTTCTATGAGCATATCCAGCTGGTAGTGTTTTGGTTATGGTTTTCATTTTATAAAATCACTACATCTTATGTCACTATGTATTGATCATCTTCGTGTTTTTTTTTATTATTACTAGAACCAGATTTTCATTATTTTCTTATATCTTATTTCGAGCAGAAAATATTAATGTGGATATGGGGACTTAAATATTTCACCTTGGTGCTTGAGTTTGGGATCTTTGCATTGACAAGAAGCATTAGATTCTAGAGTGCTCAATTGTTTTATAGATTGATTACCTTGGAGCGCATTTGTCTATGGCCTAGAGCAACAAAATTATTTCTAAAAAGCATCACCGATTTATCCATCCTGCTAGGGAATTCTGAAATGTATAACAACTAGTATACATTTGATAAAACTTACCTATCTAAGAAGATGAAAGGTAATTTAACATGCCATCAGACAGTTGTAATGATTTAGCTGGAAAGATGCTTGAGGATGTAAGTGAGGTACGTCGCTTAGTATGCTTTTAGTATTCACATTATTGATAATAATATATGAACTGCAGTTTACTAGGATGCTTGACAATTTCCTCCCATGATATTGAGTGGCGTATTTGCTGAAAATGTGATGGTGCATTAATCCGATTGAATCATGGAATAGGAAAAGTCTTCCTTTGGGCTGACAGTTTCTGTCTTCTTTCACTCTATTCTAGGGTGCCGCATCTCTGAGTTTATCGGCTGCAAATTTATTATGTTGGTTACTATCATTAACACCCCTTTGGCCTCTTTATTATCAAACATGCTTCTTAGAACAGAATAGCGTGCCTTTCTAAAATAAGAAGAGGAATGAACTTACAAAAAATTAAACGCAGAAGTACATCCTTGGATCGCATGTTTCTATCATAGCAAATATTGCTTGAAAGAACTCTGCGAACTTCTGTCTTGGTATCCGCAAATGGTGATATGGTGCGAGGTGAGTGGTTGGGCCTTATGAAGGCTTCTGCATAATATCTGGATATAGTCGTGCTTAATCATTAGGAAGAGATTGTTTCCTGCGACCCTTTACTCATTCTTGAAACAGTGGTAGGCACAACTCTAGATTTCATCAAAATGAGTTGACAGCTACACAGAGTATCTTGATTCTCCACAGTTGGTTTATGAGCTAGGGGACATCCTTTGACTTTCTTGTTTACATTTTGGGCCATCGAAACTAACATGTACTATCCCTCTTTATGGCTTGGCCCCATTCATTTATGCCCCTCAACGTATTTTAGATGTACTCTTCAAAACTCGATTCCTCTGGCTCACTGTGTGGCAGACATACTATGTGTTTTAATTTTTTGAGGGTTTTATTTTTCAGTTAATATCTTTTTGGAGGAGATTACTACGATTGCTATTTGGTTCATCACCCATTTCCACCTCAAACAGTCCAATCCAAGGCTCATATTCTAATCCGATACAATGTACAAAGTTTGGCATTGAATCTTACCAGTTGTAGGTTGCAGGTACGAATGAAGAAAGTAAATGGTCATAAGGGATTGCGGTGCTCTTGAAAAGGCATTCATGTTAGGGGTTCTCTTTATCTTTTTTTTCTCTGAATGCATTAATGAAGGAATGTTGGCGTATTTAGTTGGAGCTTGTATTTTGGGCGTTTACAAAATTTTGACTTTCATATTTATTTCGTAAACTTTGATACTATTGAATATTTTTTACATGAATGAGAGAACTATGAGAGAACTCTGAACATCTCTATCACAAGTTCGAGCATCTATGAGAGAACTTCTTTGGAAATTTGGACTTATTTTATTAAAAACAAACACGTTATTATAGAAGAATCTTTAATTTTTGGCATTATATTTATGGGCTATAATGTTAAAAATTTAATTTCACAAGTGAGGAATGATATTCTTAATTGATGAATGGAGAAATGATCAAAAGTCCTTTTGTGTTGTTATGCCTTTTTTGGTATGGTAAACATTATACTCTAACAAATTGTTTCTTTTCACATAGACTTTGCATGATAGGGGTAATTTTTTCTTTGTACTTCATTGATGCCTTAAAGAAAAACTCATTTATAAAGTCTTGCTTTGTAATGTTAGAATAGGTTAAGGTGACATCAAGGTGTTGACAACAAGGTTCAAACATCAAGGTTGAAACTAAAGGTGTGGACATCAAAGTTGAAACATCAAGGTTGACATCAAGATTGAAGTTGAAGGTTGAAACAAAAGTGAAGGCGAAAAGAGTGGAATTGAAGATTCTTGAAAACAAAACTTGGAAAATAGCATTTTTTAATGCTTGATTTGACAATCTTAGAGCTTCCATTTACTACCCTTTTTTTTTTTTTCTGTTTTTAGCTAACTCACCTTTCAATTTGGGTTTAAAATCAATCAATGGCTTGATCTTTTCAAAGTTGGTTAAAATTGAACCTTAGACACTTACTAGATTTCAATTTGGGATTAAAATTGAACAAGGCAACTTCACATTTCAATTGGTGCTTTTAAAACGAACTCATAATTGCTTTGAGGAATTTAAAATTGAACATGTGTACTTTGTGTTTTGTAAACTTTTTTGCAAAGTAGTGTCATTTAAAAAGGCATATGCGCTTCTCTCACGCTTCACGGCGATCTTGAGAATCAAAAGTCTTTTTGGTGACCCTAAGTTGCATAAAAGATTGCCTCCACACTTCAATTTGGGCATTTTAAAATTGAACAAAACATGCGAGTGTGAGCACGATATATTGCGGAGGTTCTCCCCTTTGTTTTTCAATGAAGGTTGTGTGAACGACGGGATATGTTAGCTCGCTATTGTTTAACTTAGAGGGCCTGCCTTGTGGGAAAAAGTAATCACCCAAGGGAACGACCCAACCGGGAACACGCTAAAGCCAAGCGACTTCCACCCGAGATATAAGTGTGGATATTGGAACAAAGGCCAATATCACGAGGATTATTCCAACAAGATGGACAGCAATGGACTCTCGCCGACGTTGGATAATCCCCTACGAACGGAATGCCTGAATTAGAACCCTTGTTTAGAAATTGGCCAAAACCTTATCTATCTTGTTGGTGCAAGAGGTCATGTCCTCTGAAGCTGCCCCACATAACATGCGGTCTTGTTGTGGAAATGGAAAGTATGCCATGGGAGATTCATGGGTACTAATGCTTGGCTGACCCGAATAAGTGAGTGCCGTGGAGGGGAGCCAGTGTGGTCAAGCATTTAGCCATTCGCACAAGATATGCGCAGCTGGATTTATCCAAGTGGGAACCCAACAAGGTATTGTCTCATCAACCTAGGAGTGTGAAAGTGCTTGGAAAAAACACATTGCTTGATCTTGAAAACATTTGGAAAACAAACATACACAAAAACCTTGAAATTTCAAACACCTTGTGGGGAACAAATACCTATTGACGAACTTGCCCACTCTTGCTTTCCCTAGGAATCACATTGCTAGAGGTTTCTAAGTGTGCAAATTCTATCATCATTTGTTTCCAATAAGGATAAACATAAGGAACTTTTGCCCTATTTTCCTCGATTTCCACACAAAGGACATTGTGGGATGAGAAAGAGAATGGGACATTAGACATATAGTTTGAAAACCTAAGCAAGCAAGTTTCTTGGATAAAAAGAACCTCATTTAACCAAGATAAAGAGACAAATTGGATTAAACATGTGTTGTCTAACATGATTTCCCGCAAGATCAAAATCCCAAAACCAAAGTTCAAGAAGCTTAGTCTAAAAGCTCGTGAGGAGTGTCTTGAGAGACTTTTCAAATTCAGGGAAAGATTGGTTTATAACTTTTACAGAAAAGCCTCAAGGAACAATCCAAAATTATATGCATTTTATTGTCAACAAAATCCCGAATTGTTTCAAAGATTTGCATTTCTCCCATAGGAAGTCAAGTGTGTTCTTCAACACTGAGGTTTTGTAGAAAGAGAGTCACATCTAGGTTAAGGTTCAAGATCAAAGTTGTCATTCCCATTCATTCATCCATCAAATCAAAGTCTCATTTCATCATCAAACCTTTTTGAGAACTCTAGAATCAAACATCACACTAAACTTAGAGGGCTAAATCAACATCATCATATCTTGGCTTAACACACTTAGCCAACATAGTCTCAAATCATTGAACAAATTTTCTTTGAGATAACACAACTTCTTAAAGTCTATTAGTTCTCCAAAACATTGGCATAACACACTTTTTCAATTCATCCATTTTTGTGCAAGTTCCCTTAGGATAACACAACTTCCTAGGGAAAACAACTTCACAACCAATCTTGTTTGACTTAATGCATCTAGTCAAATTATCACATTCAAATCAAATCAAAAGCCCTTTCAAAGTTTAGCACATATATTCAAAAAAATTTCCAAAGGTTTCATTCACTCATCTCATCCGTTTTAACCCATCATCATCGTCACCATCTTTAATCTTTTAGCTACCCTAGTTCTTCTCTTTTTGGACTTAAAGGATTAGGATCGAAAAAATCCCTATTTTTATGGTCCAAACAAGATCTCAACACAAGAAGGACATGGAGAATATTAGAGACATATCAACTTCTATGGACATGAGTCATCTAAATATCGAAGTGAACCTAGCAGGATCAAGCAATCCCCCAAGCAACTCTCCCTTATCATCACAAAATCTTCAAGAGGAGAGTCATCAAGAGGATGACATAAATGAAGACATAGGGATGACACCAGAGGAAATCATGGAAATGATTCAAAATCCTAAGAACCATAAAATTGTTAGTGCTATGTTCAAATGCATAAATTCAATAGAAAGAGGAGGGGACATGCCCCCTCCCAACCTTAACACAAGCACTAGTGCAGTTACATCCCCGTTGTCAAACATCAATCAAGAAGTACCTTGCATCACCTCAATCTTCACACCAACCTCCCCGATTGTGAAAAAGGGGAGTGCCATGTTCCAAGAATTGCAAGAAAACCGCCTTGTGGCTAATGAAGAAGCAATAATCACCCCTACATTTATTCCGGAAAACTCATTTCACCCTTACATCCCACTCACATTTCATAATCCCGCTAGTTCATCCTCATTTCACGCCACACCAGCTTATCAATTGAACATACCAACTCCCCCACCGCTTGAGGAAGTTGGTTTGCTTGGAACGACAGAAGCTATCAACCCTTTCTCTTTCCAAAGTGGTGCGTCATCCCTTCCCCCGCTTCCTTTCACATCTGCATCACCTCCTGGAATAGGTCTTCTACCTTTAACCATCAAAATTTTTGCTAATCCAAGCAATCTAACCACCACTTTGAACCTGCTTCTTTTGCCCATATCCTCACAACAAATCGCAACCATTCCTGTCACCATGGTTAATGCATCTATTGGTCCTCAAGTCTCCCAAAGCATGCCTCATCAAGGACCAATTGTCTCAACCACCCCGCCCACAACCACAATCCCTCCACCCGCCATGACAGTTGGCATGATTCCTGCTCCACCACCAATCCCACCACCAAAACACAACACGACCAATTCATTCTCCATCATGTTGCAAAATGCACAACAAGCTGCCCACCAAAAGGCACTCCAAAAACAACAAGCCGCACAAGCGCAAGCGCAAGCTCAAGCTCAAGCACAAGCTCAAGCTCAAGCACAAGCCGCACAAGCGCGAGCACAAGCACAAGCTCAAGCTCAAGCACAAGCCACACAAGCACAAGCTCAAGCTCAAGCACAAGCCGCACAAGCACAAGCACAAGTGCAAGCGCAAGCTCAAGCCCAAGCTCAAGCTCAAGCCCAACAAAAGACACAAGCTCAATACCAAGCGCAATTGCAAGCAATCCACCTGCAAGCCTACCACCAAGCCCTGCAAGACTTTCAGGCACAACACCAAGCTAAACAACAAGCTTTATTGGCACAACAACAGCTCGACCAACAACAAGCATTATTGGCAAAATAGCAGCTAGACCAACAACAAGCGTTACTAGCTCAGCAACAACTTGACCAACAGCAGGCCTCATGGGAACAACAGCAGATGGACCAACAACAAGCGCTATTGGAACAACAACAACAAGATCAACAACAAGCATTGTTGGCACAAATGCAATCTAACCAACAAGCCCTAAACGCACAACCAAGCTCACAGCAAACGCCGACCAGTATGCTCCCCACCCATCAAACACCTCAGCACTCATTCATCCCACCCCCTGACCCAAGCAAGGATGTCGCAACATAGATCAAATTGCTTTCACAGCAGGTGTTGGACTTGCAAGCAAGAAAAACCACAAGGACACCAGGCAACTTGTGCCCTTATCCGTTCGATAGAAGTCTCACCATGATACCATTTCCAAAGGGATTCAAGATCCCCAAATTTGATAAGTACAATGGAACGGGCAACCCTGAAAACCACGTCAGGGAATTTCAGGTGCACTGCATGGAAGTTGCATATAATGACACGTATCTAATGCGGCTCTTCCCCCGAAGCCTGACTGGTCCAGCTATGGAATGGTTTTCTCGCCTACCCACGGGCATTAAAACATTCGAGGAAATTGTGGAGGCTTTCCTTAAAAATTACGCTTTTAATATGGGTGCGGATGTCAGTTTAGAAGAACTATCTGCACTCAAACAAAGAAGAGGAGAGTTATTTGCATCCTTCTTGCAAAGATGGCAATCCAAGGCCAATCAGAGCAAGTGGGCCATGCCAGAGGAACAACAAGTTTGCACCATCATAGCCAACTTAGATGAAAACCTGGCGTTCTACCTAAAAATGCAGTGCATCACATCTTATGATCAACTAATTCCAAAGGCGCTTAACATCGAAAGAGCCCTTACTGCGCGAGGAGGCGCACCTACATTCACTCCACCGTAGGATAACCGCCCGTCCAACAACTACAATGATAAACCTCGAACATGGTCGAGGAACAAAAATATCACGAACGACGGCGTGGTTGATGCTAAGGTAGTCATTAGTGCTCCTAAGCAAAATACCCAAAATCATCATCATCCGCAAACTCATAACCACAACAATGTGCAGGCTAATGCGGTAGTAGCACAGTCACAACCACCTTCCACCAGCCAATTCAACAATGTGGGTAATCAAGGAGGACCACCTCCCCGTAACAAGTTTCCCCCCAAGAGAAAGTTCACAACCCTTGGCGAATCGATTGAGTCTGTCATGAAGAAATTGGTCAAAGAAAACCTAATCAAAATTTCTAACTCCGAACAATACACAGATCCCATGACCAAACCGCCATGGTACAACGAGAATCTCTTGTGTGACTTCCACAAAGTTAAAGGACACACCACCGCAAATTGCATGAGACTCAAGAATATCATCCAAGACCTCATCGAGGATAAGGTCATCAACATCGAGCAGCCGGCCGGAAACCAAGACCTAAAAATCTACACGAATCCGATGCCGAATCATAATCAAGGGAAATAACCAAGGGAATAATAAGGGTAAACAAAAGTATGCTAGTGCCAATCTAGTATACGAGGAGATAGTCGGATGTGTCGACGAGTTGGTCACTGTCATAAATATCAAGGGAACCAACAATGACTGTGGAGTCACCACACAAGGCGGAAAAGTTACCATTGCCGGGGCACCTGCTAAGACCCCCATTACCAACACAAAGGCCATCCCCTATGATTACAATGTAATTGACCAACTGAAGAGAACACCCGCACAAATATCCATCATGGAATTACTAAAAATCTCCGCCGCTCATCGACAGATCCTGGATGAAGCACTAGCTGCCTCTACCGTCGCTGCTACCCTTGACACAGAGCAATTTCAGGCTATGGTAGGTAACATCGTTACCCCGAATCTCATCACATTTTCGGACCAAGATTTCCCCCCGCAGCCATCTCATAACCGGGCACTTCACCTCCAAATCCTAGTTCATAAAAAGAAAGTCAAGCGAGTCCTGGTAGATGGTGGTGCAGGTCTTAATATTTGTTCTCTGAAACTTATAAAGAAATTGGGATTCGCCGAGGATTCCATCAATAAAAACAAAAGTATCACCATAAGAGCATATGATGACCAAGAAAGAGTGTCTCAGGGCACTATCAAGATCCCCATCCAAGTGGGGCCAGCAACCATGGAAACAACTTGTCAAGTTCTTGACCTTGATTTGCCATACAACATCCTCCTGGGACGCCCATGGATACACGGAATGAAGGCAGTGGCCTCAACCTATCATCAGTGCATTAAGTTCTCATATCAAAATAAGGAGGTTACCATATATGGGGATCCCGAACCCTTTGCCTATTGTGAAAACTTGGAAACCAAGTTTTACAAGATCCCTCAAGTACCTAAAAATGATGAAGGACCATCCACTTCATACATAGACCCAGCTTATCTCGCCTCCACTTCTGCGATAGAGACACCCGCCATCCCCGACATATCCGAGATCAAGAACATGATACAGGACAATGGATGCGGTGATTATAGAATGAAGAGAAATGCTTTTGTTGTAGGAGAGTTACCACAATCTCCTAGATCACATGGGCAACCACAATTGACTCAAACACCTGTCCGCACTAGAACAAAACCCTCTGGATTCCATAGTTGGGGGGATCTCAGTCAGGAAAATGTGGATGAGGAGGACATCACAAACACTCTATACCAAGATGAAAGACCCACTCCCACCCTACCCATGGAGGAAACAAACAGAGGGTTACAAATGATGTTTGACATGGGCTATAACAGGAATGAAAGCCTAGGAAGAAATAGTGATGGACGGTTGGAGCCCATCATTGTAGAAAGAAGAACGCAGAACCTTGGCCTCGGCTGTACCCCTTCGAGTATAACTGTGCGTGGCAGAAGTGTTCCTAATAGGGCAGTCAGGTCCTCTCCTCGGGTCTCGGCAACTAACCTTAGATTACCTGTGTCCATAGGCCTACCTCTCGATAACTTCACATTTGACATAACTGACGTTTGTAGTAGCAGTGACGACGATGACACCATAGGTGGCTTACCTAGGCTCTTTGAAGATTCCACCTTATTGATGATTAGTGTCTCACCCACTGAGCCAATCCAACAAACCCACCAAATCCACTTGGTGTACCCCCAACTCATCGATCACGACCAACGAGGACCGCTGATTCTAGACTCATTCGAAAATGATGAGGCTCTCTTCGAATTCATGGGACTAAGGGATACTGTTCCATGTGGAGATCACAAGGCAGGATTTGATATCACTCTAGACACACAAGCATACTATGGGGAGACGATTGAGTCCTTCAGTCGCAAAAGAAAAAGATCGAGAATAAGCTCAGAGTTATTGAGTGAAAACCACACTGTGGCACTCTCTAACCATAAAATAGTAAAAATAAAGGATGCATCCAATGGTGAAAACCTCTCTGAGGTGCAAGAGGATGAAGGATTCAATCTCCCCCTACTGCTCTACACCAGGAGAAGTCAATAGTATTGGCAGAATAGTGCAACCCGGTCAACTTAGGAACAGAATCAGAACCACAAATTACCTTCTATGCAAAATCCCTCCTAGAAGAAGAACAAAAACTACTGGCAGCTTTCCTAAAGGAGAGAAAGGTAAATTTTGCGTGGACCTATGCAGACATGCCAGGCCTGGATCCTAAAGTAGTAGTGCATCATTTGGCCGTTCACCCTGGAGCAAAACTAGTCAGACAGAAGCTAAGGAAGATGCACCCACAAATAGCCTTGCTTGTAAAGATTGAGCTACAGAAACTTATGGATGTTGGCTTCATATGCCCGATTGACTATCCAGAATGGGTATCTAACCTCGTACCAGTCTCAAAACCGAAAGGGGGCATCCGCATCTGCACTGATTTCAGAGACCTAAACAAAGCATGTCCCAAGGATGACTTTCCACTACCCAACATTGACATGATAGTGGATATGATGGCCGAACATGAGATGCTTTCCCTAATGGATGGTTTCTCGGGGTACAATCAGATATTGATCGCAAAAGAAGACCAACACAAGACAACATTCACATGTCCGTGGGGCACCTACTGCTGGAATGTAATGCCATTTGGGTTGAAGAATGCAGGAGCTACCTATCAAAGAGCCATGACATTAATCTTCCATGACATGATCCACAAAACAGTCGAAGATTATGTAGATGACATACTTGCTAAATCAAAGAAGACACAAGACCATATAGCAACTCTAAGTGCTATATTTGACAGGCTCGAACAATATAAGGTTAGACTCAACCCGAAGAAGTGTGTCTTTGGGGTGCAATCAGGGAAGCTGCTAGGATACATAGTTTCAATGAGAGGGATAGAGGTAGACCCTGCAAAGGTAAAAGAAATCCTTGAAATGAAAGCACCAAGAATGTTGAAACAACTAAGAGGATTGCAAGGAAGACTCCAGTCCATCCGAAGATTCATAGCACAATTGGCAGATAAACAGATTGCCTATTCACACCTACTTCACAAGGGAGTAGCTTTCAGATGGGATGAAAAATGCGAGCAAGCATTCAACAAAATAAAAGAATATCTACTTACACCACCTGTATTGATGCCACCAATTGTGGGGAAATCACTAATCCTATATATCTTTGCAACAACAGCCGCCCTGGGGGCCCTTTTAGCCCAACATGATGAAAAGGGAACCGAGCAGGCTATCTACTACATCAGCAGAACAATGGTGGGACATGAGCTCAATTACACTTCAATAGAGAAAGCTTGCCTAGCATTGGTATTTGCGGCTTAGAAATTCAGACACTACATGCTAGCGCACCAAATCAAGTTGATTGCCAAAATAGACCCTCTAAAGTACCTATTGACAAAAGCAGCACTTACAGGTAGAATGGCTAAGTGGGTAATGATATTATCTGAACATGATATCAAGTATGTAGAATGAAAAGCCATAAAAGGACAAGTCATTGCAGACCAGCTGGCAGAAGCTCCCCTCTACACAGATAATCCACTCATATCAGAATTCCCAGATGAGTCCCTTTTTAACCTTGATGCAACAGACCACTGGAAGCTATACTTTGATGGCTCTCACACATAACATGGGTCAGGAGCTGGTGTGTTTTTCATCATGCCGCAAGGAGACTGCATACCTAGATCATACAAGCTGGCATTCCCTTGTATGAACAATATAGCAGAATATGAGGCTTTGACCATAGGACTCAAGATTGCAGAACAATGGCGAATCATGGCACTAAAAGTCTATGGCGACTCGCAACTTATCATCAACCAAGTCAACGGTGAATACCAAACCAAGGATGATAAGCTCACACCATACAAGAAGGTGGTAGAAAGCCTCAAGGAATCTTTCATTGATATTACCTTTGAGCAGGTACCAAGGAGAAACAAGAGAGCGGCTGATGCAATGGCGACAATTGGATCCTTACTCGACATCCCTCGTAACGTCTCGAAACATGAATTCCTCGTAGAGTAGCTTCTCGTACCCACATTCGAGGTACCAGATTCAAAATACACATGTGAACTCGTTGGTCCCAGTGATCTTTGGTATCATGATATATACACCTACCTAAAGTTAGGAATCCTCCCCACTGACATCACCCCGAACCTAAAACGCACTTTCATCAAAAGAACTTCACGATTCGTCATCCTAGGAGAGACCCTCTTCCGTAGGAGTACTGATGGAACCCTGTTACGTTGTTTAAAACCTGAGGAAGCCCTGACTGCTCTAACTGAGGTACACAATGGCACGTGTGGGTCACACTCAAGTGGTATGACCTTAGCTAAAAAGTTGCTAAGAACAGGGTACTACTGGCCGACGATGGAAAAAGAGGCACACAATTTTGTCAGAAAATGCTTGCAATGCCAATAGCATGGAGATCTTATTCATGCACTAGCTCAAGAACTACATCCTATTGTTACACCTTGGCCCTTTTCACAATGGGGGCTTGATCTCATTGGTAAAATATCACCCACCTCATCCAATGGCCATAAATTCATTATCACCGCCACCGAATACTTTACTAAGTGGGTCGAAGCAATTCCCATGACCTACATCACCGGAAAGCAGATATCCAAGTTTATCCTGACTTACCTCATTTGTCGGTACAGTGTACCCCAATCCATTATCTCTGATAATGGGACACCCTTCAAGAATCAGGATGTCCGTGACTTGTGTGAAAAATTCAAAATCAAGCATCGCTTTTCCACTCCATATTATCCACAAGGCAATGGCCAAGCAAAAGCTACAAATAAAACCATTTTGAAAATCCTCAAGAAAACAGTCAATGACTCTGGTCGTGACTGGCATCTGCAGTTAAATCCCGCCTTATGGGCCTACCGCACCAGCATCCGCACGCCAACAGGCGCCACCCCATTCTCTCTGGTCTACGGATCAGAGGCCATACTCCCCATTGAGATCGAGCTCCCATCACTAAGGATATCACTGCAAAACCTTATCACAGATGAGGAATACAGGGTCACAAGACTCAATGAGCTGGAATTACTAGATGAAAGGCGCATGGATGCCCTTAATCATCTACAAGTGTACCAGAATCACCTAAAAAGGAGCTACAACAAGAACATCAGACAACGCACTTTCCAAGTTGGTGACCTCGTGCTGAAAGAAAACCAAAAGAACGTAAATGTAGACATCCAAAAATAACATTATGCATTCCACTGTAACTAACATCATGAATTCGTTTCGTCTACTAATCAATTAAAGCAATTTATTGATTTAATCCTAAGGTTCATCAAGCTTAATTAAATAAATCAAATTATTTAATTAAGTTCCTAAGGTTCTTCTTATTTGATTTAATAAATCAAACTGATTTAAAATCAAATATCAAATCCCTAAAATCCCCTAAGTTAATTAATCTAAATTAATTAACTTCTAATCATGATTAGCATTCTCTAGCTTTTGACTCAACTAGAGTCAAATCTAAACTCCTAACTAACCCACCCACTTGCATCAATAAATCAATTTATTGATTTATTAAAAAGAGTTATTTTCCCTCAATAACTCTCATCTTTGACTTTTTTGAACAAAGATTATTCCCCCCAAAACCCTCAACAACATGCATTTATTGACATTTTTCAAATTTGAATGGGCACATTGGCCAAAACTTGCACAAGCTTTGACCAATCCCATCATGCCAAATGTCTCTATCCTATTGGATGGGATTTAGTCCCACATTGCCTAATTTTGGCCTCTCTTCTATCAACTTTTCCTATAAATGCAAGCCATCTTCTCTCATTTCTACAACACAATTTGAAGGCATCTAAACTATAGGCAACTTGAGCTCATAGCAACTCATTGTCTATCTCATTTGGCTTAGAAAGGGATTGGGAAAGGGCTCTCTCACATCTTCATGGAGGGCACCAATCCATCATAGAATAGAATAGGTTGTATTTCCTTTTCTCCATGCATGTTTGATCTAGTTTTAGCATTTTATTTGGAGAAATGAACCATGTTATTCTATGAGGATGACTGAATCTACACAAAACAATGTGTAAGATTTCACCATCCTACAATAACTGATTTTCTTAAATTAAAATTAAAATTTCTTTTATTTAGAAAAATTATAATTTAGATATTGTGATGTGGAAAAGAATTAAAATGAGGAAATATAATAGAATTGAAAAATTTGCATTTAGTAAATAATATATATATTGGGTTTGATCAATTAAGTTAGAAATGTTAATTTTAAAAGTATATTTTATTATGTATATTAAATAATAAAATTTATCATTGTTGCTCTTCAAATTAGTTTTTAGCAAATTTATAGACTTAGTTATTTAATTTGTGAATAATTTAATTGTAGGAAGATATTTAATTAAATTAAATATTAGGTTTTGAATAAATTGAAATATTAGTGTATTTTCTTATCTTATTTTAAATTGATGAAAATGATAATTTAATGGAGACTTAGATGTTTTATTTAATTAAATGTCTCATTGTTAATGTTGTAGTGTTATTAGTTTAAATGTGGCTTTAGTATGTCTTGTATGGAATAGTGTTATCTCCAGAGGTTAGGGAATATGTGTATGTGGTTCTATGGTTGCATTTATGTGGTTCATGTTGTTACCATGTGGGAGTTAGTGGGAGGTACCCTATTGTGGTTCTAATTTTTTGGTTTGGGCATTGTGGTACCCGTCTCTCGATTTTGGTTTTAGGGAAACCATAGGGGAGAGTGGCTCTTCTTGGGGCTAGAGTACAAGTGGTCACCCGTGGTAGAGTTTCCTTAATCAAGTGAAAACCTAATTAATTTATTTAGTGGGTTGGGTTAGTTATCACATAACAAGATAAAAATAGACACCTCACCCTTGCCGTTAGCACTCCCTAGAGCTAAGGATGGGTGGGAAAACCTGGTCGGTAAGGTCACTACCTTGTCTTCATGAAAGATAGTTGGCTTCGCATGAGTCACCCTATGGGGCGACACCTTGAAATAGGATGTCTGGTTAACCATAGATGGAAGCGGCTCCTAGATTATAGGTAGTCTAGTGAATCAAGGAAGGCCATGAGATGACACTCTCCCATTGTGCCTCTAGAGTTGTCTCAGTTGTCTATTTTACTATTGATGTTTATGTTGGTTCATGGGCTTAAGTCTTGTGACATGTGTCCTTTATGTTTGAGTATGTGGCTGAGGGTTCTTTCTTATCAACTCCTTGCACGGGGGGTTTCTTTGGGTTCACACCGTTGGGTGGAAACGTGCAATGTACCATTGGGTCCCCAATTGTGATCAAGGTGTGGATGCAGTTGCAATGATCTTGGAGTTCATGAAGAAGACTTTTCCTTGAAGAATTCTCTTTCATTTATGTACTTTTGTAATTTGATTTTACCCTTCCCAATGTTATAAGGGAAGTGGCTTTGTTATGTAACTTGGAATTTTATATTGTGTTGTATCTATGGGAATATATTCCACATTTATAATTTGAACTATGAAGTAAATATAATATTATATGAGATTATATCTTAATCTTGATGTACTTTGATCATGTTTATTCTAGTTTCTTTATTACGCTTTAGTTAGTATCATTTATCATCTATTTTTTGGGTTCGTTTTAGTAAAGTACCATGTACCCCATAGGATTAGGTTAATGATTTATGTTATATTTATGTTATATTAATGTTTAATGCTGTAATATGTTTTTGTTTTAGTTGTCCTATGGGGTTTGTGTGGTGGGTTGTTACAACTTGGTATCAGAGCCAAGGTTAACAGCACTGGGTACTGTAGGTTATGTAATTTGATTATGTTAATCTTGTTGCATAACTTTGAACTCATGTAATCCCTTTCTTGTTGCACAAAATCATGCCTAGGGGTTGGGGACATGGACGTGGTTAGGACCATGGCCATGGTGGTCATGGAGCTGGCCATCATAATTGTCCACCTCATAGCTCCCATGGATTGGAGCAGGAGGAAAATCAGGGTTCTTAGAACAACCCTCCGGGTGGTGGCCCTAATATAGAAAAACATATTCAGTGTGGTGAGAAGTTGCATCAATTGTTGGCGGATGCTCTTGGTCATTTGGGTCCTAGGCAGGATGAGTAGTGTGTAATCAAAGAGAGAGAGTGGTCACCGAGGAGGAATGAGGTACTGACATATCAGGATTCAGTGGCCGCTAGGCACATGAGAGATCTCCTTAGGGAACGTTCTCCTATTTATAATGGCTCTGGTGGAGGTTTGGAAGTTGAAACTTGGCTCATTGATCTGGATCAATGCTTTGCTATGCATCCCTACAACAATAATACTAGGGAAAGATGTGCCATCATGCACCTCAGAGGATTTGCATCCACATGGTGGCGACTAGAAGAACACAAATTATACCTTGACATCAGTTCAGTGACATGGGAATTGTTCTTAGAATGGTTTAGGGCCCATTTCTTATCTAATCACTAAAGGAAGCATCGAGAAAATGAATTTCATGATTTGAGACAGATGGCATTGTCCATAGAGAAGTATGAGTGTTGCTTCTTTGATCTTAAGCAGTATGCCAAAATTGCTAATGATGAGGCTATGCTAGTACAACATTTTGTCAGAGTTCTGAGTGTCAGGATTAGTAGAGGTTTATGAGTCTTCGAGCCGAAGATGATGTAGGTTGTTGAAGACAAAGCTCGCCTTATGGAGGAGAAATTGACCTTGGCATTAGGAGGTCATGTTGGAGTTCAAATCGGTAGCACTCCTGTTGTAGGTGGTGGTTCCCATGGCGGGCAGTCTTAGGCTGGAGGTCCTTCCAGGGCTCATTCTGCACTTGCTAAGGGTGGGAACAGTAGTTTTAGTCAAAGAATAAACCCTCTCAGGTCATCGTTGCAATATGCTTCAATCTAGAAGAAACCTTCATTGGCAGAGATCACAACATAACTGGGTTGAGCAACTAGCACAATCCTCATAGCCTACACCTAGTTGTGGTAGCTATCAACAGTCTAATGTTTCATCTAGTGTCTGAGGTTTTGGCCATGGTACTAGTTGTTTCAGTTATGGGTAGTAGGGACATATTGCTAGACAGTTTCCATGGAGGAGCATTGTAGGGTTTAGTCAGAGGCCGACATCATCTGAGATGATCATTGGAGATGCTAGCAGGTCTCATCAGGTTTTCAAAACAGTGGATAATCATCAGGTCGATCACTAGGGCACTGTGGTGGAGGTATCAAGTTTGTTGTAGGGCACACCTATTTCTATATTATTTGATTATGGTGCATCAGATTCCTTTATTTCCCCTTTAGTTTTTAAGCGTTGTAATCTGGTTGTGACAAAGCAAGACATTAAGTGGCATGTTGAATTATCTTCTAGGGAAAAAGTGTCAGTGGAGTCTCTTGTTCCAGGATGTAAGTTGGAGTTTGGTTCAATTGTGACTTCGGTGGATCTTTAGATTCTTCCCCTGGGTTCTTATGATGTCATATTGGGGATGGATTGGTTGAGTGCACACTAGGCGATAATTGATTGTCATCGTAAGTCTATTAGTTGTCGGGATGATTCTAGAGGAGAGGTTGAAATTGTGGGCATTCCAAATCCTATCTCCTTGAGGATTATCTCTGTAATGTAGTTGAAGAAGTGTTTTCATCAAGGGTGTCAGTTTTTCATTGTCTCAGTTAGTGGCTTGGATATGGAGGAGATTTGGGAGATAATTTTGGATGATTATCCTCTCCTGAAGGAGTTTTCTGATGTGTTTCTGAGCGAGATACCTAGGATGCCACCTAAGCATGACATTGATTTCCATATTGATCTCATTCTAGGAGCTGAGCCTATCTCCAAGGCTCCTTACAAGATGACAACTCGAGAGCTTCAAGAACTTTGTTTGTAGTTAGAAGAATTTCTATAAAAGGGGTTTGTCCATCCTAGTGTTTCCCTTTGGGGAGCACCAGTCATTTATCTGAAAAATAAGGATGGTTCGCTCTGGTTGTGTATCAATTATAGGTAGTTGAACAAGGTAATAGTGAAGAATCGCTATCCCTTGTTGAGGATTGATAATCTGTTTTACTAGATCAAGGGAGCAAAGGTGTTCTCTAAAATTGACCTCAAATCAAGATACCATCAATTGCGGATTGCTAAGGAGTATATTCACAAAACTGCATTTCGTACCCAGTATGGGCATTATGAATTCACTATCATGCCATTCGGGTTAACTAATGTACCCTCAATCTTCATGAGGTTAATGAATGGTGTTTTCTGGGCTTATCTAGACCGTTTTGTGCTTGTGTTTCTCGATGACATACTTATCTACACTAGATCCATGGAGGAGCATGAGGAACACTTGAAGTTGTTGCAATGCTTTAGAGAAAACTAGTTGTTTGCAAACTTGGAAAAGTGTGAGTTTTATAAGTCTAAAGTGAAATACTTGGGACATGTCATCTCTGGAGAAGGCATCATTGTGGATCCCTCAAAGATCCAAGCTATTATAGATTGGCCTGCTCACAAAAATGTTTAAATTTTTTGTAGCTTTATGGGATTGGAAGGCTATTATTGGCGGTTTGTGCAAGGTTTCTCCAGGGTTGCACATCCCATCACCTCTCTGTAGAGGAAAGGAAAGAAATATGATTTGTCTGAAAAGTGTTAGTTGGCTTTTCAAGCTCTCAAATAGAAGCTAAATAGTGCACCTATTCTTGTTGTCCTTGATTTGACTTATGACTTTATGGTTTGCACAGATGCATCCTTGGAAGGGTTGGGGGCTATTTTGATGTAGGACGATAGAGTGATTGCATATGAGTCACGTAATATCAAGGAACATGAGCTAAATTAACCTACTCATGACTTGGAGTTGGTTGCAGTTGTTCATGCCCTGGTAAAGTTGAGGCATTTCTTGTTGGGCCACAAGTTCAAGCTGTACAGTGACCATCATAGTTTGCAATACATTTTCACGCAGCCGAATCTTAATGCTAGATAGAGAAGATGGATGTAATTCCTCTATGAATATGATTTTGAAGTGAATCAATATTCAGGGCAAGGATAACATAGTGGTGGATGTTCTAAGCCGTCACCATCATGAGTTATCTTTTGTGGCTCTTGAGCTTGATCTAAAAGCTCAGATTCTTGCAACACTTCCTTTAGATAGTTTGTTTCAGGAGGTGAAGTCAGAGTTGGAGTTAGGTAAAGTGCTTGAGGGAAGGTTTTCTGGTTATACTCTTCAGTTCGATGGACTTTTGTGATGTTCGGGTGGCATATATGTTCCTTTCCCTGAGGGTCTTCGTACCCTAATCATGTTTGAAGCTCATCGAGCTCCTTATTCGACTCATCCAGGAGTTAAAATATGTATACAAATCTTTGTCTATTGTACTTTTGGGTAGGGATGAGGAGGGATATAGAAGATCTTGTGGCAAGATACCTGGAGTGTCAGAGGGTGAAGGAAGAACACCATCATCCAGCAGGTCTTCTACAACCCAATCTCATTCCAAAATGGAAATGGGATATTATATCTATTGACCTCATTGTTGGGTTGTTGATGTCTACATGTTAGCATGATGCTATCATGGTCACCGTTGATAGGTTGACCAAGGTGGCACATTTCTCCCCTATTCGGTCTTTTTTATACTATTTTGTTTGTGGCTAAATTTTTTCATGGATGAAATTGTGAGGTTGCATGTGATTTTGTGGAGAATTATTTCTGATAGAGATCTAGTGTTCACTTCTACATTGTGGACCTCATTGCAGCATGCCTGGGGAACACAATTGAACTTTAGTTCTACTTACCATCTAGAAATAGATGGTCAGATTGAAAGGGTCAATCAAGTTCTCGAGGACATTCTCTGCATGTATGTTATGGATCGACAACCTTGATGGGAAGACTATTTGCATTTGGTTGAGTTTTCCTACAATAATGGTTACCACAATTCAATCGGAATGCCACCAATTTAGGCTTTGTATGGTCGCCCGTGTCAAACACCTCTGATTTGGGACCATTTGGAGGATAGGATTCTTCTTGGGCAAGAGATGCTATAGGAAATGGAGCAGCAAGTTGTTCGCATCAGAGAGCACTTGGTAGTGCCTCAAGATTGGAAAAAGAAGTACGTTGATGCTCATAGGGTTGATCGTCAGTTTTCAGTGGGTGATCGTGTGTTTCTTTGTGTGCATCCACAAAAGAGTCCTATCCATTACAGAAAAAGGCTCCAAGTTGGCACCTCATTTTGTGGGTCCGTTTGAGGTTCTAGAGAGGATTGGACCCTGTTGGAACACAAAAATTCCATAAAAAATTCCTAAAATTTTCTCCATTTTAATCAATCATTTTCATATCTTTTCATAAAAAATCATTCACTACTTTTTAAAAAATGCTGACAACCTTTACCGCTGCCTTTATATTCATTTTTATATCACTTACCGCTTTACCATGGCCTCCCACAATGGGCTCGCAGTATAGCGGTGGTGGCTAAGGAGCAGGCACTATGTGTTTACAGCCATACCATGCATGGTCAATTCATTGACTGCAGTATCACAGTGGCAATGAGTTGACAACAGTTAGCAGGGAAGCGGCAGTGTGCAAGATGGTTACCATGCAATCGTGCATAGTTAGCATAGTCACCATGGTATAGCGGTAGCATTGAAGGAGCGGTTGGCAAGGAGATGTCATAGTATTGTATTTGTCAAAGCAGATAACCATGGTAAGGTAGTGAACGGGAGATAAACAGCGAAGCGGCTACTGCGGTACCACTAGCGGTCAAACCAGTGACCACTGTAGCGCAATGGATAAGGATAAGCAATTAGTGAAGTGGTTACCACTATACCATAGTCGTTAAAATGAAGACCGTGGTAATGCAATAGCAATGAGGAGAATGACTAGTGGTTTGTAGAATAGCCACCGTAGTACCGCATGAGGGTAAAGAGGAGAATGCAGTGGTGGTGGTAAGGGGTGATAGTCGGAGACGGTAGTATTGGGCTGGTCAAAGTCAAGGTGGTAAAACAATAAAGGCCGCATGGAAATGAAATGGGAGGAGCGATAAATGTATAAAGTTAAATATTAAATTTGGGAAAAGTATTAAGGAAATAAAGTAATAAATCAAAGGTGAACTATGTAAAAAATATTTAATTTTCTGATAAGGCAATTAAATATTTTATTTCCCATCAGAAAATTCAAACGGCTGTAACAGAAAATTGAAGGGTTGTGACTCTTCAAATTTTATTGTATAAATCTATTGTAAAAGAAAGGAGAAAAGGAGGAGGGTAGTTAGACGGTAGGAGTTAGATTTTTCCCGAGAACGGACTGGGAATGCAGATAATGTATAGACTTTCTTTGAAGCAGAATCAATGGATAGATCATTTTGGATTTGTGAACCTTTTTCTATTTTGAGTTGTTGTGATATAATAATTTATATTTTTTGTGAGGGTTGTCTCCAACTTGAAGTCTTAAATCATTTAAATCAATGTATCAAGCATATGTTTGATTTATCAAAGTGCAAATTTCACTTTGTGTGATTTGGTTGATTGGTGTCTGCAAGTCAGAGTTAAAATTCTTTTAAACTAGTTACAGTGATTTAGTATTTCTTTTGGATTGTTGAAATAGAACCTGATAAGAAAATATTCCAGCACTATTTATGCAAGCCATAAATTAATGAAGTCATATGCCATTCATTAGATTTCATTTCTAAGAGTGCCTAGCAACTTGAATTAAGACATAGTGGGAAAATACGCAATTCTTGATAATCTGACTCTGTTGCCCATGTGGATAGAAGGCACTGATTTGCCTCAACCCAGAGATAATATTTCATACAATTAATATTTTGAATATCTTTCATTTGTGTAGTAGGAGTAGGAGTAGTTGTAGTATATTTTTCTATCCACCACCCTTGCCATTGTGGGTAGATTGTTGCATCAGGAAGTTCATTTCAAATCTGCATCATTCATTAGGTTCACCCACCTAGGTCTAGCAGAGCCTGAAGAGCATAAGGTAGAATTGCATGAATTGGCCTTGTACGTTGGCCAAAAGTGTTGTAAGAGCTTGGAAAACTCGTCTGGTTAAAACCTGCATTTTTGAGACCCAACAGTTTGGCAACTCTGCTCGGGACATACTCAGAAATAATTTCCAGCCTTTCCATTTATACAGTTAGCAAAGTTTTACATTTTTGGAGATTCTGCTGCGGCAAACCAAAACAATCCATTTCATTTTCCTACTTTTGGAAAAGTAGGTGGCGACTCTGTTTTAGATTTGATAAATAATGTATGGATATTGTGGAACACTCACATTTTTTCAAGATGTTAGAAGAAGAGAGAAGACAACAGTCAATAAGAGAATTGAAGGAATTGAGACAATAAAGGCTACAAGTGAACCAACAATTGCTGCAATTAGGAGTCATAGGTGCTCAAAATACATCACCAAACAGCCCATCATATAGTGAGAATGAAGTCATAAGTGCCAAGAGATCTTGGACACCACGAGTGCCCTATGATGCAACTGAGGAGAACTATGGAAACAAAGGTAATGTAATATATTCACAGAAAAGAACTTTTGATGAGTATATTCAAATTGAAGAGAGAGGCAAAAATCTTGTGGATGTTTTTTTGATATAAGGAGATATAAGGGAGAATCTATGAATTTTTTATACAAGAGGATGGTAGATGTCTGTATGTAATTACCTCCTCATTTTAGGCCCACAAGACCCATATTTGTTGCACAAGTTTTGAGAGCATCAGAGCTTGAATCAATTTATTGGTCAGAGTTAGTAAAACAACATGCCTTTGATGTAGTAAATAAATTTTTTGACTCCATTCTTGGGGAAAGGGATGTGGATACTACCAGTAATGTTTCAAAAGCCGCAATAGAAGAAGATATCATGTTGTCTAATAGTGAAGATATGGAGATTTCCTCTTGCATAACAGATTGTGATTCAAATTGTGAAGATGAAATAGTGGATATTGATCTTCAACAGGATGATTGTTGCAACTATTATGAAGATCAAGAAGAGGTTGGAGATATGGTAGAAGATATGGAAGTAGAGATTGGTTCACTCAGCAGTGAGCAAGGTTCAGATTTGTTAACTCTGGAATACCAGAAGTATGCACATGAAGATGATTCCAAAGTTTTGGTTCTAGCCTACATTTGTTTTGACAGTTAAATTAATAACTCATATGACTCCATGTGCATATCTCACAGTGATGAGGAATTCTTTGAAGCTAATAAAAAATCCTTGTCAGTCTAAGAAGAGTTATGTGATTTGAATGATTTTTTCTTTCCAGAAAAGGATGTTGGTTTGCATATTATTGATGATGGGTGTTCAACATTTGTTGATTCAAGCATGTGTGAGGCTGACTTTCTAGATCAAGAGTATGTTTCAATGACAATTGATGATGAAAAAGAATTGGAAAGTATTTCTAATCTGATTGTTTCAAATGATGTTGATGAGACAAAAAAATTTGGTTGCCATAAGGAGTATTCATATTTTCAGGGCCTAGTGCAGTTGTAGGCACATTCAACAACATATGATAATGAGCAACATTTTGTTGAATATAGATACACTATGTGTGCTGAGGATGATAAATTCTTTTCATATGATAATGAGAATGATGAAATGTAGAGTGGTGAGATGAATATGAATCAAATTGAACACTATGATTTCTTGAAAGTCTTCAATGACAGTGTATGTTGCAAGGTAGGTGGAATGGATAGTTTCAAAAGAAACCTAATGAGCTCTAATTAGAACAAACTCTATGACAGAGGAAAGTGTAGGTTTTTCTTTTTGGGGTGGCCTGGAGCCATTGCTTGTGGTTTGATTTTTTGAACCAGAGCAGGTATAGAGGATTAAGGATTGCCAATGCATGGATAGTTCTTAGCAATGCCTCTTTAAAAATTCTCTTCCATGCAAAGTAGTTTAGGGTTTTTCACCTCTCCATTTTCTCCATTTTTCATTTCCTTCAATTTTCATTCCCTTCATCTGCCATGGCATTCATTTTTCATATCTTTTGCTTGGTTTGCTCTCCTAGAAGATATTCTGGATTCTTGCAGTGATTTGCAAAATCACTCATCCCCAATAGGAGCCACTGTTAGAACCCAAAAATTTCATTAAAAAATCCTAAATTTTTCTCCATTTTAATCCATCATTTTCATATCTTTTCATAAAAAATCATTCACTACTTTTTAAAAAATGCTTACAACCTTTACCGCTACCATTATATTCATTTTTATATCACTTATTGCTTTACCGCAACCTCCCACAATGGGCTCACGGTATAGTGGTGGCAGCTAAGGAGCAGGCACTATGTGTTTACTGCCATCCCATGCGTGGTCAATTCATTGACTGCAGTATCGCGCTGGCAGTGAGTTGACAATAGTCAGCAGGGAAGCGGCGGTGTGCAAGATGGTTACCGCGTGCAGTTAGCATAGTCATCGTGATATAGTGGTAGCATTCAAGAAGCGGTAGGCAAGGAGATGTCACAGTACTGTAGCCGTCAAAGCAGATAACCGGGGTAAGGTGGTGAATGGGAGATAAACAGCGAAGCGGCTACCGTGGTACCACTGGCGATCAAGCCAGTGACCATGGTAGCACGGTGGATAAGGATAAGTGGTCACTGAAGCAGTTACCGCTATACCATAGTGATTAAAATGAAGACCGCTATAATGTGGTAGCAATGAGGAGAATGACTAGCGATTTGTAGAACAGCCACCGCAGTACCACGCGAGGGTAAATAGGAGACCGCGGTGGTGGCAGTAAGGGGTGATAGTCAGAGATGGTAGTATGGGGCCGGTCAAAGTCAAGGCAGTAAAACAATAAAGGCCGCATGGAAATGAAATGGGAGGAGCGATAAATGTATTAAGTTAAATATTAAATGTGGGAAAAGTATTAAGAGAATAAAGTAATAAATCAAAGGTGAACTATGTAAAAAAAATTTGATTTTCTGATAAGGCAATTAAATATTTTATTTCCTGTTAGAAAATTCAAACGGCTATAACAGAAAACTGAAGGGTTGTGACTCTTCAAATTTTATTATATAAATCTATTGTAAAAGAAAGGAGAAAAGGAGGAGGGTAGTTAGACGGTAGGAGTTAGATTTTTCCTGAGAATGGATTGGGAAAGCAAATAATGTATAGACTTTCTTTGAAGTAGAATCAATGGATAGATCATTTTGGATTTGTGAAACATTTTCTATTTTGAGTTGTTGTGATATAATAATTTATATTTCTTGTGAGGGTTGTCTCCAACTTGAAGTCTTAAATCATTTAAATCAATGTATCAAGCATATGTTTGATTTATCAAAGTGAAAATTTCACTCTGTTTGATTTGGTTGATTGGTGTCTGCAAGTCAAAGTTAAAATTCTTTTAAACAAGTCACAGTGATTTAGTATTTCTTTTGGATTGTTGAGGTAGAACTTGATAAGAAAATATTCCAACACTATTTATGTAAGCCATAAATTAATGAAGTCATATGCCAGTCATTAGATTTCATTTCTAAGAGTTCCTAGCAACTTGAATTAAGACAGAGAGGAAAAATACACAATTCTTGATAATCTGACTCCGTTGCCCATGTGGATAGAAGGCACTGATCTGCCTCAACCCAGAGATAAGATTTCATAAAAATTAATATTTTCAAAATCTTTTAGTTGTGTAGTAGGAGTAGGAGTAGTTGTAGTATATTTGTCTATCCACCACCCTTGCCATTGTGGGTAGATTGTTGCATTAGGAAGTTCATTTCAAATCTGCATCATTCATTAGGTTCACCCACCTAAGTCTAGCAAAGCCTAAAGAGTAGAAGGTACAATTGCATCAATTTGTCTTGTACGTTGGCCAAAAGTGTTGTAAGAGCTTGGAAAACTCTTCTGCTTAAAACCTACATTTTTGAGACCCAACAGTTTGGTGACTCTGCTGGGGACATACTCAAAAATAATTTCCAACCTTTCCATTTATATAGTCAGCAAAGTTTTACATTTTTGGAGATTTCGCTGGGGAAAACCAAAACAATCCATTTCATTTTCCTACTTTTGGAAAAGTAGGTGGCGACTCTGTTTTAGATTTGATAAATAATGCATGGATATTGTGGAACATTCGCATTTTTTCAAGATGTCTAAAGAAGAGAGAAGACAATAGTCAATAAGAGAATTGAAGGAATTGAGACAACAGAGGCTACAAGTGAACCAACAATTTCTGCAATTAGGAGTGAAAGGTGCTCAAAATATATCACCAAATAGGCCATCATACAGTGAGAATGAATTCATAAGTGCCAAGAGATCTTGGACACCATGAGTGCCATATGATGCAACTGAGGAGAACTCTAGAAACAAAGGTAATGTACTCTATTCACAACAAATTACTTTTGATGAGTATATTCAAATTGAAGAGAGAGGAAAAAATCTTGTAGATGTTTTTGTTTATATAAGGAGATATAAGGGAGAATCTATGATTTTTTTATACAAGAGGATGGTAGATGTCTGTATGCAATTACCTCCTCATTTTAGGCCCACAAGACCCATATTTGTTGCACAATTTTTGAGAGCATCAGAGCCTGAATCAATTTATTGGTCAGAGTCAGTAAAACAACATGTCTTTGATGTAGTAAATAAATTTATTGACTCCATTCTTGTGACAAGGGATGTGGATACTACCAGCAATGTTTCAGAAGCTGCAATAGAAGAAGATACCATGTTGTCTAATAGTGAAGATATGGAGAGCTCCTCTTGCATAACAAATTGTGATTCAAATTGTGAAGATGAAATAGTGGATATTGATCTTCAACAGGATGATTGTTGCAACTATTATGAAGATCAAGAAGAGGTTGGAGATATGGTAGAAGATATGGAAGCAGAGACTAGTTCACTTAGCAGTGAGCAAGTTTCAGATTTGTTAACTCTGGAATACCAGAAGTATGCACATGAAGATGATTCCAAAGTTTTGGTTCTAGCCTACATTTGTTTTGACAGTTAAATTAATAACTCATATGACTCCATGTGCATCTCTCACAGTGATGAGGAATTCTTTGAAGCTGATAAAAAAATCCTTGTCCGTCCAAGAAGAGGTATGTGATTTGAATGTTTTTTTCCTTCAAGAAAAGGATGCTGGTTTGCATATTATTGATGATGAGTGTTCAACATTTGTTGATTCAAGCATGTGTGAGGCTAACTTTCTAGATCAAGAGTATGTGTCAATGACAATTGATGATGAAAAAGAATTGAAAAGTATTTCTGATCTGATTGTTTCAAATGATGTTGATGAGACAAAAATTTTTGGTTGCCATAAGGAGTATTCAGATTTTCAGGTCCTAGTGCAGTTGTAGGCACATTCAACAACATATGATAATGAGCAACATTTTTTTGAATATAGATACACTTTGTGTGCTGAGGATGATAAATGCTTTTCATATGATAATGAGAATGATGAAATGTAGAGTGGTCAAATGAATATGAATCAAATTGAAAACTATGATTTCTTGAAAGTCTTCAATGATAGTGTATGTTGCAAGGTAGGTGGAATGGATAGTTTCAAAAGAAACCTGATGAGCTCTAATCAGAACAAACTCTATGACAGAGGAAAGTGTAGGTTTTTCTTTTTGGGGTGGCCTAGGGCCATTCCTTGTGGTTTGATTTTTTGAACCAGAGCAGGTATAAAGGATTAAGGATCGCCAATGCATGGACAATTCTTAGCAATGCCTCTTTAAAAAATTCTCTTCCATGCAAAGTAGCTTAGGGTTTTTTCACCTCTCCATTTGCTCCATTTTTCATTTCCTTCAATTTTTAATCCCTTCATCTGCCATGGCTTTCATTTTTCATATCTTTTGATTGGTCTGCTCTCCTAGTAGATATTCTGGATTCTTGCAGTGATTTGTAAAATCACTCATCCCCAACAGGAGCCACTATTAGAACCCAAAAATTCCATAAAAAAATCCTAAATTTTTCTCCATTTTAATACATCATTTTCATATGTTTTCATAAAAAATCATTCACTACTTTTTAAATAATGCTTACGACCTTTACCGCTGCCTTTATATTCATTTTTATATCACTTACCACTTTACCGTGGCCTCCCACAATGAGCTCATGGTATAGTGGTGGCTTATAAGGAGCAGGCACTATGTGTTTACTGCAATACCGTGCGTGGTCAACTCATTGACCACAATATCGCGGTGGTAGTGAGTTGACAACAGTCAGCAGGGAAGCAGCGATGTGCAAGATGGTTACCGTGTCCAGTTAGCATAGTCACCATGATAAAGCGGTAGTAGTCAAGGAGCGGTAGGCAAGGAGATGCCGCAGTACTGTAGCCGTCAAAGTAGATAACCACGGTAAGGCAGTGAATGAGAGATAAACAGCGAAGCAGCTATCGTGGTACTGCTGGCGGTCAAGCCAGTGACCGCGGTAGTGCAGTGGATAAGGATAAGTGGTTAGTGAAGCAGTTACCACTATACCATAGCCGTTAAAATGAAGACCGCTGTAATGTGGTAGCAATGAGGAGAACGGTTAGCAGTTTGTAGAATGGCCACCGCAGTACCACGCGAGGGTAAATAGGAGACCGCGGTGGTGGTGGTAAGGGGTGATAGTCGGAGATGGTAGTATGGGGCCAGTCAAAGTCAAGGCGGTAAAACAATAAAGGCCGCATGGAAATGAAATGGGAGGAGTGATAAATGTATAAAGTTAAATATTAAATGTGGGAAAAGTATTAAGGAAATAAAGTAATAAATCAAAGGTGAACTATGTAAAAAATATTTGATTTTCCGATAAGGCAATTAAATATTTTACTTCCTATCAAAAAATTCAAACGGTTGTAACAAAAAACTGAAGGGTTGTGACTGTTCGAATTTTATTGTATAAATCTATTGTAAAAGAAAGGAGAAAAGGAGGAGGGTAGTTAGACGGTAGGAGTTAGATTTTTCCCGAGAATGGACTGGGAATGCAAATAATGTACATACTTTCTTTAAAGTAGAATCAATGGATAGATCATTTTGGATTTGTGAACCTTTTTCTATTTTGAGTTGTTGTGATATAATAATTTATATTTCTTGTGAGGGTTGTCTCCAAATTGAAGTCTTAAATCATTTAAATCAATGTATCAAGCATATGTTTGATTTATCAAAACGCAAATTTCACTTTGTGTGATTTGGTTGATTGGTGTCTGCAAGTCAGAGTTAAAATTCTTTTAAACAAGTCACAGTGATTTAGTATTTCTTTTGGATTGTTGAATTAGAACCTGATAAGAAAATATTCTAGCACTATTTATGCAAGCCATAAATTAATGAAGTCATATGCCAGTGATTAGATTTCATTTCTAAGAGTGTCTAGCAACTTGAATTAAAATAGAGAGGGAAAAAATGCAATTCTTGATAATCTAACTCTGTTGCCCATGTGGATAGAAGGCACTGATCTGCCTCAACCCAGAGATAATATTTCATACAATTAATATTTTCAAAATATTTCATTTGTGCAATAGTAGGAGTAGTTGTAGTATATTTGTCTATCCACCACCCTTGCCAATGTGGGTAGATTGTTGCATCAGAAAGTTCATTTCAAATCTGCATTTTTCATTAGGTTCACCTGCCTAGGTCTAGCAGAGCTTGAAGAGCAGAAGGTACAATTGCATCAATTGGCCTTGTACGTTGGCCAAAAGTTTTTTAAGAGCTTGGCAAAATCTTTTGGTTAAAACCTGCATTTTTGAGACCCAACAGACCCATTGCTTACCGTTTAGCCTTGCTGCCCAGCCTTGCACACAATCATGATGTGTTCCATGTTTTTGTTCTTAGGCCTTATTTTCTTTATTTATCTCATGTATTGGATTGGAATGCTCTTCAAGTCAAGGATAGGTAGCTCACTCTGGAGCCTGTGGTCATGTTACAGCACAGGAGACTCATGCTCAGGGGTAGAGAGATTGATCAGGTTCGGGTCTATTGGGACCCGAATGATGAGACTTCAATGACATGGGAGGATGCATCTCATATCCAAGCCTCTTTTCCTTATTTTTTTTCTAGCTTCCAGGAGTAAGCCTAGTTCTAGGGGGGGAGGATGTAGTGCCTCTCATGTTCTGATACTCTGTTGCTGCTTTGGTTTGTGTGTGTTTTCTTCAATGTGATTTTCTGGCTATGTTTTGTTTCATATGTGATACTTTGTTTGACATCTTTTCCGCCATGTGTTGGGCATGGCAGACAGTTCTGCTCATTTGATTATGATATATAGACTTATGTTGAGATACTCATGTTATGATGATGTTACTTTGTGGGTTATATTCATGATGTGATGCTTAGATACTATTTACTATTTTTTATTTGGGTTAAGGAGATGGGGTGGCATCGCTCATCTGCGAGTGCCCTGCCTCACCATAACTCTTCTTCACAATGTGTTTGATTATAAGTTAAATATATATATGTTGTTCGATGTTTTGTGTTATGTAGGAATGTAGGTACTGGATATCGACTCCACCTGCATGGTTGGGTCTGAGCGCGTCCTATCTACCCAATGGTTTGATGTGGTTAGGGAGTTGGTAAGAAAGCACCCCAGCCTATGTCAGTAGTTGGTTCAAGGATTTTTCTTGTCATGTCCATTCTGCATTCGTGTGGGTATGCTTGTTATTTAATCATTTTATTTCATGAATTTTTTCAAGTATATTTATGGCTTGGTCTAGTGTTTTATGCTTTAATTAAATGTTATTTCCTGATGCAAAATATTAGATTTATGAGATATCCAATGTGGCTTATGATATTTATACTTTGGAAAAATAATGAGTACATTAACACATTATTGTTATTTTATAATGTGAAGTGATTCTTTAAATTAAATTAATAAAATTAAATAACATTGTTGAATAAATTATTATAGTTTAATTTTGGAAAAGAAATTAAGTTAGAGAAATATTATCATATTTGTCCTCATTTAAAAATTGATTTTCTTTTATAAAATAAAATTTAAGCTTAAAATATTAATAAAGTGAGATATGGCTAAAATTATTATTAGTTAATTGTTAAATTGTTAAAAATGAATTTCTTTAATGAAGATTTAAAGTATTTAAAAAGGAATTTATTGTGTAAATTTAAAATTGGAAGATTCTCTTCAAGATTTGGGAAGTGACATAATTTCTGTGTCAAGTGGTTTTTTGCATGGGAAGTTGCCATAAATTATATGACAACTCTTGATTGGTTTTTTTGGAAAAAGATATATTTCCAATTGTTGCTTTTTCGAAAAAGCAAGTGGGAAGAAATTGGAAAAATGGGGAAAATGTTTGCAGCTCAATTTTTGTTGAAAAATTTACAGTGGGAAAATTAATTTTTGAAATTTTTCGTTGATTTGATCAAGGAAATTCAAATTTGGTTTGCATTGGGATTTTGAATGAATCCGTTGTTGTGGGTGTTCATATCTCTGGTTTTGAAGATTTCTCTTTGGCTGGATTTGTGCAACTCGTCCTCGAATCGAGCTTGCGTTGGACTCCAGGTAATTCAAATTCTTATTAGATCTCTGTAAATTTATTTTTATGAAAGAGGAAAAAGAAATAATGGTTAAAATATAAAAAATTCCCTTTTCTCTGTAAAATTGTTTTACCTATTCATGGATTTCACTCTTTCCTCTCTCTATCCATTTCAAAAACTTTTTGATCTCATTTCTCAATTTATTTTCAATATTTAATTAAATTCTTCACTCTTCTCAATAATTAAATATTTTCAATATTTAATTAAAAGTTTTTTCTCTTCTCAATAATTAAATATTTTCAATATTTAATTAAAAGCTTTTTGCTCTTCTCCATAATTAAATATTTTCAAATATTTAATTATGAGGCTTTTCATTTCCCATACATATTTAAATATTTATTTATTTAAATTATGGAGACACCTTTCATTTGTCTCTTCATTTTGCATCTGTCTCTTAAACTTCCATCCTCTTTTCGAATTCTCGATCTTTCACCGTTCATCTTAAACAGGTTTGAACTCAACCGTCGATCTTGGCCAATTGAATTCCTACCTTCAAAAATCTATAAATACAACCCTCTTGTGAGCTAAAAAGGACCTCGAATCCTAGATTTTCATGCATAGTTATTATAGTCACATTTTAACATTTCTAGCATTTAATTAGAATTTCAATTTCATAGCTTAAAACATATTAGATGCACATGCATTTTCATTAATCTCATTCTCTCAAGCTGCCATTCTACAAGCTGTTGTTTAAAACAACTGAGAGCAAGCATCTTGAAATGAATCCTTGGAGATAGAGGACAATGGGACGAATTTGAAGGAGCTGCTTGTGTTTAGAGTTTGCATTTAGCTTTCTTTAATTTAGTTTCTTTAATCTAATGTTTCGTTGGTGTATTAGATTAGATTCAGTTTGATTAACACATTCTAACGTACACATTTTTGGCGTCCACCATGGGGCCAAGCCCCGCATTTAATATTTCCTTTTGTAGATTTTTCTGGTAGGTGACGGACAAAAATCACGTTTTGGTGCATACAAGCCTCAGTTCGGCGCATACGCGGACTATTTTGGCACATTTATGAGATCTTTCGGTGCATATGCAGACTGTTTCGACACATTTATGAGATCTTTTGGTGCATACAATAACTGTTTCAACGCATACATGACATGTTTTGGTGCATACAGTTGTAAAAATTTTAAATTATGATTCCGACGCAATCCGTGGATAGGATTAGTCAAATTTTATTTTTAACAGAATGAAGCATTTAATTAGCATTTCAATTTCATAGCTTAAAACATATTAGATGCACATGCATTTTCATTAATCTCATTCTCTCAAGCTGCCATTCTACAAGCTGTTGTTTAAAACAACTGAGAGCAAGCATCTTGAAACGAATCCTTGGAGAAAGAGGACAATGGGATGAATTTGAAGGAGTTGCTTGTGTTTAGAGTTTGCATTTTGCTTTCTTTAATTTAGTTTCTTTACTCTAATGTTTCATTGGTGTATTAGATTAGATTCATTTTGATTAACACATTCTAACGTACATATTTTTGGTGCCCACCATGGGGCCAAGCCCCGCATTTAATATTTCCTTTTGCAGATTTTTCTGGCAGGTGACGGACAAAAATCTCGTTTTGGCGCATATGAGTCTCAATTCAGCACATACGCGGACTGTTTCAGCATATTTACAAGATCTTTCAGCGCATATGCAGACTATTTCAGTGCATTTATGAGATCTTTCGGCACATACGGTAACTATTTCGGCACATACATGACCTATTTCGGTGCATATAGTTGTAAAAAAATTTAATTATGATTCCAACACAATCCGTGGATAGGATTTTTCAAATTTTATTTTTAACAGAATGAAGCAATCCTAGGGTAGACATTTAAATCTGAATTAACCAATCCTAGGATAGTCACCAAACATAAAGTTTCTTTTGGTTAAAATAAATCCCATGTTTTTGGTGAAGCAACATCTTCACTTAGTGTAGAGAATTTGTCAATTTGGGATTTGAAATTGAACCATTATTGTTTGTTGTGATTGTGGGTAATAGGTTTATGCTTTCCCCTTAACTGGGTGATCAAAACACCAGACTTACCTTTTATTTTCTTCAATTTAATGCTTTATTACATCATTTAGAAGGCCTGCTCTTGTCGGAAAAAGTACTCACCCAAGAGGAATGACCTAAGTGGGAACACCTAAAGCCAAGGTTTCCAACCCACTTTAATCAAAAGCAAGTTGTTGATGAAAATCCAACTTGACAGTAGTAGGCAGGATAACCATCCCCAAAGCCTTTGTTCTAAAGGTTGGGAGGTCTCTCGAGGGAGTATATCTATTGCCACACTGAATGGAAATACTTACTAAGAAACATAGTGTAGTAGTCAGCCGCGTCCGTAACCAAACATCATCTTAATCACGGTGCAAGGGGAGGGAAGAATCTACCCCCAAGACACTCACCATATAGTCACCACGGATTGTTTGCTCAAGGGATTCAGTATCCACTTCCGTCACTTTGAGTACACACCTGGAAAAGACAATAACATAGGTGCCCTCTAGGGGGTGACAAGGTTGTGTGAGTCGACACAATTTTAAGTTGTGGGCTATGATTACTATGATGACCTAATTGACAAATTAAGAGTGAGTCTAATTTAAGTGCGTATCTTGTTTAAAACCTATGGAAATCTCAAGAACATACACTCTTTGTTTAGATTTTAGGATTAACACAACAATTATCTACTTCTATGCTGTGTTTTTCACATTTAAATCAGTTTAAGATCATCCAAAACAAGAAAATTTTATCAAACTGTCAAAACATGTCGGTTTTAGAAGTAATTTAGCGCATCTTGGGTCTATTTCGGTACATGTATGCTCTGTTTCGGTGCATGTGTGCTTTGTTTCGGCACATCTATGCTCTATTTCAGTGCATCTGTGCTCTGTTTTAGTGCATGTGTGCTCTATTTCGGTGCATCTGTGCTCTGTTTCGGCACATCTGTGCTCTGTTTCGGTGCATCTATGTTCCATTTTGGCGCATCTATTTTCCGAGCCTAGGTGATTTTCTGATTTTTCAAAAAATCAAGTTTTATTGGTTTAGTCTTTCCTATGCTTAGAGTTTGGAAGTCTACAACATTTGCTAAGAAGTCCCTAGAAAGAAATATTAGAAAGCCCAAGAAGTCTCTCAGTTATAAGAAGGTTTTGAAGAAGAGGAAATTTCTATATCAAAGTCGAAAGGTCCTGCTAGAACACAAAACCTTTATTCATCATTATCACAACTATATTAGAGGTTTCACTGACGATTATGTTGTAGAACCTTTATACTCAAGAGATTTCTTTCAAAGAAGAGCCCTTTCTCAAAGGAGTAACCACAGTCAGCACATTCATTCTTCTTATATTCCCCAACCTGCAATCACATACGCTACTCATCCAAATCTAATTTTGCAATAGAGAACTCAAACACATTAGGCATCCATTAAATTCATCTTTCTACAAAGCTAATATCAAACTTCACAAAGTGCAAAATCATCTTTATTTTCAATCTTTGGTTTAATTCCCGCAAACAGGATTTTCATCCTTTCAATCGAGGAATCATGAGCTAAAGATTAAAAATATTCTAAGTCATAGAATCTTCATTCTATCTTGACTTTCATATCCATCACCATTGCACTATTTCATTCCTTTGATCAAATTTAGTAGGATTTGAGTAAATTTTATGCCTGTTACCACGAGATCTCGAAAGCACATAGAAAATGATGAAAGTACAATGAGGAAAATGGGTTATAATAGTGAGAGGGAGGAAAACCTCTATAACAATTCAAATACTAAAGAGCTAACGGAAGAAAAAATTCAAGAAGTGGAACAAGAACCCCAATTCCACACTCTTATGGAAAGGATTTTAGAACAAAATAAGGAAAGATATTTCCTTTCATTAGCTAATCAAGGAGCTAAGTTACCTACTGATTCTGACATAGAAGGGATTAAAGAGGATCATGAAATTCCTCTCAATGATTTTGGCGCCCTTACTCAATAGATCAAGGAATTACAAGGGAAAATAAAAGAAATGCAAGGGGGAGCATCAAAGAAGTATGTTTTGGAGGAAATAGGTCCTTATCCATTCGATAGGAATCTTTGAATGATTCCTTTTCCAAAACATTGTGAAATCCCTAAGTTTGATAGGTATAATGGGAAAACTGACCCCATTGAACATGTAAGGGATTTCTGAAATATGAGCTTAGAATTTGCTCATAACGATACCTACTTAATGCGGTTGTTTCCACAAAGTCTGGGTGGACAATCCATGGAGTGGCTTTCAAAGATCACTCCCCCCATCAAAACCTTTGAAGAGTTGATGAATAATTTTCTATCACAATACTCTTACAACATTCAACATCAGATAACCATGCTTGATCTTTGTAAGGTAAAACAAAAAGTAGGGGAATCTTTCACTACATTTTTGCAAAGATGGAGAAGGGTGTTTGCTAAATACTCTCATCCTGTTCCTGAAAAAGAAAAGATGGAGATCTTCATTGATAGTCTTAATCAAAAAATGAGTTACAGACTAAACCTTCACTGTCCTCAATCATTTGAAAAATTGATTGAAAACACAATTACCATTGAAGGTGCATTGATCAAGCGTGGAGTTCTAAAAATTGATAAAAAGAGTTCAAATTCGTACAACAACAACAATGACAAGTTGCAATTTTGGACTCAAAATAAAAATGTTGTAAATGATGGGGTAGTAGGTGCTAACAATGTGAATACCAAGCCTACCATCCTTAATGTGTTAGGTGTTCAACGTAAGAATAATACTAGAAATTCTAGCACCTGAGGCAATGTTTCCAATCAAGGAAACACAACTAATAATCATGGAAATAATTTTGGCAATAATCAAAATTCAAATGTGCCCAGATCGTCATATTTCTCGAATCAACGGAGTTTCACTCCCTTGGGCCAATCTTTGGAATCCATTCTCAAAGAATTATTGAATCAAAACGCTATTACATTGCCACCACAAAGAGACTATGAGCCTCGAGTTAAACCACCATCATGGAATGACTCACATTTATGTGATTATCATAGGTGCAAAGGTCATAAGACAAATAATTACCAAGGGTTGAAGAATATTGTTCAAGATTTGATTAACAATCATACCATCACGGTTGAGGGATATAATGTCAATAATGACCATCAAGCATTCAAGAATCTGCTCCCTAATTATCACAAAGGGGAATCCTCAAGTGACAAGGGCAAGAATATTAATAACATCCACAACATTATTATCAATCAAATCTATACTGACGATCCTCAAATCAACGCTATCCGAATTAAAGGTAAGCAAGAATATCGAGAGGTCAATGTTATGACAAGGGGACAAGCCAAAATCATTGTCAAAGGCAGCTCATCTAAAGCAGCAATTCCCCCTCCAAGTCAATACAATTTGGTTGATCAACTACGAAAAACATCAGCCCAAATTTCTATCTTGCAACTTTTAAAGTTGTCACCTGCACATAAGGACATTCTAGAAAAGGCCCTTGTTGATACAACTGTATCCCTTGAACTGGATATCAATAAATTTCAAGCCATGGTGGGACACTTGTCCTCCTACACATGTTTATCTTTTTCTGAAAAAGATGATTCATCTATAACTCATTTGCATAATTCATCGCTCTATTTAGAAGTCATGGTTCACAAAGCCTGCATTAGACATGCCCTCATAGATGGGGGAGCTGGATTAAACATTTGTACTTTGAAATTGGTCCTAGCTTTGGGATATTTAGCAGACTCTATAGATCCACAGAGAAAAATTACAATCAAGGCCTATGATGATGAGGAAAGGACTTCCAAAGGTCTCATCATGTTACCAATCAGAGTGGGACCTGTTGTGAAGAATACCTTTTGTTAGGTTCTTGATCGGGATCTAACCTATAACATGCTTTTGGGTCGTCCATGGATCCATGACATGCAAGCTGTTCTATCTACTTATCATCAATGTTTAAAGTTTCCATACGATGGACAGGAAGTAACAATACCTATTGATCACATTAGCAGTCAAACTTGTTCTAATCTAAGAGCAACTCAGGACACACTCATCCCACATAATAGAGAGGCCTTGGCCATCTCTACCTCCAAATACAAAGAACAAGCATAAGAAATGATAAGCAATTTTGAAACCAAGTTAAAATTGAAAGATAATGGGGTGGGAGAATATTCTTTATCTCTCTCTAAGCTACCCCTATCTCCAAGATCCCATGGTCAATCATCAACATCTACACAACATGCTACAGTAGTTTTAGCCTCATCTTCAGCCCCCATCACCAAGTTTAATGGGATATTTATCAAAGAAACTAAAGTAGAAGATAGATCTATTCTTGATTGGCTTTATAAAGATGAAGAAGAATTATACAGCATATCAAGTTATCCACATAACAATATGGAAAAGGTTATGCTATCATGCAACAAATGGGTTATGAAGGAAATGTTCCTTTAGGTAAAAGGAAAGAGGGTATTGTTGAACCTATCCAATTAAAAACAATGCACCCAAAAGATAAAACTGGGGGGTAAAAGCACAATAGTGTGCCACACTTTTGGCATAGCAAATAATTCCGGTCGAACAGATTTTGGTCGAATGCGGTTCGGGCAAATAGGTTTCGGCCAAAACAAAAGTGTCGGTGATGTGGCGCGTACGTGGCACCCCCCTTTCGCTTGAAAGTGCTTCGGCTGAAACATATTCGGCCGAAAGTCTTTCAGCCAGAACATATTCGGCCGAAAGACTTTCGGCCAGAACAAAGAAAATAAAAACAAACAAAAAAAAGCCCGCATTCATTTGGATGTTCGGTCGAATGCACCTGTTGGAGGGAGGAACTACAAAGTTTGGACAACGACCCATTTTGTTGGATTCCCACAACGACCCACTTCAGCTCCCAGGTTCTCCTTTGTAACTATTTTACCAAATGAGTTCAAATCAGGGTTATTTGGAAAACGTTTTGAATTTGGGGATTTCCAAAGCATAGTGAAGGGTTTCAATTTTAGCAAGTTCTGTTATTGTAGTGAATTTGTAATTTGGGGTTATGAGTTTTTTTCATTAAAGGAATGAGTAATATGTTGTTTTCGGTTAGTGTTTGAAGAAAAATGGTGAAATAAAATAGGCAGAAACAGTTGAACAGTTGACGTGCCTTCTATATGCTTCCACATTTTTCATACATGTCTATCAAGGAACTTGCAACTACAACATCTAACAAAAATCCACTATCTATTGATGGAGGAAAATACCCTGTTTTAATGCTCCCACTTTGGCACAGGATGGGAGGATTTCCCTAGCATGGTGCCTGTATTGGTTAGAGTAAACCCTAGTGAAGTTTGGCAAGAATTTAAGCTAACAAAAATAGGCTAGGCAATTGAAGAATACATCATGATATCTTAGTTCAAGCGCGCAAGAGCAATGAACCATGTTAGGATTTTTTATGAATGTAGCTTTCAAATAACCCTTTCTTTATAGTATATTTACTAGAGATGGGAGGTTTTGAATGGGAACAACAATGAGATTTTGAAAAATTTCCATTCACTGAGATGCTGCATCTGTCACGAGCATGGACTCAATACAAGGGGGTGTCCTCTAAATAGTAGCAAACATGAGAAATATGAAAATGCACCACATACATAAATAAATGTTGAAGAAATTTCAAAGGAATAGAAAAAGTTTGGGGCCTAAATTTGATGGCCATATAGCTATATTTGGGCTTATTTGCTATAAAATATAACCAAAATTTAAGAAAGATTATATCAAATGAGAGTAAAGGCTTCAAACAAACCATCAAAATTTTCTATAAGACTATTCTAATATATAGTTTTTCAAATGTCTTATTTCATCTCAAAGTGAACTCAATAATAAACTCCCCTATATTATTTACAAAAAAAATAAAAATATCTAAAGCATAAACTACAATAAAAGATAAATTAGGTCAGAAATTTTTGTTGCCAAGGCCACCATAAGTAGGTGCACTCAAAAGGCAATAAGAAAGTCGATGACAAACCCATATATCTCATTCCAGGTTTCTTTACTTGTATCCAAAGTTGTGGATCAATGTCATACATTGAAATTTTTCTCACTAGTCTGTTGCTTCCATCATATATATTTATTTCTTCTCCAACAACTAAAGTCCATCGACTGTTGTTTACTGAAATCTGATCAATTTCTTTAGGTAAACTAATATCCACTTGACACCACCTCTTGGAATTTCAATTTTCTTCTCCATTCTCTAATTTCCACATAACCCCACATATCCTGTCAACCAAAATTAGTTGCCCATCACTCCCAGCTAAATCCATATAGAAAGTAGAAATGTGCCACTGTGTCCTAGTATACCATATTTTTGCATAAAACTCAATATTTGAATGCTCTGAATATAGCTCATGGGAATTGTAATCTCTGTCAATAGCATCCGATGGGGGTAAAATTTTTGTCCAACATCTTTAAAAAAGATTCAGTTCTACAACCACTCCATTGTGGGATTCATGATCCAACTAGTAAAATCTTCCCCTGTAGTAAACCCCTCTTCTTGAAGCCCAAATATAACTTGAATCTTCCAAACTTATTTCTATTCTATTCCAGGAATCAGATGTTGAATCATAGAAATCAATACACTATGGGTCCTTGCCCATTACAATAGTGAATTGGTTAGTGGAAGATTCAAATGCTTTTCCTATAAACTCATATCTGTAGGGGATGCCTATAGATTCATAGTTGTAGGGGATGTGCTTTCAAGCCCCGTTTCTTTCATCGCAGATAGAAAAACTAAAACCAGATGACAAATAGAACATGGTGTTGCATGAAAATTCAATGTAATAAGAACACTCACTTGATTTAACAAGTGGAACTTTGTAAATATCTCCATTTCCTACAATAACCCATGACTGAACATTATCAGACCCAAAATTGGCGAATTGAAATAGAAAAGTTGCGTTGTATGAAAGATGCATGTTTGGATATATTTTTTGCATGGCAGCATATGACGACATCATCTTATTCCAGGCTTTCCACAAAGTCCTCAAAGTGACAAGGCATCTTTGTGGGATCACCTTTGCTATGACTGTCAATGGAACTTTTTCCGGGAAGTTTTGCCAAATTCCAATTTCCATCTCTATTTTTCGCACAACTATACTAAACCTCTAGTTTGGGAATTTTTTTCCCTACTTCGAGTTGATCTAAGGCATACTTTAATCAGTTTGATCAGTATTTGATGTGATATTTTTTCTTTCTCACTGATTGAGAGAGGGATGACCTCAGTATTGAATGTTTTATTTTGCTTCATGCTCTTCATTTGAGAGGATTCAATGTGGTGGATGACCTTTAGGCAAAGGAATTAGAAAAACTTTATATAAAATGTATTTTCGTTGTATAATTATAAATTTGATTTGGTTAATTTTTAATAATATTATAGCAAGACATAAATTGTAATGGTAGATTTATTTATTTATTTATTTCAATTTTTTATTTAGTTTCATATTTATTTTGAGCATTGTCTTATACATTGATATATTGACAAATGATTTAATTTTAAACAAAGTCAAGTACCTTGTCTTATCTTATGTTATATACTTATCCTTTACATACATTCCCTTAGACCTAGTCCTTCATTTTTAGGATCACATGTGTCATATTTGTGTATTTACTATATCCATCCGTGCATATACTTTCATGTACCTATGGTCCATACACTTTTTGGTCTCGGGTCAAGTTTGTGGTTGTAGGGTTGACCCTAGACCCCAAACTCGACCCTTTCAAATTCAAAATTAGTTTATTTTTGTTAAAATATTCTCTCGAAAGATTGACTAAACACAAATTTATGTGATTTATTGTCATGTCTTTGTATTTAAAGACATTCTATGCATTCATTTTAATCATTGATTAATCTTTTCACCCTTTGAACTATTTTCATATCATTTGCATTACAACACTTTCATAGTTGCACTAAAAGGAATTTGGATTCATGAGAGCATTCTAAGAGAATATGTACGTAAGGGATTGAAAATTATTTATAAACCCCAAATTTCAAATTCAGCATCCATCCACGTACATGTGTATGTATACATATATGTGTATGTGTGTACATGTACATGTACATATATGCACATACATGTGCACATATGTGTGTACATGTATATGTGTGTGTACACATGTATAATATATGTATGTTTGTATTATATGTACATGTGTATACATACGTGTGTATGCATGTATACATATATGCATATATGCACATATGCATACATATGTGTGTATGTACACATGTATGTTCATGCATATATATGTATATGTGTGTGTATATTTAATTGTATATGTGTATGTATATATCTACACATTACATGTATATGTATACATATATATATGTGTATGCATGTACACGTATGCATATATATATATATATACATGTACATACATGTGCATGTGTGTATGTATGTATGTGTATGTGTGTATGTATGTATATACATGTGTACATACATATGTATGTATATGTATGTACATTCATATGTACATACATACACACATACACATATACACATGTATATACACATGCGTACATACACATATACACATATACATGTACATATATATACATACACACATACACATACATACATACACATGCACATGTATGTATGTATATATACACACATACACATGTACATACACACATGTTTATGTACACACATGTATATATATATACATTTACTTGATTGCTATTGTGAGAGTCTTGAATATAATTAATGGTTAATTTTATGTTTTTTTATCTCTAGAATGAATTGATGGTAGAAATTTATAATTTTCTTTCCCTATCTAGATCTTTTATGTGTTATTCATGTACATATATTTTTTTAATGATATGCAGATCTCTAGATTTACATAGATACATATATCATGGCCGATGAGGGATCTCACCATTCCCCTCATTCTAGTGAAGAGGCTCAAAATAGATCAAATTTATATCGGGATAGTATTGTTAGATTAAACAATGCTCTAAAATGTTTAGAGAAAACAATTCACAACTCCCCCAATTTGGCTAATCAAGATAGATTAGTCACTATTAGAGATGAGATTCATCGAATGATTGGGATGATTCATTCATTCAACCCTTATGATGAGATCAGCATTGAGCAATTTTATTTATCTCTTGCTAGGAGTGTTACTGGCACAATGAATTATAGAGAAGTTGCCAAATCAATTTCAGCTGAAAATGTGTTAACCATGTTCCCTCATTATAGAGGACAAAATAGAATTAGAGGATATGTGGTTATGAGGTGTGTAGATCCTCTTGCTGCACCATTCATATACCCTAGATGGTTCGCAGTGTATCATAGATGGCCTCACAATGATGAGCTACCAGGATATTTTGTGAAATAGTTATATGCAAAATTTCATTTACAGATAGATGTGGACTACACATCTCATCCTGAGCATGCTAGCCAAGGTAAAGGCCATTTTTATGACAAACCACAATTTAGATGTCCAGATTTGCCACCACCTATGGATAAGAGGGCATTAGTTGGCCCAAACCTTTTGGTTTTACCAAAACATGTGGAATTGGCAGCAGCAGGGGAGTCAGCAGCATGCTCTACTCGATCCCAAATTATTGATAACATTTCCTCTATTATGACATAGATTGATCAGATTTCATCTGATCAAGTTGGTAGATACTTATTATGCCCACGAATCGAATCAACCTTTCTCCCATAGAGGCTACATCAGCATCTTATGATCCATTTATTTGTGCCGATCTACCTACTCCTTCAGATATTGAGCATATGAACCACATGACTTTGTGTAATGTGTGTAGAGCCTTAGTTTCAGATTTACTAGTAGCATATCGGGTCATTAGCGAGGACCATGGGATCTCTCTCAACCATGTACAAGAATTTATTAGAGAGCAATATTCTGGTACACATTCGAGCCACGGGGTGGAAACTCCAGGGGATATTCCAGAGCGGCCTATTGATCCTTTAGCTTGTCCAGGTCATCAGGATGTTACAGATCACATTGCTTAGGTTACTATGGCAGCTGATGTTGTCCATGGTGCATATACTCAACTTCTTTTTGGCACTGATACTGTACATGCTACAAATCCCCCTGCGATGTCCTTGCATTCTAATGAGCTTAGTGACATTGGTAGAGCCCTCACTTAGGCATGTCAGGTACTTGAATAATTTATAATATATATATATATATACATTTAATTGTGTTCTAAAAAAATACATACGATACATGTTTAACATGTTTAACTATTGATTGAAATTGACATGTACAAGTGAAATTTTTTAAGCAGTATGGTGATTTTTCAGAGTTTGGAAATTTGGCACATGATGGCAATCCCATACAACACACAAATGAGGTACATTTATATAAAAAAATTTAAACATATATATATATAGGTTGTACATGTACACACACTTAAATTAAATTAAATTTTAAAAGTTCATACATGTGTGCATGTACTTGAACACATGCAGGGCTTAGGACACGCATCCAGAGAGCTTAGATCAGGACATGGATCCACACATGATCGTGGTCCCATGTAGCACATACCTAAGGTACATTTAAATAATTTTAAATATAATTTTTAAAATTTAATTGTACTCAATTTGTAAGTTTGAACACGTTGAAAGTTTGTACACATGTATATATATGTAAGTTTAGATAATTTCATGTGCATGTACTTGAACACATGCAGGTTTTGGGATGAGGCTCAGGACACACATCCAGAGAGCTTGGATTGGGACATGGATCCACACATGATCGTGGTCCCATGCAGCACATACCTGAGGTACATTTAAATAATTTTAAATATAATTTTTAAAATTTAATTGTACTCGATTCGTAAGTTTGAACACGTTGAAAGTTTGTATGTACATGTATATATATGTAAGTTTAGATAATTTCATGTGCACATACTTGAACACATGCAAGTTTTGGGATGAGGCTTAGGACACGCATCCAGAGAGCTTGGATCGAGACATGGATCCACACATCTTGGATCAGGAGAGGGATTAGTCCATGGATCGAGGGAGAGATTGGACCATAGATCTGATGATTCTATTCACAGTAGATTTCCCTCTCTTTGAGATCAGATTATTATGTTGTCCAAACACTTTTTATGATTTATGTACATTACATGTTTATACATTTTATGCTATATATATTTGTACACTTGTTATGATTTACAGATCACATTCACACATGTTTGTACATGTTCTATGGTTTGTTCATAGATTTGTTATTGTGCATTATTATGGTTTTCAAACACAAGTGTTAAATGTATATATTTACATCGTGCAAATTCTTACATGGTTTTATTGATTTAGCAAGTTTGTATAGGTTTAAATTTAAATTTAAATTATGGTTTGTTCACACAAGTGTTACACACATCTATATTGACAAGTTAACTACTTTTAACTTTCAACTAAGTTAGATCATGTATAATTATGATGTACACAATTTGTATTCAATTATCATGCACGATATATATACAGTTGTATGGTACAATCTCTAGCTAATCATATTGAAAATATTTAGATCAAAATGATCTTATAGCTATATAAATACCATATTACAAACTTTAGGCACTTTGCTAAAAATGGAATCTAGGTCACTATTTACTTTTTATTGATTTTGAATGGTCTCTAGCTTACATCATAATAGTCTGGAATGAGCAACTGTTTTATAGAGATTCAAAACTAAATAAAATAAATCATAAAAGTTAAATTGTAAGTTATACATGTATGTATATAGATCACTAATATACTTCATCTAAAAATAGCAATGCAACCTTTACACAAATAATACTAGATCTTCTACAAACCATGTTGTTAGGATAAAATAATTCCTAGACATGTTGCACTCCAAATCCTTCCTACACAAGCATTGAACTTGTAATTTAAGAGAGGGGTAAAAAATAGGTAAATAAATTAAATGAATAAGATTAAATATCAAATGGATTAAAACAAATTTGGATTATTCTTTTTAAATAAAAATTTAAAGGGTGTATATTTTCCTTTATTGGGGTTATTGCATTTTTCATATATATATATATATATATATTTTAGGATTTTTTATGTTGTTAGGATAGGATCCTTTATGAGGGTGGATGACATCTTCCATTAGTGTAATTAACACCTATTTTTGGTGGTTAGAGTTATTTTTATTAGTTCTATTTTTCTCCTCTCTTATGTATATATACTCATGACCTTTTCTCTATAGATGCCTGCATAATTTCCTATTAGAATGGTGATTATTCATATTAGGATTAGAATGAGTGCATGATTATACATGAGTTCACATGTGATTAGGATTAGAATGGTGATTATTAGATAGAACATGCGATCTTTAATGAATGATTAGGATGAAGGGGGATGCTTAGGATGAAAATAATAATTTTCTAGGACGTGACATGCATACTAGGATATGAAAATGGATGATTTTGAAAATTTGAAGGTGAACAAGTAAGGTCATATTAACTTTCAAAAATTTATGACCAAGCCTTTGAAAAAACCCATTCTAAATCATGCCACATGTTCCAATCAATCTATAAATTATATATATAGATCTAGCTCGATCTATAAAAAGTTTGAGTATGTACACACATGGGTATCCAAAAAACAACTTAAAGCTCCTGGTACATAAAATCTAGATCCTCTCTATCTTTATTTATCTCTAAAAAATTTTCATGATCTTCAATAGGAAACCTCCACTTTTGTTTGGAACATCCTTTTTTAGGTAAGGTTTCTAAATTTATTTTTGTTGCTATAACTAGGTGATTGTAATGTAGAACCTTTTGTCTTGGCATATAATCAACAAAATAAATAACATTTTTAGCTGTCTTTATTTGTTGATAATATGTGCCTTCAATAACGACTGATCCAATGGGATACTCTTGTCCATCACCATCTGTCATCGATTCCACCAATTTTCTTTTTGGTTGCGTACATCTTAGTAGATAGTAATCTACACCTTCCGCATTGTCAGGATCTGCAACAACAACGAAAATATCTCCTATACACACCATATATTTTTAATCAATTTTAACTAAATTAAACACATGCCCTTAAAACTTACTTAAACATGGAATATATTTAAATCAAATTTAACTAAATTAAGATCAATTTCCATACCTATAACAACTAAATCAGATACACGTTCGCAATCAGCTGAATAGAGAGGATCGTAGACATCGACATTGTCATCTTCAACAAAAGGAGGCATTGATATTAATTGTTTCATTTCCCATTGTGAAACATACCCATCACTAATATTCTCACATTGAACAATATTTGCATTGTTCTCAATGCAATCATCACAAAAACATGATTTTTCTCTCACATTAATTACATGAGGCTTACTACTTCCCATTGTTATGATTTGATGTAGACTTCTAATACTATGAATTGCTTGACAATTATAAGGATTTGATCGATCAATATCTGTAAATTCAAATTTGAAAATTCAATTAAAAATCATGTACACTTGAACTTTGAAATTCTTGATTTTTTAACAAATTTTGACTAGATGTACCTATAACTTCCCAAAAATAACGTGTGTTGTATGTTGAGTTGCGAGCGGAAAAATGACTTTTACACCATTCAACAATTTCATTTGCATTCCGTATGGCATTACCTGCAAGTACACATGTGTTGGCACAATTTGCCACCTATTACTTTCAAGGAACTTATAATAATTTTAAATTTAATTTAAATATATATATATCTATAATCTTTTCAAAAATATATCTACATGTTCCATATATATATATGGTGAAAGTTACCAGCAAGTTCATGTTGACGAAGTGCACGCTTCACACATGCTCCTGCTCCATCATGCTCTCCTTTTCCATGTCCACTCTCATAAAAATTCCACAAAAATTTGGTGTTGCGTCTAGCATGTTGATGGCTTAACCAAACAAAAGCTTTTGAAGACTTAAATTGTCCTGCACGAAGTTACAAATAATTGTACACTAAAACCAAATTAGCTCAAGTCAAAAAAGTATATATATATATATATATATATATATATATATATATAACTTGCAATTAGACTTGATTTAAGTCTCAAAATTAAAAGTAAATATAAATAAATAATTTTTTTTTAAAAATGACATGTAAACTTACCAGCACATCCATCAGACCATATCCAGTGTTGTTCTTGATTTATGCCACGTCTCAGGTCTTCAAAAAGCATTTTGAAACAATGAGTTGCATAGCTTCTATCATGATTTGTATCATCACTGATATAAAAGTGAACCTCTTTGATGATAATTCGACCATCTTTGCTACTTTGTATTCCATCGACCTCTAATTCGGCATGCCTATAGAAAACTTGCACAAAGATTGCAACTTGCTCTGAATGATAATATTGACTTTGAATCTCAATTTGAGGACTAAATGTATAGTTCTCAGAGAAATCTACAATAGAGAGAATACAACCTGGTGGAAAACAATTCTTTGAATCACGAAATTGTTTAGCTTGCCATCTTGCACCATGACAATGTTGGATATGTGGATATATGATATTGTGAAATTTACTCATGAATTCATTGTAAGGCAATCCACTCTCTTTGAGAACAATTTTTTTGGCCTCAACTCCTGACTTCGTTAAGTATGTCTCATATTCATATCTCTTCCAAACAACTTGCATTTCATTATTGTCAACATGTGAAAGATTCTTCAAATCTCCACAATCATTACATACATTTTTTATACACTGAACATTGAATTCTTCTAAATCTTCTAATTTTTCACATACAAGAGACTTCAAAAATTGTGTTGTACTTCCAGGGATGGCTAAATTTTGATCAATTGTTGTCATAGCTTTTCTATATGACTGTAGATGTAAATCAAATTCAACATGATTTCGACAACAACAAGTTTCACGTACTTTATTTATACATACAAATGATGGTTGTAGTGTCTCAAACATCCTTTGACAAATCTTCACATTTGAAAAATCTTGCTTGAATTCTTCAAAAAGTTCACTTTGTGTTGTATCTATAAAATGTTTTGGATGAGAAATTTTTGTACCATCGTCACTTATTATTTGTATAGTATCCCTTTTATTGGATGAAACATGAGAGTGAGTAGTCCAATATTCAACCACCCATTTCTTTACATCTTCTAAAATTCTATCTTTTCGGGGAACCCTACAAATATTTACCCAAATTTTCTCAAATTTTTCATCTATTCGATTTCTCTTTTCAATATACCTTTGAATAGTTCTCCTAGAAACATTTAGTAATTCAGAAATTGCTTGAACTTGTCTTCTATGTGATAATTTCTTACTATAAATTACAGTCATCAACGCTCTACGTGTAACACTTAAATCACTAGATTGACTCTTTTTTTCAATACATTCTAATGCTTCTTGCAAGTTTTCAACAATTGTGTGTTTTAAATCTAATGACTTTTTCCTATTATCAACCCCTAACAACTCCAAAACAGGGGTCATTTCTTTTCGTCTAAATAACATTGCAACTAATTGTGCTCTTCCAATTAGAGATTTTTCTTCAAAAAAATCATCCCATATTCTTTTTGAGTGTAATTTTAATGTGCTTTCAGATAACATATCTTCAAATGAAAAATTATTGAAAAGATAATCCTCATCCATCTCCATCAGATTTTCAATACGATTGTCCAAAAAAAATCTATTATTAGGTTTAGTTTGTTCTTGTACCTATACGTCACCTTCGTCATTGATATTTTCCATGGGTTGTTCTTCATGAGATGTTCCTTCACTTGCTCTTCTCTTCCTCTGTCTTGTTCGTGTTCATTCATACTTCCTTGATCTATTCCTTTTACACGCCATCACAAATTGCACTCAAATTTGAATTCACCTGCATACAAATTTGTACACACATGATCTTTCAATGAAACATGTACTTGATTAATATTGAATTTAAATATCTAAGACTTAAAAAAACAATGGAATAACATATATCTAATTGGTGATCAATAATAATGAAATCTAAGAATATAAATAGTGAAAACAAAATTCAAATGTATTAATGAAAATAAAAAACATAATCAATTAAATAAGTTCAAGATCAATGTACTTTCAAATATAGCTCTCCTATTGTTTAAATACGTTTTCTTTTGTCAAAATAAACCTTCTTTTGTCGAAATAAACCTTATAACTTGTTGATATAAACATTATTTTGTCGAAATAAGTTTTCAGACAATAGTATATCGATCGAGTGGGTTTTGGTCGAGTCAATAAGCTTTCCTTAGTCGAGATCAAATATATTTTATTGAATCACTTGAGTTGAAAAATCTAAAATAAAATCAAATATATTATATACCGCCCAATTTCGGTCGAATCACTTTAGATCAAAACATTTTCGGGCGAAAGGATATCAGTCGAAATAGTTTCGGCCGAAACTATTTCGACCGAACAGTACTCGATTGAACATGTCTAGGTGGCATCCTACATGGCAGCATACTCACCCTTTTCTGAAACATTCAACTTTGGCAGAGTGTTTCTCCTCTCAAAATTATTATTTTGCAGAAAACAAAAATACCCTTTTGTAGAGCTTGGAGTGGTGAATCTAAACATATAATTTTTTTAATATTTTGATTAGTTTTAATATATGTTATTTTTAAAATAATGAAAGTAGGTTGTTAAAATGAAAAAAAAAGGTTGATTAGAAATTAAAAAAAATATAGTAAAACATATTAAATTTTTTAAAAAATTATATGGTGCAGTAGAGCAAAGAGTCTTCTTCAAAAGGGTATAATCTTTTTACTAAAAATGATTAAAAAAGTTGAAAATAGTTGATAGCCTGTGAAAACTATCAAATTCTGACATGTTCAACTTTAAAACGTTATTACGAGTAAAATATACATCAAAATTTGAAAAAACAAAATTCATGCAGTATATATTGAAGTTACCTGTTTAGGGAAAAAAAATTTAGAGAAAAATAATGTTTTTTTCAGTTTATTTCTTGATGGCCTGCGAAGTCACTATTTTTTGAAATTTTCAGCATTCCAAAATTTGTCCTTAAATTGAAAAAAACATAATGAAAATGATTTTTTTTTAAATTTAAAAAATTACAGGTTTAATCTTCATCAAAATTTCTACATTTCATTAGTTTACACCATTTTGAAATTCAAAACATAAAGACTACTTTTATGTGCCCGAAGTTCAGAATTTTTTTTGTTGTTGGCCAATTCCTTTATAGAGTGTGACATAGGTTTGTGCTTTTACCCTGGGTTAGGATATGGCAAAGATACTAAGAAAAAAGTAACATGAAGGCCATCTAATGAGGAGTTAGCTAAATCAATTCTGAGAATTCAAGCAGATAATTCTAAAATAGACTCCAATGAATATGAATGGGACGATTTCTCTGACGATACATATATCTCTGAGAAAAGGGTAGATGTCATACACAAATTCTCACCCGCATTATTACAAGGGGAAAGTTCAAGACCTCCGCTTGATTACATCCTACAAAGTGATCATGACTCTAGTGAGACCAATTTGATTTGAAGTGAGATAGATCATTTTGAGGAGGATACCATCTTAGATCTCCCCTATAATGATGTTAACAATAACATCATGACCCTAATGGCCAATGACCTTACTCATCCTAATGATCCATTACCTTTGGTTCATCTCGAACTCATTGATTGGGAACAAGTCACACCCATTGATGTCCTAACTTTTCCAAATGATGAAACCATAATAAACTTTCTTTGTTCATCCCATCCCAAAACAAGTTCCACCAGGGAATCACAAGATCAGAGTTTTCGATAGGAAAGTGCCAAGTTTCTCAGCTATGAAATAAATAATATAAAGGAAAGATCTAATGGTGAAAACCTAAGAAAGGCAGTATTAGATAAAGGAAAAAGAAAAATGAAAGAAAGATCTAATGGTGAAAACCTAACAAAGGTAGTATTAGATCAAGAAAAGAGAAAAATAAAAAGTGTATCCAATGGTGAAAAACTTTTAAAGGTGCCAGAGGATGGGAAACTTGAAACTCTTCTGGAGCATTACCAGGAAAGGTCTTCCATTCTAATCAAACCAATAGAGGCACTTAATATAGGTACTATAGAAAAGCCCAAGATTTTGCAATTGGCTACATCTCTAACAGATAAAGAAGTACCTAGATTCACAAAATTTCTCAAAGATAATCAAATCAGTTTTGCATGGTCCTATGCAGATATGCCTAGATTGGATCCAGATCTCATCATGCATCATCTATCTATTTCACCAGGGGCAAAACCTGTAAAACAGAAACTCAAAAAAGTGCATCTGCATGTTGCATTATTGGTTAAAGAGGAATTAAAAAAGCTTTTAGATGTTGGATTCATTCGGTCCATGGATTATTTGAAATGGATTTCCAATATCGTGTATGTCTCAAAGCCAGATGAAAGGATTAGAATTTGTATAGATTTTAGGGATTTGAATAAAGCATGTCCTAAAGATGACTTCCCCTTACCAAACATTGATATGATTGTGGATCTAACCACTGGACATGCAATGTACTCATTAATGGATGGATTTTCAGGATACAACCAGATAAAGATTGCACCAGAATATCAAGATAAAACAACTTTTACATGTCCTTGGGGTACTTATTGCTGGAACGTAATGCCTTTTGGGTTGAAAAACGTGGGAGCTACATACGAATGTGCAATGACAATGATTTTTCATGATATTATGCATACATTCATGGAAGATTATGTTGATGACCTCCTCGCCAAATCTAACACTAGAGAAGGACACATAGATATCTTATCAAAAATCTTCAAAAGAATGGAAAAATTCAAAGTGTGACTTAACCCTAAGAAATGCATTTTTGGAGTAAAATCTGGGAAGCTATTAGGTTACATCGTATCAGAAAAGGGAATTGAAGTGGATCCGGCTAAGGTACAAGAAATTTTTGATATGCCACCACCAAGGAACATTAGTCAACTATGCTCCTTATAGGGATGGTTACAATCCATTCAAAGATTCATTGCTCAACTGGTAGATAAAAGTTTACTATTTACACATCTCTTGCACAAGAATGTTCCATTCAAATGGGAGTACAGATGTGAATTAGCATTTGATCAGATAAAGTAGTATCTCATGAATCCACCAATGTTGATTCCACCAGTACAAGGTGCACCTCACATATTATATATTGCTGCCACATAAGTATCTTTAGGAGCATTACCGGCACAAGAAGACAACTCAAGAAAAGAAACAGCTATTTATTACATTAGTCGAACCCTAACAAGTCATGAGCTAAATTATACCTTCATTGAAAAAGCTTGTTTAGTAGTGGTGTTCACTTCTCAAAAATTATGACACTACATGCTAACTCATACAGTAAAGCTGGTGGCTAAGATTGACCCACTCAAATATCTTTTAAGTAAGACAACCTTAACTGGTAGGTTGGCTAAATGGGTTATGATCCTAAGTGAATTTGATATTCATTATGTGGATCGAAAAGTGATAAAGGGACAAGTAATTGCAGATCAATTAGTAGAACACCCAATACATGTTGATTTTGCTGATGCCGACGTATTCACAACAGATATCTAGCAGTCATGGTTACTTTACTTTGATGGTTCTTACACTCAACATGGTTTAGGAGGAATAATTAATTTTATTACACCTCAAGGACATACAATCCCAAAATCTTATCGGCTAATGTTTCCTTGCACAAACAACATAGCTGAGTATGAGGCATTGATAATCGGCATAAAAATTGCAGTGGACTGGAAAATCACAGAACTTCAAGTTTTTGGTGATTCACAACTTGTTATAAATCAAATCAATGACGAATATCACACTAAAGATGACAAGTTGATACCTTAAAAAAGAATGGTGGAAGATCTCAAGAAATACTTTGTTAATATCAAGTTCATACAGATTCCACACGTTGATAATAAAGCAACAGACACTATGGCTACAATCGCCTCTCTACTCTAGTTGACAGAGAATAAAAAATGGTACGATTTCCTAGTGGAACAATTATTTTCTCCCGCCCATGACAATCCTGAAACTCAAATCATTTTCCATTTGATGAGTTCTGACTCTTCCTTATATGACCAAATTTACACTTACCTAAAAGATACTACTTTACCCTTAGGTTTGTCTAGGAATCAGAAAAGAAATTTTATTCGTCAATCATCCTGTTACACCTTAATTGCTGAAATCTTATACCGACGTGGTCTAGATGGTACCCTCCTTAGATGTCTTGAACGCAATGAATCTGAAAAGGCCTTATAAGAGGTCCATGGTGGAATTTGTGGGACACATTCAAGTGGACTAACCTTAGCAAAGAAACTTGTAAGATTATGGTACTACTAGCCAACCATGGAGAAAGAATCATTCACCTTTGTGAAAAAATGTGCAAAATGTCATATTCATGGGAATCTCATTCACGCTCCTGCTCAAGAATTACAACCCTTCACCACAACATGGCCTTTTGCTCAGTGGGGATTGGATTTGGTTGGCAGGATACATCCATCATCTTCAATGGACATAAATTTATCATTACCGCCATTGAGTATTTTACCAAGTGGATAGAAGTTGTTCCTTTGACAATTGTTACGGAAAAACAAATTTCTTCATTCATTTTGAACTATATCATTTGTAGGTATGGCATTCCCAACTCCATTATCACAGACAATGGAAGACCCTTTAAAAATCAGGATGTTGATGAACTATGTGAAAGATTTCACATCCAACACAAGTTTTCTACACCTTATTATCCACAAGGGAATGGTCAAGCCAAAGCTTCAAACAAAATAATTCTAAAGATTTTGAAGAAAATGGTGAATGAAGCAGGTCATGATTAGCATGTCCAATTGAATCTAGCATTATGGGCCTATAGAACAAGCATTCACACATCGATAGGAGCTACTCCTTATGCATTGGTCTATGGAGCAGAGGCTATTTTACCACTAGAAGTTGAGATTCCTTCACTTCGAGTATCACTCAAAGGGCTAATGAATGATGAAGACTACAAAGTATCAAGGTTGCAAGAGCTAGAATTGCTTGATAAATGACGTCAAATTGTGGTTAATCACTTGAAGGGATATCAACAAATTATGTCCCGTAGCTACAATCATAGAGTCAAACCACGAAATTTTCAAGTGGGTGATTTAGTTCTCAGAGAAAACCCTCGAAATCGACAAGATTAGGAAAATAAAGGCAAGTTTGAACCTAATTGGCTGGGCCCTTTCATTATCATTGCAGCATACAGATCGGGGGCATATCAGTTATCAACAGTAGAAGGGGACCTATTCGAAGATCCAACCAACAACATTCATCTGAAGAGGTTCTATGCCTAAGAAAATATCAAAAATAATATAAAAAGTCCTGAAAAAAAAAACAAAAAATTGCCTTGATGAAAACTTGGCAAATAGGCTTCTTGGTAATAACAAAAAAATCATAAAATCAAGAAAAAGTGCAATAAAAACAAACGGTGAAAACCTGGCAAACATGCATTGTTTGTGATTTTATTTGGCTCTCTCATCTATTAGGATTCATTCTGCATATTCATCTTTTTATCAGCATCATGAACACACCTCACCATCACATTTGCATTGCATCATTTTCCTTGGAATGATAAGGATCTCATCATGGCTTGATGACTTGAGGGTTATCCATCTCAACAGTTGTGTCTAGCAAGAGTCAGAGTACAAGGTCACTAGGGGGAAGTTTGCTTCATGAAGCTTTTCTAGCAGGTAGTTGGTAGCATGTGTCTAGAATTAGGATATCAGAAACAAAAGTCTTGTCCAATTTACATGACTTTTTTGACAGATAATTAAAAAAAATTGCATGATCTTAATTGAATAAAATGAATGACAAACTTAAAGGCATAAGTTGCAAGTTGTTGTTTTGATATTTGATGACATCATATCTTTGGAGTGGTTCAATGATGTATTGAACTAGAATCACAAAGAAAAAGTATGATTTTTCTTTGCTTGTTGTCTATAGGTTAATCATTAGTATGATGCAAATTGGTCGTGGGACATGCTCTACAACGTATCATTGATGACATTTCAAAATTTGCATAGAAAAATGGTTAACTTTTGTCTGTTTATGCAAGCAATACTCAGGTCATCTTGGTTCAATTATACCTTGATGCTTGTATTAACTTGCTACATCAAACATTATGAAAGCAATACTCAGGTCATCATTGGTGCTAACATACCCTTTGATACTTGTACTAACTTTCAACATACTAAAAGGCTCAATGATGACAACTAAACACAGCAGGAAATGGCAACAAGGAGAATGGTTCATTATTTCATTTAGGATTGCATAATTCATTATTAGGACTGCATAGTTCATTTGCATTTCGAGGACCTTTTTAAATAGATTTTTGAGGGTTGATCACATTCTTGAATATCTTTTTTAGACAATGGTGGAGTATGACTAGACATTTTTTACATCTCATTTTATTCATTATGATCATCATCCATTATTACACATCATATACATGGTTGTTATTTTAATCATTCATTAATCATTCATTAACACATACATTTGCATATTTCACACACACATTCATAAATAAAATTGCATCCATTTCATTCTTTTCACATCATCATTATTATCATGTTCATTTACTTTATATATCATAAGTTCGTTACATAAGTGCATTTCCATTACATCATTATTATCATTCATATTGCATCATAAATCATGTCACATTCATATCATTCATTACATATTACATCATAAATCATATTCCCTCATTTCATCTAAAGCATTTACATCCTGCATCATACATTCATTACATACATCATGAAGAAAAAATCATTTATATCATATCATTATTACATCATCATCCATAACATGTGCATAAATCATCCATAACACGTGCATAATCAAATCACCACTGCATCTCATAAATCTCATCAAAAAAAATGTCCACAAATACAAGGATATCAAATGTTTCAAAAAAATATATCGAATACAATAGTGTAAAATATGTACAAAAAATGCTCATCACTGAGGGGCATCTGGTCAGGGCACATGACTACTGCTGCCTCCTGAGGTAGTAGGTCTTGATGGATCTTTGCTTCCAAAAGCTCTGATCTCTCATCTGACCAACTAACCCACACTCCTGGTAGCACTCCTAGAGTGACTACATGAATGAGTCTGAGTCCGAGTACCTGACTATGTAAATGCTATCCTCCGCTCAGGTGGCACTGCCTCAAAATATCTCATTCTATAGTACTTGGCCTCCCAAGCAGTCTCTAGCCCCTATGATACAACCTCTCCAATGAAGGTGCTCTCAACTGATCTCATCAGTCTCTCAGCTACCCCCTCAACCTGTATACATCACTCTCTGAAGCTGTCTCTCTCAGCTGCAAGCTGAGCTATCTGTGGGTCAGGAGGTAGTGGCTATGCGATCTATGCCTGTAGCTGACTAATGGTCACCTATGCCTATGCTAACTGAGTCTGAACCTCAGTCTACAAAGCATCCACCTGTCCCTGTGATGGAGCCATGATAGTAATCTATGGCACTGAAGTACTGGCCTGACCTACCACTTTGGATGTCCGTGGCCTCGTGCTGAAGGGAACATCAAAGAAAAATCTTTGTCTCCCACTACCCCCGTCATCCTCGTCATCCCCACTATCTGAGTCATCTGACACCTCATCTGCCTCCTCATCATCTAAACTATCATTGGCCACATCCATGGCCACCCCACCCATATCTATGGCCTACTCTGCCGGTACCTATCCCTGACCCTATGGCTGCCCTACTACTGGATGTCCTTGTGGCTACTGTCGCCTTGCCCAAATAACTAGACCTCCCATCAATGGGGTAGGCTCCTCTGGACTGGTAGACCTAGGAAAGGGATGTGTGTAGAAGTATGCAACATAGTCATCTGTCATCCCTGCATCTATGACCTATGGTCATATAGTCCAATCCTCTAGCTATAACTCAAAATTCTCCTCTTTGGCTGCCTCAATGGTCAAAATAGAACCCCACTTTGATGTATCCTCCTGGTGCCTAGCATAGTGTGTCACCCCCTGTGGCATCATTTGTACCCATCCAAACTACCTCAACACCCTCTTGCCCAGAAACCGCTCAACGATAAATGGGGTGCATCCAATCAAGTATCTAGACCTCGTCACATATGACAGCTCTTTGTCATCTGCATACCATGGATTGCAATCTGCATACGGTCTCTAGATAACCATATCCAAATCAACTAATACGCGCCGCCAATACTCCAACTTGCCCAGCCTGGGCTAGATAAGGGGCCCTACATACGCATAGGCATATGGAAAGCCAATGGGGCGATCTCTCTAGATGGTGGGGCATGTAATTGCAAAGTGCTCCCATAAGAATATCTGTAAAAGAGTCACCTCGCAGGAAAGACTCTTCCCATCTGTGTACACGACCTGATGAAGATCATGGTACAGATGGGCAAGCATGCATGACCCCCATGCATATCTAGTGTGATTGAGAAGCATGTCCTCTAGAATCCTACCCCACCCAACTGATAGTCCCTTTGCCCTACGATCAGGACAAAGGAAACCACCGATTATACCTCCTAAAACCGAAGGCAGTGGGGCATATCTCTCCAACATCTCCTTCCAGGGAAGCTCATATCCAGAGACATGAGGATCCTGGAAGACTCACCTAAGTTCATTGATCCCTCCAATGTCCTTGTGATCATAAATCACAAGCTTTCCAACCACAGGAATACCTAGAATCCTGTAAACATCCTCTGGAGTCACCGTGATCTCTCCTGTTGGCAAATGGAAGGTGTTGTGCTCGCTGTGCCACCTCTCTGCTAAAGCAATCAATAGTGCCTTGTTGACCCGATACTGTGACATCGTCAACAAAGGACCCAATCCACACTGATATATGATCCCTAAATCATCCTCAGATAACTACAAAACCATCTCCCAGGTACAAGGGAATTTTTCTCTAAACTGGAGGAGGTTAAATTCCTCCTTTATCAGATCAATCAAGCAATCATACAAATCAATCAGAAATGGATATTATCAATCAATCAAATACATCAAGCAAGTTCAAATCAATTTCTATTTGCTTTACATATCGCATGGAAGCAAATTTATCAATCATTTTTACTATTTGTTTTTCATATCGCATGGAAACAAATTTAACAGTCAACATGACTCAATATCTATCTATCAGTCTTTCAATCAGGAAAGCACGAAGGAAAATCTATCAAATCAGAAATCTAATCTTGATGTTTTCAAAAGCATAAAATACGTTGTCTAATCTAGCAACAATCGTCAAGCATGCATCAATTTTTCTTCAAAAATTGAAAATCAGCAAAAATCCTTGGGTGCCCTAAAACAGGTCATCAATGCGCTAAATCAGGTATGCGCAACTATACTCCCTAGATGCGCTAAAACAGGCCATCAGTGTGCTAAATCATCTATGTCCTATTTTATCCAACCTATGCGCTAAAATAGTTATCCTATGCACAAATTTACCCAATGCACTAAACTAGCATCTAACCCAACCCCGGCTAGCTAGATGCACTAAAACAGTTCATCTATGTGCGATTTTATCCTATGTGCTAATTCACAACCCTATGCGTGACTGTTTTCAGCCTATGTGCGAGTTTGTATGCACTAAACTATTTCATCTATGTGCTAAAGTTTGGATTGTATGCGCTAAACTAAATTTTCTATGCGCTAAAACAAAAAATTAAAAAATCAAAAATTGTGAAAAACCATCAAAAATTCCTTTCAAAATTCAAAAAAGAGGATTGGATTCACTCACCGGAGGTTCATACGTAGGTGGTCTCTGATGATGGTGACCTCACTCGAATTTGTGGTGCTCATAAGGGATTGGCATCACTAATATCTCTCTCAGAGCTTCAAAATTATCAAAGGTTATTGTTCAAATGAAAGTGACTTCTCACCTTTTTCACCTTTTAAAGGGGTAAAAATGGCATTTTTACTATGCAAAGTGCTATTTCGAGAGATAAATTGCCAAATTTTCTCCGAAAAATCATCTGAAAATATTCCAAATCAGCCTCATAACCATTCTCATCACGTGATTTATCTCTCGAGGGGGCATATAGCATCATCAGTTAAATTTTTCAAAATCAGGGGCAAATTCTTTGAAGCAATGCGTAAAATACATCACTTCAAAGAGGGGCAAAATGTACACATCTAAAAATGGTCACGGTTAACCAAACCTATTAATTAAATAAATATGAATTATTTAATTAATATTATTAAGTCATATACATATAAATAAATTTAATTATTTATTTATATTGTTCATTTTCCAATTCTTCTAGTTTAATTAAATAAATAAAGTTTATTTAATTAATTTCTACCTTCTTCTTAATTAATTAAATAGATTTCACAATTTATTTATATTAATTATAACAAGTTTAAATTCTAAATTTAAATGATATTCTTCATTTCAGATTTAATTAAATATTTCCAATATTTAATTAAAATACTTTCTAAAATTTTTCACTCTTCTCAATAATTAAATATTTTCAATATTTAATTAAAAGCTTTTCCTCTTCTCAATAATTAAATATTTTCAATATTTAATTAAAAGTTTTTTCTCTTCTCAATAATTAAATATTTTCAATATTTAATTAAAAGCTTTTTTCTCTTCTCCATAATTAAATATTTTCAAATATTTAATTATGAGGCTTTTCATTTCCCATACATATTTAAATATTTATTTATTTAAATTATGGAGACACCTTTCATTTGTCTCTTCATTTTCCATCCGTCTCTTAAACTTTCATCCTCTTTTCGAATTCTCGATCTTTCACCGTTCATCTTAAACAGGTTTGAACTCAACCATCAATCTTGGCCAATTGAATTCCTACCTTCAAAAATCTATAAATACAACCCTCTTGTGAGATAAAAAGGACCTTGAATCCTAGATTTTCATGCGTAGTTGTTATAGTCACATTTTAACATTTCTAGCATTTAATTAGCATTTCAATTTCATAGCTTAAAACATATTAGATGCACATGCATTTTCATTAATCTCATTCTCTCAAGCTTCCATTCTACAAGCTGTTGTTTAAAACAACTGAGAGCAAGCATCTTGAAACGAATCCTTGGAGAAAGAGGACAATGGGATGAATTTGAAGGAGTTGCTTGTGTTTAGAGTTTGCATTTTGCTTTCTTTAATTTAGTTTCTTTACTCTAATGTTTCATTGGTGTATTAGATTAGATTCATTTTGATTAACACATTCTAACGTACATATTTTTGGTGCCCACGATGGGGCCAAGCCCCACATTTAATATTTCCTTTTGCAGATTTTTCTGGCAGGTGACGAACAAAAATCTCGTTTTGGCGCATATCAGTCTCAATTCAGTGCATACGTGGACTGTTTCAGCATATTTACAAGATCTTTCAGCGCATATGCGGACTATTTCAGTGCATTTATGAGATCTTTTGGCACATACGGTAACTATTTCGGCACATACATGACCTATTCCGGTGCATATAGTTGTAAAAAAATTTAATTATGATTCCAACACAATCCGTGGATAGGATTTTTCAAATTTCATTTTTAACAGAATGAAGCAATCCTAGGGTAGACATTTAAATCTGAATTAACCAATCCTAGGATAGTCACCAAACATAAAGTTTATTTTGGTTAAAATAAATCCCATGTTTTTGGTGAAGCAACATCTTCACTTAGCGTAGAGAATTTGTCAATTTGGGATTTGAAATTGAACCATTATTGTTTGCTATGATTGTGGGTAATAGGTTTATGCTCTCCCCTTAGCTTGGTGATCAGAATTCCAGACTTACCTTTTATTTTCTTCAATTTAATGCTTTATTACATCCTTTAGAAGGCTTGCTCTTGTCGGAAAAAGTACTCACCCAAGAGGAATGACCTAAGTGGGAACACCTAAAGCCAAGGTTTCCAATCCACTTTAATCAAAAGCAAGTTGTTGATGAAAATCCAACTTGATAGTAGTAGGCAAGATAACCATCCCCAAAGCCTTTGTTCTAAAGGTTGGGAGGTCTCTCGAGGGAGTATATCTATTGCCACACTGAACAAAAATACTTACTAAGGACCATAGTGTAGTAGTCAACCGCGTCAGTAACCAAACATCATCTTAATCACGGTGCAAGGGGAGGGAAGAATCTGCCCCCAAGACACTCACCATATAGTCACCACGGATTGTTTGCTCAAGGGATTCGGTATCCACTTCCATCACTTTGAGTACACACCTGGAAAAGACAAAAAAATGGGCACCCTCTAGGGGGTGACAAGGCTGTGTGAGTCGACATGATTTTAAGTTGTGGGTTGTGTTTACTATGATGACCTAATTGACAAATTAAGAGTGAGTCTAATTTAAGTGCGTATCTTGTTTAAAACCTGTGGAAATCTCAAGTACACTCTTTTTTTAGATTTTAGGATTAACACAACAATTGTCTGCTTTTATGTTGTGTTTTTCACATTTAAATCAGATTAAGATCATCCAAAACAAGAAAATTTTATCAAACTGTCAAAACATGTCAATTTCAGAAGTAATTTAGCGCATCCTGGGTCTGTTTCAGTGCATGTGTGCTCTGTTTCGGTGCATTTGTGCTCTGTTTCAATGCATCTTTTCTTTGTTCAACGCATGTGTGCTCTATTTTGGTGCATGTGTGCTCTGTCTCAGTGCATCTGTGCTCTATTTCGGTGCATCTGTGCTTTGTTTTGGTGCATCTGTGTTCCATTTTGGCATTTTGTTTAGAGTTTGCATTTTTCTTTCTTTAATTTAGTTTCTTTAATCTAATGTTTCATTGGTGTATTAGATTAGATTCAGTTTGATTAACACATTTTAACGTACACACTCGTTATGCCTGTCGCAGTGCAAAAATATGGATACATATATTTCTCGACAAACCTATTAGAATGAGACCTGTAGAAATACGTATGGGTTCGAGGAAAGCCAAGGGATCTCCAGAATATTGGGTATCCATCGTCAAACCAGGTCGAATACTTTATGAAATAAGTGGAGTATCAGAAACTATAGCTAGAGAATCTTTTCAAATCTTTGCATATAAAATTCCTATACATACTAAATTTATCACTAGTTCGTGTAAATAATGCCGAACCAAAGAGATATTTCTGGTAGATAAAAATTATTTAATTGATAAGAAATACTTTTTTTCTGCCGAGGTAACAATTCTTTTGGAGGAAAAATGATTCAATCCCAAACTTACTTGAATGTAGCAGACAACAGTGGAGCCTAAAAATTAATGTGTATTCAAGTGCTAGGATCAAGTAATCATAACACCGCTAATATCGGTCATATTATCATCGCTATAATTAAAGAAGCAACGCCTAATATGCATCTACAACAATCAGAAGTAGTTAGAGCCGTAGTTATACGTACGTGTAATAAACTTAAATGTCGTGATGGAATGATAATATGATCTAATGACAATGCAGCAGTTGTCATTGATTAGAAAGGAAATCCAAGATGAGCTCGAGTTTTTGGTTCAGTTACTAAGGAATTAAGAGAATTTAATTTCACCAATGAGATAAGTTACATAGTGTCTAGTTTTTCTGATAAAGGGGTATTTTCATGGGTTTGCCTTGGTATCGTGTCCATATCGTCATGTTGAATGATCCTGGCTAGTTAATCATTGTGCATATAATGCATACAACTCTAGTTTCTAGATGGGCCGGTTCAATGGCTCTTTATGAATTAGCAGTTTTCGATCCATACAATCCTATTCTTGATCCAATGTGGAGACAAGGTATGTTTGTTATACCTTTTATGACTCATTTTGTAATAAAGAATTCATGGGGTGGATGGAGTATAACCAAAGAAACTATATCTAATCTAGGTATTTGGAGTTATGAAGGTGTGGCTGGGGCACATATTGTGTTTTATGGCTTGTGCTTTTTAGCAGCTATCTGGCATTGGGTATATTGGGATCTAGATGTATTCTGTGATTCCCATATAGGAAAACTCTCTTTAGATTTGCCTAATATTTTTGGAATTAATTTATTCCTCTCAGGAGCAGCTTATTTTGGATTTGGAGCATTTCATGTAATGGGTTTGTATGGCCCTGGAATATGGGTGTTTGATCCTTATGGACTAACTAGAAAAATACAATCTATAAATCCGACATGGGAAGCTGAAGGTTTTGATCCTTTTGTTTCGAGAGGAATAGCTTCTCATCATATTGTAGTAGGTATATTGGGTATATTAGCAGGTCTATTCCATCTCAATGTCCATCCTCTCCAATGTTTATGCAAAGGATTACGTATGGGGAATATTGAAACTGTCCTCTCCAGCAGTATTGTTGTTGTGTTTTTTGCAACTTTCATTTTGGCCAAAACAATGTGGTATGGTTCTACAACCACTCCGATCGAATTATTTGGTCCTACTCATTACTTGTGGGACCAGGGATACTTCCAACAAAAAATAGATTGATGGCTTTGTGCTAGTCTGGCTGAAAATCTAAGTCTATCAGAAGCTTGGTCAAAAATTCCTGAAAAACTTTCTTATTATGATTACATTGGGAATAATCCAGCTAAAGGGGGGTTATTCCTAGCAGGTGCAATGGACAATGGAGATGGAATTGTTGTCGGTTGGTTAGGACACCCTATTTTCAAAGATAAAAACGGACATGATCTTTTTGTACGTCGTATGCCTACCTTTTTTGAAACATTTCTAGTCGTTCTAGTAGATGAAGAAGGAATTGTGAAAACCAATGTTCCTTTTAGGAGAGCAGAATCCAAATATAGTGTGGAAAAAGTAGGTGTAACTATTGAGTTCTATGGTGGTGAACTTGATGGAGTTAGTTTTGGTGATCCTGCTATAGTCAAAAAATATGCTAGACGTGCCCAATTAGGTGAAATTTTTGAGTTAGATCGTGCTACTTTGAAATCGGATGGTGTTTTTCGGAGTAGCCCAAGGGGTTGGTTTACTTTTGGGCATGCTACATTTTATCTTCTTTTCTTTTTTGGACATATTTGGCATGGTGCTAGAACTCTATTTCGAAATGTTTTTGCCAGTATTGATCCGGACTTGGATGCTCAAGTAGAATTTGGGGCATTCCAAAAACTGGCAGATCCAACTACTAAAAGACAAGTGGTATGATATGGTATTTCTCTGTTCATTAATGCAATATTGAGATTTTGAATTTCAGGAATCAAAATCTTCTAATTCCATTTTTTTATGGAAAATGTTGTAATTAGTACGAAAGCTATCTCTATTAATTGTAAACTATGATCGAATCTATGGAAGCATTGGTTTATACATTCCTTTTGGTGTCAACCTTAGGGATAATTTTTTTTGCTATTTTCTTCTAAGAACCCCCCAAACTTCTGGATAGAGGGGGAAAATAATTTATTTTTCAAATCCTCCTTCTTACTTATAACAAAAAAGTGACCTTCCCCATCAGGAAGGTCATTTTCTTTAACTAATCCTTGTGCTCTTCAAAAGGATCTCAAAGTTGTTCAGAAGGTTGCCTAAAGGCGGTGTATAGGGCATAACCAGTAAAACTAACAAGTAAAAAAGATATGGAGATAGCGACTAAGGTTGCAATTTCCATTGGTAGGTAATCCTATGTATGTATATATGCATAATAGTATACAAAGTTAATTAGATCTCAACCAATACTATTGTTTTTATGGCTACACAAACCATTGATGATACTTCCACAACCGGAGCAATACGAACTATTGTAGGAAATTATTTAAAACCACTTAATACAAAATCTGGTAAAGTTGCTCCCGGATGGGGAACTACTCCTTTTATGGGTATTTCAATGGCTATATTTGCAGTATTCTTATGCATTATTCTGGAGATTTATAATTCTTCCATTTTATTAGACGAAATTCTAGTTAGTTGGGGCTAAAAAAACTAGAAAATCCGCCCGGATCCCGAGTTCATCCAAAAGAAAAAGAATTAAGAAGGAAATTTTTTGAATAGCTTTCATTTTTAGGTTATTATGTTCTGGTAGTTTGATCGTGTAATTACTTTTATGTAAGGAATTTTGGAATTATGGGTGTGCAACTTGTTAAAAATTGATCTCTATTCTAGTATAGAAAATCGATCTGTTGTCTTCATAAAATAAAGATGGTCATTCTACCTCATTAGATGTTGCTCTAATAGTTAATAGCTGGAGCATGAGGTAATATATTCAAGAAAATATGAACTATGGTTTATGCCTATTTTTGGACCTAAGTAAGTTGAAAAAAGACATACAACCCTAGCAAGAATGACGTTCAGCTGAATATATGACTCATTCTCCTTTAGGTTCTTTAAATTTTGTGGGTGGTGTAGCTATTGAGATTAATGCGGTCAATTATTTCTCACCTCGAAGTTGGTTAGCCACGTTTCATTTTGTTCTAGGATTTATCTTTTTCGTAGGTCATTTGTGGCATGCAAGAAGAGCTCGCACAACTGTAGCAGGATTTGAGAAAGCAATTGATCGTGATTTTGAACCTGTTCTTTCCATGGCCCCTCTTAATTAAACCAGAGATAAAACTAGATAAATATCCAATTTATTTTTATTGGAAGGGGGGATAGCGATATCCTTTTCCACTATTTTTCCAACTGAATGCTTGTTTCTCAGCTATATTATATATAGCCAAGAGCCGAGCATTTTTTTGGTACTGAACTAAGTTCTAGGATTTTTCTTTTTCGTAAGTTAGTTTTAGTTGTTCTACGAACAAAAGGAGAGAGAGGTATTTGATCCCTCGATAGTTTTTGAACTATACCGGTTTTCAAGACCGGAGCCATCAACCACTCGGCCATCTCTCTCGAACTAGCATAACTCATTTTATCTCGACGGATAATATCTATCTATGGGGCTAATAGTCATATATATAATATTCATATATTATGATGATAAAAATATATAAATTCCCTGATTCTTTTATACTAAAAGAAGAATCTGATAATTTTGATGAATTTATGATCAAATAAAAATTCGTAGTGCATTTTATTCAAATTTGACCGGATAGGGATCGAATGGTATAGCCTCTTGAATCTGTTGGAAAATTTTAAGATCACAACCATGACTATTGCATTCCAATCGTCTGTGTTTGCATGAATTGAAATTTCAATTCTACTAGTGATTGGTGTACCTGTCACACTTTCCTCTCCTAATGGTTGGTCAAGTAACAAAAATGTACTATTTTTAGGTGTATCATTATGGATTGGATCAGTCTTTTTAGTAGGTATTCTAAATCCTTTCATATCTTAAGATATGTTTTAAGATATTTTGGGTTTAAAATCTCCCCACCCCCTCTTTCTAGGGGGCATTATAAATTCACAAGGGAATTTATGATAAATTTTCAAAAACCGGGTAATGAAAGTGCTCAAGGGAGGGGTTCTTTTTTTATTAGTATGATTGATAATTGGTCATACTAATAAAATATCAAATTTACCTACATAGAATGGTAATATATGGGTATATATTATACCCATATAATGAGTCAAATGAGGGTATGGTTAAATGGTAGAATTTCTCCTTGCCAAGGAGAAGATGCGGGTTCGATTCCCACTACCCATCCATTTGTAGGATAGAATAAAACTATGCACTAGTTATTGGTTTAGTCATTTTTTTCTCGTATTTATACATACGGCCAAGATAAATGGGATGAGTCATCCTTTTTGGATATAAAAACTTATTGTGTCTTTGCGGAGATGGGATTTGAACCCACGACTTCAAGGCTATGAGCCTTGCGAGCTACAAACTACTCTACCCTGTGCTATCCCTTCATATTACCTTTGTTATAATACCCCAAAAGGGGTACATCGAGCAATCCCTTGGGTATGATATTTTCCCTCCCTATATAGGGAGGGACTTTTCTATCATAACAATAACTATAAAGAATCATTTTTTTACCCTACCAACTCGATTTTGTTACCCTAGCCAACAAACATGCGTGAGCCATTTCATAGATTATATATCCAGATAATTCAAAGTCTCTATAATTGGCTCTAGGTCTTCCAGTCTTCAAAGAACATTGATGAAGACATGTAGGTGCACTATTATGCAATGGAGATTGTAATTTTCTATAAATTTCCAAATTTTCATCCAATGATGAGACTTCTCTGGTCTCTTTTTTCAAAGATTGGCGAAGCAAATTATATTTCCTTTCCAATCTTTGTTTCTTTTTCTCTCTTTGAATGAGAACTTTTCTTTCCATAATGATTCAGCCAGTTTATATAAACTATATAGATCAAATTTGAGATGGAGAAGTATTACGTGGATGACTCCTTTTTATGCATAGAGATTAGATTGAAAATCTAAATAGTCTCTAAAATGAAAAAGAATTAACCAAATTTGCCTGATGTAGAGGTGATTAAGAAAGCTGCATAGGTGAATATATAGCCTACAGAAAAGTGAGCTAATCCAACTAATCGTGCTTGAACAATGGAAAGAGCTATCGACTTATCCCTCCATCAAACTAAATTAGTCAAAGGTGTGTGTTCATGAGCCTATGCAAGAGTTTCAATCAGTTCTTTCCAATATCCATGCCAAGAAATAGGAAACATAAATCCAGTAGCCCAAACAAGATGCCCAAATAAGAACATCCATGCCCAGATAGATAAACTGTTCATACCAAAAGGATTGTATCCATTAATTAGTTATGTGTATGCAAACCTAGAGAAATAGCATGATGAACCAAAAAGTCTCTGGGACCAATTGTTAAGAAGAGTGAATTTTTAATATCGTTAATAGCATTCAACCAACTGGGTAACCATATGCTTTTTCCAGCATTGAATGTTGGATCATTTGCTAAAGATAAGAGTACATTAAAGTCATATAAGGCCTTACCATGAGCAGATTGTATCCATTGAGCAAATATAGGCTCAATAAAGATTTGTTTTTCTGGAGTACCAAAAGTGAGCATAACATTGTTATGAACATAAAGTCCCAAGGTATGAAAACCTAGGAATAAACTAACCCAACTCAAATGAGATATTATGGCTTCCTTATGCTCCAAAATTCTCGCCAGTACATTATCCTTATTTTGTTCTGGATTATAATCTCTAATGAGAAATATAGCTCCATGAGAAAATGCCCCTATCATAATGAATCTGGTGATGTATTGATGATGAGTATACAATGCAGCTTGGGTAGTAAAATATTGTGCTATGAATGCATAGGCAAGTAAAGAATACATGTGTTGAGCTACCAAGGAGGTGACAACTCCCAAAGAAGCTAGAGCAAGACCTAATTGAAAGTGAAGAGAATTATTGATTGTTTTGTAAAGACCCTTATGCCCACATCCTAATAAGCCTCTCGAAGGAATATGTGCTTCTAAAATATATTTTATATTATGTCCAATTCCAAAATTGGTTCTATACATATGACTAGCAATGAAGAACACAAATGCAATAGCTAAATGATGATGAGCGATATCAGTTAGCCACAAACTTTGAGTTTGTGGGTGGAATCCTCTGAGAAGAGTTAGAATAGTAGTTCCCAACCCTTGAGAGGTACCAAATAAATGACTACTGGAATTAGGATTTTGAGCATAAAGACTCCACTGACCTGTAAAAAGTTGTTCCAAACCTTGGGGATATGGTAATACATTTAAGAAACTATCCCATCTTATGTGTTGTCCTCCTGATTCAGGAATAGCAACATGAACTAAATGCCTCGTCCAAGCTAAATAACTGACTCCGAAGATTCGTGACAAATGATGATTGAGACAATATTTTTCATTTTTAAACCATGAAACAATTGGTTTCCATTGAGGTTGTAGATGTAACCAACCCGCTGTTAAAAAGAGAGCAGAAAGAAATAACAAGAAAAGAGCTCAATTATAAAGATCTTCATTAGTGCATAAGCCAATTGTATACCACCACTAATAAACACCGAAATAAGCAATATTGACCAGGCCGAGAGCAGCTCCTTGGGTAAAGGCTTCTATGGCCGATTGACCAAAATGAGGATCCCAAATTGCAAGAGCAATAGGTCTTATATGTAAGGGGTCATGGACACATGCCTCAAAATTGCCTTGCCAAGCTACGTGGAACAAATTACCAGAGGTCCACAAAAAGATTATAGCTAACTGACCAAAGTGAGAAGCAAAAATATTTTGAGAAAGGCGTTCCTCGGTAATATCATCATGACTCTCAAAGTCATGTGCAATAGCAATACCAAACAAAATACAACAAGTAGTTGGGTCCTAGGCCAAGCCTTGGATGAAATTTGGAAATATTGATGTCATAATGCTTTTCAAATCCTCCTAGCCATTATCCTACTGCAATAATTCTTGCTAGGAAGAATGCCCATGTTGTGGCGATTCCACCCGGAAGGTAATGAGCTACTCCTACAACACGTCCTTGGACAATACTCAAGGCTCTAGGCTAGATAGCAGGAGCAAATTTCAATTTATTATGGGCCCAAACAATAGATTCAATAAGTTCTTGCCAATATCCATGGCCACTAAATAGGAACATTAAATTAAAGGCCCAAATGAAATGAGCACCTAAGAATAAAAGACCATATTTAGATAATGAAGAACCCTAAGATTGAATTACTTGTGAAGCTTGTGCCCATAGAAAGTCATGGAGCCACTTATTAATTGTAATGGAACTCTATGCAAATTTTCCTCCTATAATATGAGTTGCCACTCCCTGATCACATATGCTACCCCAAACATCGAAGTGCATTTTCCAGCTAAAATGGAATATTACTAGCGAAATTGAATTGTACATCCAGAATAACCCTAGGAAGACATGATCCCAGGCAGATACTTGACATGTTCCTCCTCTACCAAGCCCATCACAAGGAGAATGAAAACCAAGATTGACTTTATCGGGTATTAAAGATAACTATGAGCAAATAAAACACCTTTAAGTAATATTAATACAGTCACATGGATAGTAAATGCATGAATATGGTGTACTAAAAAATCAGTAGTTCCTAATGGAATAGGTAGCAAAGCTACTTTGGCACCTACTACTACCAAATCACCACCTCCTCAAGTTAAGCTGGTGCTTGCTATTGCATCAGGAGCTGTCAAACTGGGTGCTAAAGCATGAGTGTTTTGTATCCATTCAGCAAAGATAGGTTGTAATTGTATAGAAGTATCTGAAAACATATCTTTAGGACATCTTAAAGCACTCATAGTATCATTATGAATATATAGAACAAAACTATGGAAGCCTAAGAAAATACATGCTCAGTTGAGGTGTGATACAATTGGATCACGATGTCTCAGAACATGGTCTAAAAGATTGTTGTATTGAGTAGTCAGATCATAGTCCCTTACCATAAAAATAGTTGCATGTGCAGCAACACCAACTATGAGAAATCCACCAATCCACATATGGTGCATGAAAAGAGATAGTTGGGTACCATAGTCAGTAGCTAGATATGGATAGGGAGGCATAGAATACATATGGTGAGCTACACCAATAGTCAAAGACCCTAACATAGCTAGATTCAGAGCTAATTGAGCATGCCATCAAGTAGTTAAGATCTCGTAAAAACCTCTATGCCCTTCTCTTGTAAATGGACCTTTATGAGCTTCCAAAATTTCTTTGAGGTTATGACCAATAGACCAATTGGTCCTATACATATGACCAACGATTAGAAAAAGAATTGCAATAGCCAAATGGTGGTGTGTAGTATCGGTCAGCTACAAACCCCCCATTATTGGATTGAGTCCTCCATGAAAAGGAAATTTTTTTGAATATTCTGACCAGTTTAGGGTCAAAAATGGGGTCAATCCCTCAGCAAAATTGGGATAAAGTTGAACTAAAAGCTCACGATTTAAAATAAATTCATGAGGAAGTGGTATCTCTTTAGGGTCCACTCCAGCATCTAAGATTTCAGTAATAGGTAAAGAAACGTGTATTTGGTGTCCTGCCCAAGATAGAGACCCAAGTCCCAGTAACCCTGCTAAATGGTGGTTTAACATGGATTCTACATCTTGGAACCAAGCCAATTTTGGAGCAGCTTTGTGATAATGGAACCAACCAGCAAAAAGAATTAATGTTGCAAAGATCAATGTACCAATTGTAGTGTAGTAAAGTTGTAATTCACTAGCTATTTTGGATGCTTGCCAAATCTAGAAGAACCCAGAGGTGATTTGTATTCCTCGAAAACCTCCACCTACATCTCCATTAAAAATTTCTTGACCTACTATTGGCCAAACTACCTGAGCACTGGGTTTAATGTGAGTAGGATCACCTAGCCATGCTTCATAATTAGAGAAACAAGCACTTTGAAAGTACATCCCACTTAGCGAAATAAATATGATAGCTAATTGACCAAAATGAGCACTAAATACTTTGTGGGAGATCTCTTCCAAATCATTGGTATGGCTATCAAAATCATGAGCATCAACATGTAGGTTCCAGATCTAGGTGGTAGTATTAGGTCCCTTAGCTAGTGTCTTTGAGAAATGAGTGGGTTTAGCACATTTTTCAAAAGAGGTTTTAATAGGATCCCTCTCCACTACGATGTAACTTATGAACCAGCCTCTTACTTATGTCACTAACTAGTAACGAACTTCATTGTTGATAAATGAAAAAAGACTCTTTATCTTGTAGATGCATCCTCGTGTCACTCGCTCTCTTTCACGAGCATAACAGTGTATGAGCTCAACAAGCATTAGCTCTCCCTAAAAAGGAGGTAATCTAGCTGCACCTTCTAGTATGGCTACCTTGTTATGACTTCACTCCAGTCACTAGTAATGCCTTGGGCATCTCCCTCCTTGCGGTTAAGATAATGACTTCGAGCATGGCACACTTCCCTAGTGTGACGGGCGGTGTGTACAAGGCCCGAGAATGAATTCATCGTTGTATGGCTGACTGACGATTACTAGCAATTACTACTTCATGCAGGTGAGTTGCAGCCTATAGTTTGAATTGAGGCCAGGTTTTTGAGGTTAGCTTGCCCTCGCAGGGTCGCAACTCTTTGTCCTAACCATTGCAGCACATGTGTTGCCCAGGGTTTAAGGGGCATGATGGCTTGACATCATCCTCACCTTCCTCTGGCTTAACACTAATAGTCTATTCAGGGTTCCAAACTCTATGCCAACTAAACACAAGAGTTGTGCTCATTGCGAGACTTAACCCAACACCTTGCAACATGAACTAAAGACAACCATGCACCACTTGTGTGCACGTTCCTGAAGGCACTCCTCTTTTTCAAAAGGATTCACTACATTTCAATCCCTATTAAGGTTCTTTGCTTTGCATCAAATTAAACCAAATGCTCCACCACTTGTGCAGGCCCCCATCAATTCCTTTGAGTTTCATTCTTGTGAACATACTTCCCAGGTGGAATACGTAATACGTTAGCTACAACACTATATAGGTTGATACACACAACACTTAGTATCCATCATTTATGGCCAGGACTACTGGGGTATCTAATCCCATTCGCTCCCCTAGCTTTTGTCTCTGAGTGTCCATGACGGCCCAGTAGAGTGCTTTCACCTTTTGGTGTTCTTCTCGATCTCAATGCATTTCACCACTCCACTAGAAATTCCCTCTACCTCTACTGTACTCTAGCTTGGTAGTTTCCACTGCCTATCCAGGGTTGAGCCCTGGGATTTGACAACAGACTTGAAAATCCACCTATAGAAACTTTACGCCCAATCATTCCAGAAGTAATACCATATTATACCACTTTTCTTTTAGTAGTTGGATCTCCCAATTTTTTGAATGCCCCAAATTCTACTTGAGTATCCAAGTCCGGATCAATACCGGCAAAAACATCTCGAAATAGAGTTCTAGCACCATGCCAAATATGTGCAAAAAAAGAAGAAGATAAAATGTAGCATGCCCAAAAGTAAACCAACCCCTTGGGCTACTTCAAAAAACACCATCTGATTTCAAAGTAGCACGATCTAACTCAAAAATTTCACCTAATTGGGAATGTCTAGCATATTTTTTGACTATAGCAGGATCACCAAAACTAACTCCATCAAGTTCACCACCATATAAATCAACAGTTACACCTACTTGTTCCACACTATATTTGGATTCAGCTCTCCTAAAAGGAACATCAGCTTTCACAATTCCTTCTTCATCTACTAGAATGACTGGAAATGTTTCGAAAAAGGTAGGCATACGACGTACAAAAAGCTCATGTCCCTTTTTTATCATTGAAAATAGGGTGTCCTAACCAACATCCATTAATTCCATCTCCATTGTCCATTGCACCCACCCTGAATAACCCCCCTTTAGCTGGATTATTCCCAATGTAATCATAAAAAACAAGTTTTTCAGGAATTTTTTACCAAGCTTCTGATAGACTTAGATTTTCAGCCAGATCGACACAAACCCGTCGATCTACTTCTTGTTGGAAGTATCCGTGATCCCACTGGTAATGAGTAGGACCAAATAATTTGATCGGAGTAGTTGCAGAACCACACCACATTGTTCCAGCCACAATGAAAGCTGCAAAAAGCACAACAACAATACTGCTAGAGAGGACAGTTTCAATATTCCCCATATGTAATCCTTTGTATAAACATTGGGGAGGACAAACATTGAGATGGAATAGAACTGTTAATATACCCAATATACCTACTGCAATATGATGAGAAGCTATTCCTCCTGGAACAAAAGGATCAAAACCTTAAGCTCCCCATGTCGGATTTATAGATTGTATTTTTCCAGTTAGTCCATAAGGATCAGACACCCATATTCCAGGGCCATACAAAACTGTTACATGAAATGCTCCAAATCCAAAACAAGCTGCTCCTGAGAGGAATAAATGAATTCCAAAAATATTAGGAAAATCTAAAGAGGGTTTTCCTGTATGGGAATCACAGAATACGTCTAGATCCCAATATACCCAATGCCAAATAGCTGCTAAAAAGCACAAGCCAGAAATCACAATATGTGCCCCGACCACACCTTCATAACTCCAAATACCTGGATTAGATACAGGTTCTCCAGTTATACTCCATCAACCCCATGAATCCTTTATTCCTAAATGAGTCATATAAGGTATAATGAACATACCTTGTCTCCACATTGGATCAAGAATAGGATCGGATGGATTGAAAACTGCTAATTCATAAAGCGCCATTGAACCAGCCCATCCAGAAAATAGAGCTGTATGCATTATATGAACATCGATTAACCGGCTAGGATCATTCAACATGACGGTATGGACACGATACCAAGACAAACCCATGAAAATACCCCTTTATCAAAAAAACTAGAAACTATGTAACTTTCTCGCATTAGAGAAGATTATGCTATGGAGTTAGACCTTTGTCTCAAAGATGAACATCTATTAATAGAATAGTTTCAAAAAATAGAATTGAGAAGCAGATATATTTTATCATTTATATGTACCAATATACAATGTGGAAATCGGTCCCATTTGGTTTGTGTCAAACAAAGTAAAGTAATAAATTACTTTACAAAAGACCTAATGAATAAGGTATTTTATGAAGAAAGGTACGCCCATTTATTTGGTCCTATCACTCATTTGATCTTATAATCTATCTTTGTAATAGAAAAAAAGACTATTTAATATACTTTTGATATAATAATGAACAACTTACCCTCTCTTTTCGTGCCTTTGGTGGGCTTGTTTTTTCTAGAAATTACAATGGTTTTTCTTTATTTCTATATTCAAAATGATGAGATTCTATGAATCTGATCAATATATATATACCTATATATATTTATTTTTTCTAATATAAGTTAAAACCTTACTAAATAGATCTAAATAGATATTTATCTTTATTTAGATCTATTCATATATGATAAATAACAATCTATGGATAGAATGCAAATGTATATGGTATAATATGTATAATACATAGTATACAGACCCGTGTGTGAAAGAATAAATCTTTCTTACTTATACTTCAAAATATGTGTATATAGACATTTAAATATAGAGATTGATATTTTCATTTGACTGATACAATGAAGTATCATTTTGATAATCAATAAGTTAAGGACAAAATTTCCATGCTAAAAAAAAGAACAAACAAAAAAAGAACATGGGAAAAGAAGAATAATAAAATTGTTATAGATATATACTAATAAAAAAAAATGCTTATATGTATATGGCTAGTTTATTAATATAGCCAATTTATGAGAATGACTTTGGGGTGGGAGTGAAAATTTGTTCAATCCCTTGAATTAAATAGGATGTAATTTGTTATGAATCATCGATCCAAATGGCTCTCGATAGAACCCATAATAGGGTCTCGAAAAGTAAGTAATTTTTTTTTGGCTTGTCTCATCGTTTTGGGTTCACTAGGATTTTTTGTGGTCGGAATTTCAAGTTACCTTGGTAGGAACCTGATACCCTTATTGCCATCTCAGTAAATACTTTTTGTTCCACAAGGAATTGTGATGTGTTTTTATGGGATTGTAGGTCTGTTTATTAGCTCTTATTTGTGGTGCACTATTTTGTGAAATGTGGGTAGTGGCTATAATAAGTTTGATGAAAAAGAAGGAATTGTATGCCTTTTTCATTGGGGATTTCCTGGAAGAAATCATCGTATTTTCCTCCAATTTCTTATTAAGGATATTCAGGCGATCAAAATGGAAGTTCAAGAAGGTATTTTTCCTCGTCATGTTCTTTATATGGAAATAAAGGGCCAACAAGACATCCCCTTAACTTGTACTGAAGAAAATTTGACTCTGTGTGAAATGGAACAGAAAGCTACCGAATTAGCCTATTTTTTGTGCGTATCCATTGAAGGATTTTGAAATGGGGGGAAAGTCCTATTTTATAATATACAAATGGATAGATGTCGTATTAGTAGATACCAGAAAAAGTTTGACATAACATTTGTCTGGAGGGGAGGTATAGTCATTTTATTTACACCAACACGAAATGTTACTTATAGAAGCATACCAGTATTCTTCGACAGTTTGAAAATACTCGATATCATTCTTTATCTATTAGATAGGGACAAAAGGTCTAATAAATATGGATATAACATCTCAAAAGAATACAATGAAGTAAATGCCTCTAGTTTTTTACACTTTTTTATGTATGTGCCCGAAATAATTTGATCTACTATATGTACCAAAGAGTACAAATTTGGTATTATTAGACTGAAACTTCAATTTATTTCCCGCTTGAATTGAAGCGATTCTTCGGGTCAAGAGTTATAAAAGAAAACAATAAATAGAAAATGAGTCTAGATCAAAGCAATTATAAGGATTGATCCTTCCTTTTTTACTCCACTTCTCCTTCTGAATAAACTATCCCTCATCCAAAAGATATTTCAAAGAATTACGCATAAGATCATTCTATGAATCTCATACCTCATTCTATAATTCATACTTTGTTCATATTTTGGACAGAGCTAACAAACCAATCGAATTCGTTAACGATTCATGAATTGGAAGTTACCAAATACAAAACATTAGCTTCTCTACAATATCTTACATGTTTAATAGTATTGCCTTGGGAAATTTCAATTTAGTTAGTGGGTTAATGATAATGTGCAAAATCTTTATTGGATTCTGCCATTTTATGAATCTCTTCCTTCTTGCGTATAGCATTGCCTTTCTCTCTGGCAGCATCCATTATTTTGTAACTCAATTTGAAATGCATATTTCGACCAGAATGTTTTCGGGATGACTCTAATAACCAACGAATAGCAAGTATTTTTCCTTCTTTATTTTTTATTTCAATGGGAGCTTGATAAGTCGATCCACTTACACGTCTTGATTTTACTATCAATTTGGGAGTTAATTTGTGTATTGCTTGATGTAGAATAATTAGTGGATTTTTCTCTGTTTTTTGTTCAATCTTTTTTAGAGATTGATAAAATATTCGATAAGCTAATGATTTTTTGCCATGTTTAAGAATACGATTAACGATCATGTTAACTAATTGATTATGATAAATCAGATCAAATTTATCAATTTTCTTTTCTACAATACTTTGGTGTGACATGCATGTGAAAAAGGCTCATAAATTTATTTCATAAAGACTAATAATTACTTATTTTGGATTTTTAACTCCATATTGTAAAGTAGATCTCTAAAGGTATCAAAGATCTACCTCCAAACTGTACATACGACTTTCATCAAATATGGCTTTCCACATGATTCTATCTGCATATATAAGATATAATTCTTATGCATAAAATTATGTTTACTCATTCTCAATTGAGTATTTGTTTCCTTTCTTTTTCTATGATTAGAAATCTTGTATTTTCTATATCTATACGATTAAGTCCTTATTAAAAAGAGTGTAAAAAAAGAAGGATAAGGTGTTTTAAATTAATGCTATTTGAATTGAACTTGCTCTGAAAAGGTCAAGACATTTCAAATTTTATGTTAACACACACGAAGTAAGGGAAAACTTATGAAATGAATTCAATATTAAACCTTAGACATATAATATCCTTACAAATTAATATGATTGTTTGTTTTAGCCTGCTCTAGTCCCCTTACAAAATGTTCGTTATTGGGTTAGCCATATACTTTACATGTTTTTAGCAATTGACATGGCATCATCATAAAATGATACAAATCTTAGATAATAATATACAATGCACTAGAACGCCCTTGTTTACGATTTTTTACTGAGACAACATCTAAGACTCCTCGAATTATGTGATATTTAACATTGGGAAAATCTTTAACTCTTCCACCTCTTACTAATACTATAGAATGTTCTTGTAAATTATGGTCAATACCAGGTATATAAGCAATGATTTCATATTTAGAGGTTAATCATACTCTGGCGACTTTGCGTATGGCAGAGTTTGGTTTTTTAGGGGTGATAGTGGAAAAGTTGACAGATAAGTTACCTTTACTGCCACTATAAAAAACTGTACATGAGAATTTCACCTCATATGACTTCTCGTTCAATTCTTTTGAAGTAGGGCATTTTTGTTTTTCGAGTATTCCCTTTCTTCATTATGAAAACTTGATTAGACAGTTTTCAAGTTTTAACATGAATGATTATATATATATATATATATATATATTCCATTTTTTTATAACAAAATAACTATGCAACTCCTTCGGGATTCATTTTTATTTCTCTATTAAAAAGAATAAGAATGACAACCTTTTTTTTATCCATTATTGTTAATATGCTCATTTTTTATTTATATCTCGAAATATAATTTTTTTTGAATCACAAATTCAATTCAAAATTGATGGGTTAATGTGAGCTTATCCCTGTAGTTATCCATTATTTAACTAGGAATCAATTTGATAAAATATTTTGAATTTCGTGCTTTGGTTTGGGTGGCATGGTTTGGCTGCTTAGGATTATTTCGATGGCCTATGATAAAATGTATCAATAGAATATATTCTTTGTTTCGAGCGGCTATGCCCACCAATCAGCAATATAAACTGAGAAAGTCTAGGGAAGAAATGTTTTTAGTTAGTTAATTACTTCACTATGCTATTGGCTCAATTTTTTTTTTTGACTGAATTGCTAGTATCAGTCATCTTGTTTATTTGGATCGAGAGAAAAGTGACAACTCAATAAGAAAAAGATTGTAATACGATAGAAGATGGTTCCACTTGTTTAAACTCGACAATCAACATGAAGGAAATTTAATTCCATTATGTCCATCCAAATAGAATAATTCTATCCAGAATATGAAAAACTCTTTACCTACTAGGTTACATAGTTTAGTTACAAATTTTCTTTAAATAAAAGGTCAATCTGAAATTCCATGTCATATCTGGCATATACTTCTCCTCTGATTCCATTCTATTTTCTTTTTTTTGATGAGGTTTTGAAAGAGTATGAAAGCAAGATAGAATTTCCAGAGAATAATGATAGAGTTTCATGGAGTTTCTTGATTCTTTGGGAAGTTATTACAATTTTCCTTCTAGATGAGGATAGGAAAGGGATATAACTCAGTGGTAGAGTGTCACCTTGACGTGGTGAAAGTCATCAATTCAAAACTAATTATCCCTAAACCTAATGTGAGTTCTTCTCTTTTTATTTTTGTTTGCTCATTTCTATATCATGAAAAAAAAGAGGCTAGGGGGTATAAAAGAGGCTAGGGGGTTTACATTTATAATATATTAGTTGAAATTTCATTTCATACCCACCATAAAAGATAAATTCTAATGTGTCATTAGAAGGTTGATACGTATCAACCTTTCAATGAACATTCTATCCTATAATGGAGGACAAAAACTCATAATTTCTCACATTGTTAGTAATATATAATATATACATGTATATTTAACAATAATAATGCGTATATGGTTTGAAGTAAACAATACAAATGACCAAAAGATTTTTCAATGTCTTTCTTTGCTATTACTCTATCATCTTATAACGTTAGTAGTTTCTAATAAGAAAAGTTGTTATTACTTAAAAAGAAAAAGCTTATAAAAGAATAAAGAATGGATCAATAACAATGACAATTTTCTCTTCTGTCATAAAAATATTTTTCTCTTGAATAATAATAACAACAATCTTTTCTCAAATATCTAAATACAATAAAATAACAAAAGTAGTCTATATAGATAGATTTATATAGATGGCAAAGTAGTATTTATAGATTATATACATCAATAGATAGATTATATAGATTATATACATGAATTAATAGAATTTATATATATATATCTATTAAATAGAGGACTTAATATTATATAGATGATAGATAATTCATGAATCGACTTCGTCCACTAAGAAGGGAGCTATAAGTAATAAGTAATGAAACTTTGAATTTCATTGAGAGTTTGATCCTGGCTCAGGATGAACGCTGGCAACATGCTTAACACATGCAATTCAGACAGGAAGTGGTGTTTCCAATGGTGAATAGGTGATTAATGTGTAAGAACCTGCCCTTGGGAGGGGAACAACAACTAGAAATGGTTGCTAATACCCCATAGAGTTAGTACCTTTACGAGGTAGCCTGAGGAGCAAAAGGGAGGAATCTGCCCAAGGAGAGGCTCACGTTTGATTAGCTAGTTGGTGAAGCAATGGCTTACCAAGGCTCTGATTAGTAGTTGGTCTGAGAGGATGATCAGCCACACTAGGACTGAGACATGAACCAGAATCCTACTGGAGGCAGCAGTGAGGAATTTTCCGCAATGGGCGAAATCCTGATGGAGCAATGCCACGTGAAGGAAGAAGGCTCACGGGTCGTAAACTTATTTTCTTGGAGAAGAATAAATGATGGTATATGAGGAATAAGCATTGACTAACTCTATGCTAGTAGTCACGGTAAAACAAAGGATGTAAGCGTTATCCAAAATTATTGGGCATAAAGTGTCTGTAGGTGGCTTTCCAAGTCCGTTGTCGAATCCTAGGGCTCAACCCTGGACAGGTGATGGAAACTACCAAACTAGAGTATGGTAGAGGAAGAAGGAATTTCCGCTGGAGTGGTGAAATGCGTTGAGATTAGGAATAATACCAAAAGGAAAAAACACTCTGCTGGGCCGTCACTGACACTCAAAGACGAAAGCTAGGGGATCGAATGGGATTAGATACCTTAGTAGTCCTAGCCATAAATGGATACTAAGTGTTGTACGTATTGACCCGTATAGTGTTGTAGCTAATGTGTTAAGTATCCCACCTGGGAAGTACGTTCACAAGAATGAAACTCAAAGGAACTGACGGGGGCCCGCACAAGCGGTGGAGCATGTGGTTTAATTCAATGCAAACCGAAGAAACTTACCAAGGATTGACATGCCACAAATCCTTTTGAAAAAGAGGATTTCCTTCAAGAACGTGGACACAGGTGGTGCATGGCTGTCGTCAGTTCATTCTGCAAGGTGTTCAGTTAAGTTCTGCAACGAGCGCAACCCTTGTGTTTAGTTGCTATAGAGTTTGGGACCTTGAACAGACTATCAATGTTAAGCTGGAGGAAGGTGAGGATGATGTCAAGTCATCATGCCCCTTAAACCATGGGTGACACATGTGCTACAATGGTCAGGACAAAGAGTTGTGACCCCGCGAGGGCAAGCTAACCTCAAAAACTTGGCCTCAATTCAGATTGCAGGCTGCAACTCACCTGCATGAAGTAGGAATCACTAGTAATTGCCAATCAACCATATAGCAGTGAATTCATTCTCGGGCCTTGTACACACTTCCCCTCACACTAGGGAAGTGTGCCATGCTCAAATTCATTATCTTAACCACAAGGATATGCCCAAGGCACAACTAGTGACTGGAGTGAAGTCATAACAAGGTAGTCATACTGGAAGGTGCAACTGGATTACCTCCTTTTTCAGGGAGATATAATGCTTGTTGAGCTCATACACTCTTAAACTCATGAAAGAGAGTGAGTGACACAAGGATGCATTTGCAAACATTTTAAATCATTAAATAGAATGATTCACAAAAAAACAGAAGGAGAAAGAATCATAAAAGATTCATCTTTTTGATTCTCATTAGGTAATGAATGAATAGTTCCCTTACTAAGTAATTGACTTTGATCATTTGAAAAAAAATAATTAGTGTGATCTAATTTGTTATGAAACAAAAATTGAGAACTTTCTCTATTTTCCCTTTTTGCCATATTTAAAAAAGGGTATTTCAGCAAGCTAATTTGAATCATATTGATAATGATCTTTTTTGTTCTTTTTTTTGTTCCTATTGCGATAAGAGAAGTATAAACCTATTTTATTTTTGATATGGGCCCTCCATCTAATTTATTTTCAAGAGAATTCCATTTTTTTCCAATTGAATAACCTCCAATAATATAGCTATATTTTATCATTTCTGAATGAGGGTTATTCAAAATAGGAAAAATCTTATTTTTATATAGAATACCTTCTCTAGGAATTCTAAGAATTAAATCAAGACAAGGGATTCTTCTCTTTCCACATTGTTTATCACACCATAATGGTACGATGAGTTCCTTTTTTTTCTTTTTACCCTCGTATTGGTATTTTGAGAAAGAATGGTGAAATAGATAGATTCTTGATGTTTGTTAGGTATGGCTCGATCAGTTTTGAAATAATTCCATATATTTTTTTGTCCTTTTTCAAAATATTTTGAGTCAACTGATTCGTATTTAACTTGATCCACTGAATAATTTGAAAGTGATTTATGTTTGTCAAGAAGTTTTGGAATATCCACTTGATCTTGATCTTTATGAGAAGAAGAAGAAAAAGGTACTACAACGGATTCATATATACCTCCTGATAATACCCATAAATGGGTTGTCTTTAATATCAAATTAGACATAGGGATACTCTAGTGCATTTCTCCTGTTAGGCCAGAATATATATGTTTCTCCACTTTTTCTTTGAATGGGAATCTTTTAGTGTGAACCTCATCAATAACTTGTTTTGATTCCATGAATTGATTATTCTGAATGAAAATAAAACTTTCTAGTGGAATGGTTAAGTTTTGTACTTCATATTGATTATGGATAGTCACATCTAAACTATTATGAAATATATAAGCAGGATGCCCATGATGGGTATGGGTAGGATAAACCAAATTTTGATTGAATTAATTTTTTCTGGTGAATGGGGCTCATACATGTTCTGCAATATCACCTGTAAATACCCCACTAGTATGAAAATTCCTTAATGTTAATTGAGTTCTCAGTTCTCCAATTGATTGACCTGCAATAATGCTGACTACTTCTCCTAATTCGATTAAGTTACTATGAGTAGTATTCCGACCATAACATAATTGACAAATACAAGATATACTTTTGCAAGTAAAAGGGGTCTGTATATATACTGGTTGTATTTGGAAATAATACAATTGATTGGTAAGTTTAATCCCAATATCTTGATTTTGTGTGGCAATACATCTCCCATTTATATACACATCGTCTGCTAATACACGACCAATCAGTGTTTGTAGAACAAATTTTTTTTTTATTATTTCTCGATCTTGAGTGATATTTACAAAAAGACCTTGGATAGTACCACAATCTAATTTACATACAATGAGGTGTTGTATAACTTCAACAAGTCTACGTTTGAGGTATCCAACATCTGTTGTTCATATAGAAGTATCCACAACTCCTTTACGAGCACCATAACATGAAATAATATATTCTGTTAAAGAAAGTCCTTCACGGAAATTCCCTTGAATGGGTAGATCCATAATTTTTCCTTGAGGATCTGACGTTAATCCTCTCATACCTACTATTTGGTGAACCTGAGATGTACTTCCTCTAGCTCCTGAAAGAGACATCATATGTACTGGATTAAGAGGATCAGTCATCCTAAAATTTGGATTCATTTCTCATCTCAAATATTCACTAGTAGCATACCATATCTCAATCAATTGACGTAATTTTTCCACTGCATGTACATTTTCATAATCATGATGTCTTTCCAAAGTGAACCCTTGTTGCTGCGCATGTTGGATAAGCCATGCTTTAGATGGTGTTATTAAAAGATCATCAATTCCTAATGAAATAGTTGCATTAGTAGGTTGCTAGAAACCTAAAATATTTAGTTGATATAATATATGTGATGTATATGTCATTCCAAATTGAATTACGAATCTTCTAATAAGGTGCTTCATAACAAATTTATCCACCCCTTTATTAAAGAAGGGCACTTCAAAAGGAAAGGGCACTTCAAGGGGAAAAGACACTTTGATGTAATTAGGTTGTGCCATAAGAATAAAATATCCCCATTTTTGGGAGTGGGATTCAGCAATGGGTTTAAGTTGGAAGGCTCCCTTGATCTTTATCTCTACATGAATGAAAGGATCATAAGATTAATAACATTAAATTCTGAATAGTGATATTTCTTGTTGGATATCATAAGTCCACAAGCCTTTTATAGCTTCTTCTATTTCTCAATTAAAACGAATACAACCAACAGTTGTTTGAATGTATTTATTCACTATTTCCCCCACTCTACCTTTTCTTATTCGAAAATGATCATAGATTTCATTGAAGGTACCTAAATATTCATACTGAACTTCGATAGGAAGTTCTTGGTTTACTAAATTAATAATAGAGGTATCTATCTCTCTCCCCCATCGGAGCCATAAAGGATTGTCTAAATCATTTTTTTTTGTTCATAAGCTTTAAGTGCATCATCATACTATAAAATGAAGGTGAAACGATCTTATTTTTTGAGTTATTTGGGTGGTACCTATTTTCATAAATACCCTGGTTTTTTTTGAAGAGTTGATCTATAAAGTCCTATAAGCATATCTTGAGTCAGTACACAAATACGATCTCCTATAGTCAAAGAGATAAGATTGAGATGAGAAAACATAACTAAATGAGCTTCTACTTGAGCTTCCATAGATAAAGGTACGTGGACAACCATCTGATCTCCATCAAATTCCACATTAAATCTTGCACAAACCAATGGGTGCAACCGAATGGCACATTCTTCTATTAAAAGAGGTATAAACGCTTGCATTCCTAATCTGTGTAAGGTGGGTGCTCGATTTAACAATATGGGATGTTTTTGCATAATCTGTTTAAGTACGTTCCATATAATAGGTCCCCTGTCTCGAATTAAAAATTTAGCAGCTCTTAAATTAGGAGCAATTTTTTGTTCAACCAGCCCACGAATTAAAAATGTTTGAAAAAGTTCTTTTGCAATTTCTCGGGGCAATCCACATTGATACAACGAGAGAAGGGGACCTATGACAACAACATAACGACCTGAATAATCTACCCATTTTCCAAGTAAATTTTCATGAAATCTTCCTTCTTTACCTTGGATGAAATCTGAGAATGATTTATAAGGTTTGTCGTGACTGTCTTTCACCGATTGTGCACCTATACTGTTATCAAGAAGAGCATCTATGGCTTGTTGGACTAATCTCTTTTGATCACCTAATAAATCTGACATTAGAAATGGATGAGAGTTTTCTATGAAGTGTGAAAGATTATTATTTCGATGGATAACTATTTGATAAAGTTCATTGAGATCCGAAGTAATAACTCCACCTTCATTTAATTGAAACATTAGCCTCAGGTCGGGAGGAAGAACTGGCAATAGGCATAGAACCATCCAATGCGGTTCTCCATTTGCTCAAATCAAATATTTAGCAAATCTCATCCGTCTAACCAAAAGATCCTTTCTTCTTCGAAGTTTTTGCTCATTAAATTGAGAATATATTTCTATATTACCAACTGTATTCTCTGCCTCCAAAAATAATATAGATAGTAGCTCATCTATTATCTCCCATTCTCTATATGAACGATCTATACTAATTTGCAGATCTAGACTAGCTAATTGGTATCTAATAGATTTTCCTATAGTAGCTATTTATCGCTCTTGAAATAGCGCAAAATCCCAAGAGAGAAAATAAGCAATATCTTTTGGCTAGGATTCTTCGTTATATTTCAATGAACCCTCAAATCGCAATAAAGTCAGTTTGTTAACTATGAGCCTAGTAATACAAACATTTGGATAGGGTTTTCTAATATTCACCCTCTCCTTAGATTCGGACATGAAATTTTTCTCTCATCTAGCTCAAGTAACTATACCAAAATGGAATGTGATTATGTATCATTGTGCAAAAAAATGTTTTTTTCTCTCTATAAAACTAAATAGTTACTCTTTGCTCAAGTTCTAAGTGAATTTGATTATTGGTTTATGATTCATATTATGACATAAATATGGAATTAGTGAGCAATATTCTCCCTTTTGAATGATACATTTCTTTGTGAAAGACTTTCAATTCATTTGAAATTCATAAGGGATTTACTTGTTTGTATCTCATTATAATTGATCCTGTAGGTTTCTATTTTACTTCGATGGTTACAATACTATTTGAAGCATATGTGTGATGAATAGAATCCTATAACCATATCTTCTTTTTGGTCTTGAATAAATCAAGTGATAATAAGAATAAACCAAATTTTTCATTCCATTTTTCCTTAGAATAAAAGAGGTTTTTTTATGAAGTTCAATTAGCCATTTAATATAAAAGATATTAACCCTAGATTCATTTCTCTTTATCAAGTATCTGCCTAGGATCATGTCTTCCTAGGGTTATTATGGATGTACAATACAATTTTGTTAGTAATATTCCATTTTAGCTGGAAAATGCAGTCCAATGTTTGGGGTAGTATAAGTGATCAGGGAGTGGTAAATCATATTACAGGAGGAAAATTTGCACAAAGTTCCATTACAATTAATGGGTGGCTCTGTGACTTTCTATGGGAACAATATTCTCAAGTAATCCAATCTTACGGTTCTTCATTATTTTCATATGGTCTTTTATTCTTAGGTGCTCATTTCGTTTGGGCCTTATCATGTTAGACAAATAATTTGGATAGTGAGTTAAATATGAATTATGCTCTTGATTGATCATAATACTTATAATAAATCTCTCTAAAATAAAGAGAAAAGAGAGATCTAGAGCTATTTTTAAAGAGATTGGCCTGGTATCTATTTGAATAGGAATAGGTCTACAAATTCTTCATATGGAAGGAGATCTCCATTACCATTTTGACAAATTAAATTGATCAATATGAGTTGATTTTATGTTATGATATATTGCCAGAACAATAGCTGATCTAATAGTTTCTTTAGCAGAAGCAATAGCTATAACAAAGATCAAGAAGATATCCCCCTTTACTTGCCTACTATCAAAATAATCTGAAAATGTTACTAGGTTTAAATTCGCTGCATTGAGTATTAGTTCAAGATGCATAAGTGCTTTGACAATGTTTTGACTCGTTACTAGTCCGTAAATACCGATAGAGAATAAATAAGCACCTAAAATAAGTGCATGTTCGAGCATAATAGAGAAACTCCTCATACCTTAACCTCTTTAGATACAAACAAAAGTTCTAATTAGTTTCTTCTTTTCCATTATCGAAAGAACAAAAGGATTCTTTCATGATCTATGAAGATAAAATGGCACATCTATGCTACTAATACGCACAAGAGCATTCATTTTCAAACTGTTTCTTCTCGATGAGCTATAGTAATAGCTCCTATAAGAGAAACTAGAAGAATTATAGAAATAAGTTCAAATGGAAGAAAAAAATCAGTGGATAAATGAGCCCCAATACGTTGAATATTGTTTGTTAAATCTTGTTCTAACATTTGATCTGATTTTTGAGTTAGAGATATTCCGAACCATGATATGTTCAAGATAATAGTAATTAATGAAAAAAAGAATTGTACAAACTATTGAAGTGATGCTATCTCTGACGGTCCAGGGAGGGGCATAATTGGGATATTTCGGATTATTAATCAACATCACGGCAAATAGAATCAAAATATTAATAGCTCCTATGTAGATCAGGATTTGTGCAATAACTACGAAATCCACATTCAATATAATATAGAAAAGGGATATACAAATAAGAACTAGCCCCAATGAAAGAGCAAAATAAATTAGATTAGTAAATAATACTACTCCCATACCTCCTAATATAGAACTTAGCATTAGTGTAATTGAATAACATTGAATGGGAGATTGATTCATATTTTAATTCGATTCAAAAGGAATATTGGGAACATGAAAAGCTTGATGAATGGAGGAAATTGGTACTTATTAAAAACTCAAGTATTGATATTGAGGCACTAGAAGGAAAAATTGAACAACTAGAAAATAATTTAGTTCAAACAAAAGAATTGAATTTCTCTTCAAAATCAGAATCAGAATTAAAATTAGAAGCACAATTGCAGAGAGGAAAGAAAGAGTTAAAGAAATCGAAGGCTATAAAGAAGAACTACAAAATATAAAAATAAAAATGGATAAATGGGAGGAAATATGGGAAAACCAAAAATTGATAATGGAACAAGAAATTGAACAAAAAGAATTAGATCGAACAAGAGAATCTTCTTCCTTCATAGAGTCAGAATTTTTTAAAGGATTATTTGATGATTTGTCAATAGATGAATCATGTATAAGTATTAATTATACCAAGAAACCTAGTGAAAAATTCAAATTGTTGAAAGGGTGGCAAGATGCTTTTCAATATTTTAGGGGATTAGAAAAAAAGAGCATAGTTGATCTATGAAAGGTGAAAACATTTCTTAAGAATCCTTTTGTAAAGTATGATATTTTATCATATCTCGGATGGAACATTAGAAAAGATATAAATCAATTAAATTGTATTCGATTTATTAATCAAAATTTATCTTCAAGATCTTCTTCATCCTGTGATCAAAATAAAGATCAATTAACATTAAATAAAGAACAATTAACATTAAACGATGATTTTTGATTGACAAATTTTCTTCTTAAAATAATAGATAAATTTACTCAATCAATAACTAAGCCTGGACAGGGTTACTCTGATGAAATTGTCTATGATGAAATTATCTTAAATGTGGATTTAGAATCCGAAACTGCATTGGATAAGTATGCTTTTCAAAAATGGTTCCAGAAGTATTATTTGGAATGGAAAAAAGTCTTTAAAAGATTCTATATTAAATTAATTGAAACAAATAATAGATATCATTTTTGAATTGGAAAAACTACTACATGAATACTATTTCCAAAAAATAGTCAATAAATACTATTTGGAATTACACTATTTGGAATTCCAAAAAATAGTAAATAAATACTACTTGGAATTCCAAAACATAGTCAATAAATACTATTTGGAATTCAATTTGGAATTACACTATTTGGAATTCCGAAAAATAGTCAATAAATACTACTTGGAATTCCAAAAAATAGTCGATAAATACTATTTGGAATTCAATTTGGAATTACACTATTTGGAATTCCAAAAAATAGTCAATAAATATTATTTGGAATTTGATTTTGAACTACAAATTCTATTGGATAGAATCTATTTAATCAAAACATTGAGTCACAATTTAAAAGATCCAATTTAAAAAAATTGGATAAAACTGAATAATGTTGGAAGAGCCATGTCCATATCTTGTACCAATGCCCCTTGCAATCAATCTTATTGCAGTCTCCTCATTCTTTTTTAGAGGGTTGGCACTTAAGGTTATGTAATATAATTTTTAGTTGATAGTTAAATTGTATAACCAATTTTTTTATGATCTTTACTAATTTTTATTAGAATTGTTGCATGTTTTACATCATTGGAATGACATATTAGCTATAACTTTTTTGAAATTTTACTATGGTATGTGCACTTTGATATGATGTAATATGATTATGGTTTTGTCTCATATGTTGTAATATTATATATATAACAGAAAATAAAATTATTGCATGAAATAAATAATAACTTTTCATTTTAATTTTTTTTTGCATAACAAAAGTCTTCCAGAAGATCAAGATGATCCTCATCATGATATAGATCTAGAAAATACTCGTTTTGTCAGTACAGATCACATGGAAGAGGATGATGATGATGTAGATACGAAAGACACTGAGGCTGATGACAATGATGATGAGGACGATGATGATGATGATCACGATGGTGATGATGATGATAGGGAATTTGTTGGTAGTACCTAACAATATTCATGATCATATAGGATACATCATGGATCATTGTTGGTATATCATTATGATGATGATGATGATGATGATAGTGGTGATGATGATGAGGCAGTTACAAGTAGTACCCAGTGGCATTCATCATCATATATACTGCATCATGGTTCATTTCTGATATATTGTTATGATGCCTCTTTTCATGGTTACTATCATATGTATCATTTTCACGGCCTACAGTACCATATTATTGAGTTATATTATATTGACATTTATCATTTGGACATGTATCATCTTGACTTGTATCAATTTAAGTTACATAATTTATCATTTTTACTTATATCATTTGTACATGTATCATTTTGGCATGTTATTGATCTACTAACATATTTGAATTTCACTTGTTCTAGTTATATATGATGATGATCTTATCAGTATTGACTTGTCAATTTATATATTAAAAGTGGTCGATGATTAATTTTGGATGGATATTTATTACATATGATGATTTTAATTTACTACTTAGGATGGATATTGTCAAATTCAATTAAACTATAGATATTTGACTCACTTGTTTTAATTATAGATGATGATCATGTTATAATAATTATCTTGTTATTTAATCATATGAGTTAAATAATTACATTGATTACTCTATAATCATATGTTATTTAAGAGGCATGATATATTTAACTAATTAAATTAAAATAAAACATTAAATTAATAAATGGAAGAAAAACAAGAAACATTTTTAGAAGCGAAAAAGGAAGCAACAATGGAAGCCAAACTAGTAGCAAAATAGAAGCAATCTTGGAAGCAAAATTGGAAGCAAACTTGGAAGCAAAACCAGAAGAAAAATTGGAAGCAAACCTGGAAGCAAAATTGGAATAAAAACTAGAAGCAAAACTAGAAGAAAAACCGGAAGCAAACCTAAAAGAAAAATTGGAAGCAAAATTGGAAGAAAAATTGGAAGCAAAACCGGAAGAAAAACTGAAAGCAAAACTGAAAGAAAAACTAGAAGCAAACCTAGAAGAAAAACTAGGAAGCAAACCTAGAAGAAAAATCAGAAGCAAACCTGGAAGGAAAACTAGAAGCAAAATTGGAAGCAAAACTAGAAGAAAAATTGGAAGAAAAACTCGAAGAAAAACTTGAAGCAAAATTGGAAGAAAAACTAGAAGCAAAATTTGAAGTAAAAATGGAAGCAAAACTAAAAGCAAACCTAGTAGGAAAACTAGAAGCAAAAATGGAAGCATAACTAGAAGAAAAATTGGAAGCAAAACCGGAAGCAAAATCAGAAGCAAACTTGGAAGCAAACCCGAAAGAAAAATTGGAAGGAAAACTAGAAGCAAAATTGAAAGCAAAATTGGAAGAAAAAATGGAAGCAAAACTAGAAGCAAAATCGGAAGAAAAATTAGAAGCGAAACTGGAAGTAAAAATAGAAGCAAAATTGGAAGAAAAAAAATTAATCAAAATTGGAAGAAAAATTGGAAGCATAACTAGAAGCAAAACTGGAAGCAAAATCGGAAGCAAAATCAAAAGCAAACCTGGAAGCAAAAATGGAAGGAAAATTGGGCACTAATTTAGGTGCTATTTCCGACGTTATTTTCTAGCACTATTCCTAGTGCTAAAGGATACGCTATTGTTGAAACCATTTTTCCAATGCAAATTTCAGCTCTCAAGTGAGCATTAAAGTTGGCAAAAAATCCAATGCAAAATTCGATGCTAGAATACGCATACCTTTTAGCACTGACTTTTGTGTCGTGAGCCGTGTCCAATTGATGGACTCAAATACACTAAAATCCGACACTATTTTATGCGCTAATTGCCTGTTGTGTTATTGTGAATGCAGGATGATGAGGTGCTCATACTTTGGGACTAGGATTTTGTGTCATTCCTTATTGTTTGATATAACACATAGATACGATGCATCAAGGTATTGATAACCAAGACAGTGTTGTATCTAGTGTAATTGACAAATAGATAGGATAGTTCTTGTTCACATCTTGACATACAGAAACCTTGTTGGAATGTAAGTTAGAGTCTTAGAATACATTGTACCAAAGCATACGCACTAGTCAACAACATACCCTAAACAACCTTCCTACACACAACCAAGCAAGTATGTTCCTATATTATTTTAAAAGAATACCCACAAGCACAGCAAACAAAATATCATTATTGATGCCCCATTCCTTTCTCTCTTAATTGTTTTTATGAACATCATTTAGAGGTCCTCTGAATGGGCCATTAAGATAAATCATAAGAAAAGATCAAAGACAAACAATCAGTGTCATCTGTATCTCTTGCCTTGTTTAATTTAGCTAAAGTGATAACTGATACTGATGCCCATTGTAGGAAGCATACATCCTAGGACATGTTGATCAGAGGTTTTTTTATGTTAGGATGATGATGTTAAGATGAGATGCTGATACAAACTTCACTAACACATTTACCTATGATCTAGACTTTAGATTTTGACAATTAGGTTCTCACTTTATGACTTGCTATATTTGCTTTCTATTTTCTTCACCAAAGGTTGGAGATGACACTCAATTTATTATGGGTGAATGTTAATTATGAGTGAAAGCGAGATGAGATGGGTAGTTTTGGGATTTCAAGAATATTTCAATGTTTTTGGTATTTAGAAAATGTTTTGAGGCTGTTTTTGGTATTTTCAAAGTTTATGTGAATGTTTTGGGCTTTTCAGTTATCTGAGGTTGTTTAGGGTTTTTTGAATGTTTTCTAATGTTTTTGGTATTTTTTTTTATATATTTGAATGTTTAAGGCTTTTCAATTTTCAAATGTCTTTGGATTTTAGAAATATTTAGATGTTTTGAGATTTTTTGGAATATTTCCATGTTTAGGGATTTTTGAGGAGTTTCAACCAAGAACCTAACCTAGAAGACCTATCCTAGGGGTCTTAGGGGATGATCAAAGATAAGCCTTGCCTACGTTATAGATGCGAAGACCACGTAATTGATGAACTTGACCCATTTACAGGATGAAGATATGAACAAACGATGGAAAGACAGTTTATTATGATGGACTCCTAAAGGGTTGACCTAGGGTGTCTTGAGGGAACATCAATGATGTCCTTACCTACATTCAAGCTCAGAGATGATGTAGTTCGATAAGCGAACCAATTTTTTGGATTTTTCGATGCTTTGACCTTTTTTAGGAATTTTGATGCATTTTGGATGTTTTGGATTTTTCGCACAATTTTGATGATGGGGACATGGATATGTGTGATGATATCAATGATATTTTGGGATTTTTTTGAAAACCAAGCTTAGGATTGATTGATCTGATTGATGGATTGATGATGATAACATTGTTGAGGATACATAGCAATGCAAGGATAGTTTTAAGACAACACAAGGATTGGGAAGGATATCCCAAGATGATGAGGGATTGATTGGATAAGGTTGATCAATATTTTGAAGCTTGGTTTGGAACAAAGTCGATTGGAATGATTTGATGGGACATTGAAGTGCAAGGTAGATTTGACTAATATTGATTATTTGGATTGATGTTGAAGAAGAGATAAAGCTTGATAAGGAACATCTGCTTATCAAAATGTGTCATGGGCTAGTGATTTGGATTTTTATTTATTTTGACTCTACAATTTTTTGAATGTTTTTGGATTTTTAGCTATATAGAATTTTGATGTTTTTGGATTTTGATGAAGTTTTATGAATGTTTTTAGGATTTTCAATGAGATTTTGAGGTAAATGATACCTAGATCATGATGCCAATATCATGTTGTGAGATAAAAGACATGGATCAAGAGTTATTAAAAGCAAGAGTGCAATATCCTACCCCCAATGTCTAGAAATTCTTCATAATGCAATGGATAACCAAGATAGATAATGTATATAAAAAGAGTTCAACAGAGTTTTATCATGCTAGATATGGTATATGGGACTTCATGAGATAAATTGGTAAAGAGCCTATCAAAAGTTTCCCATGAGCAGAGTTGAAGTATACACTAAATCTTTGTCAAGATCAAGATCAAGTGGAATATCTAGATAAATTTGTATTGGATGGATGGAGAGAACATTGGATTTATCATGACAAGGATGACATGCTTCTTCCTAAGAAGTATCATATAGATGGTAGATTCTACTTATGATGTCCGTTTTCTAGGTTTTCATCATAGTACTTGCCCAGAGCACCACCATAGTTGTTTTCACTAGAGGATGATTTTTTTCTTTACTATTTTCTTGATTTTTTGATTATTCTTTTTTGGAAGTTTTACCGTCATGTTGAACCACCTAGTGGAATTGATGTAGAGGCCACTATCATAACATGCCAGTGATATCCTGCTTGAAGAAGCTACTTTTCTAAGATACAACCACTTGAATGGAATTTTTAAGAATTGATATTTTCTTTGCTAGTATTGGAATTAACCTTGTCTATATGTTTACATCACAATATGGTACCTTCAAAATCCTTATGATGAAGAGTAGCTACCAAAAAATAATCAATGTGAGAATTGGAATTTGTGAATGGAGTGTATGGTGTCATGCATGAAGGAATATGAAATGGATTGGTCGATGGTTTGGAACATTTGACTCTGCAAACTTGGGAAGATGAGCAATGATGGGTGGGAATGGAGGTTTTCATAGAATTAGGACCAACCAATGGATATACTTTTTTCCTTTCTTGTGAAGCTAGATTTTGGATATATTTTGTTCCTTGCTTCAAAAGCTAGATTTTCTTTGGTATCCATTTGTATTTTCTTTTTCCTTTTTGCTTGACTGCTTCAATTGTTTTGATGATCTTTGCCTTACTTTGATAGGAATTATTCTTTTTATGTTGACCCCAATTTTTGTATGAGATGATGGGTGAATTCCAATTTAGTATATGGCTAGCTATAGCATTGATAGTATTTTTATCATAAGGATCCTTCGTGCCCCATATGTTGATGTTTCTTGTAGACAAGATTTCCCCTAATGTTGTGAAGGTATTATCAATACTTAATCCTTTTCCCCAATAATGTATCCTCTGATCCATAGCCATTGAACATGACATGTCATGAACACATGATATTGCTATGGGTTCCTGTTGTTTAGGAATATGAATTTCTTGCTTTGGCTACATGACATCATTATTTGTTGATGCTGCTTCAAAAGATGTTGATGATGTACAATCTTGTTTAGGAATATGAATTTTTTTCTCTGATTCTATTGATGTTGTTTCAAAAGATGTTGATGATGATTCAAAGGATGTTGATGATGTAAAATCACTATAAGAATCAAGAATCTCAACCATTGTTTTCTCTTGTGTAGGAATATCAAGAGTGGGAGACTCTTGTTTTGGATGAAGAATATCTATATGTCCATCTGAAAGAAACATATCAAGAGTGATATTGGGGACATCTTTGGAGTTTAAAATGGTTTGGAATATGTTTCTTAGCTCTTTTTGAAACTCTAGGGATAAGGTTTCTTGATCCTGACTCGATTCAAAGTAACTTTGATTATCCTTAAGAGCCTCCTCTTGACAAGATCCTTGGGTGGATGATGTAACATCAATAAAAGAGTCTTCACAACCTTTTGTGGGTATAGGTGTAATAAGGGATATTTTTAGATTTTTTAGAACTTCTTCAACATGCCCAATCATTGAATCATATGTGGGAGAGATATCATAATTTGATATCCACTTGGTGTCATTACAGTATAAAATAGTGTTAAACACTGTTGGTGGGTTTGCACTTTGTTTTAAAATAGTATCTTGATGCATGTCTAATTCCTCATGTTGTGATGAATAAATATGTCCCACTATCATATCATGAGTATGGTTTACGTTATTTGAGGTTGATTCCTTTCTTGAATATTTCTCTTTTGTATGGTCAAGCATAGGGTTTGTGTAAATTTTCATATTTTCATTCCCTGATTTTTGATTGACATGAATGCCTCCTTGTTCAATAAGATATTCTATTAGATATTTGAGTCTAAAACAATTTTGTGTGCTATGACCTTTGTATTGGTGAAATTAGAAAATTGATCTTCTCTATAGCTATGAGGTTTTATTTGTGGATCTTGATAGTTGGAGAAATCTGGGAGTGTGATAAGATTAGACTATATCAATCACTTTAATACATCTTCCATAGGTTCCCCTAAGGGAGTGAATTGTCATTTAAGAGCATTGTTCATTCTTTTTTGTCCATGTTGAGTGTTTGTAGCATTGATCATTGGTTGATTGTTTGGTGGTTGTGCATATAGTTGTTGTTTATTCATGGGTTGGGTGTTTTCTTGCCTTGAAGCAATTAAGACCACCTTTTCATCAACAAAACCATCACTAGTAACATTCTTGTTCTTGGCCCAATAGTGGGGCTTGTCGTTAAAACTAGTGGATGGGTGGTTGTCTCTATACACTTGTGTGTTTCCTTGTGAGATTAGGGTTATCTCAATGTTAAGAGATCTAGGGATAAGCTCATCGTAAGTGGTAATGCATTGCATTTTTAAATGAAAAGATAGATCTAGATCTAGATTTTCTATGATGATTCCCACTTGTTTCTCATCAAAAATGGGCCACTTGCTCTTACTAGCTATTTGTCTCCATTGTTGCAAGAAATTGGTGAATGATTCTCCTTTGGTTTGTTTGAGAGTGTACAAATCTTCTAGAGTAACATCCATGTCAACATTAAAAGAGAAGTGATATATGAATTTTTTAACAATTTCTTGGAAAGTTTGGATGCCTGGAGGCAATTGAGAAAACCAATCCATGACAAGACCTATTAAAATTAGAGGGAAGAGGTGCATTAAATAAGAATCATTGTAGGCCACCTCCATACACATGACACTAAACTCCTTGATATGGTCCATAGGACTTCCTCTCCCTTTGTATTTATCAAATTTTGGGACTTCAAAACTAGGAGGGAATGTTACCATTGCTATGTTTTGATCGAATGGATATGGACATAGATTCTGTGTATGGGGCTTCTTTGTCTTTCCCATTTAGAAATCCTACATTTCTTGTGATAACACTTTGAGTTGTGATGCTAGATTTTCTTGTGGGTTTGGTGGAGGAACATATGCTGGGATGATGGATGGGTTGTATGCAAGAATCTTATATGATGATGTGTGGTATGGGGTGTATGGTGAAGGTGATTGAGGTGTGGATGTATATGTTCCTAACATGTTCAGGTTGATGATGTTGTGTTGAGGGTTATAGTAAGAACTTTATTGTTGTTGCTATTGTTGGGCACAGTATTGAGCTAGTAAGGGTTGTTGTTGTGCTTGTTGTTGTTGTTGCACAACTAAGGTGGCTTGTTGCATTTTGTTATTGTTGTTGCACGAATAAGCTTGATAGGATTCTTGTCATTGTTGTGCTACTTATGTTGCTTATTGTTGTTGTTTTTGTGTGACTAAGATGGCTTGTTGGCCTTGATATTGTTGTTGCACTACTATGGTGGCTTGTTGGGATTGATGTTGTTGTTGTTGCTGTTGTCATTGTGCTACTAAGGCTGCTTGATGTTGTTGTTGTGCTACTAAGGCTACTTGTTGGGCTTGATGTTTTTGTTTTTCTACGAAGGAGGCTTGTTGTTATTGCTATTGTTGGATGGCTTGATGATAAGCTTTTTGTAAGGATAAGGTATGATTTTGCAATATAGGTCTGGTTGGTTGTTGGGACATGTGTGATGGATTGTGGGTGTTGATGTTTTGGGTGGGTTGTGAGTTGGTGATGAGAGGTTGTGGGTTCCCTTGGTTCAAATTCCATGCAATATGGTGGATTGAGATGGAGGAATGTAAGTTTGAGGTCCCATTTGGTTTTTCATGGTGAGAGGGACCGTGGGGAACGATGATGTTGCCATTGGATATTGTGATTGTAATGACATATTAGGACCTTGATTCCTTTGATTAAAAATGTTTCCTTGATCGATGTCTTGAGGATTTCCTTGTTTTTTTTTAGGTGTGATCAATGTATTACCTTGGTTGATTGGATTCGTAAACAAGGTGTTGTTTTGATTTGGGTCAATGATAGATGGGTCTAATTTGGATGGTGGATTGACTTGAGTAGCTTGGGTAACCACTTGTTTCGATGTGTCATGGGGCTGTTGGAACCACTTGTCAAGGGTTGATTTTACATAAGAGTGCTAACTTGCCCCTATTATCCAACTTGAGGCACTTGGTTCACATTCCCTTATATATCATTAGGCACACTTGGGGTATTTGTGATGATGGATGAAGAAGGTTGCACTTGAAATTTTGAGATTGTTGTGGTTGTTGCAAGTATGGATGTTTTTGGTGGTGTTTCCATTAGTGTTTTCATTGATTTCAACACAAATTTATGTATTCTCTAGCTGCTTTTGAGAAAAATTGAGAAATAATGAGAGAAAAATTAAGAAATAATGACAGCAAAATTAAAAGTGTGTTCTGAGTGTGCTATGATATTGTGGTTCACATTTCTCCTATGTTGATCCTATGCCTATGTGGATCTGTAGGTGTGTTCATAAGATTTAATGAATCATATATACTGAGTTTTAGTTCTTGGTTCAATGAAGAGTAGAAGATATGTTCACCGGTGTGTGAACTGGTTTGCCAGAACTATTTGTTTGGGGACAGGGAAAAATGCTTTGACTCTAGAGTCTTTTGATATTTGGTTTTAGATCTTGTGGATCTAGGAGATGACTATTTCTGATGGTTTTTGTGTTCTGAAAAAATTTCTTATAATTTGGCACTTTGGAAGATCTGATCCAAAGCTCCTATGTTTTTACTAGTTGGTCTGATTAGACTGGTGAAGAGTTCTTTGAAAATGAAATTGGTTTTAATTGTTGTGGATGTATTCGAGAAGTTCTTAGAGATGGTGAAATGACTGGTGAAGCATGTTGAGTGATCCACATGTGATTATCTTGCTAGAGATGCACATACTTCAAAGATCATTGGTGCTTTCATTAATTTTGGCTAACTTGGTGTTTACATGTTACATTTGGATTTTGCATCGATTTGAGAAAGCATGTGCAAGCTTCAAAATTTTATTTGGGTCCTAAATTAAATATGTAATTGGTCCTCTCTCATTCTTATCCACCATGGGAATGTAGAGTAGCCATCCTAGTCTAAATTTGTAAATGAAATTGTATAGCCGACCTTGGAGAATGTTCCTGAGGTTAAACATGGTATAAAAGCAAGTTAAGTTGTAGTGAATTTGATATCCATCCATCCACGAATCGAAAAAGTGAGTGAAGTGTGTGAACAAGTGGGAAAAGTAGAGAGTGGAAGAATGAATTAAGGCAATAGTACTTTAAGTTGTTAGATTCCTGAAATTAGTGAGCTGATGGTATCTACAATATTTTCATCAAGTTGCAAATGTGTGGAACCCTAGTGTTGGATCTTCATTTATATCTTTTTGTTTTTTTTGTAGGCAGTGAGCCCTTAATCTCAGTAGTGAGCTTTTGTATTTGGTCAGTGAGCCTTTGTATCCAGTATTTCATTACTACTATATTGTGAGTTAATCCTCATTGTGGTTTTTCCCTCATTGGGTCTTCCATGTAAATCTGGTGTCTCTAGTGTTCTCTTTTTGTTATTTTCATTTCATGTTTACACTTAATAATAGATTGAAGTTAAGGTGAAAAGACTAAGTTTAAAAGTAAAGATATTTTATACAACTGATTCACCTCCCCTCTCAGTTGTCTTGTGAATTTCAACAATTGGTATTAGAGCATTGTTTCCTTAGTTAAAAGCTTAACAGCTTGAGGTAGATTAGATGGTGAAAATTTTGCAGCTTCCTATGTTTGATGGAGCTGATTACAATGGCTAGAAAGATCATATGAAAAGTTATCTGATTTCACTTAATTTCAACACTTGGAAAGCTGTGGAGACAAAGTATGTGATACCAGCAGCTAGTCCTTCCTCTACTGATGAGGTTGCATCTTATGAAGAAAATGAAGGAGCAAGGTTTTCTATCTTTAGTGCTTTATCTAAAACTAAAAGAATAAAATTTATTTCTCTACCTTCTGCTCATGAAGTATTTACAAAATTGAAAGACATTTATGAAGGGAATGATAGAGTAAAGTTTTCAAGGAAACAAACAGCTAAGAAAAAATTTGAGAACTTGAGAATGGAAGATGGAGAATACATTGCAAGCTATTATCAAAGAGTTGAACTTATAGCAACAAAAATCAAGAATCAAGGTGGTACCATGTTAGATGAAGATATAATTAAAAAGATCTTGATGACCTTATCGGACAATTACAGTGATAAAGTATCTACACTTGAAGAATAGTATGATATGAAGACATTTACTAAGGAACATTTATTTGGCATCTTGACTGCATTTGAGATGAGAAAAATTGCAAGAGATAAGGAGAAGACTGAAACAACCTTTAAAGAAATGAAGATAGAAGATGATTTGGATGATGAAGATTTAGAAGACTTGGAAGCAAATTTCACAAGGAGATTAAAGAAAGGTATTGGTAAATATGAAGGTAAGTTTCCCTTGAAGTGTTTTAGTTGTGGAAATATTGGTCATTATTCATCAAGATGTCCTAATAGAGATACACAAAAGAAGAATAAGGACAATAACAATAATTACAAGGATAAAAAGAATAGGAAGTTCAAGAAGTTGTATTATGTTAAGGAAGATGCAGGAATTTTTGATGATGAATTTGACCTTGAGGAAGATAAAGATGAATGTTTGTTTCTAGCCTTGGAAAATAAATTTGTACCTACTAGCCATGGAAGATGTGCAAAAGAATCTAGTTCGGAGAGTAAGAAGGATGAATCAGAAGGTACTCCGGCAACTTCTTTTCATGCTAGACAAGATGAAGACTTTTGGGTGATTGACAGTGGATGTTCAAATCATATGATTGGAGATAAGAGTAAGTTTACTAAACTTGAGAAGTATGATGGAGGAATAGTTATGTTTGGGGATGATTCTGGTGCTAAGATTGTTGGAAAAGGAACAATTAGCTTTGATGGAAAACATAATACTAATGGTGTTTGTTATGTAAAGGGTTTAAGGAATAATCTCTTAAGTGTTGGACATGTTGGGTCTCAAAAATACAGGTTTGAACCACGAGAGGTTGCCAAGCTCTCACAACACTTTTGGCCAACGTACAAGGCCAATTGATACAATTGAACCTTCTTCTCTTTAGGTTCTGCTAGACCAAGGTGGGTGAACCTATATGAATGATGCAGATTGAAATATGTTTCTTGGTTGATCAATCTATCCACAATGGCAAATAGTGGATAGACAAATATACTACAGCTACTCCTACTCCTACTACACAAATGAAAGGTTTTGAAAATGATGCTTGATATGAAATTGATCTCTGGGTTGAGGTAGATCAATGCCTTCTATCCACATGGGCAACAGAATCAAATTATCTAGAATTGTGTATTTTCCCTCTCTGTCTTAATTCAAGTTGCTAGGCACTCTTAAAAATGAAATCTAATGACTGGCACACAACTTCATTTATTTATGGCTTGCATAAATAGTGCTCTAGAATATTTTCTTATCAGGTTTTACTTCAACAATCAAAAAGAAATACTAAATCATTGTGACTTGTTTAAAAGAATTTTGACTCTGACTTGTAGAAACCAATCAACCAAATCACACAAAGTGAAATTTGCACTATAATAAATCAAACATATGCCTGACACATTGATTTAAATGATTTAAGACTTCAAGTTGGAGACAACCCACATAATAAATATAAATTATTATATCACAACAACTGAAACATAAAAATATTCACCAATTCAAAATGATCTATCCATTCATCCACTTCAAAAAGGCTCTATCATTATTTACATTCCAGTCCCTTCTAGAGAAAAATATAACTTCTACAATCTAACTCCTGCTCCCCCCTGCGACTCCTTTCTTAACTGATTTTCAATACATATATACATCATATCTGAAGAGCCACGACCCTTCACTATTCTGGTAAAAACCGCTTTACATTCCATGGCTAAAACAAAATATTTAATTAGTTCCCTATCGGGAAACTAAATATTTAACTATATCTCTCCATTTGATCTTTCTGTTTAATACATTTCCCATCATTTTTCATCCTATGCCTTGATAGGTCTTTATATTTTATCTCCTCATGGTTTTCATTGTTTTACCGCTCTACCGCAGGTTTGACTTTCCCACCTGCGGTTATGCGGTGCCTACCCTTGATGGTTAACCTTGTTGTTTACCACATTACCATGGTCTATGAGATGACCCCCTATGGTACCGCAGTGGGCCTCCTTCACTGTAACTATCTCTGCTAACTGCTTCCTCCCGTTTGACTCTATTCACCGTGACAACTATCCCCACGTTCACCATGCTACCACGATCACTGGCCTGACTGCTAGAGGTACTGCGGTAGCCTCCAACTATTATCTCTGTTGCCTCACCACTATTACCGCATTACCATGGTCTGTATTCAGACCTTCTGTGGTATCACGGTATATGTCTTCACTACTATTCTCACTATTGACTCACCGTTTACCATGCCACCGTGGTCTATGTCCTGATCATGTGTGGTACCGCGGTGAACCTTCAAATTGCTTGCCTTCATTAGTCTCACTGCTTACTGACCCTTCGTTGACCATTACCATAGTCACCATAGTCTCAGACCTGACCGTCGGTAGTACTGCGGTGATAGTTTATAACCGCCACCACTATACCGCGAGCCCCTTTGTGGGAGGTCATGGTAAAGCGGTAAGTAATATAGAATATGAAATTAAAGGTAGCAACAAAAGGAACATAAGTGCTTGAATATTTGTGTGGGGGTAGAATGTATTTTCATGAAGAAGATAGTGAGAATATTAGGTCCAAATGGGAAAAAACCTTAAGGTTTAAACGAAAGTAGTGGAAATCACTTAGGTTTTTTGATGAAATTTTTAGGTTCTAACAGTGGCTCCTATTGGGGATGAGTGATTTGAAAATCACTACAAGAATCCAGAGTATCTACTAGGAGAGCATACCAAGCGAAGGAAATTATAAATGAAGGTAATGGAAAATGGAGGGAATGAACAGAGCATGATATGAAAGATGGAGCATGGAGAAAGGAAAATCCTAAGCTACTGTGCATGGAAGAGAATCTTTAAAGAGGCATTGCTAAGAATTGTCCATACACTGGAAATCCTTAATCCTCTATACCTACTATGGTTCAAAAATCAAACCACAAGGATGGCCCCAGGCCACCCAAAAAGAAAAACCTACCCTTTCCTCTGTCATAGACCTTATTTTGTTTAGAGCTCATCAGGTTTCTTTTAAAACTGTCCATTCCACCTGCCTTGCAACATATACTACCATTGAAAACCTCCAGAAAATCATTACATTCAAATTGATTCATATTCATTTTACCATTTCACCATTCATCATTCTTATTATCATATGAAAAATATTTATCATCTTTAGCATACAAAATGTATCCACATTCAACAAAACATTCATAGGCATGCTCACTATCATATTTTGTTGAATGTGCTTGCAACTGCACTAGGACCTGAAAATCTGAATGCTTTTCTTGGAAATCAAATTTTTTTGTCTCATCAACATCTTTTGAAATAATCAAATCAAAACTAATTTCCATTTCTTTTATATTACCAGCTAGAATTGACACATATTCTTGATCCATATAGTCATCCTTATACATATTTGAATCAAAAAATGCCGGATACTCATCATCAATAACATGCAAACCAGTATCTTTTTCTTGCAAGAAAAAATCATTCAAGTCACATACCTCTTCTTGGACACAAATAGATTCATGATGAGCTTCAAAAATTTCATCAGTGTGAGAGATACACATGGGGTCATATGAATTATTACTTTCACTATCAAAACAAATGTAGGCCGGAACCAAAACTTTGGAATTATCTTCATGTGCATACTTTTGGCATTCCAGAGTTAACAAATCTGAAACTTGCTCACTGCTAAGTGAACAAGTCTCTGCTTCCATATCTTCAACCATGTCTCCAAACTCTTCTTGATCTTCATAATAACTGTAACAATCATCCTGTTGAAGATCAACATCCACTATTTCATCTTCACAATTTGACTCACAATCTATTATGCCAAAGGTACTCTCCATATCTTCATTATTGGATAGTATGACATGTTCTTCTGTTTCATCTTCTGAAGCATTGCTGGTAGTATCCACATACTTTTTCCCAAGCATGGAATCAATAAATTTATTTGCTACATCAAAGGCTTGTTGTTTTAATGACTCTGACCAATAAATTGATTCAGGCTCTAATGCTCGCAAAAATTGTGCAACAAATGTGGGTCATGTGGGCCTAAAATGAGGAGGTAATTGCATACAAACATCTACCATCTTGTTGTATAAAAAACTCATAGATTCTCCCTTATATCTCCTTATACCAAAAAAACATCCACAAGATTTTTACCCCTCTCTTCAATTTGAATATACTCATCAAAAGTACTTTGCTGTGAATAGAGTACATTACCTTTGTTTCCAGAGTTCCCCTTAGTTGCATCATAGGGCACTTGTGGTGTCCAAGATCTCTTGGCACTTGTGTCTTCATTCTCACTATATGATGGCTTGTTTGGTGATGTATTTTGATCACCTTGGACTCCTAATTGCAGCAATTGTTGGTTCACTTGTAGCCTCTGTTGTCTCAATTCCTTCAATTCTCTTATTGACTATTGTCTTCTCTCTTCTTCTAACATCTTGAAAAAATGTGACTGTTCCACAATATCCATGCATTATTTATCAAATCTAAAACAGAGTCGACACTTACTTTTCCAAAAGTAGGAAAATGAAATGGATTGCTTTTGGTTTTCCCCAGCGGAATCTCCAAAAAAATTGTAAAAATTTGCTGACTCTATAAATGGAAAGGCTGAAAACTTCTTAGAATGTGTCCCTAGCGGTGTCGCCAAATTGTTGGGTCTCAAAAATGCAGGTTTGAACCATGACAGGTTGCCAAGCTCTCACAACACTTTTGGCCAACATACAAGGCCAATTGATAAATTGAACCTTCTTCTCTTTAGGTTCTGCTAGACCAAGGTGGGTGAACCTATATGAATGATGTAGATTGAAATGTGTTTCCTAGTTGATCAATCTATCCACAATGGAAAAAGGTGGATGAAAATATTACTACAACTACTTCTACTTCTACTACACAAATGAAAGGTTTTGAAAATGATGCTTGATATGAAATTGTTCTCTAGGTTGAGGCAGATTAGTGCCTTCTATCCACATGGGCAATGAAATCAAATTATCCAAAATTGTGTATTTTCCCTCTCCGTCTTAATTCAAGTTGCTAGCACTCTTAAAAATGAAATCTAATGACTGGCATACAACTTCATTTATTTATGGCTTGCATAAATAGTGCTGGAATATTTTCTTATCGGGTTCTACTTCAACAATCCAAAAGAAATACTAAATCATTGTGACTTGTTTAAAAGAGTTTGACTCTAACTTGTAGAAACCAATCAACCAAATCACACAGAGTGAAATTTGCACTATGATAAATCAAACATATGCTTGATACATTGATTTAAATGATTTAAGACTTCAAGTTGAAGACAACCCACATAAGAAATATAAATTATTATATCACAACAACTGAAACGGAAAAAGATTCACCAATTCAAAATGATCTGTCCATTCATCAACTTCAAAAAGGCTCTATCATTATTTACATTCCAGTCCCTTCTCGGGAAAATCTAACTTCTACAGTCTAACTCCTACTCCCCCCGACTCCTTTCTTAATTTATTTTCAATACATTTATACATTGTATCTGAAGAGTCACGACCCTTCACTATTCCATGGCTAAAACAAAATATCTCTCCCTTTGATCTTTCTGTTTAATGCATTTCCCATCATTTTTCATCCTATGCCTTGACAGGTCTTTATATTTTATCTCCCCGTGGTTTTCATTGTTTTACCGCTCTACCGCGGGTTTGAATTTTCCACGCCCGGTTATGTGGTGCCTAGCCTTGATGGTTAACCTCGGTGTTTACCACGTTACCGCGGTCTGTGAGATGACCCCCTATGGTACCACGATGGGCCTCCTTCGCCGTAACTGTCTCTACTAACCACTTCCTCTGATTTGACTCTATTCACTGCGATGACTATCCCCACGTTCACTATGCTATGGCAGTCACTGGCCTGACTGCTAGTGGTACTGCGGTAGCCGCCAACTATTATCTCTTCCACCTCACCACTATTACCGCATTACCACGGTCTGTATTCGGACCTTCTGCGGTATCATGATATATGTCTTCGCTGCTATTCTCACTGTTGACTCACCATTTACCGCACCACCGCAGTCTATCTTGACCATGCATCGTATCGCGGTGAACCTTCAAACTACTTTCCTTCGTCTGTCTTGCTGCTTATTGACCCTTCCCTAATCATTACCTCACTCACTACGATCTCTGACATGACCGTCAGTGGTATTGCGGTGATAGTCTATAACCGCCACCACTATACCGCGAGCCCCTTTGTGGGAGGCCACAGTAAAGTGATAAGTAATATAGAATATGAAATTAAAGGCAGTGGCAAAAGGAACATAAGTGCTTGAATATTTTGATGGGGGTAGAATGCATTTTGATGAAGAAGATAGTAAGAATATTAGTTCCAAATGAAAAGAAACCTTAAGGTTTAAACGGAAGTAGTGGAATCCCTTAGGTTTTTTGATGAAATTTTTAGGTTCTAATAGGACAAATATGCATCAAAGGTTTTAAGTTTGTCTTTAGGATAACATGTGTGAGATCAGGAAAGGATCTAGAACTGTGGTTGTAGCTAGAAGAAGAACTCATGGAAACATGTATCAAATTAAAGGTGGAGATGGTTAGTGTTTTTTTCTCGGATTAATGAGTTGGATCTGGCACCAGAGGATGGGACATGTGAATTTTGGCAATCTGGTTAGTATCAGTTCTAGGGAAGTTGTTAGAGATCTGCCTAGAATCATAAAGCCTTCAAATTCAATCTATAGAAGTTGTTAGATGGGAAAACATAAAAGAAATAATTTTAAAGGAAAGTATCAATCATTTATCTAAATGCTAGAGTTAATCCATACAAACCTCTGTGGTCCTACGAGAACAAGAAGCCTAAGTGGTGATAGGTACTTTATGCTCTTGATTGATGATTACTCTAGAATGACATGGGTTACATTTCTTAGAGAAAAGGCTCAAGCTCTTCATAGATTCAAAGTGTTTAAGGCAAGAGTAGAGAATGAGGCAAACCTAAAAAATAAAATGCTTAAGGTTTGATAGATGTGGATAATTTACATTTGGTGAGTTTAATGCTTTTTGTGAAGAAAATGGTATAAAAAGACATTATTCTACTCCTAGAACCCCTTAATAGAATGGAGTTGTTGAAAGAAAGAATCAAACTATTCAAGAGGCTTCCAGAACTATGATGAAAGAAGCCAATGTTCTTGATGTGTATTGGAGAGAAGCAATCCACACTACTATTTACATCCTTATCAGAGTTCAAATCAAAAGTAACAGTACTAAGACACCTTATGAGTTATGGACTGGTAAGACTCCTACTATAAAATACTTTAAGGTATTTGGAAGTAGATTTTTTTGATAAGGTAAGCAACATTTACAAGGTGGAAGTAGATGTTATATTAGAAGAGATGAAGAAAATCTTGGAAAGTTTGATGCTAGATGTGATGAATGAATTTTCCTTGGATATTCAAATAATAGCAAGACTTATAGATGTTTTAATAAGAGACTAAGGAAAATTTTTGAAAGCACTAATGTAAAGGTTGATGAAGCTATGTATAGACCACTAGAAATAACTGAACTTGAACCTAATGATTCAATCTATTTGCAAATATAAGAAGAAGAAAAGGAAGAGAAAGAACAAAGTGATGAGTAGAAAGAAACTCCAGAACCTGGACCTAAGACTCCTAAATATGTTCACAAAAATCATCTGAAGGAACAAATAATTGGAGACAAAAGTGAAGGAGTGAATACAAGAAGCAAATTGGTTGAGGTAAATTTGTGTCTACTTTCTAAGATAGAACCTAAGACTGTAAATGAAGCATGTGATGATGAAAGTTGGGTTAGAGCAATGAAAGAGGAACTACAATAGATAAAGAAGAATGAGACATGAGAACTAGTCCCTAGACCTACAAACAAGAATGTAACTAGCTCTAAATGGGTATTCTGAAACAAGATATATGAAGATGGTGAAGTGGTAAGGAATAAAGCAAGAATTGTATATAAAGGATATTCACAAGATGAAGGAATAGATTTTGAGGAAACTTTTGCACCTATAGCAAGAATGGAACCCATTCGAATGTTCTTGGAATTCTCATCTCATAAAGACTTCAAAGTATAGCAGATGGATGTCAAATATTCATTTTTGAATGGAGAATTGGAATAAGGATTGTATATGGAGAAACTAGAAGTTTTTCAACTATCAGACAAATGAGACATGGTTTGTAAACTAAAGAAGGCACTATATGGATTGAAGCAAGCTCCCAGAGCTTGGTATGAAATACTAGATAAATACTTGACAAAGTAAGGATTCAACAAAGGGTCTGTAGACAACAATCTTTACTTCAAGGTTGAGAAAGACAAGATTTTGATAGTTGTGATGATGACATCATCTTTGGAGGAAATGAAGGTATGTGTAAGATGTTTGCTGAAGAGATATAAAAAGAAGTTGAAATTTCTATGATCGGTGAACCAAATTTCTTCCTTGGACTTCAAGTAAATCAAACTAGCAAAGGGATATTCATTTCACAATCTAAGTATGTTAAGGAATTGTTAAAGAAGTTTGGAATGAATGAATCCAAACCAGTTTGTACCCCTATGGTAACTAGATGTAAGCTGAGTAAGGATGATGAATCTGCTAAAGTTTATCAGAGCATATACAAATCCATGATTGGTGGAATGTTGTATCTTAATTCTACTAGACCTAATATCATGCATGTAGTATGTTTAGTTGCAATATTTCAAGCAGAACCTAAGGAAGCACATGTTATAGCTATGAAGAGGATATTCAGATATCTTAGAGGAACTCCAGAATATGAATTATGGTATTTGAAGGACAATGATTTTACTCTGAATTCCTACACTGATGTAAACTAGGTAGGTTTTGTAGATGACCAAAATAATGCAAGTGGTGGTGCATTCTTCCTTGGAGGATGATTAGTTTCATGGTTGAGCAAAAAATAGGATTCAGTTTCTTTATCCACTGCAGAAGAAGAGTATATTGCAACAACATCTTGTTGTACATAGGTACTTTGGATGAAGAAAATCTTGATGGACATAGGTATGGTAAGTGATGAACCTATCTCTATATTTTTTGATAATACAAGTGCTATTAAAATTTCAAAGAATCTAGTGATGCATTCCAGAACAAAGCATATATCTATCAAGTATCACTTCTCGAGGGAGAAGGTATTGAGGAATGAAGTTAGACTTGAATATGTACCTACCAAAGAACAAGCTACATAAATATTCACTAAGGCCCTTCCGAAGGATACTTTTGAGTATCTCAAAGGGAAGTTAGGGGTTACTGCCACTCCTTCTTTGAGCTAAGTGCACATGAAGGTGCATTAGTCTGGTGGATTCACAAACTCTTTATTCTAGACTGATGATTGTGGTCTACTCCTCAGGGGGAGTAGTGAAGTGCATTGTTGCAGCATGTGATGTGGGTCTACTCCTTAGGGGGAGTGAACAAAGTTTTATATGGAAAGAATTTCCTTTTCCATTGATGTCAAAGGGGGAGATAGAATCATGTGAAAATTCTATGCTTGGTAGGTTGTCACTTCTGAAAATCATGTATGTTGTCCTTGATGTTTTTTCACATCATGTGTTGCCATCAATGTGTTTTTTGGTGTTTTCATTGATATCAACATAGATTTGTATATTTTCCATCTACTTTTGAGAAAATTTGAGAAATAATAAAATAAGAATTAAAAGTGTGTTTTGAGTGTGCTCTGGTATTATGGTCCTCATTTCTCCTATATTGATACTACACATATGTAGATATTTAGGTGTGTTCATAAGCTTTAATGAATCATATATACTGGGTTTCAATTCTTGGTTTAGTGAAGAGTAGAAGATATGTTCACCAGTGTGTGAACTGGTTTGCCAAAACTATTTTTTTGGTGATTGGGAAAAATGCTTTGGCTTCGTAGTCTTCTAATATTTGGTTTTAGATCTTGCAGATCTAGGAGATGACTATTTCTGATGGTTTATGTGTTCTGACAAAATTTCTTGTGATTTGGCACTCCAAAAGATTTCCTCCAGAGCTCCTATGTTTTTTCTGGTTGGTCCAGTTGGACTGGTGAAGAGTTCTCTGAAAATGAAGTTGGTTGTAACTGTTGCGGATGTATCTGAGATGTTCCCAGAGATGGTGAAATGACTGGTGAAGCATGTTGAGTGATCCACATGTGATCATCTTGCTAGATGTGCATACTTCAAATATCATTGGTGTTTTCATTAGGTTTGGCTGACCTGGTGTTTACACATTACATTTGGCTTTTGCATTGATTTGAGAAAGCATGTCCGAGCTTCAAAATTTTATTTGGGTACTAATTTAAATATGTAATTGCTCCTCTCTCATTCTTATCCACCACGGGAATGTTGAGTAGCCAACCTAGTTTTAATTTGTAAATAAAATTGTATAGTCAACCTTGGAGAATGTTCCTGAGGTTGAAGATGGTATAAAAGCAAGTTAAGTTGTAGTGAATTTGATATCCATCCATCCACAAATCGAACAAGTGAGTGAAGTGTGTGAACAAGTCTGAAAAGAGAGTGGAAGAATGACTTAAGGCAACAACACATTAAGGTGTTAGATTCCTGAAAGAAGTGAGCTGATGGTATGTACAATCTTTTGACCAGGTTACAAATGTGTGGAACCCTAGTGGTGGATCTTCATTTATATCTTCTTCTTTTTTCTATAGGCAGTGAGCCTCTTTTCTGGACAGTGAGTCCTCAAGGTAGTGAGCCCTTAATCTAGATAGTGAGCCTTTGTATTCACTATTGCATTGCTACTATATTGTGAGTTAATCCTCACTATGGTTTTTCCCTCATTGGGTTTTCCATGTAAATCTGGTGTCTCTAGTGTTCTCTTTCTATTATGTGCATTTCATGTTTACACTTAATAATATATTGAAGTTAAGGTGAAAAGACTAAGTTTAAAAGTAAAGAGATTTGATAAAACTGATACACCCCCCCTCTCAGTTGTCTTGTGCATTTCAAGAGTGGCATCATGGAATGTAAGTGGTTTTCCAAAGGTTGGTTGTTAATGAAATTGTTGTTTTGTGAATACCCAAAGTTGTGTTTGTTCCTAGACATGAAGTGAGACCAAGGTTGGTTCCTAGCTGAGTTGCAAGACTACATGTTAAGGGATGAATTGGAACAAGGGATGGATTTGGTTGAATCATAGATGAAGTCAAGCCTTGTGCCAATGATTGTGTAACAAAATATGGGGAAATTGGAGGCATATTGTTTAAGGCTTGATGTTCCATGATTTCTTCCCTAGTAAGTCCAAATGGGTAATTTGTGAGGTCTTCAATCTCATATGGTCCTGATGGAGATGAGGGTTATTGCGATGGGGTAACATGACTTCTCAAATAAAATTCTTGTGGATTTGGATCACTAATTTTAGATGAGACTTTGGTTTTCTCCATGATTCTCTTGTGTTGTGATCTTGTTGTAACCATAGATTATAGGTCAACAATGGGAGAGGTGTGTTGAGATTTTTAACATTTGAAATATCTATTTGACTCGAATCTAGGTAGAAGGGATGCTCTAAGTATTTTGGGAGTGATGATGATAATGGGGGATGAAAGGGTGGGTGATATGGAGAGTGATCTTCGCAAACGTTTTGGGACAACACTTTCAACTTGAGTTTGATGTTTTGACGTTGGATAAAGGATGTTTATGAACTTGGAAACCTTTAGGGTAGACTCATGACCTTCAAAATAAACTAGTTCAAGGATGATAACTAACTTAACTAAGTGCATGGAAAAGGATTCATTCCACATACAATGTAGAAAAGTTAGGGTTTGGTGTTTAATCGATGTTCAAGTTAAAAGTGTTTGGTGTATTCAATTTTTTTTGAAATTTTTGATGAAGTGAAGGATGAAATTTGATGAAGGGATGGATGAAATGCTTAACCCAATGTTGACCAAGAGTGAACCTCTTTTTTCCAAGACCAAGGTAGTGGGAAACATGATAGACCTCTAAAGTGATAATATGCCAATAACTCAATGATTTTGCTAAAATATGACTCAAATGATTTTTGAAATAGGACCCAATGATTTTGGACTCAATGTTTACAATATTTTTCTTTTATGATAGTGGGCATATGGTTGGGTTGTTCAATTGGTGTGATCAATCACCAAAATGGTCATGTGGGATTTAATTGTGTCAAATTTATCTTGCTCAAGTGAATTGATTTTACACACTCGTCTTGATTATGTTTCCAAAAAACATCATAGCTTTCACAATGTCCATTTCATGAAAATCATGAGATTAGAGTCATAATTTCCTATGTTATCTTTGGGAAATATGGATTTAAGATCAATTCAATATATTTAGAAATTTCTAAGGATAGAAACCCTTAGGACTAGTAGTAATATCTAGGCTAAATCAAGAGGAATCCATATTTAAACCAAAGTGTTTGAAATTTTGAAGATAGTGAATGTTTATTTTTGAAACATTTTTGAACCAAGCAATGTATCAAATCGATTCACAATCACTTACAATCCTAGGTTCAAAATGGCTATACTTTGTTGAGTTCCCACTTGGATTTCTCCAAACACTAAACAACACGAACAATTAGAGATTTGGTGACACTAGCTCCCCCTTTCTTAGCACACACTTATCGGGACCACCAAATCTCAAAATCCTTAAAATTCGAAGATCAAAAGGATTTTTTTGTTTCTACAATTGAATAGTAAGAATGTGGGATGACTTTAGAACGATCATTCTTGCACCAACAAGTATTAAGTATTTTTTGGATTTCTAAACAAAGGTTCGTAATAAGGGCTTCCAATTTAGGCTATGTAATGATAAAATTCATGTGAGAGTGTTCCCAACCATTAGAACAAGGGCTTTACACATCGTAAAGACATTGGGGGAGAGCTATCATGTACCGCTTCCCATTGATCACAATTTTCATTGTAACTACACATTTATATCATGGTTTAGAAGAGCTTTGCTTTAACTCATTACCACTTTGGTCATTCCCTTGGGGTGATTACCTTTTCCCACCAAGGAAAGCCCTCTAAAGATAAAAAATAGCGAAGAAGTAAATTTGTAGTTCAATCAACTAGGCTACATAAAGCACTTAGGGGGAGAACACACAATACCTTTCCTTCACACTCACATGATTGTTCAATTTTAGCTCCAAATCAAAATGTGTAGGTAACCTTCTAGAAAACAAATTTCACCAAAATTCTTTGGATTCTCAATATCATCATGAAGTGCGAGAGAAGTGCATACACATTTAAATGACACAAGTTGCAATTAAGACTACAAGAAAAATCAAACACAAGTTCATTTTAATCCTCCAAACAATGATGAGTTCTTTTTATAGCACCAAAACCAAGGATGAAGTTGCTTGTTCAGTTTTAAGCCCAAAGTAAAATGATAATGTGAAGATTCAATTTTATTTCCATTTGAGCATTCATTTTAAGACCAAATTGAAATTTAGTGAGGTCCTAAAAATAGAAGATAAAAAGCATGAAAATTAGGTTATTATTGCCCCAAATTGTTTAAATGCTTTTTACAATTATATAATTTAAGATAGAAGAGGCTTTCTTCATTTTAGATCCATGTCTTTCAACCTATAAAATCTTGTTAGTATAACAACTAGAACAAAGTCAGACGTGCATTAGTAATTAGATAAATCAAGAAAATAAAGGCACATGTTAAAAAAATAATTGAAAAGATTTTTACTAGAGTTGGGCATCGATGAACATGATAGCATCACATTTTGAAGTATAAGTGTCGCTTTGGTGAAAATGGGTGTTGCTCTACAACAAAAATAGTGAGCACGATAGCGTAAGTATTTGGCATAGCGTTGCTGCTAACGATAGAATCACAATTTGAAATTTGAAAGTTTCACTCTGGTGAGGACAAATATCATTGGTTAAACTTTTCGATAATTCTAGATTAATTTGGCATTGCCAAAATTAAATAGACATCAGTGCATTAAATTGGCATCATTGTTTCAAATTACATGGGCATCGTTATATGGAAACACTCTACAAAAGGTGTTGTTGTTTGTAGTTTGGGCGTCACTGCAACCTACAAAACATCCAATAAAACAAAATTTGAGCTAAAAAATTGTTAAGTTAATGCCCTCCTTCTAGAACCAGAATTTGAGACGAGGATTTTAGTATGGGCCAATTACGCTTGATCTATGAAGAATCAAAGCATATTCATGCCACTTATACTCAAATCTCAACAAGATCATTCAAATGAAATTTAAACTAAACATTTATCAAAGCAAAGCATTCTAAACTATGAAAGCATTTAAATGTCTACTCTAATCCATCTGAAACGTATCTCGTTGTAGAATTGGTGTCGTTTTGATGTGGAACAATGACCCTTTCCCAATCCCATGATTAGTGAGATTGTTCCAATAGATTCTATTGAAGAGAATCAATGAAACTGTTGTGATAAATGGATGAAAATATGACTTAAGCTAAAATCAGCATGATACAAGCTAAATTAACATGATTTTATGCTAAGAATGAGCTAAGTATGCAATTGCTAAGCTAATCTAAGTTAGTTCTAAGCTAAAATGATTCAAAACCTAGTTTATAAAAAAGCTAAAATGATTGCATGGAAGCCATTAATGGAAGCTTAAAGCTATTATGCAACTAAAAATGAACTAAAATATGCTAAAAGTATGCAAACTGTGAGTGTGAAGTGAGTGATTTCAAAAACATAAGATTGCAATTGAAAGGTGGATGAGATTCAATAGCATAAGTGATAGGGTAGGGTTGGATGGAACAATCACTGTTCCATGCTCTGAGTCTCCCTTGGAAGATCCTTGTGGTGTCACACTCAACCACCTTAACCTATAGGACCTAATGCTTGCTTAGGTTCCCTTGGTTCACCTTGCCAACCCCACTACTATCTCACTTCAATCTACCAAGTCAATCTTGGTGCAATGCCTCCAATTCTTCCTTAGCCCTTAATCTTCCCTAAAGGCTAACCTAACGTCAACACTCAATTTTAACTTTGTAGGGGTGTGGGTATGCTTCCAACTGGTTCACACCATCACAACTTGGTTCTAAGGAATCCACCTTGCTTCCTTTTTCCATCGCTTTCACCAAACCCTCATCTAGGGTTTTAGTCCACTAGTTCTAGGCTTTCCAATTAGGTCTTCTTCTCCAAGGAAACAGGTTAGCTCTCCTAAATTCTCCAAAGAACATAGAAGTTTTTATTTGGCTTCTTGGTCCTTATGCCCATCCCTCAAAGATTCTAGAGGTCTTCATCCTCACCTGACCATACACAACCATAACCCTTCACTTAGCAATTTAGGCCTTTTTTAAGCCATTTCCTACCCATACAACAAACTGTCAGCTTGTTCACCCTCAAAATGGACTGATGAAGCCTCCTCCTTCATGAAAAGTCTTGTAAAGGCATCTATATACCTCTCCACACCATGAATTGACAGGGAATGGTCACCCCTGCAAACCAAGTGCTTTGCACTTCCTGACTTTCCTAGCCGGGGACTGTCAAGCTCACCTAGAAGAAGACTTTCTCCATGATTACCTAACTCCTAACCACTCCTAACCCTAACCTATTTATAGACATGGAGCCTATTCACAATCCCAAAGGGCCCATTCACAAAGTATAATGGGAATGTAACTAAACCTCCATTCTTTATGGACTGGCTATTAGGTCAGCAACTTAAAAAAAAATAATAATAATTACAAAGCAACGCATGCAAATGAACACACAAACTAAATACTACCACACAAAGCTTCAAATATCACTACAATACATGCTATAACAATCTCACAGTGCCATGATCAATCCTAACCACTCAAATTCAAAATACAACACAAAAAATTATACAACTTTATCACTGTCCTCACTAGTATTCATGAATTTTTACCAATACAAAAGCTTCCAACCTTCCTTTCAGGTCGAGGCACACCATAAATAGGTTTCTAAAATATTTAAGCTTGATCCTAACTACTCCATGGACGCTTGTGTCATTTCCATTAGGCCTTATTTGCAACATTTAGAGAAAACTAACACCTAGAAAGGTCTACCAAGGTCTTAAACCATGCTTGTAGCCAAACCTCAATCTAGCAAATGGTCAACATGACCTTCAATAATCACACTACATGTTATCAAATGCCTCTAAGGCACAAACTCAAGAATTATAAAGAGAATTCTACCTTTGGCCTAAAACAAATTGCCAATTGACAACCTTTTAGACAATCTTCCTAGATGAACTATGGGGTGCTCCTGCACCATTCTCCCCCTCTGCACAGACATTAAGGAATGTGGGGAGAAATTAGAGATGGTTCAATTCCCTAATTCTTGAACTAAGCCTCATCCACCTATGTAGCCTTAGATTCATGTTTGTTCTTCCACTTGATGAGGTGCTCCATGTACACTCTATGCCTTGTAGACTTCTTTACTCTTGAATCTAAGACCCTCTCAGCTTGTAGCTTGTCCTTAGGAGTTAAAGTTATGTTACTTACATCCTTGAAGATCTCCCTACTGTTCTAATCCATGTCATTGACTGATCTCTTATACCTGATCAAATCAACTATATTGAACACTGCTGAAATTCCTAAATCTGTAGGTAACTCCACCTTGTATGCATTCTTCCCATATTTGGCTAACAACTTGCATGGTCCCACTCTTTTCATCTACAATTTGGTTGATGTACCCTTCTGTAACTTGGATTTGTTGAGGTGGACCATGACATAGTCTCCTACTGCAAATTGCAAATCTTTTCTTGACATATCTACCTTATTTTTCAACTTTTGAGTAGCTTTGATGACTATCTTCTTTACCTGCTCCTGAATCTCCTTCATGGTCTGAGTGAAGTCCTCTGCATATCCACTCCTATGCTCCATAGCTCCTAGATCCTTGAGCTCACATATACCTCTTGGGTGCATTCCATACACAATCTCGAAAGGACTCTTCCCTGTGTCTGGTTCACACTGTCATTATAAGCATACTCAGCCTGTGAGATAACCATGTCCCATGTCTATCCATATTCTTTGGTTAGGGACCTTAGAAGATTACCTAACACCCTATTAACCACCTCTGTTTGACCATTGGTTTGAGGATGGTAAGCTGATCCAAAAGACAGGTTGGTACCTAATCTACTCCATAGAGTCTTCCAAAAGTGACTCATGAACTTCACATCCTTGTCTAAAATAATGCTCAAAGGCAATCCATGGATCCTTAAAATTTCTTTGAAGAAAAGGTGAGCTATATAGCTAGCATCATGAGTGTTTTTACAAGGGATAAAGTGACTCATCTTACTGAATCTATCTACCACCACATAGACACTATCAAACCCTATCTTGGTCTTAGGGAGTCCTACCACAAAGTCCATGCTAACACACTCCCATGGTCTGTTAGGAATGGGTAGGGGTTGATATAGACCAACATTACTATCTCCTCCCTTAGCTTTCATACACACTACACATTGCTCCACATACCTCCTGACATCACTTGACAACTTAGGCCAATAGTAAAACCTTTGCACTAGTTCCAATGTCTTGTTGATGCCAAAATGTCCACTAAGACTACCATTATGCTTCTCCTGGATGAGATTCTCTCTCATTGATCCTCTTGGAACACATAATTGATTCCCTTTGAATAACAATCCACTTTGCAATGTATACTCTTAGTATTGGCTATGAAAATGATTCTCAAAGTTAGAACATACCTTGTAGGCCTCCGAAAAGTCTTCATCCTCTCCATAGAGATCCTTGAAACTCTCTATTCCAATGCTTTTGATCTGTATCTCTTGCATTGTCAGCAATCTCCTTCTTAGTGCATTTGCTACCTTGTTCAATTGTCCCTTCTTGTGCTTGATAGTGAAAGTAAAAGCTTGGATGTACTCCATCCATTTCAAATGTCTATTGCTCAACTTCTCTTGGGTGTTGATATAGCTAAGTGCATGATTGTCAGTAAAGACCACAAACTCCTTGGGTAGAAGGTAATGCCTCCACTTCCTAAGTGACTGAACTAAAGCATAAAGTTCTAGGTCATAGGTAGAATACTTGTTCTTAGCTTCATTGAGCTTTTCATTGAAGAAAGCTATAGGCCTTCCTTCTTGACTTAGCACTCCTGCTACTGCAACTCCACTAGCATCACATTCCACAGTAAACAATTTGTCAAAGCTAGGTAATAAAAGTATAAGTTGAGTTGCCACTTCTTGTTTCAGTTTCTCAAAACCTTTCTAAACTTCTTGAGTCCTCTTAAACTTAGTCTTTAAGCCACCTTTGATTGTATCTAGGATTGGTGCACATATGCCACTAAAGTTCTTTATGAATTTCCTATAAAATTGAGCCAATCCATGAAAACTTCTTACCTCTCTCCCTATGGTTGGTGTAGGATAATTTAGGGTAGCTTCCACCTTGCTTGGATCCATCTTCAATGATCCTTGGGATACTACAAAACCCAAATACACAAGCTCCTATTTAAAGAACTCACACTTCTGTAGGTTGATGGCTAACTTCTCCTCTTGCAATCTTCTAAGAACCAACCCCACATGCTTTAGGTGTTCTTCTATTGTCTTGCTAAAGATGAGTATGTCATCAAGATATACCACCACAAATATACCTATAAAGTCCTTGAGCACTTCATTCATGAGCCTCATGAATGTACTAGCGGCATTAGAGAGGCCAAATGGCATAACTCTCCACTCATACAACCCATCTATTGTCTTAAAAGCTATCTTCCACTCATCTCCATCCTTGATTCTGATCTGATGGTATCCACTCTTGAGATCCAACTTGGTGAAGTACTGAGCTCCTCCAAGACAATCCATCAAGTCCTCAATTCTAGGAATAGGGAACCTATACCTAATTGTCATTCTATTTATTGCTCTAGAATCAGTGTATAATCTCCACTTGCCTCCTTTCTTGGTTGCTAAGACCACTGGCACTGCACATGGGCTGATGCTCTTCCTAATCAATCCTTGATCCAATAACTCCTGCACTTGTCTAGCTACCTCTAGATTCTTATCTGATGTAAGCTTATAATCTGCTTTATTTGGCAATGAAGCCCCTGGTATGAAGTCAATCTGATGACTGATGGCTCTCTTTGGAGGTAAAGTTGTAGGTGCACCATCACTCATGATATCCTTATACTTCTCAAGCAACTTCTGGATTGCTCCGGGTATGACTATTTTCTCAGTCTTGTCCTCTTCTTTAGATTGCATCATGATCACATATCCTTCACCCCCTTGATGTAGGTTGTTAAGGAACTCTTTCCCACTACTTAACAAGACACTAGGTGTCTTTGAGTGTCCTTCTTCCTCTTCTGACAATGACTGCAATTTAAATGTCTTCCCATCCTTTTAAAAAGAAATGGTGTTCTCTTTCCCATCATACATGGCACTTCTATCATACTACCATGGTCTGCCCAATAGTAGATGGCATGCATCCATGGATAACACATCACAAATCAGTTTATCCTTATACCCTCTAATGGAAAACTCCACCGTTACTTGTTCATTGACAAGAACACTCTGCCCTTTGTTTAACCATGTCACTTTGTAGGGGTTAGTGTGGGGTACCTTCTCCAATTTTAGTTTCTTTACTGCCTATTCTAAGATGATGTTATCTTTTGAACCTAAATCCACAATAACCTTACATACTTTCCCAAGTATTTTGCATCTCACTCTAAATAAAGCTCTTCTTTGTTTTGGCTCTTCCTTGACCATTTGTTTGATCAAAACTCTCCTAAACATCAGATTCTCCCCCATTTCTGATTCAATGTGACTGACCTCTGGTGATTTGGTGCTCATCATGTCCTCCTGAGCATATGCCACTCTCTTCTCAGTGCTTGATGAAGATGCTTTCTCTGGGCACCTGTAAGTTGGATGTCCTACTTCACCACAATGGTAATACTTCATATTAGCAAAGTATGAATTTCGCCTACCTACTCCTCTTCCTCTATTTGATCATCCTTGAGATCCTCTACCTCTTCCATAACCTCCTCTAGAAGATGTTTCACTTCCATGGTCTGTGAGTTTAGACTCTCCTTGGTTTCTTTGTTCATTTCCTCTACCTTGGTAGCCACCTCTATGTCCTCTTTGATCTCTTTGATCTCTGCCTTTGCCTCTACTCTTAGAAGCCTGATCATGTTTCCTCTTGATTCTTTCCTCAATCTCAATAGCTAATTGGTAGCATTGGTGTAATGTCTTAGGACTTAGAAGAGTCATCTCCTCTTGAATGTTCCACTTCAAGCCATTAAGATACCTAGCCACCTTGAGACTTTCATCTTCAGAAACATTAGACCTCATACAAAGTTTTTGAAACTCCTCAGTGTAAGTGTTCACATCTTGGTCTCTCTACCTCAAGCTTTGTCTCTTCTTATGTAACTAAATCTCATAATCATCTGGTATGTATGCTTCTCTCACTTTTTCCACCATACCCTTCCAAGTTGAAATAGGCTTCTTACCTTCCTTTTCCCTCTTTGTCTGAATGAATTTCCACCATTTCAAGATAGATCCTCTCAATATTGATTTAGCCACCTTCACCTTTTGTGCTTCACTGACTCCACAACATTCAAAATGGTTCTCCATGCCTTCTATCCAATCCAAGACTAGACCAACTTCCAATTTTCCACTAAACAGTGGTATGCCTTCAAGTGATTTCCCACTCAAAGCTTTCAATGCCTTCAAGAAAGGATCCTCTTGTAGAACAGGGTCAGGTTCAGGGGTCTTGTCTTCCTCTACAACCTCTTCACTCTCTAGTACCTTGCCCTCCAATCTATCACTGACCTCATTGGCCTTGATCTGCACATTGCTCAATGCTTCCTCAAGTTGTGCTAATCTTTCTCTCAATCTCCTATTATATTCCTCGTGATCTTCAACCTTCTTGCCAACTCAATGTTTGTCACCATGGTTGTGGAACCACTGGATTCAAGGTCTAACATACAAGATTCTATCCCAAATCTTTAACTTGCTTTGATACCAATCTAATAGGGTAGGGTTGGATGGAACAATCACTGTTCCATGCTCTGAGTCTCCCTTGGAAGATCCTTGTGGTGTCACACTCCATCACCTTAACCTATAGGACCTAATTCTTTCTTAGGTTCCCCTGGTTCACCTTTCCAACCCCACTACTATCTCTCTTCAATCTACCAAGTCAACCTTGGTGCACTGCCTCCAATTCTTCCTTAGCCCTTAATCTTCCCTAAAGGCTAACCTAACCTCAACACTCAATTTTAACTTTTAAGGGGTGTGGGGATGCTTCCAACTGGTTCACACCATCACAACTTGGTTCTAAAAAATCCACCTTTCTTCCTTTGTCCATCGCTTTCACCAAACCCTCATCTAGGGTTTTAGTCCACTAGTTCTAGGCTTTCCAATTAGGTCTTCTTCTCTGAGGAAATAGGTTAGCTCTCCTAAATTCTCTAAAGAACACATAATTTTTCTTTGGCTTCTTGGTCCTTATTCCCATCCCTTAAAGATTCTGGAGGTCTTCATCCTCACCTGATTGTACATAGCCATAACCCTTCACTTAGATATTTAGGCCTTTTTTAAGCCATTTCCTGACCACACAACAAATTGTTAGCTTGTCCTCCCTCAAAATGGATTAATGAACCATCCTCCTTCATGCCAAGTATTTTCATGGGATCTATCTACCTCTCCACACCATGAATTTATAGGGAATGGTCACCCCTACAAACCAAGTGTTTTGCACTTGTTGACTTTCCTAGCCGGGCACTGTCAAGTTCACCTAGGAGAATTCTTTCTCCATAATTCCCTGACTCCTAACCACTCCTAACCCTAACCTATTTACAAACATGGATCCTAGTCACAATCCCCAAGGGCCCATACACAAAGTACAGTGGGAATGTAACTAAACCTCCATTCTTTATGGACTGACTATTAGGTCAGCAACTTAAAAAAATAATAATAATTATAGAGCAATGCCTACAAATGAACACACAAACTAAATACTACCACACAAAGCTTCAAATATCACTACACTACATGCTATAACAATCTCACAGTGCCATGATCACTCCTAACCACTCAAACTCAAAATACAACACAGAATATTATACAACTTTATCACTGTCCTCACTGGTATTCATGAATTTTTACCAATACAAAAGCTTCCAACCTTCCTTTCAGGTTGAGGCACACCATAAATAGGTTTCTAAAACAGTTAAGCTCGATCCTAACTACTCCATGGCTGCTTGTGTGATTTCCATTAGGCTTTATTTGCAACATTTAGAGAAAACTAACAACTAGAAAGGTCTACCAAGGTCTTAAACCATCCTTGTAGCCAAACCTCAATCTAGCAAATGGTCAACATGACCTTCACTAATCACACTACATGTTCTGAAATGCCTCTAAGGCACAAACTCAAGAATTAGAAAGAGAATGCTACCTTTGGCCTAAAACAAATTGCCAATTAACAACCTTCTAGACAATCTTCCTAGATGAACTATGGGGTGCTCCTGCACCAATAATTTTGATCTGAAAAAGATGGATCCATTTGTCTCCAAATAGTGACCTATTTATAGGAGAGAAAATGAGAAATGAAGGGTTGAGATTGAAAATATTAATCAACGGTCTAGGATGAAAGGAAGGAGAGGCATGGATCATGGATTCTCATCAACAAATGAGAATGCATGATGGGATTTAATCAAGGGTTCACATTTCCTTCAAACAAACACACTTTTGACCTCCAGACATAGGTTAAAGATGACTTGTTCAAACAGTTGAAAGATAACTTGTAACTCAAGTTACAAGGTAAATTGCATTTGAAGCCAAGTGAAAATATCCCTTTTTCAAATGATTTTGGAATATTCTTATGGGTGAGGAAAAAGGCATTTTGCAAATTAAAATAAAGTTTTAATTGTGCAAAAAGATGACAAAGAATATTCCATGGGAATATTCCTCTTTAGAGGAAAATTAGATTAATTGCTAATTAAACAAAGTTTAATCACACAATTAGGGGATTGGAGGAATAAAATAACTTTCATTAAATTAAATGATTTAATGAATGAGAAAAGGGTGATATGACATTTAATTAAATAACTTGGGGTTATTTAATTAAATTAGAAGACTTAGGAAATTAAATTAAATATGTTGATTTATTTAATTTAATTAAATGAAATGTTAGTATGAAAGGGGGTGAATTAACCCGATTCAAAAAATTAGATTAATAGATGAAAATGATGCAATTAATTAATTAGCTAGGATGATTCAATCAATTAAGCAGAAAGAGGATGGGTTTGAGGACAAAATGGTGTTAGTTGGCCAATGTGATCCATCGAGACATTTTTAGGTTTCTACAAGTATTAACTATATTTTTTGCTTGTTAAATCACTGCTAAGGGGCAACATCTTGTATTAATTATCAAAAAAGAGATTACAATCATGCTCATAATCCTTTACCCATTGCTATCTTTTACATTCACCCCCTATACTACATATACCTTGATCTTTATCAAAACTAAGAAGCCTAACAACAAGCCTCACACCATATACAAGTTTGCCCCTATTCTCATTGCTAGCAACCCCAAAATCTTGGACAGATTTTGCATTGCATTTGTAGTGGGAGCGTAGACACTTGTTGTAATAGGAAACCAAACCATTGCTGCCATTTTTTTTCTTTTTCACCTCCATGTAGGATTCATCTTCTCTAGGTTGTTGTGGATTTCTTAGTGTTGTTGGGGGAGAAATCGAATCCCCACCTGTGAATGAGTGTGGCTGATAGTTGTATGAAGTGGCCTCCTTTGAATTTGTCCCAACAGGTGACGTGTCCATCAAATTGGGACAAGGACTTTGGTCAACTATTGAAATTTGATGTGCCTCCAAACTATCCCTGTGAATCACATGTTTTTGAGCAGAATTTGAAGCAACTACATAGTGCTCCGAAGCAACATCTTTTTACCATCTAGTAGTGGATGAAACCTTGGATTTGTACTAAGGAAAATATGCAACAAGGTGCCCAATATTGAAGTATCTCTAGCACCAAAAATGGATGCCTTCATAGTATAGTTGTTCAGCCCAGCACTGACCATCCACCCTAAGGGTTATCTCTACTAGAAGATCCTTTAAAGTGTCGAAATCAACCAGAATCCAAGCATATGTTGTGTGCATGAAATCAAATGATTATGTTTCAATCACCAAGTGTTTCCCCAATGCGTTCTTGATTTCTTCAAAGAAAACATCACTCCAAAAATGGAGTGGGAGATTTGGGAGACACACCAAAACCAGCTTGACACTAAAGGCCTCTATCGTTGGGTTGAAATTGGGGTTCCATAGCTTGGAAAGCAGGTGGTGTTGACCACAATACCATGAATTATGTAAGATAGTGTTTTAGTCCTCCTCCTCATCAAATGCAACAATGAAAAAAGCCCTCGTGCACAAAGGTAAATTTCAAGATCATCCTTGAGTGTTGATTTCTAGGATTCGATGATGCATTGATGGAGTTCAAGAAGGCTTGGCCATAAGCACAAAAACCTATAGATAAGATGAACAAAAAATTAGCCCTAGGTTTTGGCAATTGTTGATTTAATATCACTATCAAAATAAAGCTCGATAGGTTTTCCAATAGTTTGGATGGGCCCTCCCCACTCACAATTTGTGTTGTGATCCCTATTACAAAGATTCCCCCCAAAAATATTGGTTGTCTCCTTGTAGAATTTGGTAAGACATTTAAGGGGGGAAGAACTTGCCTTAGCTACCTCCAAAAATGAGGGCTTTAGTACAGTTACACCCCGCTCAGAAGAAAAAGCCTCATGCATCAAAGAAGAAGGCATTTTCCCCTGCATAATAGACCTAGTGGAGCCAACCTGTCCAGTGTTGTTACCATTATGACCAAGTAGAGATGGAGAGATGGGAGTAGAAGGAAGTGTTTTCAGGCCATTTGCATTGCTAGGAGAAGCCTCAACACCCTTTGGAGAGGTCATGGCAACGACCAAAGAACTAGGAGATCTCCCTGTGCGAACACGTGACCCCGCTGCATTGAATGTCCTTGATTTGGATTTTCTCAGAGGGGTGTTAGAATCCTCATATCACCCTATAATTATCATACTACACTTAAACACATCCACAAAGGGGGTCTTTGTGGCAAAAATGTCACCAGGGGGCAAGGGATCCCCATCCAAACCAAACCCACCAACATCCCGCTCGCCAATTTTTTCCTTGGTCTGTGTGAGAGAAGGGAAAAACCTATGATCAACATCAAACCCAAGAGCAACCCCAAATTCATTGTCCATAGCAGAGATATTACATTGCTTGAAAAACCAGAAGTCCAATCTTCGCCTTTCACAAAAGCCCTCGATTTCAGTAGAGCGGGAGTTTTTGGTAGCGATGCCATTTTCATTGTAAATCCTTAAATCAATCTATCTTTTCTCAATGATAAAGTGTTAACTATTTTTGAATCCATATAAAAGTAATTAAAAAAATAATAATAACCTAATGCTTTGAAAGTCAAACTAAAAGTATAAAAGTAATTAAAAAATAATTTTAAAATTGCTTGTAAATTTAAAAGCTTTTAAAGAAAAATTATTTTTATTTATTTTAAATGATAAAAATAAAATAAATATTTTATGAGGTTACATATTGGTTTCATCTAAATTTACATTTTTTAATAATCTACCAAAATCTGATAAAATATTAACTAGATATTTAATTACTTTATTATATTAAATTTAATAAAAAAAATATTTTTCATAAAAAAATAAGATCACGTGTGGGTTGCATATAATTACATGAACATGCATGCACTTGAAAGTTTCTTGTATGAAATTTCATATACTTACATGTCATTGCATGTAAAGGATTCATGGTTATTTTGTGCTAGGTATTAAATTTTAATTTTAATAAAATCAAATAGAAATTAAAAATGAAAAAATCTTCAAATAAAAATAAAAATAAAATAAATGATGTAAATATAACAAAATATTTATTAATTTTTTTTTTCAAAAAACTTTAGATGCTCTACATGATTTCACAATTTCAACGATTGTTGTGTAACTTTCAAACCCTGAGTTGTGGTGACCTAAGTCTCTAGATCTAGGAAGAAAGGTGGAAAAGAAGAAAAAAATTAGGGAGATATTGAGTAAAGATGCCCAATATGTGGTTCATAGGTGTAGGTTTTCTTAGCCTCGCTCTCCTCCAATGGTTTCTCCCTTTTTTCCTAGTGTGTTTGTTAACCAAGACACCCCCATTCATGTTTCGTGCACAACCACTATTCCATTAAGTCATTTGGAAAGTTTCATCTGTGAGCAAGAGAAATATTTGCAAAACCACACCCATATTTATAGATTCACAAAAACTAGCCAAAGTTATGTGATCTTCATACTTGGATCTCTAAAAAGTTAGAAATAATAAATAGAAAAATAAATATGCATTTATCTCTATGCTAGGGGTGTTTTATGCTTGAATTTGACTCTCTTGAAGACAAGGAATTGGTGGTAAAATGTGGTTCATTGATCTTCCAAGGATATTTATTATGTATAAAACCCTCGTTCCCTTATTTTTAGCAACACAAAAAGTACTTTTCATCCTATTTTGGGTACGATTACCTTTCCTCCCTCTGCAATTCTAGGAACTAGAGTGCTTGCAAGACATAGACAATAGCTTAGGTAAGTATCAATATACTTCAAAATAAATAATAAATTATGAAATCTCTACTTGTGCATGTTTATGTGTTGAAATTGATCAATCCAAATGTTTTCCTTTAAAGAGATCACTGATAATGGGTAACAAAACCTAGAGGCAGCCTGCATATTATGAAAAAAATGCTTTTAGATGTAGGAATTTTTTTACTATGGATCAATCCAAAGGTTTATCTACAAGCTCATGAGTGGGGAAAGCAAATATTTTGTTGTAGGACCTCCTAGTGGACTTAGGTATAGCCCCAACACTATGTTATTCTACCCAACACTCAAAAGGACAAGTATTCTCCCTAATATTTTCCAACAATTGATCCAAAACAAAGTTTACCTTCTTCAATTCGTTCACATGGGAATAGTTCAGATGATGTTATTCTAGTGATCTCATAAAAACTTGGCAGAGAATTCAATTTTGAAGTATTTTGACTTCATAATCTCTCTTGAGTCACAAGAAACTTTGGTGTCTATTGATAATGAAAATAGATCAAAATGAAAAATAATCTTGTTCTTGTTTCCTCTTATTAGATACCACTCAAATGGACAAAATACAAGAGAAAATTCCCCGTATTAAAATTCAAGCATCAAATGACATTAAGATTACAAAGAAGGGAATTTTTTAAGAAATATGTAATATTGTAGCACACCTAATTAAGGGTTGACGAAAAATTATTCTAGTTTAATCTACTTTTACAATACTAGACCTAATCTCCACAACTTACCTATAATCAAAAACAAAAAATATATAAATTTCTAAGTTAATTTTAATCAAAAAAATTTTAATTTTAACTATTAACTCTAAATATTTTTTGAACACCCCTAAAATATATGAAAACTTGAATGGGAGAGCTTTGAGCACGAAATGCCCCTAACAAGAATTTTTTTTAAATTGTTTCATAGAGGCACCATGGAGAGGGTTTCTAGATGGTAGGGCTTGGTAGAAGACTGTATACTGGTAAGAAAACTGTCAACAACCAAGAAATTTCAAGGTCAATATTATGCACACCCTTCTCCAAGGACATGAAATTGTGAGAAGGGTTTTACTAGTTGGAAAAATCCTGTATTTTATCATCAATACAAAGGTCAATTAAAAATTCAAGGGCCCACAAGCACTCTCTCAAAAAAATTGGAAGGTGGGAAGGGACCTCGACCTTTCCTAATAATATATCCATCTTGAAACCAAGTCCATTTGGTGCCCCCTTTAATACTCCTCTACCAAGGAAACCATGGTTTCAAAAACTCACATGGAAACTTGTCATTCAGTAGAATAAGAACACAATTCCCAAACTTCAACAAAATGGCATGAACCCAAGACCTCAGCTACAACAAAAGGATGCAAATTGATTAGATAAGAAACAAACACATGCCCAAGAAAGCAAAAAAATTCTAGGAGGCATCATCTAAGTGACATTCTCGAAAGAACACCTCGACTTTCAATACAAGGAGCTTTGTGAAAAAGTTACTATAGGTAAATTTTGGAATCTTAAACATAGCAAATGTTTTTTGAATAAATGGGTTAGTGACCATTAGGTGGGAGGTAATGATGTTCATTACATAGATAAGGGTAAGGGATTTTTTATTGCTTTCTTTTCCTCAAAGAAAACAAGGGATGTTATCTTCAAAGTGGAGACATGGTTCTTGCAAATTGTGAAATTATATATTCAACCCTAGATCAACAAATTTAACCCTTCATCTACAATGATAAATTTTGTGTTGTTTTGGGCACATTTGCTAGCCCTACCACTCTAATACATATATCTTCAAATATTAGAAATCCTTGGTAATCAAATGTGAGTTTTCATGAAGCTTGATTAGATCTATTTTGACAACATTGAAGCTTTGGTGAGGTTTTGTGTTTTATTAGACACCAATAAACCTCTCCCACAATATTTTCAAATTCATTCTAGGAATGGGTCTTGAGATAGGATTTTTTTCTTGAAAGGCATGATATAGAATGTCATTCTTTCCATATAAAGACTCACCCTATCACAAAATGTTTGTATCGAGCTACATAATCTTGCGAGGCCTACAAGGATCAGGAAACAAAACTAGTTGAAAAAATAGTCCTTTCCAAGGATTATTTTATCTTATTCCTAGGGATTGCTTCATTGGATATAGAGAATACATCAAACAATAAAAAAAATTGGAGGAAATTTCTCCAAAAAATGTAATGGGAAGTAAAGACCTGCAAAATTTCAATTGGAAAAAGGTTTTTTCTCATTCAAAGGTACCATCTTGTAGCAAGGAGAATAAAGTTTTAGTGTAGTTGAACATAATGCTAGAATTATCGGATTTAAAGGAATTGGAAAATGGTATCTAGAATACACAGTCTGATAGTATGATCCCAAACTCAAAGGTAGAAGAAACAGTGACTCAGGTTTCTTCTTCAATAGTCCAAGATACAATGACTAAAGATTTAGTTAGGAAATTTCAAGGAGTGTTCTCTTAGAACACTTCTATTAAGGCTATGCAACTAAACAATCCTAACTCCAGCCATATGGCTCAAAATGACAAGAAAATAGATATTCTTGTAGAAAATCACAACTACAATATTATAAAATGCATTACTCTAGGCTCTCAAGTTCCCTTGTCAAGGTCTCTATTAGTAATGGAAAAATAGGCCTTAGTGGAAGTAGGAGGAAAAATTATTGATTAAATTAATGAGGATCTAAATGATTTTTATTACTCTCAATCACTTTCAATCTCACAAACTTAATTTGATGTGATGGCCTTGTCTCATAAAACTAATACAAAGAAAGGAAAAAATTACAAGACAAAAAAAATAAGAATAAATCACAACAGGTTTGTAAACTACCCTGGACACAAATCTAAATGTGAGACCAAGGATGGCCTATCGCTCTCCTCAAGACCAATGAAGGTCCTTTTTTTCAATTTTACGGGCTTAAATGCCCCTACAAAAAGGTGCTTGATTAAGCGCCAGATTGATTCAAGTGATGCTAATATTTTTTTACTACAAGAAACTAAATTTTCAAATGAATAAAACAAAGAAATCCTAACTAAATGGTCCAATCAGAAGTTCTTCATACTCCTACATTAGGGGTATCAGGAGGACTGGAAATCTTATGTCATTTATGCAAGATCAAGGTAGATTTTATTATAGCCCAACAATGGTGGATGCTCGTCATTTTTCAATATTATCAGAATACATTTTAAATATTCAATGTTTATGGTCCTACATCAACTATTGGCAAGAAACGGGTATGGTAATCTTTAATAGAAACCCTCTTTTTGTTAAGGGAGGAATTCATTATATTAGGAGGGTATTTTAATACTATTACCTCCATGAAAGAGAAAAATTGAGGTGTCATTCTTGGGATCCAAAAGAAATGGAGGAATATTAAAATTTCATCTTGGATAACACATTGATTGATTGTTTAACAACTAATGGTAAATTTACTTGGACAAATAGAAGCAATTTTTTTGTCTCATTGTAGAGAGATCAGATATATTTCTCCTCTCCATAATTTGGACCAACACTAATTTTAAATTTACCTCTTCCATCCTCTCATTTTTGGGTTCATATTGTAGACATGTAAAATTGACTTGACACCTATCACACAACATTGAACGGTGTTGAACAACATCGAACATCATTGAACAATATTGAACAACATCAAACAACATCGAACAACATCAAACAACATTGAACAAAACTGAATGACATTGAACAACCTCAAACAACATCAAAAGATATGGGAAATCATCTCACATCACTTCAGAATGAATTAGAATCATCTCGTAACACATTGGAATGACTCGAAATCATCCCATAACACTTCAGAATGACTCGAAATCATCCTGTAACACTTTAGAATGACTTAGAATCATCCCATAACACTTTAAAATGACTCAAAATCATCCCATAACACTTTAGAATGACTTTGAATCATCTTGTAACACTTCAGAATGACTCAAAATCATCCCGTAACACTTTAGAATGTCTCAGAATCATCTCGTAACACTTCAAAATGACTCGAAATCATCCCATAACACTTTGGAATGACTCAGAATCATCCCATAACACTTCATAATGACTCAAAATCATCTCGTAACACTTTCGAGTGACTTGAAATCATCCTGTAACACTTCATAATAACTCAGAATCATCACATAACATCTCAGATCATCTCAAAATCACCCTGAAACAATTCAGAATCATCTTGTAACGTCTCAGATCATCTCAGAATCATCCTAGAACACTCAAAATCATACTGTAATGTTCTCACATCATAGCACATCGCATCACATCAAAATGATATCAAAAACCCTAATTCCTATATTAATTGAATAATACAACATTATTTAATTAATTCACTTTTTCATCATTTCTGACTAATTTAATAAATTCCAAGAAACCCTAATTCCTTTGTTAATTGAATAAAACAACATTATTTAATTAATTCACGTTTCATCATTTCAACAAATTAAATAAATCTCCTTTATTTAATAAAGTCCTAATCCCACCTTATTTCATCTTGATTAATTAAATAACACCAATTATTTAATTACATCACTAAATCACCTTATCCCCCTAAGTGGATTAAATTATTAAATAATAATTTAATTACAACACTTTGCCTCCAAAAATTTGAATTAAATCAAACTATTCAAATCAATTCAAACTAATGCAACTTTGTTTGCAAAAGTCAAACTTGATTTGCACATTCAAAAAGGAATTAATTAATTAAATCAATTAATTCATATTCCTCACCCACTTGCTGATTGAGTAAATTACGATTGTTGACTAAACAATCTAATTTGTTAACTAATCAATCTATTTTGTTAACTAATCCATCTATTCAGTTAACTAAAACATCACATTCCTAACTAAGTCATCAAAAACTTGATTTATCAATCTATTCAGTTAACTGATCAATTAGAGTCTTGACTAGCCAATAAATTTCTCAATCACACAAATTGTGCAATCAACTTTGCACAATTATCACATGTCTAAATCCTCTCAACACACTCCGACCGTTGATTTGGATATTTTTCAAAACGATCTCAATCGTCTATTTCAAATATCATTTTCTATATAATAAACCCCTTTCCTTCACAAATAAGGATCAGAGAATTCATGTACATTAAGCAATGAAGTGATGTCAAGATCATCCTTGAGAGAGAGCTTCATCCATTGTCTTCGATCAACCAAACACAACAAGCCTTCATCCACGCTTTGCACACGAAATTTGGAGGCTTCACTATGATAAGAATAATCCAACATCAAGTGAATACACTCCACTACGGGATCGTAAAAGCTATCTTTTGTTCTCATTTTGGTAATTAGTAGATTCCTTATCATGTTTGCATTAGTATAGTTCAATTTCATATGTATAGGTTTCTAGATTTTAGATTTGAGTTTTTTGGTTGTAGATTAGATTTCTTTATAAGATTGCTCTATTGTCCCTCTTGGATCATTAATCTAACATCCATCTTCCCCCTCACACATTATGGCACACCCAATGGGACCCTTTTCCCCTTCTCTAATCTTTGTTTGAGCCATTTTTTAAGTTGCAAGTCTCGGAAATGCCTCTATCACAGTTTTCACATGCTCGTTCTAAAGACCTACGCATCTATCTAGAAAGTCTGAGCATTTTTCTTACAAGAAAACTATGCATTTGCTAGAAGAATGGCACATTTTTCAAAAGAACTATACACTTTTCATTGGAATGGCACATTTGTCCAAGACTGGTTTAACATCTGTCTGACAGGGTTTTGAGCATTTGTATTTTTTGTTCTGAGCAATTGTTTAGGTTAGCTCTTTTGTAATAGGTTTTCACTAACAGGTGTTTTTTTTTTAATGTGTAGGCAAGAATTGATAGGTTTGATGCAAGATTCCAACAACTCTAGCATGTTTATTGTAGGGAAGACGATCGGTCCCAATTGTCGAAATTACTTTTTTTAACTTAGGAATTTTCACTTTGGTGCTCTAAAGTGAACAACAACAAACTCACATTTTGATTTTGGTGTTGATAAAAAGAACAAATTTCAAGCTTTTTAAACTTGGGAATTTTCAGTTTTGGTGCTCTAAAATGAACACAAACTCACACTTGATTTTGGTGTTGATAAAAATGAACAAATTGTAAGCTTTTTAACTTAGGAACTTTCATTTGGTGCTCATAGAAAGAACAAAAACACTCCAATTTTGGGCTCTAAAAATGAAGACATTTAATGTTTTCATAAGTTGGAACCTTTAATTTTGGTGCATAAAAAGAGTGAAATCATTTTTCATTTTGTTGACACACACACGTTTTCACATTTGTTGACCAAGATAGGACAAGGATTGCATTTCTTTGAAACACTTCTATTGGAGATCTTAAAAATGAAAAAATGCTTCTTTGTGATTTTTCACCATTGCTATCTTAAAAGCTTGATGTCTTGAACACTTCATATTGGTGTAAGTTAAAAATAACTTTTGTTTTACTTTAAAACATTTTTTTGGGGATAACATCGCTCGAGGTGTTTAAAATGAATCAAATTGCAATGAAGTTTTTTATGTGCATATAGTGACTGGCAAAGCTAAAAGTGTTTTATCTTCTCCCCTCACACCTTTTGGATCTTGGGTGAGCAAAATAACATTTTTAAACATTGCACTTTATTTTTCAAATTTACCTTAAAGAGGGGGCTTTCCTTGAGATACATCCCGTGCTAGAGAACTCATTGCAAGGTCTCGAAGCACGTTTACTGGTGGGCTATATTAAAGGTTATGAAATAATAAGAAAGTAGATTCAACCCATGTTGACAATAGACTGTACCTAATCCCATACCTTAAGTGGCTAGTAGGTGAGTGTCAGCTTTTTGAGTTCACAGTTACCACTAAGAACCAAATTGTTTTACAAGCCACCCTATTATCCAAAAAACATTCTTTGAAAGTGGTGCATCATCATTTACTTTCGAGAAGTTACTTGCCATGTCTGACTACAGGCCCGCACCATAAGTTGCATGCAAAATCATCTCTTCGGAGAATGAGGTAGGCCTACCTAAGAGAATGGTGTCTATCCCTTAGGGTTGTAATTGCTAGTTTATGTTAAACTTAGCCCATTACATTCAAAACAATTTGACATCAAATTTTTTGTTTGAATTAAATAAAAAAGAACACATTCAAAATAAACATTGAACAAGATGGTTAAACCACAAACCCTTTGATTTAGTGCACACTTGTGAGAGAAGCCTTATGTCTGCACCCCTTTGAAAGTATCTTTCCTTAAAGGTTTGCAAACATTTTGGCTTTAATTTTAGGGTAAATTACTCAAAGTAAAAATTTGGAAACTATGGCTTGGGTGTTGTAATTTTACAACATAAGTTATAGACATGAAGGTCACATAAGTCCATGCTTGCTGAGTTAGCCCAAGTGTTGTCTTATCACTTGCCATACTTCAAAACACAGAGAAAAAGTTGAAAAAGAGTTGTTCACAAAAACATTGTTCGAACCAAAACAATTGGAAAGATGGAAGGTTAGATAGTCCTACATCCATTATTTCCATCCTACCTTTTTGAAATCAAAATAAAAAAAACCATTAAGGTCATTCCTCCACTCAGATGTCCATGATATTAATAGTTACTTGGGACTCACAGATAGTACAAGTAGACTTTCTCACAACATATCCTCTAGACAAGGAAGTGGAATATAGACTTTAGTTCTTCAAAATTTTGATTTCCAAGAAGTAGTGTCATCCAAAACAACACGTAAACCCTAGGTTCTTGAGCTTCACAACAACCATACCATAAAACACCATCAAACTTTATGACCATCTGGTGACCAACTACCAAATCTTGTGGTACTGATCCTTCAACCTAGTCTCACATATATTGAAGGGGAACAAACAAACATCATAAGCAACATAAGAACCTTCATTTTTTAGAAGAATGAAACACCCTACCAGTTTGTCACTGCATCAATTATCCTAAATGAAGAGGAAGAAAAAGAAAACATAGCAGCCATAAGACCCATATTACTGCCTCCTCTATGTAAATAAATATCCACTTCATGAGCTCACGTAAGGTCAAGATCCCTAAGGTAAAGTCCATGGGTCATCATTTTAGACTTAGGCATCTAAGTCCAAAAGCTCTCAAGAAACACCATTGGGCACTTCACGAAACCAGAACTAGGTTGGTATATAACTTCTACAAACGAGCTTCTAGAAACAATCCAAACTTGTATTCCTTCTACTATTGTCAGAATCTAGGTTTGTTCCACTAGTTCTAGTATCTTACATAATCTGTAGGGAAACCCTTGATCTTTAGAATTTGATTCAACTAGAGAGTACACCACTGTCCCATAGGAGACCCAAGTTGTTTATGACAGCCATAAGATCACAACATAGGAAAAAAAATTGAAGAAAGCAAGAACAACACCAGTATCCCACCAGCAAACACCATGAATGATGGAATTAGCCCATGAGGATATGAACCAAGTGACCTTTTTGATATGGTATTGAATATAAAAACATCCCCAAAACATGTTGATCTATTACCCAAATCATTCTTATCAAGGGTCACAATATCAAATAGGGCAACAAAATCAAGGGTTTCATAACCCCCATCAAGGAATAAGTCAAGAACATCAAAATTCCCTAGATAAAATTGAGAGAGATCTTGAGGAAATTAAACAAAATAAAAATCCAACATATCGTCGATTCCATGTGCAAAGTCATGACCTTAAATATCCATAAAAAATAAGCATCATTCCACAAGCACCTCAAAACACCTCCAATATCAACAATATCAAGGTGTACCTCAAATGCAATATCAGGGTGTACCTCAAGTGTAATATCAAAATTTACCCCAATCATAGTATCAAGAAGTTTTGAAATGCCAAGGTGTACCACAAGTGGAATATAAAAATGTACCTCAAACACAGAATGAAGGAATTCTATAAAATCAAGAGCAAAACAATCAAGAAAAGCCATAGAAGAAAGATTACCAACTAGGAGGGAAATTCACCGCTTTGGGAGAGACTTTAGAGGTAATCATGAATGATCTAGTACAATAGGAAATTATCAAAATCAATGATAGTCCAACTTATGGTGAGCCAAGCTTTAAAATCCCTTGGTATAACCCATATGAATGATGTGAGTTCCACAAAATCAACGGTCACTCAACGAATAGATGTGATACACTAGAAAATCTCATCCAAGACCTTATCGAGTAGGGAGAAATAACTATTAAAAATTAAATTCAAGGGCCATCTACCAAAGACAACAATGATAATGTCTCAACCTCAAATTTTGAAAGCAAAGATCAAGAGCTATCTATCAACGATCACATTGACAATGTCTCTACATCATCCAGTGAGCAAGAGGACATACATCAAGAATTTAATCCCAATCACGATCAAAATCAAGCACCAAAGTCTAGTAATGATTCAGTCCAAGATATATTGATATCATCCAAACTCATGGCAGCACATATTGATGATCAAGATATTCTTGATCCAACACTTATACCAATTCAGAAAATCTAAGCCTAGAGTTATTACCCATATGTCCACATTTTGAGGAAATCCAAGGATCCTTTACAAGAAATTCCTTATTTGAAGTTGATACATGTCAAGAATGTGATCCAAATCATGTCAAAGATGATACCACACGAGGTCAAGATCAAGAATCCCTATCATCAAAATATTATAATGACTTGGTAGATACCTGATGCAGGAGCATCCTTGGTTCTTGGAAATCTTGCATCAACCAAAAAATATTTTCATTCAGTTTTGTTCTTGTTCTGGTTCGAGTTGGTAGATCCAGTGTTTCTTCATGTTTTCTCACCATATCTTGCATACCTTGGATTTAATTTTGTACTTGTTCAATTGTCGTATTCCAAGTTTTAAGCTCACTTGGATCTTTTTTCGGCAAGTTATCGCTTCTGGAGTACTTGACAGTTTTTGGAACTGACCCCAAAATAACTTCAAAACCTAATGGCTAGTTAGATCGATCATGGATGTTTCTCATGACTTGTATATCCTCATAGTGTGTTTAGATTTTTTCTATGGAGTGTCCCCAACCTTACACTTAGGTCCACACTTCATCTTATGCATCTATCGTGGATGAATTCTAGATTTGAGGCTGACCTGTTTTTGCACATGTTACACTTTTCTTCTTGGAGATTGTAGCGATCTTTGGTCAACGCAGATGTTTCTCAACCTATGGATGTGATATAAAGCTAGTATTGAATAATTATATGGGGAACATAATCAAGAAGATATAATATGATGTATATAGATTTTGATCTATAAGATTTTTTCTCGCATGTATAAGCACTATATTTTGAGCATGTTTTAATTAGGCCTGTGTGCCAAATCTGTAAACCCGGATGTGGCCAACTGTTTGTAATCAAGATTTATGATAATAAGAACATTTGCATCTAAATTTGCCTCCATATTTCATGTTGCTTTTTTTATGTGACTCTTTCTACATGGTCTAGACTATTCTCTTTGAGGACCCTCCTACCATGACTGCACCAAACTAGTATCAAAGTGAGATTCGTTCCTTTCGAGATCATCAGAAGTTGTGCAGTCTTGTTGAAGATTTATTGTAGGGTGGTGGATTATGGATCCAACTTGCAATTGCAGAGGAATTGTGTAAAGATGGCAAGAAGAAGGAATGGTAGAGGAAATGGAGCACGTGGAAATTCAAACCCTGCTATAATGGAAATGTTGAGAGGAATTGTTGCTAGACTAGAAGTAGTTGAAACAACCCAGAGTAGAGGTCGACCAATTGATGATGTAAGTGATGAAGAAGTAGAGGAACAAGAAGAAGTTGCAAGAGAAGAGCAACCTAGCCTTGATCAGGGAGAAGAGAGGTTCATAAGAGCCCTAACCAAAGTTAACACTAAGCCACATTTCAATCCAGTAGATTATAATGGTAAGTTGGATTTAGATGAATTGTTGGATTGGATAATAGAAATGGAGAAATACTTTGATTTTGAAGGTACCCCAGATGATAAGAAGGTGAAATTTTCATGTACAAAGTTGAGAGGAGATGCATCCCTTTGGTGGGAAAATTTATAGACAGATAGACAAATAAAATGAAAGGAGAAGATAAGATCACGGGATCAGATGGTGAATAAATTAAAGACAAAGTTTATGCCTGTAGACTATCAGAATAGTTTTTTCAAGAAATTGTAGAACTTGAAGTAGAAATAATCAAGTTTGATAGAGTATACTAAGGAACTCTATAAGTTGAATATCAGATCTAGACATTTAGAAGATGAGATTGAACAAGTAGCTAGATATGTGAATGGTTTGAGGTCATCTATTCAAGATGAGATTAGTTTGATTAATTTGTTGAGTGTGGAAGAGGCATATTAGTGTGCCCTAAAAGAAAAAGAGAAGCTGAATAAAAGACATGAATAGAGACAAAGAGGAACTTTTGCAGATCAGAATAAAGATAAGGAGGTCAATAAGAATGAAAATTCATATCTAAGAGATGATGGAAACTCTTACAGAACAAGAGGAAATGGTGGTTATAGAAACAAAGGGTATAGAAAAGATGACAGAGGACAAGAGAAAATAGTATTCAGGGGAACATTCTTTAAATGTGGTAGAGAAGGACATAGAGCCTTTGAATGCAAACAAGGAGAGACAAGAAAAAAGACTAGGAACAATAGGAGAACATACTTTATTGAGGAGGATCATGTTGGATCATCTAAACAACTGGAAGAAGGAGAGGTATTGGTGAATATGAGAGTGTTGTGTCAAAGTGAATTGGAGAAAGAACCATTGCAGAGAAAGAATTTGTTCAAGACCAGACGCAAGGTAATTGGTAAATATTGCAAAGTGATCATTGATATTGGAAGTTCAGAGAACCTAGCTTCTGAAGAAATGGTGATCAAATTGAAGTTGGAAAGATTGAAACATCCTAAACCCTATCAGATAGCATGGATTCAAGATGAGCATAAAATATTGGTAAGTGAACAATGTCTGGTGAAATTGAAGATAGAAAATTACCATGAGTAAGTTTTGTGTGATATTATGCCTATAGATATATGCCATATCTTGTTGGGAAGACCTTGGTAGTATGATATACAAGCTATTCATGATGGAAAGAAGAACATATAAACCATTGTTCCTAATGGGATGAAGTAGACTTTGTTACCCTTGGAAGATGTTCCTAAGGTGGAGATTTGTACGACTGCTAGAATCTGTTTGGTTGATGGAAGGAGATTTCTAGATGGACTAAGACATGAGAAAATGTGCTATGCATTGGTGCCTAAGAAATTTTAAGACTTGAAGCATGTAGAAGGACAACCTAAGGAGATAAAAGAGTCACTGAAAAAATATAAGGCTATCATTTTAGATAATGTACCTGATGGATTACCACCTATAAGGAGTATTATTCATTGCATGGATTTGATTCCTAGAGCTAGTTTTCCTAATAAAGCAGCACATTGGATGACACTGACAGAGAATGAAGAATTGAATAGACAAGTGCAAGAGTTGTTCAGCAAAGGTTTAATCAGATAAAGCTTAAGTCCTTGTGTAGTACCTGTTATGCTTGCACCTAAGAAAGATGGAGAATGGTGAATGTGTACCGACTCTAGAGCCATAAATAAGATCACAATGAAGTATAGATTTCCTTTGCCCCCGAATGGGTGACATTATGGATTGTTTGAGTGGAGCTAAGTACTTTACAAAGATAAACTTGAAGAGTGGATATCATCAAATAAGAATTAGAGGAGATGAGTGGAAAACAACATTCAAGACAAATGAAGGATTGTATGAGTGGTTGGTGATGCCTTTTGGGTTGAAAAATGCACTAAGTACTTTCATGAGGTTGATGAATGAGCTATTGAAGAAATTATTGGGTAAATTTGTGATTGTATATTTGGATGACATTTTGATTTCAGTTCTACAGAGGTTGAAAGAATAACAGTTCTTGATAAACATAAAGAAGTCTAGTTTCATGAAGGAGGAATTGGTATATCTAGGATTTGTAATATCAACGGATGGGTCCTAAGAAGGTGAGAGCTATTGTTGAATGGCCTACACTTGAAATCATTGGAGAGGGAAGATAATTTCATGGATTGGCTAGTTTCTACCAAAAGTTCATTAGGAGTTTTAGTTCTATTTTTAGCCCTATGACAGATAATGAGAGTAGACAGGAAGGATTTTAGATGGACATCTGAAGCAGATAGAAGTTTTGAATTGTTGAAGCAAAAGGTGACTAAGTAGCTTGTGTTGGCTTTACCAGATTTTGATAAGGTATTTCGAGTAGATTGTGATGCAAGTGGAAATGCAATTGGAGTAGTGTTAAGTCAAGAAGGAAGATCAGTAGCCTATTTTAGTGAGAAGTTGAATAATGCAAGGAGAATATATTCAGTATATGATCAAGAGTTCTATGCCATAGTTCAAGCTTTGAAAAAGTGGAGACATTACTTGTTATCTAAGGATTTTGTGTTTTATATGGATCAACAAGCTTTATATTATTTGAATAGTCAAGGTAAGTTGAATTAGAAATACATGAGATGGGTAGAGTTCTTACAAAGTTACACTTTTGTCTTGAAAAATAGGAGTGGAAAGTCAAATAGAGTTGTTGATGCTTTGAGTAGAAGAAGGAGTTTATTGGCACAAATGAGAGTGGAGGTATTAGGTTTTGATGAATTGAGGAACTTGTATAGGGAAGACCTAGATTTTGTAGAACCTTGGAGAGAATGTAGAGAACCAGTCTTGGAGGATAGAAGTCAATGGTTCAATTATTTTATCCAAGAGGAGATGTTGTTTAGAGGAAATCAGTTGTGTGTACCCTGAAGCTCGATGAGGGATTTATTGGTAAAAGAGAAACATAGTGTAGGATTGGTAGGACATTTTAGAATTGACAAGACAGTAGCATTGGTGAGTGAGAATTAATTTTTGCCATAGATTTGTAAGGATGTCAGGAAATTTGTGCAGAGTTGTAGAGTTTGTCAAGTCACAAAAGGGAGTAGTCAGAATGTTGGATTGTATAAACCTTTGACAGTACCAGAAGGACCTTGGGAAAATATCAACATGGATTTCATACTTGGTTTTCCTAAGACATAGAGAGGTAATGATTCAGTATTTGTGGTAGTGGATAGATTTTCTAAGATGGCACATTTCATACCTTGTAAGAAGACAACTAATGGTGTACATGTAGCAGATTTTTTTTTCAGAGAAGTGGTCAGATTGCATGGATTACCAAGGAGTATTATTTTAGACTGGGATACAAAGTTTGTTGGCTATTTTTGGAGGACACTTTGGAAGAAGTTGAAGACATATTTGAAGTTTAGTTCTACTTTTCACCCACAGACAGATGGATAGATAGAATTACTGAACATAAGTTTGGGAAATTTGCTGAGATGTTTGGTTGGAGAGAAGACGAGAAGTTGGGATCTAGCCCTAGCACAAGTAGAGTTTTCCTACAATAATTTCGTGAATAGGAGTACTGGAAAGACACCTTTTGAGATTGTTACAGGAGTTCATCCTAGAGGTATATTCGAGCTAAGAGACATTAGTAAGGAAGATAAAAGGAGTGCAGAAGTAGAAGAATTTTTAGAACACATGAAGACACTGCATACTCAAGTAAAAAAACATTTGGAAAATATGAACCAGAAGTATAAGGATAAAGCAGATGAAAAGAGGAGACATAAGGAGTTCGAATTTGGAGATGAAGTGATGGTGTATTTGAGGAGGGAAAGGTTTCCAGTTGGAACATATAGTAAATTGAAGATGAGGAAGTTTGGACCCTGTAGGATTTTAAAGAAGTTTGATTTAGGGAATGCTTATGAAGTGGAGTTACCAAATGACATGGGTATATCACCTATATTCAACTCGTAGATTTACATCAATACCATGAAGAAAAATTTAGTGAAGACAGCAAGGTGAAGTTGGAAGAACAACTTCCTAAACAACAATCAGATGAGATAGAAGATATTTTGGATGTCAGAGGTGGAAGGAGGACCTGTGGAAGATAGTACATGAAATAACTAGTGAAATGGAAGGGTAGACCAATGGAGGATTCTTCTCGAATTTATTGGGCTAAGGTAGACCATTTTTGTTTTTCATTTGGCCCCTACAAAGTGAGAGGCTCACTTTTCATTAACCTCGGATGTCTGATATAGGAGCATCCTTGGTTTGTGGCAATCTTGCATCAACCAAAAAATATTTTCATTAAATTTTGTTCTTTTTTTGTTCTTGTTCTAGTTCAAGTTGGTAGATCCAACGTTTCTTCATGTTTGCTCACCATATATTGCATACCTAGGATTTCATTGTGGACATGTTCAATTTTTTTATTCCAAGTTTTTAGCTCATTTGGATTTTTTTTTGGCAAGTTATCACTTCCGGAGTACATGACAGTTTTTGGGACTGGCCCCAGAATAACTTCAAAACCTAACAGCTAGTTGGATCGATTGCGGATCTTTCCTGTGACTTGTGAATCCTCACGGTGTGTTTAGATTTGTTCTATGGAGTGTCCCCAACCTTAAAATTAGGTCAACACTTCATCTTATGCATCTACCATGGATGAATTCCAGATTTGAGGTTGACCTATTCTTGTACATGTTACACTTTTCTTCTTGGATATTGTAGTGATCGTTGGCCAATGTGGATGTTTCTCGACCCGTGGATGTGATATAAATCTAGTATCGAATCATTATATGGGGAATAGAATCAAGAAGATAGAATATGATGTACATAGATTTTGATCTGTAATATTTTCGCTCGCATGTATGAGCACTATATTTTGAGCATGTTGTAATCAGGCCTGTGCGCCAAATCTATAAGCCTAGATGTGGCCGACTATTTGTATTAAATATTTTTGATAATAAGAACATTTCCATCTTCATTTTCCTCCATATATTTTTTTTCTTCTATTGCGTGACTCTTTCTGCATGGTTTGGACTGTTCTCTTTGATGACCCTCCTACCATGACTGCACCAATATCTTCCTAGACATCCCATGTTTTTGAAAAGAAGAAAAAATCCATATATTGAGCACACATACATCTACCCATTAGATGCTTACTCCTAATGTACATGTAGATGATCTTCATCTAAGAAAAGAGTCGCATACTCTTGAAATCATTACGAAAGAACAAGAGTCTCCTACTCTTAACATCTATACACAAGATCAAAACATAGCAGAATCTAGAGGCACATCAAAAAGGAATCATGAAGAAGACTTATAGATAAGTTGTGAATCAAAAACATCCAATATAGACATATCAAAATGGGATCAACAAGAGGACTTATACATAAGTTTTTAATTAGAAACATCCTGTGAAGGCATATCAAAAATGAATCACGAGGAAGACTTTTTTGTGGAAAATAAATTAGAAACACCTCTTCAAGAAGCATTTAAATATGATATTTCATAGGATCAGGCTGAAGATATCAATCAAGAAGGTATCTCACACCTGAAGGAGCCTATCAATGATGAAGCTACCACATTTAAAGATCCACAATAGAGAAAAGAAATATTAGCACCTTATTTCCAAGGTGAGACATATCCCATTGCAAATAAACTCTCTCAACAGATTCAGTATCAAGATAGAGTATTAGACCTACATGAATAGGGTATCATAGAACTAGTGCAAATTATGGGCAATCCTAAGCATCGAGGTCTTGATTATCCAAAAACTAAGGGATCTAAACACATCAATGATAGCTCCATAATACTAGGGGAAACTTTATATAATTCAAGAATCAACATACATAGCATGAAGAGTCCTTATGATGAAATTGATAACAATGCTACAACTAGCTATGTCATGAATCGTCATACGCATAAATTTCCATCCTATGATTGGGACCAACAACCAAAGAAAAAGCTATATCAAAGAATGAACAAAGAAAAATGGACAAGAAAAATTCAAATGGATACAAAAGAAAAACCAAGAAAATCATCCCTATCAAACTCCATTAGTCAAAGAAACTATGGGGAAAAATCAAAAAGGGAAGTTCATCCATCAAAGAAGTCCAATAATGCAAAAGAAAGCTTCAAGAGTGACTTACAAAGTATATTAAGACATTGGTCCTAATCGAATATCCATAGCCACCCATCATTTATCATCATCCCAAGTTTGGAGAGTCAAAAGTTCCAAACTGTCAACCAACCCATCTAAATATCATATCCCTCAATGCATTTTTCCATCCATGATATCCAAATCTCACATTGACCATGTGTTGGCAGCAACTCTTTATCATAAGGACTCTAAGGGAACTCTATCACGATGTGAAAATCAAGGTAAGGTCAAATATAGTATTGACAAGGAAGATCAAAATTATCAGGGTTTACATTCAAGTGCTCATATCCTAGCAAAACAACTCCTCCAAGCAGGATATCGTTGGCACATCATGAAAACAAGAACAACCATATCAGCACCACTAGGTGGTCTAAGATAGGCATAAAATGGTCACCATGATGAAAAAATGGTAAAAAAGCATCTTGTGTGACATCAAAAATAAAAAACCCAATAAAAAAAAATCAAGGAAAAAATCATCCTCTAGTGAAAACCACTATGGTGGCACTTTGGACAAGTATCATGATGAAAACCTAGAAAACAAGTGTCATGTGTAAGAATCAAGCATCTGCATGTTCCATTTCAAGTGGAAGCATCTCAACCTATCCATAATGAACCCAATCCATTATTTCCAAAATCCAACATATCTTGATCTTGACAAATTTTTGATATGCATTTTACACTTGCTTATGGAAAACATCTTGACATGGTTCACTATCATTGATCCTATCCTATCCAACATTATCTGAGCCATGAGGCATTTTCCAAAGGACATACTCTATCCAAACATGTTATCCTATCACAAGGTAATCCATCACCTACATTACTAGACTTTGGGGAAAAATGCTTGCATCTTGCCTCAGAATAAATCTTGATCTATGTCCTCTAACTCATAGTGTAATGTAGGCATCATCCCATCAACAAGGTATCCCACCAACGCACTATCAGGGTAACCTTTGAAATAGTTTGTCCCAGAAACAAGGTGTACGACCAACACACTACCAAGGTAACCTTCAAAGATGACGATAACATGGATTTTTCCTTCACTTAACACTTCTAAGATATAAATAGTTGCTTGGACCCCACAGCTAGTTCAAGTAAGCTTTTTTGTAACATATCCTCTAGAAAAATAAGATGAAGTATCAATCCAAGTTTTCAACATCTTACACCTTAGAAAAAAGGGTAAAAATCCAAAAATATCTAAAAACATTAAAAATAAAACAACATCGTTGGATTATTCCTTCACTCAAATAGTCTAAGATATCAATATTTTCTTGAAACCCGCAACTAGTTCAAGTAGATTTCCCACAACATATCCTCTAGACACGAAAGTGGAATATCAATCCAAGAATTGTTTATCCCAAAAACAAGTTTATGCTTTGAGTCAAATGGTCGAACTACGTGGTCTCTACATGTACAACATAGGAAAGGTTTATCTCTAATTAGCCACCAAGGTCTTAGGCCAATCCCACTAGGTTTTTATTAGGATTTCTTTTAACTTAGTCAAAAAATACAAAATCTAAACAAATCCAAAAAAAAGAAAAAAATCAAAATCATTCACAAAACAACAAAACCCACGAAACCAATAATCAAATCAAACGTATCTCAAAGTCATCTCTCACTTGGATGTAGTGGTTTGAGGACCACCTACAATCATTTTAAACCAATATGTTAGGGTTTCATTCTCAAAATGTCAAACAACACAAAATGATACAAAACATGATGACAAACGACATTTAGGATGACAACAAACAAATACTAATAGGGTTTAAATGAAACAAAGGAAAATGAAATAACACCAATGGAAAATTTAACTACACAAAAACTAAAAATCACCTACGCCATTTCAAAGATCATGAAATTCTACCCCATTTAAAAAAAAAAGCACTGAAAAATACTTTCGTATGACCAAGATATGGTCATTTGAAGATAGGGTAAAATTGTAAGTCACAAAGCAAACAAATGCAAAATTTTAAGACAAGTGCATGAAACAAGTGTGAGATTTTAAGAAAAGTGTATGAAAAAAATGCAATATTTTAGTACAACTTCTTAAAATAAAAGGGCCAGCTTAGAAACTACACAGTTTTCAGACAACTGCATAGTTTCTCAACAAATGCACCAATTTTGAAAAAATGCATAGTTTTTGGACATAAACACCAAAAACACCTGACAAAAGTGCCAAAACTGATGCAAATGCTCAAAAATCACTAGAACATTAATATTTACTAACAGAACCTATGCACACGCATAATGAGAACATAATGAAATGAAATGAGAAGCAACAAGGTACATACTATGAAACCAATGCCTAAAGGACATCCAAACTCTCAAAATGCATCCACATGATATGAGGCTTCTCAAATCCTTTCCATAGCTATTTGACAACCAAAAAAAAAATAACATTAGATAAACATCAAAAAGAACAAAAACATTTGAAAAATCTCAAAAAAGCCTATTTTTTCCATTGCCTATCTGCAATAAAGGTTCATCCATAATAAATAGCTTGTCACACTCACCCTTTGACAAAACAAGAAAAACAAACATCAACAACTAGAACTTTCAAGCAAAAACAATCACATAAGAGTTTAGTATAAATAGATAAAAACAATGCCAAAGTATCAACTACCTATCTTTTTAAACAAGTCCCAAAAACATCCTGAGATATGTCTTAACAGATCCATTCCTATGATAGACATGATCAACAATGAATAATAGCCCCACCCTAAATAGATATGGCAAGTGAAACTGCAACTTTGTTTTTTATCTTTTTGTGGTCTTACTTTTATGTGATTTATTTTATTGAATCATTCCCAGGATCTCTCAAGGATATCCAAAAGGCTTTAGAGAAGAAGGAATGGGGGGAAACCGAGCATCATTTCAATTTTCTATTTGTAAGATACGTTTGTAATATTACCATGGCGAATACTTGCTTTATTGAGTATGGAAGTTGTATCAAAACAATTCATGAAGTTGTTACATGTTAGGTGTTCTATACCTCTTTGTGTGACTGGTCTGAAACATTTTTCACACAACCCCCCTATACTTTAAATAAATTTTATGCATGTCTGGTATGAACAAAGATACTCTTTGTTTGTAGAGTCAAAGTCCATGCAATAATTACAAAGTCACCTTGGTAATTTATACCTTGGTGCATCATATTTGTTTGCTACATCAAACAAGATTGTTCAAACAATGAATTCTCTAAAGTGAAGAAAAGTAACATCATCAATTCTATCCATCATCACATTTTCTACTAACTAACAAACATCATCATATTTCTTCTAATTGACATCATCAATTCTATCCATCATCATATTTTCTACTAACTAACAAACATCTTCATTTTTCTTCTAATTAACATCATTTCTCTATCTATCAACATATTTCTTCTAAATTAACATTCATCCTGCATAACACATCATCAATACCATATCCATACTACATTCACAAATGATGTCAATAGATATCATGATAATAAACCAAATAAAAACATCATGTATCATGTATGGAACATTCATATATCAAATGTACATCACATCATCAAATGAGACAAAGTATGATTCCTTCATCTATATCACCATCACATAAACATACAATGAGCCTGAATCAAAGAAGGTATATCTCATATATATCATCATCAAAAAGGAATATATCATAAGTACATCCACAGTGCCACAAGTGTGATAGGAAAGTACAAAATCATAACATATATACAAGGTCTTGACTAGACCAATGAATATATATATAACACACATGTCTACAAAATGCCTCTGCACCATGAAACAACATGAAGATCAAGTCCTAAAAATGGAAAGACCCCAAAATGCAATCCCACTGCATCAAGAAAGTCCTGCTCCAATACACCAAACTGGGCAATCAGATCAAACAAGTGACAAGGACATCTCTCTCTCATCATGAGAAGTCAAAGATTCGCCTGTAAGCGACATAAACCAAGACATTAGGGTTTCACTCTAAAACAATGAAGAAACATAAAAAGACACATGCAAGATGACAAATGGTGAATATGATGCTAAATAGACATGACCTAAGGTTCTAAACGCAAGAAGGGTGACAAAATGATGCTTAAACAAAAAACAAAAGCAAGATAGGGTTTCACTCTAAAATAAGAAAAGCAACATAAAACAACACTTGCTAGGTAACAAATGATAGTTGAGAGGGTAAACAGATACAAGACAAGGTTTTATAACACAAACATGATGAAGAACAACATTCAGGATAGAAAACAGACACATACTAGGGTTTGGACAAAGATGAGAGAAAAATGACAGACAAAGACTGAATTACCAAATTCTAGGAAAAATGCTCAATAGGAGACAAAAAAATGTGCCAGTTCAGGACAAATGCACAAGATTTTGGGCACAATTTTTAGACAAACACACATTTTTAGGACAAGTGCACAGTTTTAGAACAATTGTATAGTTTTAGGACAAGTGTGCAGTTCTTGAACAAATGCTCAAAAAAAAAGAACCAATCTTGGACATAAACACCAAAATCACCTGATAGATGCAACAAAACTGAGACAAATGCGCCAAAACCTCAAAAATAGCACATTTAGGACTTCACACACACAAAATGATAACGAAAACATGACGAAAGCGAAGGGCGAAAAGGTACATGCTAGGGAATTGACATCTAAAGGCCACCAATACTCTCAAACGAGCTCAGAATGATGTGGGGCAACCTTGAATCTTGACATTCTCCCTCAACAACTAACAAAATGTGAAATCCAAAGACAAGAATTAGAAAATGAAACCAAGAACAAAAAAACCAATTTCAAGAAAAATTGCCTATATAACACCTCAAGGAAACCCTAATTTCATCTAGGAACCCTAAATACACTTAGGAAACCTTCTTACTTACAAATTATAAGTTCTGATTGAGAGACAATGCACATTAAGATAGAATATTCCATCTAAAAACATTGAAACGACAAATACAATAGTGTCAAGAGCCTAACCTCAAAACTTAAAATTTTTGGTCAACCTCTCGAGGGGGTAGCACAGAGTCCTACCATCATTCCATTGAACACTGGGCCATAGTGGGGTACAAAATTTTCAAAAACTTAATCATAAAAAAAAAAATCTTTGAAACAAAGCAACCCGTAGATTGTATCAAAGAGGGGCAATATGTAGACATGTAAAATTGACTTGGCACCTATCAAACAATATTGAATGGCATCGAACAACATCAAACAACATCAAACAACATTGAACAACACTTAACGACATTGAATAGCCTCAAACAATGTCAAATGATATTGTACATCATCTCACATCACTTTGGAATGACTCATAATCATCTTGTAACACTTTAGAATGAATCAAAATCATCCCGTGACACTTTGGAATGGCTCAAAATCATCCCGTAACACTTCGAAATGACTCAGAATCATCTTGTAAGACTTCAGAATTACTCAAAATCATCTCCTGACACTTCATAATGACTCGGAATCATCCCATAACACTTTATAATGACTCAGAATCATCCCGTAACACTTTGGAATGACTCAAAATCATTCCATAACACTTTAGAATGACTCAAAATCATCTCGTAACACTTCAGAATGACTCAAAATCATATCATAACACTTCAAAAAGACTCAGAATCATCCCATAACACTTCAGAATGACTTAGAATCATCCTGTAACACTTTAGAATGACTCGGAATCATCCCATAACACTTCAAAATGACTCAAAATCATCTCGTAACACTTCATAATAACTCAGAATCATCACATAACATCTCAGATCATCTCAGAATCACCTTGAAACAGTTTTGAATCATCCTGTAACATCACAGATCATTACATAATCATCCTAGAATGCTCGAAATCATATCGCAACGTTCCCGCATCGCACCACATCACATCACATCAAAACAACATCAAAAACCCTAATTCCTCTATTAATTGAATAATACAACATTATTTAATTAATTCACTTTTTCATCATTTTAGACAAATTTAATAAAGTCCTAGAAACCCTAATTCCTCTGTTAATTGAATAATACAACATTATTTAATTAATTCACATTTCATCATTTCAACAAATTAAATAAATCTCATTTATTTAATAAAGTCATAATCCCACCTTATTTCATCCTGATTGATTAAATGATGCCAATTATTTAATTATGTCGCTAAATCACCTTATCCCCCTAAGTGGATTAAATTATTAAATAATAATTTAATTACAATACTTTCCCTCCAAAAATTTGAATTAAATCAAACTAATGCAAATTTTTTTGCAAAATTCAAACTTGACTTACACATTAAAAAATGAATGAATTAATTAAATCAATTAATTCATATTCATCACCCAATTTCTGATTGAGCAAATTATGATTGTTGACTAAGCAATCTAATTTGTTAACTAATCAATCTATTTTGTTAACTAATCCATCTATTCAGTTAACTAAAACATCACATTCCTAACTAAGCCATCACAAAGTTGACTAATCAATCTATTCAGTTAACTGATCAATTAGATTCTTGACTAGCCAATCTATTTCCCAATCACACAAATTGTACAATCAACTTTGCACAATTATCTCATTTCTAAATCCTCTCAACACACTTTGACTATTGATTTGGATATTTTTCAAAACAATCTCGATCATCCATTTGAAATATCATTTTCTATATAATTTAACAAACCCCTTTCCTCACAAATAAGGATCGGGGAATTCATATACATTGAGAAACGAAGTGATGTCAAGATCGTCCTTGAGAGAGAGCTTCATACATTGTCTTCGATCAACCAAACACAACAAGCATTCATCCACACTTTGCACATGAACTTTGGAGGCTTCGCTGCAATAAGAACAATCCAACATCAAGCAAATACACTCCACTATGGGATGGTAAAATCTATCTTTTGTTCTCCTTTTGGTAATTAATAGATTTCTTATCATGTTTGCATTAGTATAGTTCAATTTCTTCATTCTAGATTTGAGATTTTTGGTTGTAGATTAGATTTCTTCATCATATTTCTCTAATGTCCCTCTTGGATCATTAATCTAACATCCTCATTCCCCCTCACACACATATCATTATCTAATCAAACTCGATATTGTTTGGAATTCTATACCAAATAATGGTGGGGTAATGGACCATTCATAGAAGGCTCTAGAATTTACCAATTACCAAAAAAATCCAATTCATAAAAGGGTAGGTCAAACAATGGAACCATCTCCACTTTAAAAATATTTTTAAACAAAAAAATCTTCTTAATCAACAAATTCAAGTGCTCAATGAACTAAATAGGAATGTTAAGTTTTTTACAACTCAGTCAAGGTCAGATGCAAAGCTAACATAATCTTTGATATAAATTTTACATCTAATGAACTTCTAAAAGATGAGCAACAAATTAAAAATGAGGCTATCTTATTCTTTCCCAACCTTCTTACCAAACTGTTCAATCAGGAACCTAATGTGGTTGGGAAAGAACACAATTTTTTACATTTCATTTGAAAGATACTTATTATAGATTATAATTGTTTTTTATCTTGGCTCTATTCACATTGAAAGAGGTCAAAACTACAATTTTTGCACTTTCTCGAGACAAAGCTCCCAGGCTAGATGATTTCACTGCCCTATTCTTTTAGAAATACTTATATTTTTTGGGAAGAGATATCTGATTAGATCTAGAAGAATCTCATAGGAACAACACAATATTAAAAGAGCTCAAGATCACTCATATAGATTTTATACCGAAATTCAAAACCCCCTCCTCATTTGCAGATTTTAGACCTATCTTACTCTACAATATCATTTATACTTATTTTCTAAAGCTATTACCCAAAGGCTTGCTAAACTCATTCCAAGAATAATCTTAGAGGAACAAGGTGGTTTTGTTTCGGGAAAATATATGGCCAAAGGGGAAACAATATCTCATAAAATATTACACTCAATTCATCAAGAAAAAAATCCAACTATGATCATGTAAAATTAGAAGTGATGAAGGCCTATGACAAAGTAATTTATTGGGATTTTAATCAAAGGTTTTTGTAAGACTAGGGTTTGCTAAAAAATGGTGCAAATGGATTCTTTCCTATCTCAAATCAACTAAATTTGTATTCCTCATAAATGGCTTGAAAATAATAATGCATACAAAAGATAGGGAAGAAACCAATGTTGAAGAGAGAAAGAAGTATATCCTTAGGATGAAGAAGATGTAGCTATTCAATCCGATGTATACCCAGATGTGAAGAGAAGAGAGATGGCTCCATAAGTACTTGATCTTGTAGAAATTTGAACAAAGGCCTTGCAGGTTCTCGGTCCTATAGAAAGAAAGAGCTTCACAAGTTCTTAGTCCTACAAAGGGAGTGCCATAGGTTATCAGTCCTATGAGGCTCAACATGAAAGGAATCCATAAGTGCTCGGTACTGAAGATTTTGATGCAAATGAGCCTTATAGGTTCTCAGTCCTATGAGGCAAGCTTGATGAGGTGCTTATCCTACAAGGAGATATTGGTGTGAAGGAGCTCACCAAGTTCTCATTCCTATAAAGCAAGATTGATCAAATAAGCATGTGGCTATTGCAAGCTACACTATAGGACAATCATAGAAAAGATAGGTCTAGTTAGGCTACCCCCAAGCTATATGTGAAGATAAAACATAGGACTAATCGGGTTTCCCTGAAGATAGATGTTAGATATAATATATCATAAGATGCCATAGATTCATTTGAGAAGAAGGCTTTCAAAGGGGTCCCTTCGGCTAGGAACCCTTGAAGACACCAAGGGGGGCATTCAAAGGAATGCTCCAATTGAAAGATAGAGAGAAGAGAGGGTGTCCTTAAGAAGGATGCACATCTCCAAAATTAATTATCACTACCCCTAGGATACAAGGGAGGAGAAACATTCAAGAAACTACTATTTTGTTACCATAGGAAGAGTATGGTTGCACACAATAGTGTACACCATAAATCACAATGAGTAAGTAAAGCTACAAATTCCACATAATTATGTGCAGCAACATAATGGAAGGGAGGTGTAAGAATCTCGTGAGAAGATGCTTAGAATGGATAGGATAGAGGTAGACCTCAATATCACTTGTCATTTAAAGAAGAGGCAAGTGCATCAAAAAATGGATGAGTGATGATACCAGAATCAAGAAGTTGTATATTTTCCTTCAAGGCCTTACATTCACTAGTGGAATGGCTAGACACTCAATCATATGCATAGAAATAATATTTTTCTTTATCATGCTTATGATATTTTTTATGCATAGGAGGAGGAAAAGTAATCAAGTGGGCCTTTGATAAGCCTCAACAAGATAAAATCTTTCTTAGATAGAGGATGAGGAGCAAGAAGAAACCTTTTCTCTTGTGAAGAAGAGTTTGACTACTCAAAAAAAGAAGACATGAAGAGAGTAGACAATGGAGTATGAATCAATTCAAATTTGAGCAACCAAGCCCTAAATTATGCTTATGAGGTACACATTCTATAGGGACCTAAATGCCTTATTCATTACACCCACAACCTTTACGCACATAGCCATATTTAGAGGAAAGTTTATAACCAGGGCCATAATGTGTCCGCAAATCTGGAGAAGGAGAAGCATCTTCATAGAGAGAATTAGTCCAACAATGGGGATTATACTCCTCTACGGGATCACCATCAACATTTTTGATAGGATTTCAAACATTAGCCTTCTTAACAGAAGCATGATCATCTTCCTCAAAAGGGGAAGGATCAACATTAAGAACATTGTACAATTTGCGTTCACCTTACCTTGTGATATAGAAGAATAGTCATCTTTGATAGTGGGTTTGGATGATGTTATCAAAAGGTCTAAGTGGATTGGGTCAAATTTATTATCCCTAATGAAGGATGATGTAAAGTATAAAGAGCCCCAATCATCACCAAGGCATGTATTTTCTTGAGAAGATGTAGAAGGAGTAGACTTAGGATTCCTAGCTTCAAAAGGATCTTCTTTAGGGACAACCATATCAAGAGTATCCTTTGCAACAAATAGTGGTGGAGTACACGTCAAGACATTGGAAGACACTAAAAATATAATAATTTAAAGACTAGGCACAATCGAGGCTTGACCGGTGTAATGACAAAAAATGTACTCCCTAATATGTTGCCTTGATTTAGTGTTGTAATGTGTTTAACTCATTCAAATTAGGTCGTGGTCCCTTATAAACTAAATGAACTTAATTGTACCTTATTTAAGGTGTTGTAAAGTGTTGTACCACACTTTCACACTGTAGTGTAGGAAAATGCATACTGTTGCATTTTCACACTTGTTTGGGCCCACCTTACTTTGTTTATCCTTATTTAGGTGTTCAATGGTTCTATTTTGCATCCACAAGCCTAATAAATTACATCTTTTTTCTAGCTAATCTCGACAAACATCAATGGATAAATGCTAATTTAATGATTCTGTCTGAGTATCCCTGATTTATGGGTTGAGTCTAAGATGCAACCTAGGTCATCTTTTTCCCCCAAAGGTCTTGGGACCCTGATTTCAAATGTACCTTAAATGGGCACCTTTTTGGAGTCTATGCCCCAAGTTTTAGGACTTGGGACTAAGACACCACCTAGGGTGTCTTACTCCCCCTTAAGCTATTTTTGGGATGTAATTTCAAATTCTAGCGAGATTTAGCCTCCTTTAATTAATGAATTTATATGTCATCTTGTTGTGGTGTTATTTCAGGATATTAAGCATGAATAATTATAAATACATGGTTTATTCATTCATTTTCATCATAGCAACTTGAGCATTAATTCCTAAGGAAATTTTATAAGATCAAGATAAATTCATCAAGCATTTGGATCCATCATCAAGATTCAAGAATCATATCAAGGAGATTGTTACATCATGTGTGTTTTTGAGCTAACATTTGTGAGGTAGGGTTTTGATTCAAACAAGCAATTCGAGTCAAGATCTATCAATCATTAAAGAATTTCGAGATCTATATCCAAGCTATCCATTTCACACAAGTTTGAAAACTTCATATCAAGGGTTTTCTGAGTTGTAAAATTGCATGTTATTCATTCACCATTTCACTCTATTTCATTTCATTCCAAGGTTTAATTACCAACAAGGGGTTTGACCAAGGAAAACCCCCATTTATTAATAATCAACAAGTTTTTGCCCTCTTGTATTTTTTTATTGTAGATTTAGGTTGAAAACTTGAAGATAATTTGAAGTGAAAAGTTGCAAAGTTGCATTGCAAATTTTTCATCTTCACAGAAACTCACCTATAGGCTAGATTCAAAAATTTCAGAATCTGAGATTAGAGAAGAAGGAAGTGCAGATGTTGGACCTCAGGACCACATTCAAAGATTTCAGAAATTCCATACGAGACTAAGTCACCACCTAGGGAGTCTTAGTCCTCCTAAGGGTATTTTATAGAGATTCTTTGAGATTTGATTCCGGCATCCGAAGATTCTACATTTTCCCTAAAAAACAACAACAGGACTAAGTCATTAGTAAGGGCATATTAGTCCTCCATAACACTTTTTGAAAGCTTCTTTTCATTTCCATAATCCTCATTACATTTATAGAACTCCCAAGTACACATACCCTAACTTGTTACATAATTTCATCATTTACATCATTCATTTAACTTGCATTACTAGGTTTTGTGGGTTGAATTCTAAGTTGTCTTTTCCAAGCTTTTTCTTGGCGGTGAACCATTTAAATCCAAAAATAACCCTTCCTAGGTCTTCCTTGTTGAGAATTGACTCACCCTTGAGGTTGATAGTCAACCCAATTAGGATGCCTAGGACCTTATTGAATGACCATAAGAGAAAGGTGGTAGCATCACAAGTTTTCCCCATGGTTCATTTTGGTGAACTTGACATCTTTGAGCATTCATTTTTTGATTTGGAGTCCATTAAAGTCCTAGATCAAGGTTGCATTCATTCTTGCATTTCATCTTGCATTAGTAAAATTGCATCTAGGGTTTCTCATATTTACATTAGTGAAGGTGCATGTAGGTTGCATTTTTTCTTTCTTGCATCATCTTATCTCATTGAAAAACTAAAAAGTGCATTGTTAATCATCTTAATTTCATTTACAAACAATCTTATTGTATTCAAAACTTAAAAAATACATTCAACTTTGCATTCAATTCCTTGTCGCTAGTTACTTTTTCTTGTATTCATTTACATAGTTTTCTATTTCCGAACACCAAGTCCTTGAATAGACAACCTATGAAAACTATAGATAATCCATAATTTGATTTTTTTTTGCAAACACCTCTACTAGGAATAAAACTCCCTTCCTGGCATCTTAGTCCCTCTTAGGGTTTCTGGCTCAAAATCCTCTCTTTCTTGTTTGCTATCTGTTCCAGTCCCTAGAACCTCAAAATCACATTAGTAGGACCAAGATTCTCTTACTGGCATCTTAGTCCCTATTAACTTTGACTTTCTAGTTTTTTAGGGTTTGTAGGTTTTTTTTGTGCTTATTTTTGATACCTTTAGTTTTTTGTTTCAATTTGTAGAATTGTTGTTATTCCAATATCTTTCATTTCAAGTGTAATTGTAAGCATATGATATTGTGTTCATTGCACTTGCTTTGGTTTATCCCTTGCATTATTTTTATGACTTGTTGTACTACTACTAATAATGTGGTTAGATGAAGTGTGAGACTCATGGCATCCACAATAAAATACTCATTGTTGATCTTGGGTTATCAATTTCTCTTACTCATAGTGTTGGTATTAGTTCACTAGGTATGGACCATACCTTTGATACCTCTTTTCCTATGCCTAACTTACCTACAAGTGTTATGCCAAGTGTTCAAACAATGGTTGATCATATCCCTCAAGAAAACAAAATGAAAATGCATGAAGAATTAGCCCATTTACTAGATAGCATGAGTACTTAAAACATTTCAAACATTGTTATACCTACCATAAATAGTATTCACCATATTATGGAAAGTGATGAAGGACTGGAATTTGTGTGTAACATTGCTCAAATATTTGGAAAAAACCTTCCTTCCACCACTAATGGTGCTCAATCTTGAAACAATGTGCAAAGCCAAGGAGGAAATCAAACTCCTTCCTCTTCAACCATAACCTCAATTCTCACCTATACCAATCCTCAAGTGACCACAATGATGCAACCAAATAGCAATACCCCTCCTACCTCAAACATTTCCACTAGTGCTCCTTATACTTATGTGGTATCTAATATTGTGTCTCCTCCCATAAGAAATCCATTCACTAGTCCTTCCAACACATACACACCACCACCATATTCGCCTTTTTCTAAAACCATAATAAATGTTCCTATCATTAACGACCTTTTACAAATCCTTTCATCCATTCAACATCAAGTTTCTACCATAAATCAAAATAAAAATGGTCCACCTTCATACTATGTCAAAAGTAACCCATTATCTTTGGAGATATTGAGAACTCTGGTGCCACAAGGTATAGAGATCCCTAGATTTGAGAAATATTGAGGAAAGGGAGATCTTGCTAATCATGTTAATGCCTTTACTACTTTGTGTAGTGACTTTATCCTTGAGGACAAAATTTTGGCTAAGCTTTTCCCCCAATCCTTAAAATACATTTTCTTAGACTATTTTTTTGCATTACGGAATAGCTCAATTCATTCATTCAATGAACTTGCTAAAGGATTTATTAACCATTTCAAAGTGCATATGGTTCCAAAAATAACATTAGCTGATTTGATGAGATGTAAGAAAAAATGAGGGTGAAAGGTTACTAACTTTATTTCACGTTACCAATCACTTTATTCCCAAATTAGTGTGAAGATTCCTGATTCTCACCTTCAAAATATGTTCATAGAAAATTTACAAAGAAAGATAAGAGAAATGCTTACCATGATGAAATTCCCTTCCTTCATGCACTTATGTACTACCCTTGGAGACTATAACAATTTGATAGGTAGTTGTGAACCTAAATCCACCTCTACCTAGCCTAAAAAGTTTGAAACTTCAAACCAAAACTCCTACCAGCCTTTCAGAAGACAAAACAAAAGTTTCATCCAACTAAATCCTACCTCCCAACCCACCCAACAAGTTGACACCCAAGTAGCTGATAGAAAGAAGACTAATCCTTATATCTTTGGGGATCCACAAATGAAATTTACTCCCTTACTCGACACACTTCAAAACATCATGACTCAACTATTAAACAAGAACATTCTTACATTACCTCTTGTTCAATCTCTTTACCCTAGCAAGTTGTTACCTCCAATTTTTAGACACAATTCCTATTGTTCTTATCACCAACAAAAAGGACATGATACAAAACATTTCAAGCATCTTAATCATCTTGTGCAAGACCTCATTGATTCCAATCATATCCAAATTGGAGGTGTGAATGATAAGGGCAACAAATCCATAGCTCCTCCTAACCAAAAATTGCAAATGTAATGAATGTTGACATAGATGATGATAAAATGAGCAATAAAAAATAAAATCCTATGGATACTATTGACCAAAGCCCTATTAATACAATGAAAGTAGTGATTGATATTGAGCCTCGTAAATAGCAAACCAAAATTCCCATTGATATTACTTTCTCCTAGAAAGAAACAATAAAAAATGCACCTGATGGTCCTCTTTACATAGCTAATAAAATCAATAATAGGCCCACTCTTGGGATTTTAATTGATCCCATATACATGGAGAAAATTTGATTACAAAAAAACTATTATATGTGCATGAACTTATGCAAAATAGATATGATAAACCAAAAGCATGGATTAAAACACATGATAGTTTTTCTCATGCTACAATGGGCTTGATCACACTCCCTTTATAAGTAGGACCGAAGAAATCAAATTTATCATTCTCTATCATCTCTAATTTGGATCATTTTCATGTGAAGTTAGGCTACAAATGTCTTTACTCCATGAATTTTGTCCCATCCATTGTCCATAAGTGCTTAAAGTTTCCATTTGGAAATGAAATATTCAATGTGAAACTTAGTGGCTTTAGCCCTCTACCCTTCTATGGAAATTTTTCCTTAGATTATTTTTGGCCCAAGCCCATGGAACCTATATGACCTCATGAGGAATTCCTTTTCCTATCCTACCAAAATTTCAAACCAAAATGCATAGCCAAATTATCCCTTGATAATTTTCCTCCACCGATGCTTGAACCTCTGCCACTTGAAGAAAATAATATCAAGCCTAAAGCCCTTCCAGCAAACCAAAACCTATCCATCAAAAATACTTTACCTATTTCTTACAAGAGACCAAGAGAGAACCAAACAAGTCCTAATGTGCCTCCTAAGAAAATTTATAAAGCCAAAGAGAAAGTGGTTGAACAACCTTCCATGGTTTCTTTCATTCTTCCCTCACAAGAAGAAAAGGAACCTATGGTTGACCAACCCACTCCTACACAAACACAACTTGAAAACCATAATAAAATAAATTGAAATGCTAGAGAGTGTAGGCATAGACATTGTGCTATTGCTTGAAAGATGAATGCAAAAAACAACAATGAAAATAAAAATATGAACTTGGTAGAAGCAATAAATAATGAGCCTCCTCCATTATGAGAACAAATATATCCTATTTCTCCAACACAACAAGGATCAACACATTCTATGGATATTATCATTTGCCCTCTAGTTGTGGTTAACTTGGATGATGATGAACAAATACCTAAAATTGATGAGGAGGTGCATAATGAATTGAACACATTGTTTTCCTCTTCTATGAGCTTAAACGAGAATTCTCCTAAGAAGAGTGTTGAACTTGGTGATGGTCCTAGTTTGGAACTTGCTATTGTCCCTTTTACTAGTTGTCTTCCTTCAATATATAATAAACATGACTGGGATGAGGATGACCTGCTTTAGGTTGACTTGCATGTACCTTACTAGTCTTTTACATTATTTATTTTTCATTTTCTTTTGAGTTATTACAGGTGCATGATGTGATCCCCCATGATATTCTCTCTCTTTGTGCATTCCTCTATTTGTACCTTCACTCTTCTATATGTCGTAATCTTTATCCTTTTCATTGATCTTTTCTTTTCATTTTCATTTGTCTTGTGTTTTCCTTTTGGGGATGATGCAAGGCGTCGAGACACCCTATGTCTCTTGCATGTTGACCCAAAATATTTTCATTATATTTTCTTTTACTTTCATGTTTGTCTTATGTTTTCCTTTTGGGGATCACGCAAGGCATCGAGACACCCTATGCCTATTCCATGTTGACCCAAAAGGTTTTTCATTTTGTTTTCTCTCTCTTTGTGTCATTCTTCGAGTTCTATGCGTATTTGGGGAATGTTGACAGTTTTGAGCTCTCTAATATCATTGTAGAAAAGAATGATACTGACCTCGAAACCATACATCCCTTATGTGTTTTTGGGGGGAAAACCTCTTTTTCATTCTCTTTTTCATGTTTTTCTACTTTAAAGTAATTTCTCACATCATGGTGTTTAGCAATTTCTTTAAAGTGGGGCATACATTGGCATTATTTTGACATGGTTTCATTTGCATTTTTCTTTTTCATGTTCCTTAATGTGGTTTTCTTACTTCATGCGATGTGTTTTCCTCTTTGTGGTGACATTGGGAGTAATATCCTTTAAGATCTTGATCTATCTTAGCATATTACATTCTTCTTAGTGGTGATGCAACAAACTGCATTCCCTAAGTTGTGAATCTTTTATCCTTTGATTAGTCCTCTCTTGGAGACATTAGGAACAATTTCCACTAATATTAAGACATCGCATGAATTAATAAAAATCCCTTCAAACATCCCTCTTTCTTGTTGTGTTGCATCTTTTGTACCATAATAAAGTCATGGAGGTATGGCTTTTATATGGTCCCTTGGGGCTCACCTAGTGAACAACTAGCTTCACTAGCCATTGTGAGAATGCATTTTCTTTTCTTCCCTTATCATAGGCATGGGGGTATGACTTTGATATGGACCTCTTGGGGATCACCTATTGAACAACTAGCTTCACTAGCCCTTGTTAGCATGTGCTTTTATTTGCATAGTGGACAATGCATTCCACTTGTAAACCTTTTTAGAAAAATAGCCTAGACCCGGTCCACAACATGTTGAATTCCCAGTCGAAGATTAATTCATTGCATTTTTCCTTTTTCCTTCATTTGATGGTGTATGTTTATGATCTCATTATGGCTTCATATATCATCCACAAGCATGTTCCTTTGCTCCTATGTTGGTTTTCCATTGTAATTGATCCTAGGGGCTTGGCCACCCTCTTGATCATTGCCATCCTATCTTACTAGAATTTGTATATTTTAACCTCTCTTGATTGTGTGGTTGGCTACTTTAGTGTGATTTTGAAGTAAGTTCATCCTCTCACTAAAGTGGGGGCCAAATGTAGTGTAGGAAAATGCATACCCTTGCATTTTCACACTTGTTTGGGCCCACCTTTCTTTTTTTATCCTTATTTAGGTCTTAATTGGTCCTATTTTGCATCCACAAGCCTAATAAATTACATATTTTTTTGACTAATCCTAAAAAACATCAATGGATAAATGATAATTTAATGATTCTATCTGAGTGTCCCTAATTTTTGGGTCAGGACTAAGACACCACCTAGGGAATCTTTGTCCCCCAAAGGTCTTGGGACCCTAATTTCAAATGTACCTTAAGTGGGCCCCTTTTTGGAGTCTATGCTCCAAGTTTCAGGACTTGGGACTAAGATGCCACCTAGGGCATCTTAGTCCCCCTTAAGCCTTTTTCAAGATTTAATTTCGAATTCTTACGAGATTTATCCTCCTTTAATTAAATAATTAATATGTCATCATGTTCTGGTGTAATTTTAGGATATTAAGTGTGAATAAGTATAAATACAAGGTTCATTCATTCATTTTCATCATAGCAACTTGAGCATGCATTCCTAAGGCAAGTTTATGAAATCAACAGCAATTCATCAAGCATTTGGAGCCATCATCAAGATTCAAGCATCATATCAATGAGATTGTTGCATCATGTGTGTTTTTGAGCTAACATTTGTGATGTAGGGTTTTGATTCAAGCAAGCCATTCAAGTCAAGATCTATCAAGCATTCAAGCATTTCAAGATCTATATCCAAGCTAGTCATTTCACACAAGGTTATAGACTTCATAGCAAGGGTTTGGTGAGTTGTAATATTGTATGTTTTTCATTCATCATTTCCCTCCATTTCATTTCATTCCAAGGTTTAATTGCCAACAAGGAGTTTAACCAAGGAAAACCCCCATTTACTAACAACCAACAAGTTTTTACCCTCTTGTGTGTCTATGAACGCAGATTTAGGTTGAAGACTTGAAAATCATTTCAAGTGAAAATTTGTAAAGTTGCAAAGTTGTATTGAAAATTTGTCATCTTCACAAAAACTCACCTATAGGCCAAATCCAGAAGTTTCAGAACTTGAGATTAGAGAAGAAGGAAGTGAAAAATCTAGACCTTAGGACCACATTCAAAGATTTCAGAAATTCCAAATGGGACTAAGTCACCACCTAGGGCATCTTAGTCCTCACAAGGGTATTTTTTAGAGATTATTTCAGATATGGTTCTAGCGTCCAAAATTCTGCATTTACCCTAAAAAATAGTTGCGGGACTAAGTCAATAATAAGGGCGTCTTAGTCCTCCATACCACTTTTTGACAACTTCATTGCATTTCCAAAATCCTCATTACATTTCCAAAACTCCCAAGTACACATACCCTAACTTTGTAGTGCATAATTTCATCATTTGCATCATTCATTTAGCTTGCATTATTAGGTTTTGTGAGTTGAATGCTAAGTTGTCTTTTCAAAGCTTTTGCTTGGTGGTGAACCCTTCAAAACCAAAAAGAACCCTTCCTAGGTCTTCCTTGTTGAGAATTGACTCACCCTTGAGGTTGATAGTCAATCCAATTAGGATTCCTAGGACTTTATTGAATGACCACAAGAGAAAGGTGGTAGCATCACCATTTTTTCCCATAGTTCACACACTAATATAGGGTTTTATTAACTAATGGGACTTTCTTATGCCTTAATTGGCCTTATTTTGCATCCATAGGCTTTAATTAATACATATTTCTGAGGATAATCCTGACATAAACTAGCATCTAATCATAATTTAGGTGTATTTGGATTGTATGGCCCGGATTTAATGATTTGGGACTCATACACCACCTTGGGCGTATGGCTCCCACCTAAGTTTTGGGGGTTCGATATTGATTTCACATGAATCTAAGATTTTCTTGAAAAAATGTGTCCCATAGCCTAGCCTAATGGAACTCATATGCCACTTCTAGCATATGAGTCCTATGTGGCCTAAAATTAAATTAAATTAAAATTCTTGGTGGGATTGTACCTTCCTAGATCTAATGTTGTCTTGTAGTGTTGTACTTTAAATAAATTTGGAATAAACAAGTATAAACACAAGGTTATTTCACTCATTGTTTTTACCTAACATGAAATCAAGTGACCTAAGCTTTCAAGTATTCATGCATTCTAGCAAAATTTTAGTTCACAAGAGCATTCAAGAGTCTTCAAGATTTGATTATCAAGTATTTTGGATCACAATTCAAGTATCAAGCATCATGTCAAAGTCATCATGCATCATGTTTATTTTTGAGATAACAATTGTGATGTAGGGTTTCATGATTCAAGCTACATTCAATTCAAGATCTATCACATTCAAGCAAGAGTCAAGATATACATCCATTGGATCCACTCCATTGATGTTTGCAACACTTTATTTCTAGGGTTTGGTGAGTTGAAACATAGCATTTGTTCATTCATCATTCCTCCTTTCTATTTTATTTCATTTCAAGGTTTGATTACCGAAATGGGGTTTGACCAAGGAAAACCCCTTTCCAATAAAAAAACAACACTTTTCCCTCTCTTTAGTGTGTGATTTGCATATGTACGCTGAAGAACTTATAAGGAGAAAGATTGGAAAGAAGTTGTTAAAGTTGTAAAGTCATCAAACTTATCACCATGTTTAGAGGATCATTGGAGGACAACTACAAAATATAATATTCCAATTCAAATATCGAAACTAGGTTAGGGAGACAAGAAAGGGATTGAATAGAAGATTGCGATCCTAATCTTTCTAAAAATCCAAACTAGATTGATACATCACTTCTAGTGTATGAGTACTAGTATAGCCAAATTTATAGTTTTCAGGAGTTCCAAACTTTTCTTTGGTAGATTTTTGTTCCTCCCCAGTAACCCTAATCTGGGACTAAATCACCCAACCTAGTGTATGAGTCCCAGTCTACATTAATTTCAATATTTCCAGCATTTTAGGACTTTATTCAAGTTGCTACAAATTTCCATGTCCAGTTCTCTAGTCTGTCATCTTTCTATTTTGTTTACATACATTTCTAGGTCATTTATTCTAGTCTTTCATATCATTAAGTTTCACAATTAGATCTTGCATATTATTTTTCTTTCCAAGACTTAGCTTTGTGATGAACCCTCTTTTAGTCTCTAATCATATCCTAGGACACCCTATTGCAAGATATCTTTCTCCTACTTCATCTTTGGATTGAAATCTCTATGGTTTCCTTGAATGTAATAATAGCAAAATAGGAACCCCTCATTGTGCTTCATCATGTAAAAGGTGGAGAACCTTATTTAAATCAGTACATTTTTGTGATATAACATCTTAATTCTAATTTGGAGTGCATCATCATCCTAGATCTAGCTTGCATTAACATTGCATTAGGTTTTGTATTAGTTAATTGCCATCTAGGGTTTCTAAATCTTGCATTAGTGAAAGTGAATACAAGTTGCATTTTTGTGTCTTGCATCACTAAAATTAAATTGAAATCTGAATTTTCACTTAGCCTAGACATCATACAAACCAAAATCTCAACTTTCACTTAGATTTTTTAAAAATCTTTGCAAACACCCTAAATCAAGACTCATACACCCCTCTAGGCGATTTAGTCCTAGTTCAATTGGTTTTGCCTGATTTCTAGGTATTCTATGGTGATCTTTATTCAACATTCAAACCTTTGAAAAACCATATTTGATACTCATACACCCCTCTAGGTGATTTAGTCTCGTTTTAGATTTTAAATGACATTTTACAGCATTAAATTCTCTATTTCTATGTTTTTTTGCTAATGTTAGTTATCTATTTCAATTTACAATTTTTTTGTAACTGTCATTTTATTGAATTTAGCTTAATTTCCTTTTGAATCAGAATTAGATGATAGCACTTATGCTATGTTTGTTGAATCTTGCATTTCCTTGATTATCCCTTGCATGAGCTTTTCTACTTGGTTTCTTATTTCTAATACTATAGTGAGACGAAGTTCGAGACTCATGTCATCCCATGATATGACAATCGTCATTGATCTTGGGTTATCTAGCTCTTTCACTGCTAGTGTTGACTCTAGTTCACTACGTATGGACCATACCCTCAACAACCCTCTATCTTCAAGTAATGTGACACATGTTGAAACAATGGTTGCTATTATTCCGCAAGAAAACATAATCCAAATTCATGAAGACTTATGAAACCTACAAAATCAAATAAGTATTGAGAACATATTAGCCACTATTATCCCTACAATAGATAATATACATCGTATGATTGAAAGTGAAGGAGTTGATCTTATGCATAATATAATTCATATTTTTGGACATCTTACCTCAACCACTAGTTGTCATTTACCTTCAAACAATTTTACAAGCCAAGGAGGAATTCAAATTCCTCTCCACATGAGAATTACCTCCATCCCTACCTATACCAACCCTCAAGTCACAACAACGATGCAACCTACTAGTAATGTGATTCCTTGGATATTTCTTCTAGCATCCCTATAAACTTTGTGGCATCACATGTCATATCTCCTACCACTTTACCTCCTATAATCATTCCATTCACTTTCCCCTTGAACGCATACACACCTCTTCCTTACTCACCTCCATCTCAAAATGCAAACAATGATCCTCTCATAAATCATTTTTTTCAAACCATTTCATCCCTTCAAAAGCAACAAGTTTCCACCATAAACCAAAATAAAAATGGCCAACCTGCATATTATGTCAAAATCAATCCCTTATCCTTGGAGATATTGAGAACATCGATACCACAAGGTATAGAGGAGCCTAGATTTGAGAATATGGGGGTAAGGAGATCCTTCTAACCATGTTTCTTTGTATACCATCTTATGTAGTGACTTTATTCTTGAGGATAAGCTCTTGGCTAAGCTTTCCCTAGATCCTCAAAGGATACCACCTGAGAATAGTTTTCCTCGTTACCGAACAAATCAATTATTTCATTCAATGAACTTGTTGAGGTATTTATAAACCATTTCCAAGTGCATATGACTCCTAAGATGACATTATCTGATTTGATGAGATGTAAGCAAAAAGAAGAAGAAAATATTACTGACTTTATTTCACACTATCATTAGTCTACTCCCAAATCAATGTAAAGATTCATGACCCTCACCTTCAAAGGATGTTCATTGAGAACCTGTAAAGTAAGATACAAGACATGCTTACCATGATGAAGGTTCCCTCCTTTGTGCACTTGTGTACTTCCCTTCATGATTATCAAAATTTGGTTAGTAGTCGTGAAACAAAATACACCTATAGTCGACCTGAGAAATCTAGATGCACAAACCAAAACAATTACCAACCGTTTAGAAAATAGAAAAGAGGCTTCCTTCAACTAAATCCCCCTTAGAAAACAACTCAAAATGTTGATACCCAAGTGGTTGCTATAAGGAAGACAACTCCTTTCACATTTGGAGATCTGACTAGACAGTTCACTCCCTTACCCGATACCCTCCATAACACAATGCCACAACTTTTAGAATAGAATATGATCACCTTACCTCTTGTTAAGACTCTCAATCCTAATAATCCTTTAACCCCAAACTTTAGATCAAATAATTATTTCCATTATCACTGATAAAATGGACATGACACGGAACATTGCAAGCATCTTAAACATCTTGTGCAAGATCTCATTGATTTTGGTCATCTTTCAGTTAGTGGTGTTAATGATCAAGGAAATAAATTTGTTGCCCCTCATAACTAAAATTCACAAATCTTTACCAACCCTATGCCAAAACATGATATTTCATTTGTCAAAGCTAGTGAAACGTCAAAGAATGATGTGACTAATATTGACACATATGATGAGAACATGGATACAATTCAACAAATTCGTATGGATACCATTGAACAAGGTCCCATGGATAATAATAAAAAAGGTTTGATTGTGTTGATCGAAACTCAACCTCATAAGGGCTAAACCAAAAAGCCTCTTGACATTGCTTTATCTTCTAAAGATATACTTAAACATGCACCTAATGGTCATATTCACATAATCAATCGAATCTATGAGAAGCCCACTAATGGGATATCAATTGATCTCATCTATGGAGAGAAAGTGATCACCTAGGAATTCTTACTTGTGCATGAGATCTATCAAAAAACATATGATAAACTGAAAGCATGGATAAATATGAATAATGGTTTCACTTGCCCTATGATGGGATCAATCACCTTACCTTTACAAATAGGATAAAAAAAACTAGATGTATCATTATCCATCATTTTGATGTGAGATCAATTCCATGTGAAGCTTGGTTACCCATGGCTACACTCCATGAAAGTTGTCTCGTTGGTTATGCATAAATGCCTAAATTTTCCCTTTGACAATGAAATATTTACCATGCACCACAATGGCTTTAACCCTTTGTATTCTCATAGGAAATTTTCATTATATTTATTTTAGAATGAGCCTATGGAACATATTAAACCTCGTGAACACTTTTTTTTCAAATCCTACCAAAATTTCAAGGCAAAATGCATAGAAAAACTATCCCTTACAAACATGCCTCCATCTATGATTGATCCTACCATCCTTAATGAAACCTTGATTGAACCTAAATAAATTCCAAAAAACCAAGACCAAAATAAGACAAATCTTTTTCTTATTTCCTACAAAAGACCAAGGGATGATGAAAACAATCTCATCACATGTCCTAAAATAAAAAAAGTTTACAAAGCTAAAGAGAAATGGGTTTAACAACCTTCCATGGTTCCTCCTCTTAGGGAAGAAAAGAAACCTATGGTTAATAAACCCACTCCTACACAAACACAACTTGAAATTCATACTAAAAGAAATAGAAATGCTAGAGAGTGTAGGCATAGATGTCATTATCTTTCTCAGAGGTTAAACGAAGAGACAAATAAAGAAAATCAAGATCAAAACTTGACTGAAGCAATGCATGACGAGTCTCTCTCACTACAACAAAATGATCCTATACCGCAACTCCAATAGGAGCTAAACCATTCTTTATACATTATTAGTCAACCTCCTGTTGTGATTAATTAAGATGACAATGATGAGATTGCTAAAATAGATGAAGAGGTGCATAATGAATTGAACACATTGCTTTCCTCTTCTATGAGCTTAAATGATAATTCTCCTAAGAAGAGTGTTGAACTTGGTGATGACCCTAGTTTGGCACTTGCTATTGTCCCTTTGGCTAGTTTTCCACCTTTTGTATATACTGAACATGATTGGGATGTGGGCGACCTGCTAATAGGCTGACTCACATTTGCCTAATTAGTCTTTTACATTATTTCATTTTTTATTTTGTGTAATCGCATGTGCATAATGTGACCCCCCATGTTGTTCTATTTAATGTATCTCTCTTTTTGTGACATTCCTCTATATGTACCTACATTCTTCTTTATGTCATAAATCTTTTTTTCCTTTGTCTTTTTATTTTTCTTATGTTTTCCTTTTTGGGATGACGCAAGGTGTCGAGACATTTAGGTCTCTTCCATGTTGACCCAAAAGCTTTCCTTTATCTTTTTCATTTGTCTTGTGTTTTCCTTTTGGGGATGATGCAAGGTGTCGATACATTAATGTCTCTTCCATGTTGACCCAAAAGGATTTTCTTTGTTTTCCCTCTCTTTGTGTTATTATTCTAGTTCTATGAGTATTTGGGGAATGATGAAAGTTTTGAGCTCTCTAAAAATATTGTAGCAATAACATATTGACCCCAAATCCATGGATCCCTCATGTGTTTGGAATTTTATTTTGTGGGAAACCCCTCTTTTCCTTTTCATGACATAGTTTCATTTGGAAACATATGACTTGGCATAGGGCTTTCCAAATTAGCTCTCATGTCTTCTTTATTGTTAGCATTTATCATTTGCTACTTTAAAGTAATTTCTCATAGCATGGTGTTCAACAATTTATTTAAAGTGGGGGCATACATTGGCATTATTATTTTGCATTTTACAATTCATGTTTCATTATGTAGACTTCTTAGTTCATGTGATGTCTCTTTCGCTTTGTGGATTCCATTGGGTGTGATGTCCCTCAAGAGAATGATATCTCTTAGCATATTATATTCCTCTTAGTGGCTTGAAGTGATACACTGCATCCCCTATGTAGTGAATCTTCTATTCTTTGATTGGTCCTCTCTTGGAGACATCAGGAAAGAAGCTCCCTAAGTTAATACCTTACATGAACTAAGCAAAACTCCTTTGAACATTCCCTATGTTGCATTTGCAATTTCTATTATATGGCCACCTTGCATGATAAAATTTGCATGCTTGTGGAGCCATCTTGTTTGTTCATGATTTTCAATTATATGAAGATTTTCTAGCCTCATGAAGCTTGAAGTTCTTTATTGTGTGGTGCCTTATCAAAGTTATCAGGAGGTATAGCTTTGGTCTGGTTGAAAGGGGAGCTGAACCTAGGCATGACTTTACTATAGCCACTTGCTTGTGTGTGTGAGCGCATACCAGTCATGTGTGTATGTGTCTCGCCTCTTTGGATACTCACCTAGTGGACAACCTGAAGTTCCATTGCCTTAGTGGGCGTGCATTTTTTGGACAAATAGCCTAGATCTTATCCACACCATGATGGAAAATTGGTTGAAGCTTGATCCACCCCTTTTTTTTTGTTTTTCCCTTTTATCTTTGGTAGTGTATTCTTGTGCCTGGTTGTTTCTCCTTATATCATTTTCATGAGTGTTCCTTTGTTCTTATGTTGGTTTGCCATTGGGTCTTGATCCTAGGTGCTTGATCATCCCTCTTGATCATTGTCATCCTGTCTAACTAGCATTGGTACATTTGAACCTCTTGATGCAATTTTGTCCACTTTAGTGTGAGTTTAAAGCAATTTAATCCTCTCACTAAAGTGGGGGCTAGATGTAATGATGTAAAATGTACTCCCTAATATGTTTCCTTGATTTAGTGTCGTTATATTTTTAACACATTCACATTAGGTCTTGGGCCCTTGTAAACTAAATCAACTTAATTGTGCCTTATTTAAGGTGTTGTAAAGTGTTGTACTACAATTTCACACTAATATAGGGTTTTTATTAATTAATGGGACTTCCTTATGCCTTAATTGGCCTTATTTTACATCCACAATCCTTAATTAATGTATCTTTCTGAGGATAATCCTAACATAAACCAACATCCAATCATAATTGAAGTGTTTTTGGATTGTATGACCCAGATTTAGTAATCTGGGACTCATACACCACCTTGGGCATATGGGTCCCACCTAATTTTTAGTCCTCGATCTTGATTTCACATGAATCTAAGATTTTCCTAAAAAATGTGTCCCATAGCCTACCCTAATGGGAATCATAGGCCACTTCTGGTGTATGAATTTTGTGTAGCCTAAAATTAAATTAAATTAAAATTCTTGGTGGGATTATATCTTCCTAGATCTGATGTCAGCTTGTAGTGTTGTAATTTCAGGAAATTTGGCATAAACAAGTATAAATACAAGGTTATCTCACTCATTTTTTAACCTAACAAGTAATCAACTGACCTAAGCTTTCAATTATTCATGCATTCTAGGAAAAAATGAGTTCACAAGAGAATTCAAGAGTCTTCAAGAGCTGATTATCAAGTGTTTTGGGGCATTTAATTCAAGTATCAAGAATCATGTCAATGTCATCATGCATCATGTTTTTTTTTGAGATAACAATTGTGATGTAGGGTTTCATGATTCAAGGTAGCATTCATTTCAAGATCTATAATATTCACACAAGATTCAAGGTCTACATCGATTGGAGCAACTCCATACATGTTTTCAGCCCTTTATTCATAGGGTTTGGTGAGTTGCAACATAGCATTTTGTTCATTCATCATTCCTCCTTTCTATTTTATTTCATTTCAAGGTTTGATTACCAAAACGGGGTTTGACCAAGGAAAACAATTTTCCACTAACAAAACAACATTTTCCTCTATCTTTAGTGTGTGATTTGCAGATCTAGGTTGAAGACCTTCTAAGGAGACAAATTAGAAAGAAGTTGTTAAAGTTGCAAATTCATCATAGTTGTGACCTTGTTTAGAAGATCATTAGAGAACACCTACAAAAGATAATCTTCCAATTTAGATCCCAAAACGAGGTCAGGGAGACAAGGCAAAGATTGAAGATTTGATTTAGATCTTGATCATCCAAAAAAATCAAACTAGATAGATATGCTACTTCTAGCATATGAGTTCCAGTACAATCAAATTTGCAATTTTTCAAGAGTTTCAGACTTGTGTTTTCTAGATTTTTGTTCCTGCCCAAAAACCCTAATCTAGGACTAAATCAACCAACTTGGTGTATGAGTCTCAGACTGCATTAATTTCAGTATTTCCAACATTTTAGGACTTCATTAAATTTGATATAGATTTCCAAGTGCACTTATTTAGTCTCTCAACTTTCTATTATGTTTACATACATTTCTAGGTCATTTATTGTAGTCTTGCATATCATTCAGTTTCACAATCAGATCTTGCATGTTATTTGTCTTTCTAAGCCCTAGCTTGGTGGTGAACCCCCTTTTAGTCTCTAATCAAACCCTAGGACACCATATTGAAATTTATCTTTCCCATACTCCATCCTTGGATTGAGATCTCTAGGGTTTCCTTGAATGTAATAATAACAAAATAGGAACCCCTCATTATGCTTCATCTCCTAAAAGGTGGAGCACCCTATTTCCATCATAAAAGTCAGTAGCTACCATCTCACATAAGTGTATGGCATTAGGTTCATCTCTTATTGTGACTACTTGATTATTATGAATGAATTTAATAGATTTGTGAAAGGTAGATGGGACTACACCCATAGCGTTAATCGTCGGTCTATCAAGAACAAGGTTATATGGTATTTTTTCTAACATAACATATACATGGTTGGGTATAGTAATGGGTACCAACCTTAAAGTCAAGAATATCATGCCTAAATTTTGTCAAACAATATTATCAAACCCACAAACAACAAGAGAAGAGGTAGCAAGAGAAGTTAAATAAATTTTAATTTTAGTCAATAGATCAATGCTACATACATTGAGCACCAAACTAGTGTCACCGATAGTACATATAATGCCAATGTTATTAATACTAACTATTACCATTAGAGGTTTTGCTTGCTTGTATACTTTCGAGGGCAGGAGATATTGTTGATAGAATGTAATATTTGGTGAATCCACACGAATATGAGCCATCAACACATTAACATCCATCGACCTAGTAGAAGAAGGCAAGAGGATATTTTTCAAGGATCCCTAAAGCATACCTTGATAAATTAGAGTAGTCTGAAGTAAATCTCAAAGTTAAATCTTAGTACCTGAGTAACACAAAGTTGATCTAGAAGATCATACTCACTTGGTTGCTTAGTTGTAGGTCTAGGTTCTTGAAGAAGGCTTGGTTGAGAAGTTTGTACAGAAATAGGTTGATTAAAATTTTATTTATTCATTCTAGTATTATAAGTATGGGTTACGACTTTATGCAAGGGAGCCTTAGAAAGATCGAGAGAGTCACTATTAAATAGAATTCCATTAATAGAAAAACTTATTTTAGGAGAAGGACTAGTTGAAGTCAGATAAATGACAAGTCTCTTATGTCGTTGAGGGGTGGCAGAGACATAGATTACATTTATAGATTCATCACAACTAATGGAAGAGTTATTTGAAGAAATATGCTCAACATCTATCCTAGGAGGATCCAATGTGAGAGGAGCTTTGATATTCACTAATGCAATGTCTCTAGAAGGGATTGCATTGGAATAAAGAGAAGGTAGAGTAACATTAAGAAAAGTATCCATGATTTCAGCTTCTTGCGCTAAAATATCCTTAGAAGGAATTTTAGGAGAGGGATCTATAAAGAACAATAAGAAGGAGAAAATAACTCTCTTTCACACGCTTGTAAGATAACTTCTTGAATTTTCCTGACAAAGCTAGAAAGAGATGACAGGAAGAAAGATATAAAATATATTTTGAAATAAATATATAGACAAGTTGACCAAAGAACATATTTTTGAAGGCTAAATCTTAGTTTTTTCCTTTTTTTTATGGAAGGGGTGTTCGCATTGAGTTTCAAAAATGTACAGAAGGGGGATTCACTACTCATGAGTCTCTTTGTTCTCAAAATATTCTGAGGGAACGAACTACCCTAAACTACCTCAAGGAATAATGTTGAGGTGATAGGATAAAAAGGTGAGAGTTCTAGAATTAGAAAGAGTAGGTCACATAGATTTTTTGGACAAACTAGCGAGATTTTGGCCAAAGGATGTCAATGTAGTGAATGGACAATAGTGTGACATGTTGGATTCTCAAAGGAATTTTGGCATCTTATATGGACTGAAAATAGAGAATGTCACAAAAACAATAGAGTGACTGCTTCTACTCTAACTGATAAGAAATCTTGGAATGCAAGAAAAATGATAGAGAATAATAGAACTAGAATAAAGTGAAATATAAATGATAAATTAAGAGAGTAAGGGATATAAAATGCTCAAAACAACCCAAGCAATGGAGCCTCAAACAAGGAAATATCTTCAATACCTGCACAAATAAGACTGAGGGAAAATGTTGGGCCTGTTTAGGGGTTTTTATCAATCAAACCCACATTTCGGTGTTCCCACCTTTATGAACAGTTAGACAGAGAGAAATAATAAGAAAAAATGAAATAAGTGCAAGAGTGATAACAACAAACCTCACTCAAGGAGGAGAACCCATATCACATAATAGAGATGCAATAGATAGGTGATGTGAGAAATCCAAAGATGCTCAAAGATACAAGACACAAGATAGATATCACTTGCAAGGCTTGAGGAATCTAAGGAGAGGGACAAAGCTATGAGAGCCAAGAGAGTTGCAAACAGTGTTTTAAGAGCATGAGAGTAATTTTGGGTAAACCCATAATACTAGTTTACAATTTCGTTGAGGAAGGAAAATTATAAAAATGCTTCGAAGAAAAATAATGGGTTTTTAAGGGTTCACTTGAAGGGGGGGTTTGCATGATCCCAAAAAGAGGTTTCCTCAAACACCCCTTTGAGGGAACCCCTTTGTGATGTCATCTATTTTTGAAACATTTTATTAAATGAAAACAAAGAAAAATATTAATAAAAGAGGGTTCGAGTGAACCCCCCTTCGCTCAAAGGGGTCAAGGGGGATTTGCTCGAATCCCCATTTTTTGCCCTTCCCCTTCTCCTCTAGCAATTTTTCATAGAATTTTTCCTTTCCAAGCTCAAGTTGAGGATGAAAATGGAGGAAACATTATAGACCCAACTACATTATGGTAGTCCTCAAAACAATCTATCCATAAAATATAATTTTAATATATTTTGGTTTTCACCAAAAGTCAAGGTCTTTGTTCTGCATATGTGGAAAAATAGTAGATTATCAAAAAAAATTCTGAAAAATATGTTCGTGCTAGGTATTGATGTCCTTGTTCTAGCAAAAAAAATTAAATTTTGATACATACAAAAAAAGTTATGTTGTATATGATCTTCTTATGTCTAAATTGTAATTGGTTTGGATTCAAAACTTAATTAAGAAAAAAATATCTAGTAAAATACTATGAAACCAAATGAACATACTAGATATCATAGTTACAAAGCTAAATTTGAAAAAATTTAAATTTTATCCTTCATAAAAAAAATTATGTTGTATTCGGTGAACATCACTTTGTAAAAAATATATATTTAGAATTTATAGACAAAATGTCACAAATCAATAGTTTGCATCATCTTCAAATTCCTCATGGTTTAGCAGTTATAGGTTCCTTAAAGTGAAGATTTAGTTAAAAAAAATTAGTTCAATGTCTAGTTTGGCCAAAAATTGTAAACCAGTATTGTGGGATCAACCCACCATATTGAAAAAACTCTAATGTGCATAGCCAATTATCACTCAACTAAAACTGGTACTCCCTTAAAAAAAATTTATTATCTTGTGTACTATCATCTACATGTCTATATACAATATGAACAAATATAACCATCTGCACTAAATTATAATATATTGGGATTGAATTTCCTCTTTTGGAGCAAGAGTATATTTTTTACAAAATCAACAACTAATAATATAGTTCTAATTGGAAATATTGTTTTACATGTATCAAATTGACCATCAAGACATCCATCATATTGAGAGTGTTTGACATATTTGGGTACAATATTATCTTTGAATCCTTTAATGAATGCACACACACTAACTTTTTCTATGATGAGCTTGTAACATTTTTCAAATTTTTCATCTTTTAAAGAATATTTAACATTTTTGAATCTTTTAACATCCACTAATTATTGTCCAAAATCATGTAAACTACTTTCATGCATAAATTCTCCTAACAATGAAGTTTGACACATCTATTGAATTATCAAGAAATACATGCATTTAAATAAAATAAGTGTCCATTACATGGTTCATAAAACAAAACTACTATAAACTGCTTGATTGTTTCAGGTGGCATATTAATACCACATCCCTACATAATTTTGTTAGTATGCAAAGTACAACATATATCAAAGAATATCATAATAATAACAAAATTGTACATGAATTTTATGAACACAAGAAATTCATTATTTATTAATTTTCACATACCAACGTTAATTTTTTTAAAATTATCTTGACTTATTCTAATATTTGGTAAGATTGAATCATCTGATTTTTTATAAAATCCAATTGAGACATATAGATAATAGATTTTTTGGATAAGGTGCTGGATATTTTTGATATGTGGTTGTCATTGATGTCAACACTATAGCCATTAATGTCTTTAAGGTTGTATATGTTGAGGATATTGAGAAAATTTTAATAAAATAAGTTTCAGGTTGTTGGGGATGCACAGTCAAGTTCAGTATGATGGCTAGCTCAGTATATTGATGATAAGAAGTTGTGGATTAAAGGTTTTTTTGACAAGTATATCTGGTTTATCCACATTAAGTTTCAGAGGTTCGAATGAAGATTTGATTAAGTTATGAGTATATGTGTTCTAACAGTTGTTTTGTTGCTTTAGTTGGTGTTCATGAAAGAAGATGATGTGATTCTAGTAGTCTGAGTTGTTGTGGATGCTTTTGTGGTGATTCATGATGCTTGTAGATGTTTCTAGGTCATTCTCTATCTATGTTTTTGGTATGCATTGATTGTTGTGCTCATGATTGGTGATTTTCTTCTATGATTTCATGTTTTTCATGATCATGGCTGACACGGTGATTGTAGCGTTTTGTGGATCTTTGAGGCATAATTGTTTAAGGTGTTTCGTGTTTGAGACATGTTGTTTTGGGTCCTTACTATGTTTTTCCCGACATTATTTGATTCACATTGATAAATTGTTTATTAATTTGGGCCGACAGTTTGTACACATTTCATATTTTGTTGGGCCGACATGTAGTTGATGTTATCCTTAATTGCATATATATATGATCTATTATTTATACCATTTGAGGGAAGTGGTGTGCGAGTGTTGTGTGTGAATAATGTTCTAATATTTCAAAGGAAAAAGTAAAGTGTGAAGAAGAGTGAGTAGAAGAAGGTGTTTATGTGCTTAACCGAAACTGTAATTAGACATTAGAAGATGCTATTTTCTCAGTTCAAGATCTTTCGGATGTAATCCGAATGTGAGTGTAAGATAGCAAGTATTCCTTTGGGCAGTGAGCTCTAGGCAATGTGCCTGAATGCAATTGCATTCCCCATTTATAATAATTTTAACAGAGTATAAACTTGTGGACTAACCTCCACCGTGGTTTTTCTCCTAACAGGGTTTCCATGCAAAATCTTGGTGTTATGTGTGTTCTTGATGTGGTGATGGTTTATGCTTTCATGTTTATTTATTAGATCTAAAAATAATCTTACTAAGTATAATTTATTTGACAACTCATTCACCCCCACCTCTCAGTTTTCTGCCCTTGTGCTGCCAACAATTGGTATCAAAGCAGGTTCCTCTAGAGAATCTTGACCGCTTGAGGTGATCCGGGATGGTGACACATAAGAAGGATAGTCTGAGATTTGATAGAACAAATTATTCTCTATGGAAGACTCGAATGGAGTGTCATCTGAGATGCATTGGTGAACCTTACTAGACAATTACAAACAATAGATATATTATCCCATAGAATGGTCCTTCTACTGGAGGTGAGATTAAGGAAGCCGAGTACAATATCAGAGCTAAGGAACCATTGTTGAGTACTCTAACTGATTCTGAGATGACAAATGTAATGGATCTGAAGACTGCTTATGAGATCTAGAAAAATTTGGAAACTTTGTATGAAGGTGATACCCATGTGAATATTTCCAAGATGCAAAGCTTGAAAGGGAAATATGAAACGTTGAGAATAGGTGAAGATGACAACACCACTTATTTTATGTAGAGAGTGAATGAACTTACAGTGTGCAATATCAAATGTGTTGCTGGAACATTGGAAGAATCAGAGATTGTTGCTAAAGTGCTCAGATCCTTGCTTGTTGCATACGAACACAAAGTTGTTGCTATTGAGAAGATCCTGACTATGACAAATGTAACCAGAGACATGTTGATTGGTAAGCTTTCTGATTTTGAGTTAAGTGAGTTTAGTGAATCTCTTCCTAAGACAAAATTTGCATTCAAAGCTACTATCTCCAGAAAAGATAAGAAAATATATGATCTGAGAGAAAGTTCTTCTAGAAAAATTTCCCAAGTATGAGTATGAAATGAGAGAGATTGAAGAAGAATAAAGAAAACTAGATTAGCTTGAAGCACTTATTGTCAAGAGGGTAGCCAAAGGAGAAGGAAAGTATAAAGGGAAACTGCCTCTTAAATGTTTTTCTTGCAACAAGATAGGTCATTTTGCCTCAAGGTGTCCAGAAAGAGTTCCTAAGCCAAGACCTAACAAGCCTAGATTCCAAAGAAAGTGTTATTATGTTGTTGATGAAGGTGTGACAGATGATGAATCTGATAAAGGGAATGTAAATGAGGATGAATGGGTATTTATTGCTATCAAGGAAAATAATCTAGTACCTACTGAATCTAATAGTTACATGAATGTGGAGAAAGCTCTAGCTCCTAGAGTTGAAGAAAAATATGAATGGTTGATTGAAAGTGGATGCTCTCATCACATGACAGGTGATAAAAGTAAATTTGTGAGCCTATAAAAGTATGATGGTGGTGTTGTAAGATTTGGTGATGACAAAGCTGGTGTAATCCATGGCATAGGATCCATTTCTTTTGATGGTAAGAATAATATTGATGATCTATATATGAAAGGTTTGAAGCATAATCTATTAAGTGTTGGACAAATGGTTGACAAGGGATATAATCTTCAATTCAAGGATGTAAAGTGTAGAATATTGGGGAGTTCTAGAAATGTGATTGCATTTGGTACAAAAACAAAAGGTAATATCTTTCACCTAAGTACTACTAGTAAAAGTTGTCTGATTGCTCAAGTTGATGAAAGTTTCTTGTGGCATAGGAGATTGTGTCATGTAAACTTTGACAATATTATCAAGATAAGTTCTACTCAGGCAGTGAGAGATCTTCCTAAGTTGATAAAACCTACTAATACTATATGGAAGGTGATGAGTCTATTTTTTGGGTTAATTATGGGTAGAGTCCATGGTCTATTTTTTGAAGTTATCATGAAATTTAATATTACATGCTGGCACTTTTATATAGTTTCTTTCAAACCTTCAAAAATTTTGGTTTAATTCCCTCTCTATCAGTTTTAATGATATTTGACTTGATATGTGAGCTATATATCTTATCTTGCATATGATTGATGGATGTTCTTTAAGATAATTTTAGCTATGTAGTTATTATGCGTACTGACATTGCCATGTAGACTTGATTGGAAATCGTAAGGAATGCAGCCACCAACTACTCATGCAGAGGATGCGCACGATGGTCAACTAGAGGATGATGGTGGAAGACTCCCTTGTCAGCCGCATGTAACCACCCTGTGCTGATATTTAATGAAATTGAGCAATGTGGGAATTACTACAATGGTCGAGTCCATGTTTAGACCTGCGTGTCTAAACACATTCCCCTACATGCGTAACTACTCCTCCACTCTCTTTCCTAATTTCCCTAAATGGCATCCTCTCAGTTAGTGGGATTTGACTGCCCCGTTGCTAGTAAATAAGGATTTAGATCCTCCTAAATAAGGAGTTGATCACCAAGTTATTGTATAAGAGGAGAATACCAGACACACTATTTTGTAATTATATTTTTTCCAATGAATGAAATAAGATTCTAAATTGAGCATCTGAGTTTAATCTAAGTTTGTGTTGGTTTTAGAGGATACTCATCCAAGGGGGGCCACTTGGTGAGTAATTAGATTAGATAGATTAGCTTTACTTTTTGTTTAGTACTTAGTAAGAATCTGACATTGACTATTCCTATAGCCACTAGAGGTCCATTCTATGACTATTCCTATAGGCAAGGTGGGCAGAGTAGTTCCCCGTTTGCTACTCAAATTTTCATTCCTGTTATGCATGTCAAGTTTAGATTTGATTGAGTAATGTTCAACATTTTCTTTATTTCCTTTCATGCAATTTACTTTCAGTATTAAGTCTTTCCTAGTTGTAGAAAAAAATTGACTACTTTGAAGTTCCTAGTGCACATACTGTGCTGACCCATTTCAAGTTCACATCCCTGGGTTGACAATTTAAATGTACCTTCATGATGGTTAAGATGGCTATTTAGGTCAGATGTCCAATCTCTGAATCATAGCTGTAAAGGCTTAGTTGTTAAGCTCATTGTAGGAGGCCAACATTTTTGGCACCATTGGTGGGGATGGTGTCAAACTAGGGAGTCCTTTGGAGTCATTGGTAGTTTTTTTGTTATAGTATTTCTAGAGTTTTCTCTCAGTGTTAGAAGTTATGACCTGCTATTCTTTCTCACCCATTCTTTGTGTGATTTGGCTGATACTGAGTTGATACCACATGCATAGAAGAACAAGGGATGCTTATGGGATATTTCTTCCTAATAATCTAGAGCCATTTCAGCCAGTAGAGCTTCCAAATCTTCCCAAAAACAAAGAAGAAGAAGAGCCACTTCCCTTTGTTGATATATTCCTTGACTTGACCAGTTCTAAAGTTTCCCTTGAAGATCATAATCTTGTTGAAGAACCTTTTCTGGAATTCCATCAAGCAGGCATGGCTGATGCAAATAGAGACAGGCCTAATAGGTAGAACCAACTAGCTTTCCCTTTTCCCATTACTAAATAGAATGCAGTAGACAACCTCAAGAATATCCCTGCTTTAGTCCTTCCTAAGTTCTATGGACTTATCACAGAAGATTTTGATACATTCTTGTTTGATTTTTATATACTCTGTAGAAGCTATGACTATACCATTGATGCCCACAGACTTAAGCTATTTCCTACCACTCTGAGAGAGGTAGTGTTCAGATGGTTTATGGGACTTGGAAGAAAAACTGTGCAAACTTTGGAAGATATGAAGACAAATTTCCTTAAAAAATATAAGGAGTATTATAGGGGTAGTGATATGAGAGGAGGTGACATTTTTAGAATGTAGCAAAAAGAAGATGAGAGTCTGGAGGATTTCATTTCAAGGTTTATAGTTTGTCTACAAAAATCTCCACATCATACACTCAATGAAGGCTCACAAAAGTTGCTTTTCCTAAGAGGAATTAGTGAAAGTTTAATTGATGCCTTGGACCTGATGGCAGGAGGAGATATCACTCAAGTCCCTTGGGAGGATATCAAGAAGATATGCCAAAACTATTCTAGGTCAGCTTCAAAGAAAGGAAGAGCCTACCAATCCTCTATGGATAAGTCATCTAGTAGTGGAGTCTCAAGGATGGAGATTACTAATTTATTGGTAGATTTCAAGCAAGATATCATTAACAATCTAGCTACTTAGCTAGATACATTTCAAGCTAAGAAGAAACATGAGGAGGTAGAGGCAATGTTGATAGAATATTGTCCCCATTGTAGATAGAAGAAGAAAGACTATAGATGCAAGGTGATAGCTAACATTGAAAGTAAGCAGATTCCACCTGAATTGAAACCAATCTAGACTAAGGAAGAGCAAATCTACTTTGTTGCATAGAAAAGGCCATGGGCTTCAAGACAAGGTATGCCACCAGATCCATTGTCTTTTGTTGGACCATATTTTAATTCTTATTCATCTGGTAACCAGTGGCAACCACCCTATCCATCCAATTATAGAGGATATCCACCATAGTCTTGGGGTAACCCTCCAAATGTCTGGTCCAATTATCAAAATTCCTCACCTCAGTGGCAAGAACCTTAGGGGAATTGGAAGTAGTATCAAGGACCTTGGCAACCACCTCTAAGAAACTGGCAACAAACATCTCAATGGAGAGGTGGTTAGCAATAGCCAAATCAGATAAGCAACTACATGCAACCATCTTCTCAACCCCAACAACCTGCTTTAATTCCTCCATCTACTAATTCAAATGCAAATGTACCTAGACCTACTCAGTTACTAGCCCAACCCACATCCAACCTGAATAATAAACCACAACAATAGCCTGTATATTTTGTTGATCCAAATCAATTTACTGCATATGTTATGAGTTTAAGTGGCATAAGTCTATGTTCAGGAACAACCCTATCAGCTCCTTCCACCTCCATTATCATTGAGCTTCCTATGGAAGAGCAAGAAGAATCTCTGACTAATCCCATTCAGCCTTATGCACTTCAAAATTTTGAACCAGTTCTAGCCAAGAAAACAACACAAGAGCCACCATTTCCCCAGAGATTGGAAGTGACCAAGCAAAAGGAAGATAAGGAGGAAACCACTTTTGATATTCTAGAACAACTAAAGCACATATGTGTCTAGATACCCCTATTCTAGGCTATAAAAGATGTCCCTATTTATGGAAAGACAATTAAAGAAGCATGCCTTAAGAAACTGGGTAGGAAAAAGAAGGATCCAACTATAGTTCATGTAGTGGGGCAGCTTGCTGACATCATGCTTGGAAAAGTAACTATCCCCAAGAAAAATGATCTAGGTAGTCCTATAGTTGAATTTATTATAAATGGGATAAACATAAAGAATAATTTTATTGACTTGCGAGCAGCAATCAATGTGATGACTAAGGACATCCCACAACAACTGAATATTACAAACATGAGACCACTCCTACCATCCTACAACTTGCTGATGGTTCCACAGTTAAGCCTGATGGCATGGTAGAAGACCTTGTGGTGATTTTAAACTCTTGGGAGTATCCAATTGTCTTCATGGTTCTTTCTCCCAAAGATACACTTGGCGGGTATCCCATTATCCTTGGTCGTCCATGGCTAGCAACTACAAATGCCTATATTGGATGTCGGTCAAGTGATATGACCATTTCTAATGGAAGGAACACTAAAAAGCTTGTTCTTTATCCCCCTGCTCAGCCATCCCATGATAAAGATAGCTCTGTATGGCCACATATTGGTGAAGAGGCCAAAGAAGTTAACTCTATGGCCCAACTTATGATGCTAGGAAGAAGTCCTTTCCTACAACTTCAAGATGGAGATGAACTGTTATCTAGTATCACTCAGAACCATTGTCAGGTAGAGGAGCCATCACCTACTCGTGTGTCTATTTCTATGAACCTCATACAAACACTTCTGTCAGTTCTACCTAATTTTTCTACAACCACTGTTACTGTAGATAGACTTCCTTTAGCAACTCTTCTTGCAACCACTGTCTCTATGGACGAACTTCCTGCAGCTACTCTTCCAATAACCAAACTTCCTACAGTAATAGGTATGTTCCACCCAATGCTGCCACATGAAATTAAGGTACCATGTATTAATGAATTAGCTATGATCAAGTTAGTTACACAGGTACAAGTGTCTGAAGGAAAGTGTTTGAATATCAATAGTAAACTGAGTGAAGGACAACAGTTGACATTGGCAAATTTGCTGAAAACCCATCAAAAAGAATTTGTCTAGGAATACCATGATATGAAGGGACTCAATCCAAAGCTTTTCACTCATAGGATATATATCAAATATGATTGTACACCTGTAAGGAAGCCGCAAAGAAGAATCAACCTTGCATTAAGAGAGATTGTCAAAATAGAGCTGCAAAAGCTATTAGATGCATGATTTATCTACCCAATTTCAGACATCCAATGGGTGTCTCCATTGGTGATCATGCCCAAGAAGGGAGGGAAATGGATACTTTGTGTCGACTATAGGGAACTAAATGTTGCTACTAAGAAGGACCATTTTCCCTTGCCTTTTGTGGATCAAGTCCTAGACTCTCTTGCAGGTAAGTAATACTTCTCTTTTCTTGATGGATTCAGTGGTTACAATCATATTCAAATTGCATTAGAAGACCAATAGAAGAATGCATTCACATGTCCATGGAGGAAATATGCCTATTCAGTACTCCCCTTTGAGTTATGCAATACACCAACAAATTTTCAGAGATCAATCATCAACATATTTTTAGACATCTCCCTTGATTGCATGGAGATCTATATGGATGATTTTACTACCTATGGTGCAAATTTTGATGAAGCATTGGAAAATTTGAAGAGATTTCTATAGAGATGTGAAGACAAAAATCTATCTCTAAATAGTGAGAAATGCATCATGATGATGCAAGAGGGAGTAGTACTTGGCCACTACATTTCACACATCGGTATTCAAGTTTACCCTGCAAAAATTGAGGTAATTGCTAATTTTCCCACACTTGCAAAACAAAAGGATGTTAGGAGTTTTCTAATCCATGTAGGATATTATAGGCATTTTATCAAAGATTTTAGCAAGATAGAAACACCATTGTATAGTCTCCCGACTAAAGATGTTGAGTTTCAATGGACAAAAGGTTGTGATAAATCATTTTCTAATTTAAAGACAACTTTGACTCATGCTCCTGTACTTAAGGGACCTAATTAGAAAATCCCATTTCATATCCATATTGATGCCTCAAATTATGCCATAGGAGAAATCCTAGGACAAAAAGAAGGAGCTATTGAAAACACCATTTATTATATCAACAAAAACTTGCAAGGGGCTGAATTCAATTACATGGTTACAAATAAAGAGATGTTGGCAATGATCTATGCCTTGAATTAATAAATTCAGGCACTATATAATAGGCTACTAGATCTTTGTACACACTGATCATGCAGCCATTAGATACCTCATGAAAAAACCCCTAATCTCAAGAAGGTTGGTCAGATGGTTGTTGTTGATGTAGGAATTTGACATAACTATTATGGACAAAGTAGGGAAGGCCAACATTGTTGCGGATTTTCTTTCAATACTGACCACATTAGAAGATAGTCAAGCCATAGATGACTCCTTCCATGATGAACATCTATTCTCCATTAGTGTGAAGACACCCTAGTATGATGACATAGCCAATTACATTGTGACAAGGAGATTTCCCCCTAACTTCTTTCTAAGAGAGAGAAGAGTGTTGATTGAAAAATCTTTCCCTTTTTCATGGATAGTTGGATGCTTGTTTTATACTTGACCAGATCAAGTAACGAGAAGGTGTGTGAGGGAAGATGAGACCTATGATATTATAAATGCATGCCATGTGGAGGACACTTTGTAGCTAAGAGGACAACAATGAAAATCTTGAACACATGATACTATTGGCCTACACTCCACAAAGATGCAGGAAGATACACAAGGAAATGTGATAGATGCCAAAGGATGGGAAGGCCAACAAAGTCAGATGAGATGCCACTCTATCCCCAAGTAGTGGTCACTCCCTTTGACAAGTGGGGACTACATTTTGTGGGACTTATTTATCCACCATCTAACGCTAAGTCTTATATTCTGGTATGCACTAATTATGTAACTAAGTGGGTAGAAGTCAAAGCTATGAAACATGATAGAGACAAAAAAGTTGCATAATTTCTTTATGAAGAGATATTTACACGGTATGGAGTGCACAGAGAAATAGTAACTGATCAAGGAGCTCAGTTTACCTTAATACTTGTTACAACATTAGTTAATGAATACAACATAAGGCACATAAAGTCCACTCCATATCACCCTCAAGAAAATGGAAAAGTTGAGGTGACAAACAGAGAGATTGAGGCCATCCTAACCAAAATAGTGCATATTCATAGAAAGGATTGGGAAATAGATTATCAGAAGTAGTTTGGGCTTACATAACCATAAGCTTCACCCCATTTGAGCTATTATATGAGAAGTCAACCATGATTCCTATTGAGTTCGAGCACAAGACTCTCAGAATTGTAGTTGAATTAGGAATGGAAATTTTTGAGGCATAGAAAGAAAGGATCATGTATCTGAATACATTGAATGAGATGAGAAAATCAGCCCTACACCATATTGAAGTAGTGTAGAATCAAAGAGTCAAATGGCATGATAAATTTATCAAAGAAAAGAAATTTCAGCCAAGTGATTGGGCATTGCTTTATGACTCACGATATCGAGATAATGTGAGAAAATTGTACACAAGGTGGCTAGGGCCATATGAAGTTGCTAAGATATTTCCTAATGGAGTTGTGCGGCTCACCACCATTGACCCTGTCAAATTCAAATTACTAGTCAATGGACACTGTCTCAGATTATATCATAAACCAATTTCCAAAGAAGAGTTCCTACAAAATTTTATCCAGCATGCAACACCCCAGCACAGTTCCTACAATAAAGAAGTTCCGGCAGCTGAAGGCAGTGGACCTAGTGTCCTTCCTTCCGACTGACTAATGTATGCACTTGTCATAATAAAGACTTCTACTTTTGTAGAAGTCCATTTCTCCACCCATCCACCCATTTGTCCATCTGTACCACCTTTCTCTCTCTTCCATCACTTCATTCCACCTCGCTCCATTTCACTTCATTATCATTAATTGCTCAAAAAGGCAAGCGGTACTTTCTATGAGATCATTCCAATGAATCCTCTACACCATCATGTTTGTACACCCTTAGGTATGTGTGCATTAATTGCATTTTTAATTATCTTTTAGAGAATTTCATTTAATTACTGTACGTTATTGTAGACATTCACATACTCCCCCTATCAAATCATTGTTGCCATTTCACATGTGTGGACACATGTCCAAATTTATGTTGGGGGAGGGTTATGAAAGATGTGAATTTATTACCATATGTCAGTCCATGACCTAGCCGAGCTGATTTGAAATTTCATATATGATCTGATGCAACACTAAGTTGTCACTGCCATTTCCTTTCATTCCTTTATTACAATTTCTTGGCCTATCATAATCCTCAAATGTAAATGGTAATTGCTAAAAATAGAGTAAAGGAATTGTGTCAACAATTCAACTAGTAGGTGTGTAGGAAGGCATTTGCTTACAAAGAAGAATCATAGAATAAAATATTGTAGAGTAACATATTGGTTATAGAAAATGGGAGACAGACTCATCTGAAATGAGCCCTCAACTCATGACACTTTATTGTAGGATGCACAGTGTCTGGCAACATTTCAAATTTGTGGTTGGATGGATTATTTTTTGAAATTGGATGGTTTCGATGAAGGGATTGCATTGGAGTTTTTCCAGACATTCTTAGATGGAAAGGCCATTGTGAAAGGGCTCGATTTTGTCGCAACAAAGGAACAAATTATAGAGGTATTAGGGTTTCCAGCTGATGGCGAACCTTACCCTATTTCAAGAGACACTAGGTCAACCAGGGCTATATTCACAGTGCATGGTGATCCCCCGATCACTATTGACAAAGAGGGTGCTAAGAAACTCTCTCTGGCTGAACCATGGAAGCAAGCAACCATTTACATCATCATATATATCACTTGTGAGGGTCGACTATCGATCTTGCATTCGGTGCATTTCAAATTTTTGAGTCATATGAGGCATGCAAGGAGGATGAACGTACCCAATATCATGTACAACCTTCTCTCCATCATGGAAACAAAAACTCAGAAAGGTATGGGTAAATTTGTTTCACATCATTGTCTAATTAAATTATTGGTTGTAAAATCTCTGCATGATGCTACACCTAGAATGTCCTGGGAGGATTTTGTAAACATTGATTAACTCATACTTGAGTGGTTGCAACCTAGGGTTTCATCTCGAGCACATAGGTTTGGCAAAAAATTAAGCACGACCAAATCCACCCCTAGTGCTTCAACCTCTGCTGTTGATATGACTCCTCCTATAGCAAAAGGAACTATAGACATTAGTTACTCAAAAACTGAGCACTCTAGAAGAAAAAATTATTCCTTAAATTTTGATGATGATGTTCCACTTGGGACCATATTAAGAACTAGGGCACAAAAAAGAAGGGAACAAGAAGAAAAAGGAAAATTCAAAACCCAGTCTATAGATAGGAAGGTGCCAAGTACTAGAAAGAGAGAGGTTGGCACTATTCATCCTATAGCCGAAGAAAAACATGAGAGCCCTTTTGAGAAATCAATACCTGTTGTTGATTTTCCATCAAGAAAAAAACCCTAGGCATAAAAGGACATCACATGAGAGTGTGGAGGCCCCAATGGGGCAGGAAACTATTAAATAAAAGGATGTGTCTGAAGAAGCAATGAAAATGACCTTGGCAGACATTGTTGCCATTGCAGAAGAAGTAGAGACCCAAGAACATGAAGAAAATTAGGAGCTCTTGCAGCAAGAACAAGAGTTCTTGCATCAACTATAGGAATAGGAAGAAGAAGCCATGCAACAAGAAGTGGAAGAAGAAAGTGCACCCACGCAGTTAGAACCTATTGCACCTCCTGAATCAATGCAACTAGTACTATATGGAGCATTAACAAATATACTGGTAGGAATCCATAATCCCCCTGGTTTTACAATTCATGCAACATTTTTAAATTTCTAGAAAGAGATACAAAGATGGGAGGAAGAATGGAAGAAGGAGAAGAAAAGACTGAAAAAGGAAATTGAAGAGAAGGATGAGATCATTGAGGACAAGAATCAGGAGATTGCCTCTTTGAAAGAAAGGATGGACAATATTGTGACCTTGGTGCCAAAAATTGTAGCATGTAGAACACCACCAAGATTTTATGCCTTGCACCTAAAGGAAAAGTATCTCTCCTTTAAACTATCAAGACACATTTCAGGTTTGAATCCTTCAATTGAAACTCCTATGGAATTTTTCAATGCTTACATAATTGCCTCTCCAGAAATGAAAAAATTGCTATGTGAATTTTATTTACACAATTTTTCTATCAGTAAAGACCAAGATTGGAACCCACTGTTTTATGTGGGGGACATCCAATTGAGAGCATTTATGTCATGGGTACAAAATGAGACTAGCTAGGGTGAACAATATAGTGCTTATAAGGGGAAGGAATCCAATACTCCTTTGGCTATTAGAGCTAAATCCAGGAATCCCAAAGGCATTTACACAGACTGGAATAGAATATTCTTCAGAACAATCTATGGAAACATGATTATGCCTTGGATAGAGGAAACATATAGTGAATATGATGTCAAAACAATAGTAAAAGAGGATACTATGAGGAGATACTTATCTCAGAGATGGAACACATTAACTGATGAGCAAAAACAAGCTGAGTCACATTCTATCCACAACTATGCTGCTGCACTAAAAGGAATTGAAAGGTATATTTAGATTGGGAGATCACAAGGTCGAGAATGGCTTCCCCTAACTTTTCAGCCACCCATCCTCATGTGGCCTATACCAAATTTCAAATTCTTCTTATATGACATTGCAGAGGAAAATCGAGATGGAAGAGACTCAGTCGGTTTTTAGGATTCTACTGGAACCCTAATTCACCCATAATAGACACAGACATTGGGCATTTATCAGTTACAATTTTCAGAGCCATGACTAAGTAGAAGCATAACTCTTCCCCTGCTAGAGGACCAACAAAACATTAAGTTGGGGGGAGTGATGAGTCTATTTTTTGGGTTAA
>CM021100.1:571400207-571662211 GCA_007115665.2 Sequoiadendron giganteum
CATGGATTCTTGTTCCTAGGCCTAAGGACAAAATTTAATTGGAACTAAATGGGTCTTTCGAAACAAACTGAATGAGCAAGGTGAAGTTGTTAGAAACAAAGCAAGACTAGTGTGTAAAGGATATTCTTAGATGGAAGGAGTTTATTTTAAAGAAAATTTTGCTCCTGTTGCTAGGATTGAAGCTGTGAGACTATTTCTTTCTTATGCTACTTACAAAAACTTCAAGGTTTATTATATGGATGTCAAGTCAGCATTTCTAAATGGTGAACTAGATGAAGAAGTGTATATTGAGAAATCAGATGCATTTAAATTGGCTTATAAGGGATATATGGTTTGTCAGTTGAAGAAAGAATTGTATGGACTTAAGAAATCCCCAAGAGAATGGTATGCCAGATTGGATAAGTACTTATTGAATCTTGGATTCAATAAAGGTACTGCTAATAGTAATTTGTATTTCAAGATTGATCATTATAAAGATTTGATTGTTAAAGTCTTTGTTGATGATATCATTTTTGGAGGAGATGATAGTTTGTGCATGAAGTTTTCTGATGAGATGCAGAGTGAGTTTGAGATGTCTATGATTGGAGAAATGAAATTATTTTTAGGATTACAAATTAATCAGCTAGATAAATGATCTTTATATCTCAATCCAAGTATGTGAAAGAATTTCTAAAGAATTTTGGTATGGAAGATTCAAAGCTAGTTGGTACACCTATGGTGACTGGATGAAAGTTGACACAATATGATGATTCTCCTAAAACAAATTAGACTAGATACAGATCCATGATTGGTGGATTGCTCTATTTGACTCAAACTAGACCTGATATCATGAATGTTGTATGCATTGTTGCAATATTTTAAGTTGATCCTAAGGAATCTCATGTGACAACTGTGAAGAGAATTTTCATGTACTTGAAGGGGACAATTGATTTTGGCCTATGGTATCCTAAAGAAGATGACCTCACTTTGAGTAATTTTACTAATCCTGATTGGTCAGGAGATGTGGATGATAGAAAGAGTACTAGTGGTGGTGCATGTTTCTTGGGAAAAAAGTTGATTTCATGATTAAGTAAGAAGCAGAATTCCATTTCTTTATCTACTGCAGAGGAAAAATACATTGTTGCTGCTAACAATTGTACTCAAGTATTGTGGATGAAGAAAATGTTGAAAGATATCAGAGTTTTGTATGATGAACCTATTGCTATATTCTGTGATAATTCAAGTGCAATTAACATTTCTAAGAATTCGGTGTTGCATTAAAAAACCAAGCATATATGTATCAAGTTTCACTTTTTGAGAGAGAAGGTGAGTGAAAAGGAAGTCAAATTGTAGATATCTTTACCAAGCCCTTGCCTAAAGATAATTTTGAGTATCTCAGAGGGAAGCTAGGGGTGATTATCCCTCCTAATCAGAATCAAGATGCAATGACTTGCATCAGTCAGTGCATTTCATAGTCATATCTTGTGATCTGGATTGATGTTGTGGTGGCTGCTATTCAGGGGAGTAGTCAGATGTTCATAAATTTGGTTTAAATATTTTGTGGAGAAGGATAATGTGTACCTTTTTCATTGATTTCAAAGAGGGAGAAGAGTCTTGTGAAAAATTGTGAAAGAGATAAGGAGAAAAGAGTCAAAATCTAAGGGGGAGAAAGTGCTAAGAGAAAGTATCGTTGATGTTGTTTTTCACATCATGTGTTTCCATCAATGCCAAAGTGGGAGATTGTTAGATATTTTTGATATTTGGTTGTCATTGATGTCAACATTATCACCATTAATCTCTTTAAGGTTGTATAGGTCGAGGATATTGAGAAAATTGTAATAAAATAAGTTGTAGGTTCTCGGTGATGTAGTGAAGATTAGTATGATGACTAGCTCGGTATATTGATGATAAGAAGTTGTTGATTAAAGGATTTTTTCACAAGTATATCTAGTTTATCCACATGAAGTTTTAGAGGTTCACATGAAGATTTGATTAAGTTATGAGTATCTGTATTCTGACAACTTTGTTTTGTTACTTTAGTTGGTGTTCCTGAAAGAAGATGATGTGATTCTAGTAATCTGAGTTGTTGCAGATGCTTCTATGGTGATTCATGATGCTTGTGGATTTTTCTAGAATGTGCTCTATTTGTGTTGTTGGTTCACATTGATTTTTATGCTCATGATTGGTGATTTTCTTTTGTGAGTTCATGTTTTTCATGATCATGCCCGATAGGGTGATTGTAGCATGTTGTGGATATTCAAGGCATAATTGTTTAAGGTTTTTCATGTTCGAGACATGTTGTTTTGGGTCCTAACTATGTTTTGGATAAAATTATTTGATTCACATTGATAATTTGTTTATTAATTTGGGCCAATAGTTTGTACACATTTCATATTTTATTGGTCTGACATGTGGTTGATGATATCCTTAGTTGTGGATATATATGATCGATTGCTTTTACCGTTTGAGGGAAGTGGTCCATGAGTGTTGTGTGTGAATAATGTTCTAATATTTTGAAGGAAGAAGTAAAGTGTGAAGAAGAGTGAGTAGAAGAAGGTGTGTATGTGCTTAACTAGAATTATAATCAAGCATTAGAAGATGTTATTTTCTCAATTCAAGATCTTTCAAATGTAATCCGAATGTGACTATAAGACAATGTGTCCTCCTTTGAGTGGCGAGCCTTTTTGTATTTGAGAAGTGAGCTCTAGGTAGTGTGCCTAAATGCATGTGCATTCCCCATTTATAATACTTTTAACAGAGTATAAACTTGTGGACTAACCTCCACCGTGGTTTTTCCCCTAACAGGGTTTCCACACAAAATCTTGGTGTTATGTTTGTTTTTGATGTGGTGATGGTTTATTCTTTCATATTTATTTATCAGATCTGAGAATAAGCTTAATAAGTATAATGCCCGTGACAAATAATTCACCCCCCTCTTAGTTGTTTTCCCTTGTGTTTCCAACATAAGGGTCATATATTTTTGATCCCACTCTCAATTTTAAAACATCTCTAATATTATATGATACTCTTGTATTATCATGTTGGAATATTTTTCAATTAACGATTTGATTTCATTTGTTAATTTCATGTCCGAGCTTGGGAGTCTACCACCTAAACTCCAAAAATGGTTAATTGGATTGTTGTCAATACTTTCTTTTCTCTTAGCCACTCTTATCAAAGTTTTATGATTTACTTTTATATATTTACAAATCTTAACATTTTTTATTCAAAGATAATTTATTAACTAAAATAGTTGTTATATCCCGTTGCATCACATTCTTATCTTTAGATCAAATTTTTTATATAGAATCAATAGCATTAACAACAATAGATATGACTTATTCTAATGAATCATCTTTCTTTTTTTGTTTTTAAAAAATCCCTATTTTTTTTATCACTTTTCACATTTTCCACATTTTTATCAATTGCATCACGAGATGACATTGAAACTCTAGTTTTTTTAGCTATATAAAAATATGTTATATAATCTATTTCAATGAGTTCTCATTTGTCTCAAATAAATTTTACTAAGAATGTTATTTAAGACATCTCTTTCAATTGTATAAAAGAGAAATTAGTTTCTTTCATATAATGGATTTTATTTTCATTTTCAACCATACAAGGGATTTCATTCTTTCTTTCTTTTTTATTAAGGAAAAAATAGGTTTTGAAGGGGCCCTGAAACCCTTTGACAAAAAATATAGAAAGAGAAAGAATGACTGAGTACAAATCAAAAAATAGAAAGCTTCTAGAAAAGAAGATCCTTAAAAACTAGCAAAAGCCTAGCAACAAGCCAACCACTAGGCCAAATTCTTTAGGATGTCCGCTACCTCCTGCTCAAATTGGTTCATGTTGAGCATTGATTTCTTTAGCTCTTGAATATTGACAAGGGCCTTTTCTTCCTTTCTCTTAATATTATCTCTATTTCTTTTTCTTGGACCAACAAACTCTTCCTAGCCTTTCTCTTTATCAGCATCCCGTTCCACAATAGTCTTCTCCTAATGAAAATTCTCTAGATTATCAACCATCATGTTCATTGTGTTTGTAGTGGATTTTAAAATCTTGTGGCTCATGTTTAATACCATCTGGATTGACTTTTTTATTTTCTTGAGCTTGTCCTCCATAGCAAAAAGCTTTTCATCATGATTACTCTTAAATTTTTTAAGATCTTCAAAAGTTTTCTTGAAGCAATCCACCATGTATTTATTTTCTTCCATAGTCCAAAGATCAGTAGCCCTATCTCTATCTCTGATTGTATGGTCATTCAGCTCAAGACCTTCCATTTTTTTGCTCATAGCCCTCTGTTTCAACTTAATTTCCTTAATCTAAAAAAACACCCATCTCATCAGTCTGAAAAAGTCCACAGACCCATTGTGAGAAATGGCAAGGATTTCAGTAGGGAACTCACACTCAACTTTGAAATAATGGTCATCAGCTTTGAGGTCATTAGGGTAGCGAGGCCTATCCTCTCTATCAGTTGTAGGGTAGCTAGAGTACTCTGACGTAGGGACCGATTTAGCTTCCTCATGATCAGAATCACTGGAGGTATCCACCACTTCCTTTCTTTTGACCTTCTCCTAGGGGGGCAATAGATTTACCTTTCACCTTAGATTTGAAAGCTTCAGAGCCTAGGAATAAAACCTTAGCTTTTCCTTTAGAATTCAAATAAATAGGTTTAGAGGGGGTGCAAGATTTCATCTTGCCTTTGCTACTGCCATTCCCCAAATCCTTCGAGGGCAAGCCAACCTCATCCTCCAAATTGATTTCCCATTCCTCCTTCTCTGTGTAAATAGAACCCAATTCATCCTTAGTAGAAATAGAGTGGGGAGAAGGGGACAAATGGGACGGGGTCGATATGACTTTAAAATGCTCAAAAATTAAGACAAGCAAGCCTTCATGAAGGACATGGTATCTAACAGGGTTCATGCTATGGTCATTAAGGCTAGCATTCAAAGAGGTGAACAAATAGAAAGAAAAAGAAACCCTAACTTGATGCCAGAAGTGGTTGAGGAACACAAACTGGTAGCCAAAGACCCTAGTGAATCTCCCATCAAGAGATATATTCCATGATAACCTTTAACACCTCCTGCCAAAGCAACTTAATGTTCTTGAAATTGTAGCTGCTTTTAGAGGCCCTATGAAGGTCCTGTTTTTCCTTCTCCATCTTTGAAAACTTTTTCACCACCATGTAAGAGAGTTTCCTATCCTTGTAAAACTTGAGACCCTCCATAGAAAGCCCCGTCACCTTGGCAATTAGCTACTCATTGATAGTATCCTTTCTCCCAAATAGATTAATTTTACCATTCTTCCACTCCTTATCAAAGTAACTCATTATGTCCATGTTTTAGGCATGAATTTTTTCAATATAAGGGGCAATCCCCCCCTTCATCAGTAATGGCCACACCTTAGCATTCTTCCTCATCTCCTCATAGTCCATTGGCTCCACATAGTGGTGATCACCACCCATTTTGGTAGAGTTAAAAAATCGCTTAGAAGGATCCTGAAAGCCAAGCAAACTAATCCCCAAAATACATAGAAAGTGTGTGAGGCAAAAAATATCTATGTAGCTAATAAAACTTTGGTTCTCTGGCCTTCAATATGGAGTTATTAAACAATAGCTCCAAGACTACATGACTTGACACTACTCTTCCATAGTAATTAATTGATAGGGAAGTTAGAATCCTTCCCATGGATTCTATCATAGTTAAGTAAGTCTATGGAATCAGCCTCCAACTTGTCACCCCTTTTCCATGTGATTTTTTCTTTGGCCTGAACACCCTTATTAGCAAAAAAATCCACTACAGTGTCAATTTCTTGATAGGCATGGGAAATGAAGCATTTCTCAAAAGAACTTATGATCCTTTTAGAAAGATTAATCCAATTTTCTATTGTCCATGAAGGCTTTTGGAGGCCCTTGATACATTAAATGATATTTTTAGATTCCCCTTCTAACCAAACATTTTTGTAGTTCAATTTATGAGCAATATTTAAAGCTTGGAAAACTCCTATGGCTTCAACAAGGTGGTTGGTTTGGGTACCCAAGGGGATTTCCACCACTAAAATAAAAATGCCATTCTCATCCCTTATCACTTCCCCACACCCAGGTGGCCCAAGGCTACCCTTAGCCGCCCCATCAAAATTAACTTTAACCCAACCAGGAGGAGGAAAGTTCCAATGGATGCCATCTCTAGGTCCCTTGGTTAGTTTAAGGTGATAAGAAATATAAAAACTAATCTTCCAAGCATCAACAACTCTGAACTCGTAATCTTGGCAATTGACCTTTCCTTTAGCCTTAGTTTTGTAGCTTAGACAATCTAAGTTCTCTCTCACAACTCTCATAATTTTTCCAAAAACAATTTCCTCTGAAAGAGCAGAATCCCTGAAGATTCTATTGTTACGCTCTTTCCAAATACCCCACACAAGGTGTTGGAAGATGTACCACCAAAGAAACTTTAGCACCTAATTTTTTGAGGGAGATTTCCACTTATAGTAGAAGTCCAAGATAGAGCTAGGAAAAACCAAGTTGAGGTTCCACAATTGCAAGACCCTACACCAAATGTCATAGGAAAAAGGACAAAGAAGAAAAAGATGTGACACAGTTTCAGCCTCCCCACAAAAAAGATAACATCTATTAGCAAGGGATAGTTCACACTTACAGAGATTGTCATTAGTCAAAAAAAAAATTTGAAGGAGGATCCAAGCAAAAATGTTGATTTTGGGAATTATTTTTTTCACCCAAGCCTTCACCCACACTAGAGAGGGGGAGTAATGATAACAAGAAGCCATCACCGAGGAAACAAAGAAGGCCCCTTTTGATGACATTTTCCAAACCATATTATCCTCCTAGCCCCGCAGACTCAACATGATAGAGTTAAGAAGAGACTGCAGGGGAATAATGTATGGACTAATTGAAGAATGTGAACCCACTGATCGTTCCTCCAGTAATCCCCAACTAAAGTACCAAATATGGTTTTGCAATCCTCCATATGAAGCTTAAATATTGTATGATCACAAAGAGGCTTGTTACCAATCTAATTATCTTCCTAGAACAAAATATTTCTTCCATCTCTGAGATTCCAGAAAGCACCTTTCACAACAAGATCCTAGCCTTAATGACATTATTCTAGAGAGTACAGCCATGAGGAAGATTCTGAGAACTAATAAATTCCTTGAAAGAAATGACACCATGCAAATATTTTTTGTGCAAAATAGAATTCCATTCACGGTCTTCAACAAAGGTCCTCCATACCTGCTTCGCCAAGAGACATTTATTAAAGAATCTAATATTCCACAAACCAAGGCCTCCATATTTTTTAGGTTTGCACACATTCTCCCAAGCAACCAGTGGAATTATATTTTTCTCCTGAACCCCCAACCAAAGAAAGCATTTATGAATCTTCTCTATAATTTTAGCAAATTTGGATGGGATCTTGAACAAACTTAGAGCATAGATAGGAAAATTTTAGAGAGAAGACTTAAGCAACAAAACTTTACCTGCTTGACTAAGGAGGGCCCCTTTCCAACCTACAAGCTTTTGATTAAACTGATCCACAAGGGAAATGCAAAAGGAGTCAGGGGTATTGGTTCCCATAGGAAGCCCCAAATAAGTATAAGGTAGAGAGTTAACAACATAGCCTAGAATGCCAGCAATCTTCCATTTTGTGGGTTCAAGAGTCTTGAAAAAGAAAAGGGAGCTTTTCATCTTGTTAATTTTTTGTCTTGAAGCTTCTTCATAAAAAAAAAGAGAACACTTCAAATTTATAGCTTTTCCAATTTTTGAACTTCTCATTAGAATAGTGTCATCGACAAATTTCTGATGAGAACAAATAAGATTAGCTAATCATGACTTTATCCCTTTTAAACTTCCATCCATCACCTTTTTGTGCAGTAATTTCCCAAACTCTCCACCATCAAAGTAAAGTGAATAGGAGAAATAGGATCTCCTTATCTCACTCCTCTTGAAACCTTGAAAAAGTGGGAGGGGGACCCATTGATAATAAAAAAAGTGCTGGTAGTAGAGATCATTTCCCATATCAGTTGAAGAAATCTCTCTGAAAAAACAAAATCTCTCAAAACCTTCATCAAGAACTCCCAATCCACCCTATCATAGGCCTTGGACATATCTAGTTTTAGCAAAAAGCCTTGACTCTTTGAAACCTCAAGTGAGTGAATGTTCTCATGAATAGTGATAATAGAATCCAGAATCTATCTACCAAGGACAAATTCATTTTGCTGAGGGGAAATCAAGAGTGGAAGAACACCAAGAAGCCTAGTAGTAACAAATTTAGATATGATTTTATAAAAGGAATTGCATAAGTTGATTGGGTGAAAAGAATCAAAAATATCAGCACTAGGGAACTTAGGGATAATAGCAATGAAAGTGGAGTTAAGCTCCTTCAAAAAATTTCTTGATCCAAAGAACTCATTGACCGCATTAGCCACATCCTCAATGACTATCTCCTAGAAGACTTGAAAAAAGAACATCAAAAATCCATCAGGACTAGGGGCCTTATTCCCTTCAAAATAAAAAACGGCCTTCTTGATCTCTTCCACAAAGGGAATAAAAATCATAGATCTATTTTGATTCTCATTCAAAATGTTGGGAATAACGTCAATGAGAGATTGTTGAGCATTCAAATCTAGCCTTTCTTCCCTAGCTAAGAGATTAGCAGAGAACTGATTAGCCTCATTGCTGATCTCATCCTCATTTTCAATTTTGGTATCATTCTTCATAATATGAGTAATAGGGTTAGACACCCTATATTTTACCATAGTCATGTGGAAGAACCTATCATTCTTGTCTCCTAAAGAAAGCCACACTGATCTTGATCTCTATTTCCAAAATTATTCTTCTTTAGAAATAATATCATGATAGCTCATAATAATTTTGTTTTCTCTAGAGAGGAAGTCTTCCACATTACCATCCTTTTGAATTCTATCCTAGATATCCTTTAAGTCAAGCTGGATTGCATACTTCATAGCAAAAATATCCCCAAAAACTTCCTTATTCCATAGTCTAACCTTAGTTTTTACCTCACCAAGCTTTTTGGCCACCCAAAATATAGCAGTACTACTAACCTTAATGCTCCACCATTCTTTAATGAGATCAAATATTTGAGGATGATACAACCACATTCTTTCAAATTTAAAAGGAAAATTCCTCTTACCTGACACAGAGTCCATCACAAACCTAATGGGGAATTGATCCAACCCAATCCTAGAGAGAGCAGTTAAAGAGCAGTAATAATCCATCATCCAATTATTCAATATTAGAGCTCTATCAAGTCTGACTTGAATAAGATCAGTCCATTCCCTCCTATTAGACTAAGTATAGGTCGCCCCCTTGAGGTCCACATCATGCAAACCTTGGGAATTGATAAAGTCCATCAAATCCATTTTACTATCCATCTGTATCTTAGATCCTCCAAATTTTTCTGACACAAGCAATGGGGTGTTGAAGTCTCCCATAATGATCTAGTTATCATTAGGGAAACTAAGTTTGAAAGACTCAACTCATTTCCATAAATTCCTTCTTGCACTTTTATTGTTGGGATCATAGATATTAGAAATAATCCAACATAAGCCATCTCTAATATGCCTGAATCTTGTAGCCACATGGTTAGCATCTTCCCATACCTAGGTGCCAAGAAGATGGTCTTGATTCCAAAAAGTTACTAAGCCTCTGGAGGTGCCCTCTGAACTCCTACCTTGCACACCACAATTCTTGAAAATATTTATCCTTTCCACTTTGTCCTTAGGCATTTTGGTTTCCTAAACAAGTAAAATATCAGGCTTATGGTCCCTAGCAAAATTGTGAAAAATATCTTGTTTGTGGGGACTGTTTAGCCCTCGAACATTCCATGACATTAACTTCACTACTTAGATGGAGTGTTACTTCGACAGATCTCTGGGATGGTTCTTTGAACCCCATCGGTAATATTCTGGAGGCATTCCTTCTCTCTATTTCACTTTGTTTGTTTTCTACCAGAACTTCTCTGGTTGCCACAGTCCGCTTTTGACATGTTTCTTATAGAAACCCCCATAGTGTTGTTTCCTTTCTTACTCTTCTTCTTTTCAAATATTGTGTATGAAATATCCCCTTCCAGGTCCATGTCCTTGAGTCCCATGACATCTTGACCATCCATGAAATCATTACTTATAGTGACCTTCTTGATCAAAGAATGCCCCAAGTCATTCCTCTCCTTATGGGTGTCCATAAAATCCCTGAATGTAGATTTCACAACCTCCAATGAGCTTTGAGATCCTTCCTGGAAAGAAGAAGGAATATTCTTCTCCCCTTCTGCCAAAGAGTCCTCACAACATGCTTTACTTCCTACCTTATGGCCAATACAGGATGTATCCTCCAAAAACTCACTAGAGGAGTTTGGAAACCTCTTTGTTGAGTTCATGTTTTCATTAGGCTTATCAATACTCCCTCCATCTATCTTTTCATCCTCTCATAGGGACCCCTTGGTGCTTGAATCCATTACCTCTCTTTTTTGAGCCTTTTCATCTACTTTTGGAGCTTCAAGGTTGTCAGATGCGTTCCCTTTTAGAGGCTCCTCATCATTATTAACCCCTAGATTGGGATTATGGCACTCCTCATTCTTATCTTGACCATCCCCAAAGTTATTCATCTCACCCTTGTTCACATCATCGAAGGTTTTCTCCTAAGTTTTTGCCTTCCATATTTTGGTCTCCTTGACGACTGACTTGGCTTCATTCTTAGACACATTGGTTGGGCATTTCCTAGCCCAATGCTTAGATTTTTTACAGGTGAAACACACAAAAGGAAGAGTCTCAAATTCAATTGTCTGAACCAACTTGCCAAGTTTAGACACAATTTCTATAGAGTATGGCATGTCAGTGGACTGAGTTATACCCACACAAATCCTAGCAAAAACCAACCTTTTTTCTAGACAAAGTCATGGAATCTATAGATAAGAGATCCCCAAAAGAATTTTCAATTCCCCTGAAGAAATCCTCATTCCAAAACTCCAAATATAAGATTAGTAATCAAACCCACACATAAACCACTTCAAAAGATGTATCCAAGAAGTCCATTTTTGGAGACCACTTCTTAAGAGCCAAGGATGACTTGCCAATAACCCAGGGACCACCACAAAGTTTTGTGAGCTTATCCTCTTCATAGGAAAAAACAAAGGAGAAGAAACCCTTGGGCATAGCTACAACCTCGATTTGTCCTTTAGCTTTCCACTTCTTCCTAACAAAATCCCTAACCACTTCAATATTTGGTCTCGGGCCCATGAATTTACCCACCAATGAAGAGGCCATCACTGAAACATTATGGTCAATCACTGGATGGAGAACTATAATAGAGAAATTCATACTCGAAGGGACCAAAATGTTGCTAATAGAAGGACAGATAGACTTATCAGTAGGCTTAGTCCCAAACAGCGAGGCCCATCTTCTTTTTGAGTCCTCCCAACACTGGTCTCTCAAAAAATTCTCTAGAGACACCAGTCTGATAGTAGAGTCCTTGGCCGCATCCTGGTTCCCCAAAAAGCTGGCCCCACCAACCCCACCATTCGAAGAGGGGCCAAGAAACACCTTACCTCCAGGGTCCACCTTACTACCTGGGTCCTGTTGATTCCCCAGGCCCTAGTCCTCAAAAATTTCTCCCCCCTGCTCTTCACTTGCATTCTCCCCTACCGCATCCACAGAAAGTCCACCCCCCAACAAAGATCCAATTTCCTTTGAACTAGATACCCGTTGTTGGGTAGGAGAAAATTCAAAACCTCTCTCCCACTCACCCATCCTGCACAAAACCCTCATTCTTATTTTTGTTAATGCAAGGGATATTATTCTCATATTCATTCATACAAGATATTTCATTCTTATTTTTCTCCCCTTTATCTCACTAATATAAGTGATATCATTATTGGTATATCTAGATTCATTTGAATAATTAATATCAATATCATTAAAATATGGGTTTGAAGACATACTTGGATCTGTTTAAATAGTTGTATTTTCCAGGTCATTGAAAATTGGATTTGAAGATATACCTAAAGCTATTTGCATAGTCACTCTTTCCATATCATTGAAATTTGAATTTAAAGACATAGTTGGTTTTGTCTCTATATTTTCATTTTCTTACATATTCACCATTTTCACATTTGCATCATGTACATTCATCCCATCCTTCATGGCCTCCTCTTCAAGAGTCATGAAACTAGTTGCTTCAATATTTTTCATTTGACAAATCATTGTTTTTCTATCTCTTTGTCATTTTGCCTCCATCTCTCTATTTTCTTCAATTTCTTCAAGTTTCATTAACTTCCTACATTTGTGTCTTTGTCTTTGCTTTGATCCCATGATTACTAAACCCTCTTAATAGAAAAAAAAATATTTTAGACCCTTTTTCAAATAAAACTATGTGCAGATACTTTGTTCTATTAATTTTAAAGAATAAATAAATATAATTATTATTAAAAACCATCCTTTTTAATTCCTCTTGAGAAAATTCCTTGTACTTGATTCCACTTTAGATAATCCACTTGTGATTGTATCCTTCCAAAAATTGAATAGAATATGACTTGTTAATAGATTACACAAGATAAAATTGCATTTAAAATTACAAGAAATAGAATGTTGTACAAAAAAGGAGGTAAGTTGTTTTTTCTGAATTTGGAAAAAATGAGTATAATAGAAATGGTTACCCATTTTAAAATGGGTACCTATTCTAAAATAAAATGGGTACTTATTCCATTTTTCAAATGGAAAAATTAGGAACAAGTATCCATTCTTTAAAGTTTGAATTTTCAAGCCACTTTTTTCTTTGGTTCTAGGCTCGAGAAATGTTTGGTAACCAGACTCATAACCTTTGACCTACAACTAAAAAAACCAAGGCAATGTCCAAAGAAATATCTAACTTTGGCAATATAATTGATGGGGTTTTTAAGGATTGATTTATGAAATTAAAACTAGCTATAGATCATCATGTCTAGTTTTCAAATATGTGATATTTTAAAAAATTGGATCATTTTCTCTATTTTTTAATTAATTTCTAAGCAATCTAGTCCATAAACTTTAAATGATATTCTTCTTTAGTTTTTTAATAGCTTTTAATCTGTTAATTTAACTTTTTGTAAATAAATTGTATGACATCAATCTACAAACAATTCTCTACAAAATGAAAAATTCAAAAAATGTATTAGTTTAGAAAAAAATATGGTGTTCGTACATGTTGGTTTTCAGAAACAACAATTAGGGCCAATAAAACTAAGAAAAAAATATTTTAAAAAACTATAGTTTTTTTTTTTCATCAATCTTCAATTTTTTGCACATCTTCCCCCAAAAGGAATTAGAAAAATACTTTTATTTAGGTCAAATAGTGGTTTTCGTACATGTGCATGGTATCATCCTAAAAGTGACTTTTATAAAGTGGTTTTTATACATGCCTACTAAAAATTAATTTATTACATCTTGGTATTAGAATAAATTAAATAATTGGAAAGTAGACTCAAAATACTAAATTTAATATTATAGAATTACTTTCAGATTCAATGTTAGAGGCTTCAAATTTTTAGTCAAACAATGACAAATTTTGAAAATCAGGAAAAACTTACACTTTTTGAGCTTTTTGTGGACCTAACTTCTTGCATATGCTCTTGGAAAATTATTTAATACAAAACCTACACAATCGCATAAAAGAAAACTTAAACACTATAGAACAAATCCAAAATTTGAATTCAAAAAGAACCTTTCTAGTCTAGGGAATACTATGACCTAAACCAATCAAAACAAGCTAAAATTTGGATCAGAGATTTATTTTTTGTGTCTTATATATTCTTTTGCTTTTGAATTTTGCATTATGTTTGATTTTTCGTCCCTTTCCAATGCATAGTAGGCTTACCTATATTTTTTGAAACTCATATGAGCTTCACAACCTAGTGTCATATAATTAATACCCTAGTGAGACGTAGTTTTAGATGTATGACATCTCATGCTATAACCACATCCGCTATGGAGCCTAAGTCTTCTAACTCTTTTACAAAAGGTATGGCTTCAACCAAATCCATTTTTTATTCTATTCCTCAACACACATTACCCATGGCCACCTCACAACCCAGCTTTTATGTAAAATAAGAGAACACTATTGCCCATGTTCTTGAAGATAAGTTAAAATAATTGGACATAGATTTGGAGGGTTTTCAAGATTATTTAAGTACTAAATTTGTAGTGGGATAAATAGTGCCTATTTTGTATAGCCTTAGGAAGTCGATTACTGATTCTCAAGAAATTTAAGTCTTGTGCAGTATAGCTTATATTGTAGATTTTGATATCCCTACAATGATTTTTCTTCAATCATTCACAATGTAGTCTAGCTTAAAAATATACTTTGTATTCCCACATTTACACCACCAATTGTAGCATCAATAATACAATATACCAATGGCATCAAGACAAGCTTAGATTTTCCTAATGTGAATCATTATAGATCTATTACATCACCATTTACACCACCATGTTCATCACTTTAACAAACATGCAGCATAATAACCCATTGGTCACTCACTCTAGTCCACATTATTCAACAAACTCTCAAAATATGTCACCAAATGATCCAGTGATAAACCAACTTTTGCAAAATGTGAAATCACTCCAACAAAAAGTATCAATTTTGAATCAAAATAAAAATTTAAAACCTCCACACTATCTTACATGTAATCCTTTGTCAGTCACCATCCTGAAAACACCTATAAACCAAAACATTGAGATACTTTGATTTGAGAAATATAATGGTAAAGGAGATCCTAACAACCATGTATCGACTTTTACTACAATGTGTAGTTATTTCATCTTTGAAGATAAAATCCTAGCTAGACTCTTTCCTAGATCATTGAAAGATATGGTCTTGGAATGGTTTTCCTCATTGCCGAATAATTCCATAGTTTTCTTCACCCAACTTGATAATGCATTTCTCCAACATTTTCAATCCAAAATTGGTCCTCAAGTGGCATTAACTGATTTAATTCATTGTAAACAAAGACCTAAGGAAAAGATAACTGACTTTATAGGGTGATATCAATCACTTTAATCACAAATATCCTATGATTCCTAATGTAAATATTCAAAGGCTGTTTATAAGAAACCTGCAACTTAACATTTGAGACAAGATGTTGTCGATGAAGTATCTATCATTCCAACACTTATGTATAGCTCTTCGTGATAATTAGATATCAGTTAGTCAATATGAAGGAACACCTTCATCGACTCCTACTAGTCAATCTAAATCTATACCCCAAAAAAATTACCCATCATTCAAAAATTAAAACCAAAACTTCATTAAGATAAATGCTACTCAAATTGCCAATAACGTTGAAACACAAGTAGCTGCTACAAGCAACACTTTATCTCAATTTCGACCAAGAGATAGAAAATTCACACAATTGTGTGATTCCCTTCATGTGATAATGTTAAAATTATTAAGAAAGAACCTAATTCAACTCCCTAAAATTAAAGGCCAGTTGACACAAGTAAACCTTTACCACCAAACTTTTACATAAAAATAGTTTTCAATATCACCATATGTACCTATGCACAATATGGAATGATGTATGTGTCTCAAGAACAAAGTGTAAGACCTTATTGATTCTAATAAAATCCAATTTGTTTCCATTAATGACAAAGGAAATAAGTTAGTCTTTCCACCTAGCTAAAACTTGAAAATATTCACCAATCCATTACCAAGTCACTCATCTAACTTTGTTCAATGGAGTGATAATGTTGAAGAAGGTAATCATATCTCTAAAATGATAAATACAATTTAAATTCAACTCATAAATATCAAACCACTTTATTATTAGACATTTCTTTTACTCATAATTATGCATCAACATTGGCACCTCATTTTCCTATTTACATCATTGGAAATATTAAGGATGAAACCACAAGGGGAATAATTATTGATCTTGTGTGTTTAGAGAATGTGATAAATGATTTTTTTTTTTATGCATGAAATTTACAAATATAATTATGAGAAATTAAAATCATTAATGGAAACTTCTGATGGTTATGTTCACCCTATGATAGGTTTGATTACTCTCCCACTCAAAAACAAACAAAAATAGTTGGATGTCTCATTCACCACTACCCCAATGTCAGACAAATTTTATTTGAAGTTAGGCTATCTATGGTTACACTTAATGAATGTCTTCCCATTGTTTATACACAAATGCATAAATTTTCCATTTGAAAATGAAATCCATATATTTTTCATAGTTAGTTCAAACCTTTAACATCTTGTGGAAAATTTTCATTAGATTATTTTTGGTCCACAACTATTGAACTTGTTAAACCTCATAAAGATCAACTTTTCATAGCATATCAAAAATTTAAAGCAAAACAAATAGTGAAATTATGTCTTACCAATATCTCACTTGAGACTCCTCATCCCACTATGACTTACATGTATATTTCTCCTACCTCAAAGGTAATGGAGGAACCTAAGTCAAAATGAAGTACTCTCCATAGATCATCTAGTTCCACCTTCATTGTCCTAAAAGAGGCCTAGTGATGATTGCATAATAAAATTTATTCCTCCAAAAGGAAAACAAGTTTATATGCCTAAAACATCCCAATCTACGGTGGTCCCTTTAGTTCCTCCTCAAAAGGAAGAAAAAAGACCTATGTTAGGGAAAACATCAGTTAATCCTTCATAAGTGGAAATTCATGCAAGAAGAAATAGAAGTGTAAAAGAGTGTAAGCATAGACATCATGCATAAGCTCACTAGATTTCTCAAAAGAACCAGAATTTACTTAATCACTAACCACCCATCCAAACCAACTTCAATGAATTTCCTCCTATCCACCAATGCTCATCATAACCTAAATCCACTTCTCGACCCTCATCAAAACCATACCTATCCCAACCCAAGAGAAGAATGAAGAGTGAAAATATGGATGGTATTACATGTAGGCCACCTATTGTGATAAATTTGGATAATTAAGATGAAGAAGCTAAGATAGAAGAACAAATGCACAATGAATTATCTCTTTTGTTATTTAAATCTATGGATTTATATGGGGGGAACTCTATTAATTTTCCCAATGAGAGTGATCAACCACGTGTTAAACTTGGTGCTTTATATGACACTTATTGTACTCCCTTTAGTGTATTGTTCACCTTCCATTTATGATCTGAGAAACATTAGGATGCAGATGATTTTGTTTAGATCGGCTCGCATGTTTGATAACCCCTTTGTGTTTATTTATGTTTTCTAGCATGTGATGTGATCTCCTATGATGCTCTTCTTGCTATGTCTTTATTTTGTGATTTTTAGTTAGATGAATCTTATTTTTCTTATTAGCACAAGGATAAAAAGAAAATGAATCTGTCATAAAATCCATCTATTTTTATCTTAATTCTTGTTTATGTCATAAACATGTGTTGCTGTCTAGTTTTTTCCTTTTGGGGATGATGCAAGGTGTTGAGGCATTTCAGTCTCATCCATGTTGACCCAAAAGGTTTTTTGTTTCATATCTATGTATATTTTTTGGACATCATGTTAATAGTTTCACAAGTATTTAGGGGAAGGGTATGTACAAGATCATCATGGAAAAAATAGGCCCTTAAGTGGCGATGAAAATTCAGAAAATCAGAGTTGCGCAACTTGATGTAAAAATCTGAATTAGTTATCTATATTATTTCAAAAATATATAAGAATAGAATATATAGAAAATTGAATGTAGTTTCTAAACTACTAGGTTTATTTAAAAATAATAATCTATTTTGTGAAAATTTGAAATTTCAATGTAGTAGTACTTAAATTTTAAGGAAAAATAAGAAGTAGGTGTTTGTCTGACCACCCTAACCATAATAAAATTATAATATTTTTTTATAATATTTTAGATATAAGTAGAGGAATCATGTCCCGATGTGATGCTTATTTTTTGTCTTTTTTTTTCCAAGTAAATAATTAATTATGATTTTTTTATTACAACTTTTAAAAAATATAAAAACTCATATGCCTCACCACCTTAACTTGGTCAAACCTTCATGAAATTCAGTTTTTTTTAATCCTATAGTATGTGAAGCATAAAATGTGATACCATTTGAAAGCTATAGATGTTTTGCAATTAGACTATCAATTAGGACTTTAGTCGTAATTCAAATAGAAAATGAATAATAATTATTTATTATATTCAAAGTAAAGCATAATTTATATTGGTGGAAAACTGAGAATCTCCTTTAAAAATCCTTTTCATTTCATCAATTTTGGGTAGAAAAAAAGTTGTCAGCCACATGGGCCATCATATCACTTACATATCGCCACTTTTTGGTCCATCATGATCCTGCACATACCCAGAATGATTTCAATTCTGAGCATAATTATATCATATGTTAGGAAAGGTCTACAATGAACTCAAATTCGTGAATCCCTTATGTGTCACTTGTTGTTTTGTTATGTGATTGTGGGTTGGGGGAAACCCCTTGTCATGAGTCAAATCTATTAGAAACATATCATTGGCATAGGTTTTTCCAATAAGCTCTCATGGCCTTGAATTTTCATGTTCCATCTATCATCATGCTTCTCCCTTAAATAAATTGTTCACAACTAGGGTTTAGTAATTACTTTAAGGTGTTACCATGCATTCCATTATGTGCTTCACATTTTTCACATGTATGTTGGACCTTGTGATGTGTTGGCTTGGAATTTTGATCATTTTGTGTAGCACCTTATTAGAGTTATTAGAACTATAACTCTTGGTATGGTTGATATGGGATCACACCTAGTGAAAACTAGTCCTCACTAGCCCTTGTGTGCTTCTTATTTTTCTAATTTTAGAAAGATCAAGCAGTGAATATAAGACTTCACTACCCTGTTATGCTTTGGTTCATGGTTCACCGAGAAAATATTGAGCTTTATTATCCTATGAATCATGAACGCCTTGAGTATGGATCCTAGTAAGATTTTTGTGGAGCTTATTAGTTTGTGACTATCATAACCTCCTTTGCATGTGTACGTGGTGTTTGCATCTTGTATTTTGTTTTCTATTTATTTTTACATTGTGTTTCATGTTTTCATCATGTATGTTTGTCATGTTGTATTGCATCTCATACATGAATGTTCTTTTTGTCCTTATGTTGTCTTGCCATAGGATCTTGAATCCTAGGGGCTAACGCTTCCCCTAGATTCAGTGCCATCCTATCTCCTCAATATTTAGATTCATACTTTAGTGTGAGTCTTAGTATAAGTTCATACTCTCACTAAAGTGGGGGTTAAATGTAACATTTAAACTTGTCACTCTTGAAAATTTCACACTAGATTTAGCTCCCCCTATGCGCTTGGAACTATTATGCATTAATTTCCTATTTTATAAACATTATTAGAAAATCAAATATGGGAAATCAAACTATTCATTTAATATGTTTCCCTTGAAAATTTTAATCCTCAAAAAAATGTGGATCTGGTTTAGGGTGTACTATGCCTTAGACCAACTAATTTGGCTCCAAATTAGAATATGTCAGTGTCAGTAATTTATTATTGTAGGGTGATCCCATGATACTAGTTTACAATTCCCTTCATGAAGGAAAATTTCAAAAATGTTCCAAAGAAAAACAATTTAGGCTTTTAGGGGTTTGCTTGAAGGGGGGTGTTTGCATGAACCCAAAAAGAGGGGGTTTGCTTGAACCCCCTTCGAGTGAACACCTTTGTGATGTCATCCCATTTTTGGCATTTTTTTAAATGAAAACAAAGGAAAAATGAAAAAAAATGGGGGGTTCGCTTGAACTCCCTTCGAGCGAAGGGGGTTCACTCTAACCCCCCCTTTTTCCCTTCTCCCCCTCCTTTCTCATTTTACTATAGATTTTTTTGTTTCCAAGCTCAAGTTGAGGATGAAAATGGAGGAAACTTTGCAGACCCAACTGGATGATGGTAGTCCTTAGAATGAGCCATCCATCAAATATAATTTTAATATATTTTGGTTTTATTATGTATTTTGTTTATTTCAATTAAACATAGGTTTTTCATCAAAAATCAAGCTCTATGTTCTGCACATGTGGAAAAATAGAAGATTATCAAAAAAAATCTAAAAAATATTATGCACTAGACATTGATGTCCTTGATCCAAAACTAAAATAAAATTTGATACATACAAAAAAATGTTGTGTTAGCAAGTACACACCACTCTTTAAAAATGGTATTTACTATTAAAAACTAGTTTTTGAAGGAGATGGAAAAATAAATGCAATTTAATTCCAAATATATATATGTAAAATCTATCTATAGACAAAATCTCACAAATCACTAGTTTGCATCATCTTCAAATCCCTCATGGTTTAGCAGCTATAGGTGCCCAAAAGTGAATATTTAGTTTTAAAAAATCATTTAATGTCCACTTTGGCCAAAAATTATAAACCTGTATTGTGGGATCACCCTATAATTTCCAATTTCAAATGTTGGCTATTGGTATAATTTTTATTTTTGAGAAATTAGAAGAATTGCATATAAATACAAAGAATTTTCACCATTTTAATCTAAGCACTTTAATTGAGAAAACTAATCATCATAAAAAGAATTCAAAGGTAGTCAATAGTAGAATTATCAAGATTATTGTAGTATTTCATCATTCAAGTATGCAAGTCATATGCTATGTGATTTTCTATTGATCTTTACATGCATTTTATTTGTGGACTAACCCTTGTGGGTGATCAAATCAATTCAAATCAAGCAACAATTTACCCTTGAAGGTGATGAGTGTAACTTTAGTCTATCAAGGAGATTAGATATGAGTGGTGAGTTGTAGAAAAAATATCATTTCATTACTTGTTTATCATTAGCCTCTATCCAACTAAGGATATGCTCTCTTTCAAGCATAATTTTCCATTATGGAGGTAGAAATACAAACACATGGTTTGACTTAGGCAAGACCATATATGAAACAACCCTTCCCCTCTTCTTATGTGTGTAGGTTGCAAGTCAGAAGTGAGTTGAAGGATGATTGAAGGATACTTGTTCATTCATACACTTTAATTCTACAAGTTTTTAAGACATGGAATTTGAATTTTTTCATCAATAAATGAAGTTCCAACAACCACTCCCACGAGACAAAATCTACAGACCAGGGCCCTCATGCTTATGATTTCAATTTTTAGAAAAGAGAATAGTCTAGGGTATGTCAAGTTCTCTAGACCATCTATATCTAAAACAAATTTAAATCTTAGGTTCCTTTATATCTACCCTCTTTATTTTTGAATATGAATTTGATCTATTTATAATTATTTTATCACAATTTGTAATAGACCACTATATTTTCATAGTTTTCATAATTAGAACATTGCATTTTAGAAGTTCATTATCATCACACAACACCAAACAACCAGCAACAACAACATTGGATCAAAGCTTTGATCCACCATTCTTTCTCTTGAATAGGCTTGTAGCCAAGCAGGGATAACTTTAAGAACCCCCCCCACCCCCTCGACAAAGGTGTAAAATCCTAGCAAATCTTGTATACTTCCTAATAAAAATATTAATTTTATTGGCAGTTTTTTTTGTTTTTCAGGAAAAAAATATCAATTGACGAATCATTACTAATCGCTAGAAGTCTGTGAAAAATCCTGGCGAATTGCAATTTTTTTTATTCCAATAAAATATCTTCATTGGTGATTAAAAACATTTTTCAAACCAATAAAATATTTCCATTGACGAATAGACCTATTTTGAAAATAATTTTTTTTTTTTGTTAGCAATTAAATTTTTTCTTCAAACTAAAATGAATATTTTCATAAGCGAATTAAACCTATTTTCAAATGAATTAAAAAAATTTGGTGAATTAAACATAATCTCAAACTAATAAAAAAATTCAGTGACGAAATAAATTGGTATGCCAATAAAAAATCATAGTGTGGTTAGCGAAAATATCAAATTCCAGGACAAATTTTCTGCACATTGAAATTCCTTCATAACTTAGTGTCCAGAATGGAGAGAAGTGTCAACATATTTATTAAGTTTGAAGCTAGATGTCAGTGCAAAATAATATAACCCACGACCATTTGATGAATTTTTGATGGATGCTTGTAGTTGCATTCTAGAAGAAAATCTTTGAAGCACTAGACTTGTGAATTGAAACCTGCGAAATAACACTAGAACTGTTAGATTTCCAGAAATCAATGGTTGAAATTTTATTACTTATTAAATCACTTAGTCATGACAACCAAAATAATATTTTATCTTTGACTAGCTACTGGAAGTTGATGGTCACATTAGTTATGACTTAAGCCTTTGGAGTCATCAAGGTGACCGCCCTTCGACTTAGGTAAACGATGGGTTTGAGAAATGAATGGTTGAGATAGGGTCACGTGAGTCAACCTTGACTGCTCCCCACCAGCCTATAGGGGACCCACCTATATCTCCAGTCCTTCAATGAGGAGGTAGGGAATTGCCACGTGGAATGATCAAAACCGTCAAAGTAACTATATCAGGGTGCAAAATATTAAGGAAATATTAACAAACTAGCGTTAAAGCCTGCACTAGTAAAGGATCCTTTTAAGCACATTTTTTTTTATAGTTAAATAGATACTATGTGGGGCAACACCCTACATTCATCAAAAATATTTTTTACATTCTTTGGATGGGATCAGATGCTTGACCAAGTCATCAGGGACTCATCCCAATAGTATTCAAAATGAAGCCTTCATTTTGACAAAACATTACATACCCAAATATTGAATAGATTGACATTGGACACTTATATGGACTACAAACAGACCATCAAAAACCAAAATGACCTTCCACTAACACCAAATTATGCATTGTTGCAGCTAGTCTTGCTTGTCTTCTTGGCTTTGATTGCATTTATAATCAACGAGAAATCACCACTGTAGGAACTATGGGTAGGATGGTTTGCTCATTCCTCCTAGCTCTTGGTGTCATTCGCTACCCATTCTTCTCCAATGCCCAACTCCCAATCCTCCTCGTTTGAAGACTACCTTTCCCCATCGAGAGCTTCTGCCACCACAAACACCTTCACCCAACCCTTCAGTTAGTCTTTGAAAATGTCAACTGCATGCAGAAGAAAGTCTATACGCCTGTCAATCTCCCCCCACCAATTTTAAGAGCTGCATGGTTCAATGAGAACACCAGGGGAAATTTTGGTACCGACCATTCATTCCCACAAGCCTTGTAGTAGTGTAGCCGTAGAGGGGTCATGAAATTTCCATCGATGTTATCTAGTGTCGTGTTGATATTTTCCAACAGAGTGTTGAAAAATCATTTGACATAGCCTCTTCCCCAAGCTTTCGAGACACCCATGTACATGAGCATTGCTAGAAAAATGGTGGGTATTTCTGATTTTGCACTAAGCTTATGGGTAGCGAGCAAAAATTTTGGGCCCAAAATATCCTTCACCGCCTAGAGCACTAGTGGATGCTTGGACACCATTATCCCTTTCATTTATTTCTCAGTGATTTCACCATGGAAAGCATTATGCTACTTTGTGGAATTCAAAAATGGAGGATTCTCCATTGCCCCTTAGTGTTTGTCAAGAACGCTAATCCAATTTGAGAAAAATGAGCACAATAACCCCTATTTATAGAAAAACGTCTTGTAGCCTTATATAGACTATACCAAGATTCAAGTGGTGAATTAAATGTTAATTGTATGCATCAATGATAGTGGTGAATGAAATTTTAAGTGTGAGTATTTGATGTCATTGTCTTCGTTCTAACTTCTATATGTACTTCACCAACTCGATGTTCTTCATATCATTTATAATATATCTGGCTTTCATTTCTTTCTTCTCTAATTTAACTGTGATAAATTATGGAGTCTTCATGGAATGTCATGCTTCCTAAATGGTTTTGGGAGAAAAGAAGGGATGACGCATATGATAGATGAAAGTTAGTTATGGTTTTTACAATTCCTTGTGTGTAGGTTGAGGATGCTATAAGAATTATTGTGGGTAGGGAATGGCTTTAGAACAACCCTCATGCTCTATATTCTTAGGTAGCTTCGTATTTCTTGTCCAATTGCATGGACATTTTTCTTGATAAATACTTGGTGAAGACATTGGCAATATGTTATTTGCAACCTTTCATTTACTCTATTTCTTCGTTGGAGTTGCAACTAGAGCATTACAATTTTGAAAGTGGGTTAGCGCCTATTGGTGGATTCTTCTAAAAAGTGGAATTTCATGCTTCTATAGTGCAAACTCTTTCCCTAGTTAATATGAGATGGGGTCTGCTATGTGATATAAAAAATGAATTATTAAAGAGTCTAGAGTTTTGGAGAAAGGTTTTGGGTGATTTTATTTTCTTCTCTGATGTTACTTTGTTAAATTTGATTCACATTCCACTCAAACACCCGGTTGATGGCCTCAACTAATGTTACAAAAAAAAATAGTATTGAATTGTGTGACGTGTCATGTGTCTATATTTTATTATACAACATAGCAGTTCTTGTAATATGTATTTTGTGACTAGTATTTTGTCATGGTTAGTGGATTTTTGGCTAGGTTGGCTATGTAATATGTACTTCAATCCTTAGCAATAGCTACTTAAATTAAAATACTTTTCATGGCTCCATTCTTTTAAATCCTTTTTGCTTTGATCAATATAAAAATGTGGCTTTTAAAACTAATAGTAATTATCAACATATAGTTTTGATCATAAGTGAGCAAAATTTATTGTGACTTATTAGTATACATTGATAATGATTAAGGTAAAATAAGAGATTTAATTCTCTCTTTTCAATGCATCTAATTACTCTACCTTTCATTTATTCAATTGAAATTCTCAATCTTTTTGAAGAAAGTGTGGTTGCAGTACTACGAACGGTGGTGTGGATTAATGTCATATGAACATACGAAGTGATTGATTGGATAACTTTATATTGAAAACTACACGATGTACTATAGAATCATATATGATGATGTCAATAATCCAGTGATCTAGTGAAACAATATTTTTAATGATTTCATATCATTTGAGTGGCACTAACAATTTTGATAGCTTGTCATCTTGAGGTATAGTTTGCAATTTCCTATAGCTATATGCCAATAAAATTAAACATTTTAATTATAATTGTAAGGCTTAAGTTACACAAATTGATTAAGTTGGTTTTCTGGTTTGTGTGAATTTTGATTATCATTATACCCAACCTCACATGTAACACAAGTACGACTCATAAGTAAACAAGGATCAGGCTGGTAGCGGCACTGGTGGCCCATACATAGGGATAGTGAGCACAACTAAAATCATTCGTTGAAGGCTAAAGGCTTTACTATTGAGTGCAATGTTTAAAATTGTCATAAGGGTATTCATTTTGTAGGGTTAATAAGGATTCAGGAAGAAGATGATGTGGTATTATTGGTGATACTCTAAATACTCCTACCTCTAGTTATGCAGTTACAAAGTAAAAGACCAATTTAATTCAATTTTAGAATGGGTAGAATTGGAAAGAAGTTGATCTGGTTTACCTAACTTTTGAGGAAAGTTTTGAACCAAGATGAGGAGATCTGATGGAGATAAGTTATATCCCAATGCATGGAATCTATGTGCAAAAGATTGGAGAAATTTTACTACCCTTCATCTTTTTCATGACTCTAGTCCTTAAAGGGGATAAGTACATTTTGTCTCTTCACAACTCCCAATCCCCAGCATGGTTCGCCAGGCAAGCCCCATGCATTTATTTTGAGAGTGCATGGTTGTCCAGGAAAGCCCCATGCATTTATTTTTAGTTCCCATGGCCAACCAGGTAAGTTCCATGCATTTATTTTTAGAGCCCATGGTTGACCCATCAAGTCCCATCACCATGCATTTATTTTTAGAGTGAAATTTGTATTACGTTGTCACCAATGGTCTAGCAGAAGCTTGGCACTTACATTTGTATTTATATTATGCAAAGTAACATGTGTTTATACAAAAAAAGAGCTTGGCGATTGCATGCTCTACTCATCTTTAAAATGATATGTAATAATGTGACATTGTAATTTAGTTTTAATAAAATAAATCGTTGTGTTATTCTTCATTATTCATTTATAGTAAAGAATTATTTTCTAAGTTTACTGTCTATGAATATATTCAAATCATTTTTCTTTCCTTTAAGAAATTAAGTATTATCTATTTAAAAAGTAAAACATAAAATAATATAAATGAAAAAAAAAGTTTCCATCAAATTTACAAAAAACATTATAAACACTAAAAGTTGTCCCTCTTGTTAGGGTTTACCTAAATGTTATTGATTTCTAATTTTTTTTTGACATTCTCCCCCGGTTCTCAGTATCATTATTCATTTTATTAAGTCCTTTGCGATGTTAAGTTATCGGACCCTTGGTCTTGATGTCAATCTTAGCGCACTAAATTTTAAAACAACTTTAAAACACATTTTTATTGTTTATACCATAAATTACCCAAGTTTCAATTATTCGATGAACATTTGATGTATGGTTGTAGTTGTACATTCTAGAATGAAATGCATAGAGTGCTAGGCTTGTGAACTTAAAGCCCCAGGTTTCACTGATAAATACCATGATATTTATGATCCTAAAATCTATGATAGGCGTACCTCAAAACTTAGATTTTCATCTTAGAATAAGGTTGCAAAACAAATACAAGTTAATAGTATCAATGCACCATGGGTAACTAGATTAGGGCACATGATGTTACCCGAGGTTTTCCCTTGCCCAAAATTTATCATGGTTTATGCCCAAAATTATGATGATAAAAAGAGAGAAATTGTTAATAAAGATAGAAAAGAAGAATTATTATCCATTAATGTAGAAGAACTTGGAAAAGTGTTGGGGTTTACAACCAAAGAATTTGGAATTATCCACATTTACCTAGAAAATCTTGTTAGTGATTATTAAGCAGTGGATGAAAGGGAGAAAAATGCTTTCATAAATAAAATAGTTCTAGATACCAAAGAAGTTAGAAACAAATTGAAAGGTGATCATAAGCCTCCTTATGATTTTAATATTTCTAAACCATGGGTTCAGTCCATACTATTTCCATGCTAGCATTTTTCCTCAGACTGGATAGCAATTTGGAAGTGGGTGCAAGCCTCCTTGAAATAGTATATAATATCCATTATGGACCACATATCAAATATAACTATATTGATCACATTGTAGAATCCATGCATAAATTTTTTTTAATGATTAAAGGAGGTCCCACCAAGACATTTAGGTTCACAACCTACTTCTGCTATTTTTTCTACTCAAATTTAGAGGAATGTTTCATACCAACAAGCTTCAAATTCGGCCCTATAGTAATGCTTAGTAAAATCAAAGGGTTCCAGTATATGATTAGACCATTGGGATAAGGATGCATGATTCTCAAAGGAACTACATTAATTTTGTAAACTATTTTTTGGCTCCATTGCATCAAGCAATTACAAATACTCCAATACCTAGATTGCCTATGTCATGTAGAAATTGCATTCAACTAGGAAAATAAATAAAATTGGTTGATTGGTACTTAATGGAAGAATATATTGTGCTAAGATTTTATGGATTAGGAGTAGAGCCATACAAAATTCCAATACATGTGACATAAATGGTTTTCACATTATAATATGTAAGGAAGATGAAGAGTACTGATGAATTGGGTATGTGCAGGATCATGATGGACCAAAAAGTGGTGATATGTAAGTGATATGATGGCCCATGTGGTTAACGAATTTTTTTTAACCCAAAATTGATGAAATGAAAAGGGTTTTTAAAGTAGATTCTTAGCTTTCCACTAATATAAACTATGCTTTACTTTGAATTTAATAAATAATTATTATTCATTTTCTATTTGAATTATGACTAAAGTCCTGATTGATAGGTTGATTGAAAAACATCTATAGCTTTCAAACGGTATCACATTTTTTGAATCCAAAAACATGTGTCACATTCTATGCTTCACATACTATAGGATTAAAAAAAATATTGAATTTCATGAAGTTTTGACCAAGTTAAGGTGGTTAGACATATGAGTTTTAATATTTTTTAAAAGTTGTAATAAAAAAATAATAATTAATTGTTTACTTGGAAAAAAATTACAACAAAATATGCATCACATCAGGACATGAGTCCTCTACTTATATCTAAAATATTATCACTTTATTGTGGTTAAGGTGGTCAGATAGACACATACTTATTATTTTTTCCTTGAAATTTAAGTACTACTGCATTGAAATTACAAACTTTCACCAAATAGATTTAAAAAAAATAAAATAAAACTAGTAGTTTAGAAACTACATTCAATTTTCTATAGATTCTATTCTTACATATTTTTCAAATAATATAGATAGCTTATTCATTTTTTTACATCAATTTGCCTAACTCTGCTTTTTTGAATTTTCATTGCCACTTAAGGGCCTATTTATTCCATGATAATCCTACACATACCCAACTACACTTTTTCAATTAGGGGAAGAAGACCTTATTTCCTTCTTTACCATTTTCATGTGGATGGTTCACATTCAAGAGAAAAGCATTTAAGGTGGCACATGATATTTTGAGATTTTTTAATTTTGATATTGCCTTTAATTGGAAGTATGATCCATGTGACACCATTAAATCAATGATTGTGGCCAATACGAATGTTGCAAGTAGAATTCAACATCAAAGTAGACCCTTGCTTAAAAACTTGAGAAGCAAGGATCCTTGGGATGAGGTCAAAATAGCAATAGAGAAAAGTGTTGCTGAGAAAGCTATTTCTTTTGAACAATTGTTAGTAGAAATTATGACATTACATCGAAAGACAATCAAGACGTATAACATTTTTTATGAAAAAGTGATAAACAATCTAGTAGAGTAAAACTACCAAATTCTCTAGATAAGGAAGTTATAGATAAAAATTGGTCACGATAAAAAAATACAGCCTTTTGGTCTATGAAGAAGGAGCTAGGTGATCCAAGAGCTCTTACAGAGTATGGAGATAATGAAGAAGATCATGAGTTTAGAAAAATATGGGATATAGATCATCTTGATGAACATGAAGATAAAGAAACTTATGATGAATCTAATGATGATAGGGAAGAAAGAAGCCATGTCAATTTTAAAACTAGTTTAAGTGAGGCCATAAAAGAAGCATATACTTCAGGAGCAGTCATAGCTAAAAAAATGGGTTATCAAGGTGGTCCTTTGGGATTCCAAAGGCAAGGCCCTTGGATGGTAATAGATGTAGAGCATAGAAAACTAGTTGATAAATCTAGCCTTGAGCTTGGAGGTGAAAAAGTAGACCAAGGGCGTACAAGTCAATTTGTTAGAGCTTCAAATACTAATCCTCATGGTCAGATACAATCACAAATAGGACATGCCCATGGTGGAGAGCTTAGTGAAATTGGAACTGCCACTGGTGATGATGGTATCAGTAGTACTACTAGTAGTGGTCAACATTTACAACGACAAAAATTACACACAAGAGGAAAAAAAGACAAGATACCACACAGACACTAGGTGATCAAGGCATATAGAAGAGGAAAATGATTTTGATAGGTCCAAGTCACACTACCTATAGATCCACCATAAATGAGTTATTTCCAGGAACTCCCCCACTGCCAGTTAGTGTGGCTATGACATTATTAGCAACTGTAAGTACTCATATTCCTTCGCCATTCAAGCATTCCATTGTTCCTGCATCCCCATGTTTTGATTAGATTGAAGAGTTTAAAAAGAAATCAGACTTGTATTGAAAAAATAAAAGAAGCAACTGATGGAGAGTGTGTCTAATGTAGCTTCAGAGCCTGCAACAACCATGATATTACCCACATTTGACATAAATAAAGAAATCATGGAGTAAACAATTGTTGTTCCCACAGCTCAAAAAAACCAACAAATCAGATGGATCAATCTGAATTCCAAGTGAGCAATTTTCAATTGGATTTTTTTGGACTCAAAAATACTGACAATATTAATGTATCAAAGAAGAAAAATGAATTAGTGTACACATCATTTCTAAAGCAAGATAGAGAGAAAAAATGTTGCATACTCAAATAGAAAAGTTATAGGAAGACCTAGCAAATGAGAAAGCAAAGAGGAAAGCAACAGATAACAAGAGCAATGAATTAGAAAAAGGAACTAAAAAATATGCCTCTACATCAACAAGCAAAGAGGATAAAAAAAATGAGAGAGAAGTGAATGAACTAAATCAAAGGCTAGATGAGAACAATAGGAAATAGGATGAGGAAAAATCCACTTCAAAAAAATTAAGACTAAGCATTGCGAATGGAAATGCATAGTGGTCTGAACAAAAATTGAAGAAAGAGAGAAACAAAATGAAAGATTGGAGGCAAAGTTGATGGAAGTGAAAAATGAAATTAACTCTTTTCAAAATAAGTTATCTTCATTTTGTAGAGAAACAATGAGGCATATGAAAAAAAAGATCTGGGATGAAATAATGCAAAGAATTGATCATTTGTTTGGCATATTTCGACTAATTGATGCTATCAGACTACATTATAAGAAGCTCAACAAAAATGTGTTGCCATTAGATAAATCTGCAAATCAAGTTCAATAAATAGTCTACAAAGCCAGTGACAATGATTTGAAATCAAAAGGAATCAATAATCAGCTAGCTACCTCAATGACGTTGCCATCTATCATTGAAAAGTGTTTGAGAATGCATGAAACAAAGGAATATTTGCATTTGGATACATACAAAATGAAGAAGGTGGATGAAAAGTAAAGGAACTTCATAGAGCTTGGTTTGCCTGAGGCTTTTGACACAAATGAGAAATTCACTGGAAAGAATGATTTCAAAAAGAAGATGGAGGGTGCAAGGAAGATTGATTTGGACTAGTTTCCTCAAATCCTAGATGTGGTGAACTATTTGGGTTTCATAAAACCATTGATAACGTTGAATGCAAAATTGACTGAAGAATTAAAGACAGGTTACAATTTCAATCATGAAATGTTAAAAAATATTCAAGTCAAACATTAGTTAGAACAAATGATAATTCCACCACCTGAACAGTGGAAGTTGCTAGAAAAGGTGATACAGTGATTTAATTTTTGATAATATGAGTTTTTAAGTTCTAACTCAACTCTATGCAGATTTGTCTTTGAGCAAGATTTTGCATTGTCATTGCCTCTATGTATTTCTTCATGTGAAAATCAATAAAAAATCTCAAATTCATTAATGTATTGATGTTCAATTATCTGTATTACTTATTTTATTATTTGAAGAAAAAGTCTGGTAGTGGTTTCAACTACTAGATACACATTAAATGATTGTTGATTTTCATTATGTTAAATATCCAATATACTGAGAGGAGGGGGGGCGGGGCGGTGAATCAGTATATCCTTTATCTTATTGAATAGATGTCATCCAATCAATCCAAAACATGTGATAATTAAGATAAGCAAAATCATCAACAAAGCATGAACACAATGCACAAGAGACACCAAAATTTTTACATGGAAAACCCAAAGTGGGAAAAACCACAGTGAGGATTAACTCACAATATAGTATAATCGGTTATAAGATATTACAAAAAGGGTGGCTCATTGCCAGGACTCACTGTCCAAATAGGAGGCTCACTACCTACAAAAATGAAGTAACAAAATGGATAACTACCAGAATTAACTGATAAAGTTACACCTCAAGTGTGGATTCAATTCCTTTGTAATTTGGGAAAATTCGCATGCCAGCAAATCACAGTTCGCCTTTTTTTGCTTCCATCTGTAGTCTAGTAATATTTGTTCAACACCATCTACACTTCAATATTTTCAACTCTACAAGAACATCTTGTATATATATTTGATTTTCAAGGATTACAATCAGGTTGACTTGACAAATCTTCTCAATTAATAATCCAAATGTGTGGCACACTATAGTTGTCAGAAAGGATTATACAAACAAATTTTAATCAATTATATCTTCTACTATATGATAGGTCGGCCAACACTAGACGTATTAGCAAAGATAAAAAAAATTGATACCGAAGATAACCGCAAACAGCTACACTAACAAGTTCTTGTCCATGTATGCATTTCTCAGTCACATACCATTTCCCAAAAACTGAAGTATCAACTATTTAGTGGAGATGATTCCAGAGAAAAATATCGGAGGCTAGTTTTGTATTACCAGTTCAGAATATCGGATTGGTATGACTTAGAGTCTTATAGTTGCAACTCAAATATCATGGTGACATCAGTGACAAAAAAATTGTTAACAAGGGATATGATCTTCATTCTTCCAACAATCTCCCCCTTTGTCATTGATGGCAACATGTGCCAAAAATTAATATACAAAACTATACAGACTATTCTCTACTTCCCATTCCTCTTCTCCCTCTTTGACATCAAGGACAAAGGTTGAATAGCAGAAAAACATGAAAGATATGTACACATGGTTTGGAATGAGAAAACACATGAAATCAACTTCTGAACTCCCTTTGAGGAGTTATCTCATGCAAATTAAAACAAAAAAAAATATTTTACCCAAAGGAGGGGGCACTTTGCAATTTCTGTAGAATGCCTTGCCAGGCCATTTTTTCCATCCTCCCAACTCTTCTTGGTAGATAGCATCAACTTGTTCAAGAATTCTAAAGTAATAAAATTTTCTTCAACTTCATATGGAGTATCCAGAGATAGATTTATCTTGTCCAAATTCTCATATTTAGCCAAAGCATTGGCTACCAGAGCATACTCCATTCTCACGTTATCACTAAGCAAGCAATTTTTTTTTATTATCTCTTCCTTCCTCTTTTGTAACATAAATAAATTTTCTCTATCCACTGAATTAGAATTCCAAGTTGATCTATCTCTGTCCATTGATGCATTATAGGTGCCAAAGACAGTGGTCAACTAGGACTCAATGGAGTCCATGAGATCTTTTATGCTTTGAGTGGCATCAGGCCACCTTATATAGTATGTAAACACAAAATTGGCTTCAGCTTCACAAAACTTTACAGCTTCAAGGCTCTTCTATACATTGGCATGTGCCGAGGCACATTTGTTGTGAAGGATCAACAATCTTTTCTCATTCAACTTCTCCTCTACATCCTATTTTTTTTCTCAATAAGTCCTGTAGCATGCTCCTTAAAGGAATCCAATAGAAGCTTTAAGTTCTCAACTGGAGAAATAGATGCATCAAAAGATGTATCTAGAGTAACATCTTGTAGGCCCTTAATGGCATCTTGAATAAGATCAATCCCTTTCTGATACATTTTTAAGATTTCTCTCCTATCGGATGCATGAAATACATCACCTAACACCACTTTATGTACTGGAGAAATCTTGTTCAGGTTTTCATAACCTTGATTCATTTGAAGTTGTAGGAGTTCTGGAGGAATTACCGGTTGGAACTTAATCTACTTTGATAGTAGTCCCTTCAAAACATCATCACCAGAGGAGGATTCTCTAGTAGATTTCTAAGATTCTATCACTTTTTGGGATACTTCTTCATTCTTTTCAGCAACAGATTCCATATTTTTGTTTTCTACTTCCTCCTCTGCTTTTTCTTCCTTAGTGTTCTCCTTTTCTGCATTCTTCTCTTCCATTTCCTTTTCTTCTGATTTTTCTCCTTCTACCTTATCTTCTTCAATTTTCTCTTCTTCTTTTCCATCCTTTCTTTTCTCTTCTTCTTCATCGGGGTGTCCCGAAGGGGTGGGAACTTGAACTTCTACATTTTCTTCAACAAGTTTTTCATTTTTTGGATTTTCATTGTCAACATTGATTTTTGGTAGAATATTTGTACTAATTTTTTCCTTGGGATATGATTGTCATTCACTTCCAAAGGTTCATTATCATTTGTAGCACTGGAAGGAGGTTCTTCCATGACTTTTGTAGAAGTTTATTTTCTGGGTTCAGAGGCCAAACCAAATGCACCAATCATGCCATACCTTTCTGCAGTGTTTCTGATAGTGCTTATTTTTTCCCTCCTTATTCCTTTGATTTCATTCTTATCTTTTATCATTAGGGTATTAACCCTTCTTTTCTCCCTGAACATTTTAGCACAAATCCTTTTCAAAGATTCTAAGTTATCTAGAGTTAGAGAGGGTGCAATATCTTTATATGCTTTGTTTCTTATCCTCTCCTCTAACTCAACTGCCTCTACTCTCCTTTTCATCAGTATTTCCCAAAAATCATTAGGAACATCACACTTAATAGTATCCCATTTTTCTTCCAAAATGATAAGATATTTGATAATGGCCAAAATTATTATTTCTTTATCCTCTTATCCTACTAAATTATACACTTCCGTAGTGAACTTCACCATATCATCTTGATTCACCAAACTATTTACCAATACATCTAATTTAAGAGGGGAACTAGGCCTTACCAGAGAGGTGTTTTTCTTTTCCTGGTCCAATGAAATATCTTCTAAAATTTTGTCCTTCTTTGCTTCATGATCATCTGATTCATCATCTAAACATAATACATATTGAACTTTCCTCGAGCCAATGCTGGCTTCCAGTGATGCACCTTCATTGAAGGAGAGACTAAACCTTATTTTTCTTGTCAATTTTGTAGTAGGGTCTTCTTCCTCTTCTTTCTGATCATCTGTAATGCTCATATTTTTTTTCTAGTAGCTTTTTATTTTCTTTGTTTGATAGGGGCTACCAAAGGAACACCTTTCCTTTTTCTAGATCTAGTAGTAGGTCCAGAAGGAGTCAAGCCTTTGCCTTTCTCAACAGTGTTGGGCACAAACTTCGTTGTAGCAGGTCTAGAAGTTGGTATGGAAGGAGAGGTCCTAACAGATCTCCTTATATTGGGTAGTTTTGCAGACTTTTTTCCTTGAACAACTCTTGCTCAAGCTAGTTGTTCAAATGTGAAACATTGATTATGCATTTTCTCCACATTTTTCTTACTTTGAGCTTTGTGTTGCTCCATGTGAACTTCCCTAGATTTATCTGCATAAGTCCCAATCCAGGGTTCATTTAGATCTTTAGGACTCTAAATGAAAAGTTTCCAACAATAGTTTCATCTTAGCTCCATGCTTGGTTCTTAAGATTAGGTGTGACCAGTCCAGTGCTAGGTAGCCTCCAACATTTGCGATGAATTCTCGGGACAAACATATCCCGAATAGTGGAGGGACGTCAATGAGTACAACAAGATAAAGGTAGTAATCTCTGCCTTGGCTATACAATAGATGTTGTGTATCCCTTTTAACCGACATATCGAGATGTTCGCTGAGAAGGATATGGAGACCTATTGGGAGGAATCAAATAGATAATAGTAGAATTTAAATAAGAATTTAAACGTGAACTAAATAAATAAATATTTCTATTTATTCAATAGTAGAGGAATTTAGGATAATTAATCAAATAAGTTATATTTAATTAACCAGATTCTCCAAACCAATTTTAGGTGTATACATTTTGCCCCTCTTTGAAGTGATGTGTTTACACATTTCTTCAAAGAAAATTTTGCTACTGTTGCTAGTATCAACGAAAAATTTTTAGTGTGCCCCAGACATGCCCCAGACATTGATTTTCAAGTGATTGATGATAATATGCCCCCTTGGGAGATAAATTGATGAATTTTTATTTTTTTATTTTTTTTGCAATTTTCATTTTTTCGATGATCTGCTTTTGTTTTTGATGATTTGATGATGTGATAATGATGTGATGATGAAATAATTTATCTCCCAACAAAAGGTTTGAAAAATTCCCCTGTGATGAAATATGAATGGTGCATTAACTTTTTTAGCTCTTTGATAGACTGTTTTAGTGCATCCAAGTCAGAAAGATGTAATTTTCAGTAAAATCCTTGATTTTAATGTTCTTTGATCAAAAGCACCCATAGGGTCATCTTCGAAGACCTTCATTGAATATTTTTTGTAGGAGGGCCTAGGTCTTTCTTTTTTTGTACAACTACAGGAGTTTCCATTTTCTATATTCCAAAAACTTAAAAAGATTCAAGAAGGAATTTCCACAAACTCTGTAGCACATAATTGAAAATACCTTTTTCTTCGCAAAGAGCTGAAACTAGGGTTTGCACCAGTCACACCTCAATTTGCTTCTAAATCACTTCAAGCCACTCCCCAATTCTTTCGAATGCACAAATGATCAAAATCCCTTCACAATATTTCTTTATAGAGCAATGTGATGCCCTAATTCACATTTAATGCACTTGGAATTCGAAAAGCTACTAAATTTCTTTAGTTGAGCTGAAAAACCCTAATATGCTCTGCAAACGAGCATACAAGCATCTTTTATTTATGTTTCTTTTCAAAAACCTCTGCATACTAATTTATTACAACTTTACTTCATGTCACAGATATGACATTCTCGCAATCAAGGGTTTTAAGGATTTTTTGCTAAAGCTCCCCCTAAGACCATGCTAGGTCTAGTTACCAGAGGGATCATCTATACTAGATGAGGGTATAGACACATCAATAGTCTCTAACTCTTCTTTATTTTTCCATGCTTTACTCATTTCCTTCTAAAATTCTTCCTTTTCAACCTTCTTCTCATGTTCATTCTTCCTTTCTGGAGCAAATTGATTTCCCTTTTTTCTTCTACATACCTTTGAAATATGTCCTAGTTTATTATAGTTATAATAGACAACACTTCTTTGACTTGATTGACTTCCATTAAACCTTGTTTTGTATTGATTTTCATTATGCCCATAATTATTGCATGTATAGAAATAGCCAACAAAGGATTGATTCATCCTTCCTCCATTAAACCGGTTCATCATTTGAGTTCTACATTCACTAGCTTTATGTCCAAACTTATTACAGGCATAACATTGTCTGGGGAAACAACCAAAAAATTGATTCATCATGCTTCTACATTCAATTGCCTTATTCCCAAACTTGTTGCAAGAAAAAAAAATGCCATTGAAAGATGAATACCTTTGTGCATTTTCCTATTTGACAAGTGGTTTTCTTCCTAAATTCCTTTTCTGCTTTCCTTTATCTTGAGTCTTTTGTTCTTTTGCTGCTTTAGAGCTTCCACCTTTTTCTAATACCAGTCCTCCTTTGTCTTTAGAGGGTTTCTATCCAACAATCTATTCATCAATCCTAGTGGATCTTGTCTTGAAATTATCCTCACATAATTTTTCCTTTTCCAATTCTTCTCTCAGATTTACTACTTCTTGTTCAAGTTTGGAGCATTCATCAAACTTGTTCTTTATCTCTATATTCAAGCACTCTTCAACTCTTTTATTTTCTTCCACTTGTAGATTCAGTCTGGTATTGTCTTCATTTTCTTGTTTCAATTGATCACTGACTTCTCTATGTCTCCCTTTAAACTTTCTTAATTGTTTCTTCAACTTCCGGACACATTCATTTGCCTCATTAAGATTCTCTTTTAGATCTTTATTCTCATTTTCAGCTTTGTCTAGATCATCAAGAGTAGGCCAAAGTTCTGCATTATCCTCCATTTGTTTAATCTTCAAGATATCCCTCAAGTTGTTAGACTTCTCTAGAGGAACCAAGCTTTGATACCAATTGTTAAATATCCAATATACTAAGAGGGGGGGTGAATCAATATATCCTTTATATTATTGAATAGATTTCATCTAATCAATCTAAAACCTGTGATAATTAAGATAAGTAGAATCATCAACTAAACATGAAAATAATGCACAAGAGACACCCGAATTTTTACTTGGAAAACCTAGAGTGGGAAAAACCATTGTGAGGATTAACTCGCAATATAGTATAATCGGTTATAAGATTTTACAAAAAGGGTAGCTCCTTTCCAGGACTCACTATCCAAATGGGAGGCTCACTGCCTACAAAAATGAAGTAACAAAAGGGCTAACCGCCAAAATGAACTGATAAAGTTACACCTCAAGTGCAGATTCATTTCCTTTGTAATTCAAGAAAATTCACATGCCAACAGATCACATTTTTCCCTTTTTTGCTTCCATCTGTAGTCTGCTAATATGTGTTCAACACCATCTTCGCTTCTATATTTTCAACTCTAAAATAACATCTTTTCTATATATCTAATTGTCAAGGATTACAATTAGGTCAGCTTGAAAAATATTCTCAATTAATAATCCAAACCTATGGCACACTATAGTTGTCAGAATGGATTATACAAATAGATTTTAATCCATTATATCTTCTACTATATGATAGGTTGGCTAGCAATAGACCTATTAGAAAAGATAAATAATTGATACCAGAGATAACCGCAAACAGTTGTGCTCACGAGTTCCTATCCATGTATTTATTTTTCAGTCACAGACCATTTCCCAAAAATTGAAGTATCAGCTATTTACTAAAGAGGATTCCAAAGAAAAATACTAGATGCTAGTTTTGTATTATCAGTTCAGAATACCAGATTGGTATGACTTAGAGTCTTGTAGTTGCAACTCAAGTATCATGGTAACATTAATGACAACAAAACTATTAACAAGGGATATGATCTTCTTCATTCTTCCAACACATTGTTGTATATGCTACTAATACTATTGTTAATATTTTATCAAGCATTGAGTTGAGTGATGAATCACTGAGTACATGTTCAATTTTTAACATAATTAAAATATGAAATTATTAATAATATGTTAATTTAGCCATACAAACCTATGATTCCATCAAAGCATTTTAATTAACTCTTTGAATTAGACTTTAAAGTAGAGCTAAAATTATACATTCAACCAAAACAATTGAAGACCAATAGAAGGTTCCTTGATCATTTTCTTAATAATTCATATGAAAAAATACAAGAGGAGAGAATACATTCTAGAATATTCATTTTCTCACTCAAATTCCATCACTATTGTAAAACCATTATTCCTATGGCTATTACAATTTTAAATTCATACCTAAGACTCAACACTAACTCTATTTATTTTTGCTTGAATTACAAAATTCTCTTACATGAGTTCAAAAGCTCTTTCAACCAAAGACCCATGCAATTGGCCTTGAATTCTCTTTTATAAGAACAAGGGAGTTGTTGGTTGTTTTTAAAGAACCAAGTAAATCTCCTCAAGCATCTATGAATTTGCTAGATTCAATTCTTGAATACGTACGAGGTGATTGTCCAATGAATGAGTGGAAGCTATAATGCTTCCCTCCTACACTTTGGGCTTTGCAAAACCTAGGAGGGTGATCCCACAATTTGTATCCTCTAATCCTCTAAAAAATTATATCACACACTGTATAATAAACATATATATTCTCACTGAAATTTTGATTAGATGGAACCCTCCAAGAAATTGGAAATTCCTTTAAAAGGATTAAACACCTAGAGATGAGAATACAACATAGTACCAACTTCAAACAAAGTAAATCGATTATAAGATTTTTTATGAATTTGGTTCTCAAATTGAAATATCAAAACCATAGGAAATGCTTTAAAACATGCTAAATCAGTGTCTTATCTCAGGGAAAGGAGTCAAAACACAATAAATTGAACTATAAGGCAAGTTTAATTTCAAACAACCATGATCTCTTTGTAGTTTTATTACAATACACATATTGAATACTCAAATTCAATGACTTCTTATCAATTCCATTGAACATTCATATAAACTCATGCTTTAATGAAGGTATTTTAACTGATTCATTAAATCAGAGCCAAAATTAAAACATATTTCACTACAAAGCATAATGAAAATTAATGAAATGTCATTAATCATGTTTCCATTAGTAATTCATATGAAATATTATAGATGGAGAGACAATAGACTCAAAGGTTTTCATTGTTCATTCAAACATTCTTGAAAATGATATAATTTACAAAACTTATTTTCTTGACTCAAAACCTAACATATAGACTCAAAATGTATTTTCTCTATGTTATACCTTTTCATTTTTAGATCCAAAATTCAAAAAGAGACCCATACCAATGGACCATAATTCCTTTTTATAAGAAACAATGGAGAAGAACAAGCTTTAGGCCAAAGTTACACTTTTCACATTTTCTTCTGACAACTCATACTAATCATTCCATGAGGAATGGTTACAACAAACTGAAATAATATTCTCCATTGAGACAAAGGTTGATTTTCATTCGGTGGAGATTCCCACACCTTCCTAAAGGAAGTTTGTTGAAGAGAGTGGTCTTCAAACCACTGAAGCATCATTATTCCTTTCACCAAAATACAAAAAGGAATGCAGAAAAGAAAGAACAACCTAGATCAATATCCAAATCAACATAAAAAACTAGTCCAAGTCACCAATAGTCAATTTTTACCTATCACATCTTGAATTAGGGAGAAACATATCTTTTATACATTATAATTTCTAAGGCCATACCTGTATTATACTTGACCATGTATATATGTTCTCCAAAATTGTGCCTACAACTCCAACTCAACAATGAATATCTTCTTCCACAATTCATACTCTATATTAGAAGCATAATTAAAACCCAGGAGTTCATCCATCCTCTTTCTGTAAGGAGCATACTTAGCCATTATTGAATTGGATTCTTTGTCAAAGTCTTCCAGGAAGATAATGATGAAAGATAAATTCTCAAGAGTATTCTTCAATAAATAAATATCAACACTCACATATGAGGGAGGCTTGGGCAGCAATAGTTGTATCCACTTGATCTTTCCATGCTTGTAGAGGTTTTACCTCATCATCTTTGTGTTGAATATTAGGAAACAATGCCAATTTTTCCTCATCAAATTTTAACTTTAACTCTCTCATTTTTACTTCCAAAGGATTAGCATACCCTTGAAACCTTTGTTCCTTAATTTCATTAACAAATCTATATGTTGGGCCAATCTTTGGATATTTTTTCTTCTAGTGTTTAGAACCAAATGTGATGAGCTTGAAATTGTCCACCCTGGGGATCCATCTGTCCATGATTGGAGTAGCTAAATCATTGTCTCTTTGAGAAAAATTAATTTCTTGCAATATTAGAGAATAATTTTAATGAATACTCTTCAACCTACCTTGAATCTTCTTTTTCATATGCCCCAAAACCGTATAAGCAATATTTGAATTATTTTCATACATTGTGTCCTGAACCAATGACAACAATTTCTTATATACTTCAATCTATAGAAACAATTGTTCCTTTGTGGGCTCATTTGATGAAGTTGTACCTTATGTGCTTAGCTCCTCAATTACTATCGATTCTTGACCCAAATTGTATGGCATTATTGCTAATGATTTCTTAGGTGGAGGAGGAGATTGGGGATGTGCAATTGGGGAGGTAGGTGTAGCATAACTTGAAGCTGATGGGCCTTGGATCTTCAATGTTTCTATCTATTGCTTGAACACGACCAACTCTATTTCCAACTCAGCCACCTTTTTTTGACTCTTATTGTATTCATCAATAATATCATTGTACTTTCCTTTGTATAAGTCTCTTTCTACAGTGACATTCTCCACTTTTGTCTTAAAGTGAATTTAGCAACATTTATTTTCATCTCTACTGATTCTAATGTTGGAGTGTCAGAGACTCTTTTAATAACTCATTTCAATTGAATTTAGTTGGCTCCACAACTTTTGGTTTCCTAGACCTTAGAGATAAGGACCAAAGGGCTAAGGAATCCCATTCTTAACTAAAGGTTGGCCCTTGTAGTGCCAATTTGGCCTCTTCCTCTATTTGAAATAAGGGTTTTTCATGCCTTCTTATTGTGTCTAGCACAACTACATCTGCAATGTCCCACTCAGGTGAAAATAACACAAGAATTTTTTTCACTAATGGTCTACCTTCTTCAGGTGTGATGTTCTAGAACTCATTTCTCATCATCTTCCTCACATTTTCTTGAACAACCTCCTCAAGAAATTTTGGGTTTGAGATCCTCTCCTTAGCAACATTTTGTGCATATTCTTGAGCCTTAGTGATGCAGAGAAAGGTGAAGTAGACTCAAGCACCAAAATTCAACAAAATTCAGCTACTACTTTGAGATTTTAAACCCCAACTATGGTGGATTCCTCAAATTCTCTTGCCTTCAACTTCTAGGTCCCCAAAACTATGTTTTTAGGAATATCTTTTATAAAAGCTGTCTCTCCATAAACTAAAAACCTTTTTAGATACCCATTAGGCTCAATTTTAACATATCTCATTTGTGACAAGTTGTTATGGGAGAAATTCATCAAACTTGGCATACTACATTGAAATGAGGCTAAATTATGCCTCTTTTACAAGGAACCTCTAAGAAATACAAATACCAAACACAAATCCTTCACTCTAGAAGTTTTAAAATGTCACATAGGGTCCAATTATGCTAGGGCCTGGACAAAACCACCCAAAACTCCATTCACTACTCTAAACAACAAAAAAACATTGAAAGCAAACTAAAATCATCCATTCCAACGATTATGGCCAAGATTCAATGGTGGAATGGGCTGGAACTCATGATTGTGTGCAAAAACCCTTAAACTTAGGGTATTACAAATGGTTTGCAAGAAAATGCTTCAAACAGACTTATTTCTCAATGAAAATCTATCACACTAGAACCAAATCAAAGAGGATTCATTATAAAAAAAATTCACATGAATTTCAGATCACAACTCAACTGTACAAGGCCGTACATAACTGTAAACTATAGAAAAACATACAAAATCAATAGAAAATAGAGTATCTTCTTATTATTTGTCCTCCAAAATGATTCAATAGTGTTTCCTCAAAGTTTTTGAGGTTTCTTAAACATGTTCCCACTAAAACTCAATGGTTTCCATCTGAAATAAAAAAGATGACTGTTCAACTTCCTCACAAAAGCCAAATTTGACAACTTTCATAAAACACACCTAAATGACTACATGACACAAATGCATCAAACATGGTCTCCATTCAACCTTATTACATCAACATATGATGAAACACACCAAAAATCAAGCCTAGACACCTATTGACATCATTAAAGCAAAATTGCCATGATGCCCCTACACCATACACTCAGAGAGGAAAAATTCTCAGGTTCCACCTAAGATCAGCTCTTGCACTGACATTCCATTCTTATTAATATATTCTTCAAACATCCATGTGGAATCTTCAGGAGGTAAACCTTTCCACTTGACAAGATACTCATTATAGACTTTGTGTCTTATTCTTTTCACCTCCTTTGTGTCTAAAATTTCTTCAAGCTTGAATGGTTTAGTAGGTGGTAGATCTCTAACCCAATCATCATCACCAACATCAGCAACAACACTTGTACCTACATCCAAAAAAACCCTTGAAGGGGTATAGGTCAACAACATTAAAGATATGAGAGATAGAAAGTCGAGGAGGGAGTTCTATCTCATATGCATTAGCCCCAAATTTATGGACCACTTTGCAAGGCCCAATTTTCTTCATTGGCATCTTGGTATACTTTCCTTTTGGAAATCTTTACTTCTTCTTCAAATGTGCAAGGACCAAGTCTCCCTCCTTAAATTGTACATCTCTTCTCTTCAAATCAGCATGCTTCTTATACTTCTCAACACTTTTTTTGTAAATTTTCTTTAACTTGGTGATGGATCTCTCTCATGGCTTCTGCAAATTACTCCCCTTCAACACTTCTCTTCTCCATCCTAGCCAAATATCTAAGCTCAAAGACACCTCTTGGTTTCAGACCATACACCACTTCAAAAGGGCTTTTCCCAATGCTTCTATTAATTGAATCATTGTAAGCATATTCATCTTGAGAAAGAACTAAGTCCCATTGTTTCCCATGCTCCTTTGTGAGACATCTCAGAAGGTTCCCAAGTGATCTATTGACCACTTCAATCTGCCCATCCATTTGTGGATGGTAGGCAATACTAAAATTCAAATTGGTTCGAAGCTTTCTCCAAAGTGTCCTCCAAAAGTGACCAATAAAATTTGAGTCCCTGTTTGAAACAATTGTTAGGGGAAGATCATGAACCCTCACTATTTCTTTAAAGAATAACCCTACAATATGAGAAGCATCATTTGTACACTTGGATGGAATGAAGTGAGCCATTTTACTAAACCTATCAACCACAACAAATACACTATCATAACCCCTTTGAGTTCTTGGAAAACCTAATACAAAATCCATGCTTAGACTCTCCCGTGGTCGGTTAGATATTGGTAAGGGCTGATAAATTCCTACATTAGAAGTAGAACCCTTTTCTCTTTGACAAATTATACAACTTTCAAAAAAAAATTTGACATCTACTTGTATTTTTGGACAAAAGTAGAACCTTCTTACCTGATCCAATGTCTTATCAACCCCAAAATGTCCTCCTAAACTTCCACAATATTTATCATTTATCAAACTCAATCTCATAGAGCACCTTGGTATACATAACTGAGCTCCTTTAAAAAATAAGCCATCTTGCAACAAAAAATCAGAATACTCATCGTGGAAAGCATCTTTAAACTGAGTACAAATAGAATATACCTCTTTAAATTCATCATCTTTAGCATAATGTACTTCAATGCATCTATTCCCATAATCTAAAGTTGGATTTCATGCACTGAAATTGACCTCCAGCTTAGAGCACCAACTACCTTGTTGGCTTGGCCTTTTTTATGCTTAATTGTGAGGGTATAGCTCTGCAAATATTCAACCCACTTTACATGTCTCTGACTCAGCTTTTCTTAACTATTCAAGAAACTCAAAGCATGGTTGTCGATGAACACTATGAATTCCTTGGGAAAAAGGTAGTGTCTCCACTTCTTAAGGGCATGCACCATTGCATATAACTCTAGATCATATGATGAATACCTTATTTTGGCTTCATTGAGATTCTCACTGAAGAAAGCCACTGGTCTACCTTCTTGACTTATGACTGCACCAATTGCAAAACCACTTACATCACACTCTATGGTGAAAACCTTTTTGAAATCAGGTAAAGCAAGGATACATTTTTGAGCCACTCTAGTTTTTAGATATTCAAAGCTCCTTTTTCCTCATTAGTCCACTGAAATTTCTTCGTTTTATCTCCTTTAATTGTGTCAATAATGGGTGAGCAGATATGACTAGAATTATTGATGAATTTCCTATAGAAACTTGCAAGCCCATGAAAGCTTCTTACCTCCCCTAGTACTAACTTTGGAGTTGGACAACTGAGTATTGCCTCTACTTTGGTGAGATCCATCTTCAATGAACCTTTGGAGATCACAAAAACAAGATGCACAAGCTCTTCCTTCAAAAATTCACACTTCTTGAGATTTATCATCAATTTCTCCTCATTTAATTTTTGCAAAACCATGTTAAGATGTTGCAAGTTCTCTTCCTTTGTCTTGCTAAACACAATAATATCTAAATATACAACAAAGTTTTTTCCAACAAAAGGATTCAATGCTTCATTCATAAGTCTCATAAATATACTCAGAGAATTTCATAGTCCAAAAGGCATTACCATCCACTCATACAGACCTTCATTGGTTTTAAAATTATTTTTCCATTCATATCCTTCCCATATCCTAATCTTATGATAGCCACTTTTTGAATCTCTCTTTGAAAAATAGCATGCACCTCCCAAATAGTCCATTAGATCATCCATTCTAGGTATTGGAAACCTATATCTGATGGTGATTTTGTTTATTTCCCTTAAGTCTATAAAATTCCTACAATCCTCATCCTTTTTGGGTGCTAAAATAGTACATACAACACAAGGGATCAAAATTTCTCTTATTAGACCCTTATCCAACAACTCTTGAACCTGCCTTCTTATTTATTCATTTTGTTTGGGGGTCATCTTGTATGCAGCCTTGTTTGGAAAAAATTGGCACCAAGCATCAGGTTTATATTATGGCTAACATCCCTCATGGGAGGAAAAGAACTAGGTAATTCATCCACTGCAATATCCTTGTATTTGTCTAACAAAGCTTCAACTTCACTAGGTATACCCTTGGCTTGATTTGCTGCTAAAACATATTTGGATTTAGGTCTGATCACTAAGGAAAATACTTGACCTCCTTCTTTTAGTGTCTTCAAGAACTCTTTCCCCCCAACTACCATAGCACTAGACCCAACATTTTTATCTAAACTATCATCTTGTATTGGTGTCAAGGTGAAGGAAGTTTCATCCTTCTCTATCATATAGGTTTTCTTCTCCCCATCATGTTTTGCCATTATGTTATACTGCTAGGGTCTTCCTAGCAGCAACTAACAAACAACCATAGGGATGATGTGACAAAGGATTTTGTCTTTATAACCCCCAATAATAAACTCTACCAATGTCTTCTCTTTTACCAAGAATTGGTGACCTTTGTTTAACCATGACACTTTGTATCATGTGGGATGAGGAATTCTTTTCATATTCAATTTCTCTACCATTTCTAAAGACACCAAGTTATCAATAGAACTTGAATCAACAACTACTTTGCATACCTTTCCATGTGACTTGCATGTATTCCTAAACAATAATTTCCTTTGTGGAGGCTCTTTGACTATTGGCACCTTAATAACTGTTCTCCTCATCATCAAAAAATCACCTATCTCTAGAGCAACAAGTTGAGATGGTGAATTGACACTTGCATTGTCTTATTCATGCACAATTTGAGTTCTTCGCTCACCTCCATAGGAACCTGCAGCTTACTTGTCCAGACACTTACATGTTGGATGACCAAATTGGTTGCAATTATAGCATCTTCCTAAGAAGGTATTTGATTGTCTCTCTTGTCCACCAAACCTACCTCTGCCATTAGGTCTTCTTCCTCTAAAATTTCATCTTCAGTCACCACTTTTTTGTTGTTGGCCACTTGATTCTCCTTGCTACCTTTGTGATTGTCCTCTTCCACCAAAGTTGCCTCTACCTCTAAATTTATTTCCCCTATCTCTTCCTTGTTTCTCTTCTCTCCTTTTTATTATTTCCTCTGCCTTGATAGCCAATTAAAAGCATTCTTCATCTATCTTGGGTGTAGTGAGGCTGATTTTAGTTTGAATATTGTACCATAGGACATTTAGGTACATTTCCACCTTTTCTCTTTGATTCTCTACATGTCTTGCTCTACTGCTTAGCCTATGAAATTCCTCAATATATGCCATGATATCCAACTCTTTTTTTTAGATTCTGCAACTTCCTAAATGTCTGAATTTTGTAATCAGTAGGTAACAATTATCCTTTCACCTTGGCTACCATTTTGTCCCATGAGTTTATTTTTTCTTTTCCCTTCTTTATTATTTCTTCTTGAACATAGTTCCACCATGTTAGGGAAGGGCCCTTCAACTTGGTCTCTTCAAATTTCCCCTTCTTATTGTCTTATACTTCAAATTCAAAGAAATTATCCAAAGCATCTATCCAACCCAACACTTATTTGAACTGTCCATTTTCCCATCGTACATAAGCACTTCAAATTTCACCTTTGGAGGTTTATCCCCCTTTATATCCTTTAGCATCCTGACCATTCTTGCTTCTTCAGGGTTCATTTACTCTTCTTCATGGACTCCTCCTTGAGGGCTCTCACTCTCAACCTCATCCTCTTTGTTACTCTGGTCACCACTGACCACATCTATTCTTTGGTTCTTCTCAAAGTTTTCTATTCTAGAAACGGTAGCTTCCTGAGACTCCTTATAAAGTATCACCTCCTTTGTATACTATTCCTTTAGTTCTTTGACTTCTTTGGCCATTGGATTGTTCTTTGGAGGCATCTTGCTTATGCCAATTCTCATTTACTTTTCCCACTTCACAATCAAAACCTGTGCTCTAATACCACCTAATGTAAAGCAGGGTGGAGTAGGCTCAAACACCATAAGTCAACACATTTCAACTACTACTTTGGGATTTTAAACCCCAACTATGTTGGATTCCTCAAATTCTCTTGTCTTCACTTTCTAGGTCTCCAAAACTATGTTATTAGGCGTATATTTTAGAGAATATTGTCTCTCCAAAAAAAAAAAAAACCTTTTTAGATACCCATTAGCCTCAATTTTAAAATATCTCATTTGTGACCTAGGTTGTTTTGGAACAAATTCATCAAACTTGGCCTACAATGCTGAAACAAGGTTAAATCAGGTCTCTTTTACAAGGCACCTCTATGAAATACAAACACCAAAAAAAAATCCTTCACTCCAAGAGTAAAAAAATGTCACATAGGGTCCAATTATGTAGTTTACTCCATCAGGACTCCTCACAATTTTTTTGTCTTAAAATATCTCTAACCGATCAAGCCTAACACATGAAGATGTTAGGCTAGGGCTTGGAAAAAACCACCTCAAATGAAAATCACTAAGGCAAATCCTTGACCTAATTCTTCTTTTAATGTCTTCAAGAACTCTTTCTTTCACTAAGGAAAATCCTTGACCTACTTCTTTCAGTGTCTTCAAGAACTCTTTCTCCCCAACTACCATAGCACTAGACACAACTTTTTTATCTAAACCCTCATCTTGTAGTTGTGCCAAGGTGAAAGAAGTTTCGTCCTTCTCTATCATATAGGTGTTCTTCTCCCCATCATGTTTTTCCTTTTTGTCATACTGCTAGTGTCTTCCTAGCAGCCAGTGACAAACAACCATAGGGATGATGTGACAAATGATTTTATCTTTATAACCCCTAATATTAAACTCTACCAATGTCTACTCATTTACCAAAACTTGTTGACCTTTGTTTAACCATGAAACTTTGTATCATGTGGGATGAGAAATTATTTTCATATTCAATTTATCTACCATTTCTAAAGACACCAAGTTATTAGTAGAATATGAATGAACAACTACTTTGCATACCTTTCCATGTGACTTGCATGCAATCCTAAATAATGATTTCCTTTGTGGAGGATCTTTCACTATTGGCACCTTAATAAGTGTTCTCCTCATCATCAAACACTCACCTATCTTTGGAGAAATAGGTTGAGATGGTGAATTGACACTTTCATTATCTTCTTCATGCACAATTTGAGTTCTTCGCTCACCTCCATGGGAACTTGCAGCTTGCTTGTCCAAGAACTTCCATGTTGGATGACCAAATCGGTTGCAATTGTAGCATCTGCCTGAGAAGGTATTTGAACCTCTCTTGTCCACCAAACCTACCTCTACCATTAGGTCTTCTTCCTTTGAAATTTCTTCTTGAGTCACAACTTTTCTCCTATTGGCCACTTGTTCTCCTTGCTACTTTTGTGATTGTCCTCTTCCACCAATGTTCCCTCTACCTTTGAAACTCTTTCCCCTATCTCTTCTTTGTTTCTCTTGTCTCCTTTTTATTCTTTCATCTACCTTGATAGCCAATTGAAAACATTCTTCAACTGTCTTGTGTGTAGTGAGGCTAATTTCATCTTGAATATTGTACCTTAGGCCATTTAGGGACCTTTCCACCTTTTCTCTTTGATTCTCTACATGTCTTGCTCTAATGCTTAGCCTATGGAGTTCCTCAATATATTCCATGATATCCAATTCTCTTTTTTTAGACTCGACAACTTCCTAAATGTCCGAATTTCATAATCAATTTATAATAATTGTCTTTTCACCTTGGCTACCATTTTGTCCCATGAGTTTATTTTTGATTTCCCTTATTTATTATTTCTTATTGAAAATAGATCCACCATGTTAGGGCAAGGCCCTTCAACTTGGTTTTTGCAAATTTCACCTTCTTATTGTCTTCTACTTCTTCAACTTCAAAGAAATTATCCAAAGCATGTATCCGACCCAACACTTCTTTGAACTTTCCAATTTTCCACCGTACATAGGCACTTTAAATTTCACCATTGGAGATTTATCCCCCTTTATATCCTTCAGCATCCTAACCATTATTGCTTCCTCAGGTTCATTTCCTCTTCTTCATGGACTCCTCCTTGAGGGCTCTCACTGTCACCCTCATCCTCTTTGTCACTTTGGTCACCATTGACCACATCTCTTCTTTGGTTCTTCTCCAGGGTTGCTATTCTAGAAATGGTAGCTTCTTGAGACTCCATATAAAGTCTCACATCCTTTGCATACTATTCCATTAGTTCTCTGACTTCTTTGTCCATTGGATTGTTCTTTGGAGGCATCTTGCTTATGCCAATTCTCATTCACTTTTCCCACTTCACAATCAGAACCTATTCTCTAATACCACCTAATGTAAAGCAAGGTGGAGTAGGCTTAAACATGACAATTCAACTACTACTTTTAGATTTTAAACCCCAACTATGGTGGATTCCTCAAATTCTCTTGTCTCCAACTTCTAGGTCTCCAAAACTATGTTTTTAGGCATATATTTTAGAGAATTTCATCTCTACATAAACCAAAAACCTTTTTAGATACCCATTAGGCTCAATTTTAACATATCTCATTTGTGACTTAGGTTATTTTGGATAAAAATCATCAAACTTGGCCTTCTACATTGAAACAAGGCTAAATTAGGCCTCTTTTACAAGGTATCTCTAAGAAATACAAACAAAAGACACAAATACTTCACTCGAGAAGTTTAAACATGTCACATAGGATCCAATTATGCAGTTTACTCCATCAGGACTCCTCACAATTTTTTTGTCTTACAATATCTCTAACCTATCAAGCCTAACACATGAAGATGTTAGGCTAGGGCTTTGGACAAACCACCCCAAAGGAAAATCCTTGACCTCCTTCTTCTTTCAGTGTCTTCAAGAACTCTTTATTTCACTAAGGAAAATCCTTGACCTACTTCTTATTTCAGTGTCTTCAAGAACTCTTTCTCCCCAACTACCACAACACTAGACCCAACTTTTTTATCTAAACCCTCATCTTGTAGTGGTGTCAAGGTGAAATATTTTTCATCCTTCTCTATCATATAGGTGTTCTTCTCCTCATTATGTTTTTTCCTTTCTTTCATATTGCTAAGGTCTTCCTCGCAACAAGTGACAAACAACCATAGGGATGATGTGAAAAAGAAATTTTCTTTATAACCCCAAATATTAAACTTTACCCAAGTCTGCTCATTTACCAAGACACTTTGTATCATGTGGGATGAGGAATTATTTTCATATTCAATTTCTCTACCATTTCTAAAGACACCAAGTTATCAGTAGAACCTAAATCAACAACTACTTTGCATACCTCTCCATGTGACTTGCATGTAGTCCTAAACAAGGATTTCCTTTGTGGAGGATCTTTTACTATTGGCACCTTAATAAGTGTTCTCCTCATCATCAAACACTCACCTATATCTGGAGCAATAGGTTGAGATGGTTAATCGACACTTTCATTGTCGTCTTCATGCACAATTTGAGCTCTTCGCTCACCTCCATGGGAACTTGTAGCTTGCTTGTCCAGGTACTTCCATGCTGGATGACCAAATTGGTTGCAATTGTAGCATCTATCTGAGAAGGTATTTGACCCTCTCTGTTGTCTAGCAAACCTAACTCTTCCATCAGGTCTTCTTCCTCTGAAATTTCCTCTTCAGTCACCACTTTTTTGTTGTTGGACACTTGATTCGCCATGCTACCTTTGTGATTTTACTATTCCACCAAAGTTTCCTCTACTTCTAAAATTCTTTCCCCTGCATCTTCCTTGTTGCTCTTGTCTCCTTTTTATTATTTCGTTTTCCTTGATAGCCAATTGAAAACATTCTTCAAAACTGTCTTGGGTGTAGTGAGATTGATTTCATATTGAATATTGTACCTTAGGCCATTTAGGTACCTTGCCACCTTTTCTCTTTCATTCTCTACATGCCCTACTCTAATTCTTAGCCTATCAAATTCCTCAATATATTCCATGATATCCAACTCTTTTTGTTTTAGACTCTGCAACTTCCTAAATGGTTAAATTTCATAATCAATGGGTAAGAATTGTCCTTTCACCTTAGCTACCATTCTGTCCCATGAGTTTATCTTTGCTTTTCCCTTCTTTATTATTTCTTCTTTAACATATTTCCACCATGTTAGGGAAGGTCCCTTGAACTTGGTTTTTGTAAATTTCACTTTCTTATTGTCTTCTACTTCTTGAAATTCAAAGAAATTATCCAAAGCATGTATCCAACTCAGCACTTCTTTGAACTATCCAATTTTCCACTATACATAGGCACTTCAAATTTCACCTTTGGAGATTTATCCCAATTGATATCCTTTAGCATCTTGAACATTCTTGCTTCTTTAGGGTTCATTTCCTCTTCTTCATGGACTCCTCCTTGAGGACTTTCACTCTCACCCTCATCATCTTTGTCACTCTGGTCACCACTGACCACATCTCTTCCTTGGTTCTTCTCCAGGATGTTATTCTAGCAATGGTAGCTTATTGAGACTCCTTATAAATTCTCACCTCCTTTGCATACTATTCCTTTAGTTCGCTGACTTCTTTGGCTATTGGATTGTTCTTTGGAGGCATCTTGCTTATGCCAATTCTCATTCACTTTTCCCACTTCACAATAAAAACCTATGCTATGATACCACCTAATGTAAAGTAGGGTGGATTAGGCTCAAAAACCACAATTAAAAAAAATTAAACTAATACTTTCAGATTTTAAACCCCAACTATGGTGGATTCCTCAAATTCTCTTGTCTTCAACTTCTAGGTCTCCAAAACTATGTTTTCAGACATATCTTTTAGAGAATTTTGTCTCTCCACAAACCAAAAACCTTTTTAAATACCCATTAGGCTCATTTTTAGCATATATCATTTTTGACCTAGGTTGTTTTGGAATAAACTCATCAAAATTGGTCTTCTACACTGAAACAAGGCTAAATTAGGCCTCTTTTACAAGGCACATCTAATAAATACAAACACTAGACACAAATCCTTCACTCCAAAATTTTAAACATGTCACATAGGGTCAAATTATGTAGCTTAATCCATCAGGACTCCTCACAATTTTTTTGTCTTACAATATCTCTAACCTATCAAGCCTAACGCATGAAGATGTTAGGCTAGGGCTTGGACAGAACCACCCCAAACTCCATTCCCTACTCTAAAAAATAACAAAAACATTGAAAGAAAACTAAAATCATCCATTCCATCGAATTTGGCCAAGATTTAATGGTGGAATGGGCTGCAACTCATTATTTTGTGCGCAAACCCTTAAACTTAGGGTATTATAGATGGTTTGCAAGAAAATGCTTCAAACAAAATTATTTATAAATGAAAATCTATCACACTATAACCAAGTCAAAGAGGATTCATTGTAACAGATTTTCACTCTAATTTCATATCACAACTCAACTGTACGGGGCTGTATAGAACTAGAAACTACAAAAAAATATACAAAATCAACAAAAACATAGTATCTTCTTATTGTTTGTCCTCCAAAATGATTCAATAGTGTTTCCTCAAAGGTTTTGAGGCTTCTTAAACATGTTCCCATTTAAACTCAATGATTTCCAACTGAAATCCAAAAGATGACTATTCAACTTCCTCACAAAAGCCAAATTTGACAAGTTGCAAAGCAACTTTTACACTATTTTGACAACTTTTATAAAACACACCTAAATTACCCTACATGACACAAATACATCAAAAATGGTCTCCATTTGACCTTATTACATCAAAATATGAAGATACACACCAAAAATCAAGCCTAGACACCTATTGACATTATTAAAGAAAAATTGCCAAGGTGCCCCTACACCACTTAGCTCTCCATACATAATCCTTAAAAGTTTTAGTCTGCACAAAAGAATTATCCTCCGAAAATGTCTTGCAAGTATCATGCCTTAGATCATCAACATTGCTTAGGCCATTGGCATCAGAATTTCCTAGTCTAAGGCTACTCTCTCTTGTGTTTGATGCAACCTCCCTTAGGGGAGAGGGCATCCCTTGTTGCATCTCTTTTTATGTGACAAGGATGTCATATTCTTTTGACTCATGGTAATCAACTGCTCCACCTTTCTCAATCCTCTACCTCTTGGGTGGTGGTTTCTCATATGGAGATGGACCTCTTGGAGGTGAATCAATGTCAATTATGATAAGGGAAGCCTATCTAGGAAGAGATGGCACTAACCTCATAGGAGAAGATGCTCTTGACCCCTCTAATGCAATAGGGGTTGGAAGTGTTTGATTCTTCTTTACTACCTCCTTCTTTCTAGAGTACACTCTAACTTTGTGTGGTGGCTGATAAGAGGGTCTTTCCTCCAATGCTCTTGTTGGTTCTTCTTCAATAGCCATTTCCTTCCCCTTATCTATTGTTGTGCGTTCCTCCCTCAATACACCTACTATGTTCTCAAAATTGTCAAGTGCATACATGATCCTATTCAATTCACCTTTAATATTGAGCAGAGGGTCATAATTTGGATCTAACCTTGTAACTTTATCCACCATTTTGTTGAAGGTGAGATACATTGCCTTCCTCTCATTTTGGATTTGAAAATAAAAAATGTTCTTGATCACATCTTTAGGATAGTAAAAATTATGGACAAAAGGACCACCTTTGACTCTTTCTATCAAAGCAGCAATGAAATCCTCTAGGTCATGGTTCCTTGGGTGCATAGTTTTCAGCCTGTAAGGTGCAAGAATCTTCTCAAAGCCTTTCCATCCTCCCTTGGCCATCAAAAAATCAGAAAATATAGTCTAGTTAGGGAAGAATGAGCCCTTCTTCTATTGTTCAGGTAGATGTACCATTTGTGTTCCCCCGAATTGCCTCATAACTTCAATAAATCCAATTCTTAATGGAACATATCTTGGTAATGCATGTGGATTCACATTTGTGCCATAGATCCTAAAGATTATTGTATTGGGGTATGGAATTATGTCTCCCCAATTATGAGTTAATTTCAAATCAGGCATCCTTTCCAAGGGCCTCAAAAAATCATGTATCTCCTTTGGAATCCTTGGTGGATTGTAAATCAAAAACCTTCTCAACTTGGAGGAATTTTTTTTTGAAAGACAACATAATAATACTTTAAATCATCCTTATCTAGAATCTAATTCCAACATTGGATTGGCAATTCAAAATCCTCTTTCACTTTATTTAGTGTCATGTATTCACCAAAATGGTTGTCTCCTTTGAATAAGAACATGTGCATTAGGAGAGAATACCACCAGAAGCTTACCTAATCATTTCCCACCTTAAGTGCAGAAAGACCTTGATGAATGTTCTCTGCTAGATATGTGGCATAATCATATACTACATTATAGGCTGGGTATTGAAGGTGTGCTACCATATACATGAAACCTATTGTCATGGTGGATGGAGGATCAAAACCAACAATTTGGCATAAGGAGAAAACTGTTTTCTTGAAATAATTTGCAAAGTACTTCATTAGAAAGGGTTCCTTTTCATCCTTGTCAATTTTTATTTGTTTCTTTTCTTTCCCAACACCTATACTTGTAGTATACATGGGAAACATTGTTAATCTAAACATAGCCCTTGTTTTCTCATATTCTACTCTGAAAAACTTGAGGTCAATGGAAATCATATCCTGACTCCATTCATGCAGCTTGAAGATTTCTACAATCTCCTCTCTAGTTATTTTTACCATTTTAACACCATCATATGCCTTGACCACCCTTGAGACAGGATCATACCTCATAGCTACATCCTTCAATAAATCCACATCCATGCATACGTTAGGCACCACTAACTTCCCCATATCCAATCTCTAGGTGTTGCAAATAGGGACTCCACAATTTCTATTTCCAAACTAGTTTTAGAACAATTTCCAACTTATGTATGGAACATCAACATCTTTGATATAACATTATTTATCAAGCAACCCCTCTTTAATTTTAGGTCCATAAAATAATGTTGTTCCCTTGACCTTTTTTCTAGTTGACTATTTCAATTGGTCAAGGATATCTTGGGAAATAGGTCTTGACATGGTTTTAGAACCTAAAACTTGAGCCTTGGGAGCCATTGGTAATAGATAGGTTCTAATTAATCTAGGGCTTCAACATTGGAGAGGTTCAAGACCAAACCTTTTTGTTTAAAACCTAGGGCACAACTCGAAAGTAAAAAATTCAACAGTTTCAAAAGAATTTCAAACCCTATAAGATGCTTAAATCACTATAAAAAAACTCAATGGCATGCAGAATAATTTGCCAGCAAGATATAGCAAACATATACCCTAATTTGAGGCAATTTAAATAAAAAATGAGGAATGGTGTTTGTTTTCACTTATGACTTTTATGCTTGAAGAAAACCCTAATTTTGATTGCCTTAAACTCTAGAATGCTCGATTCGATCTTCTAGGTGCTTTAAAACTTGTTTGCAATCTTCAATTATGTAGAAAAACAATATTTTATGTGCCTTAGGATTGAATCTGGGTAGCTTTTCATGTCATTTACACCATTACTGCTTGCTCATGTAAAGCAAAATGGCTCCCTTAGGAACATCTTCAATTTTGAATGTCAGTTGTCTATCACTTCATGAGATGGCCCATTGGATGACTCAGATTGAGTCAACAAAGTTTGAATTCCTATCGCCTTCGCTCACCTATCCTGTGCAAATAATATTTTTCCACCTGGAGTGTTGACTTGTTTATTCTACGGGCTCCACCTTCTTTCCGAGCGACGGGAGAATCCACGTATTGATCGCCAACTAGCCCTACTGCTTTTCATAAAAAAATATTTTATTCATGCGGGGTTGGCAAGGAATGATTGAGATTTAATCTCAACAATGCATCTCAATCATCTGTTCAAAACCTATGGTGTTGAATATGTAATTGGAGACCGGGCCCCACACCTACAATAGTACACATGTCTTCAGCTTGCTAACCCCACTGCTTTTTAGAAAAAAAATATTTTAATCCTGTGGAGGCAGGGAAAATGGCTAGGATCGAATCCTTAGATCCAACTATTGGCAAATCCACACATGTAGAAAAGGTTAGTCATAAAAAAGGGAACCGACTAGGTCGATGGGACCAAGACCCATGCGATTAAGGACTTAAGACTTAAGCCATTTTAACGAGAAATATTACGCCCGACCTAGGAAATATTAAAGTGATGTTATAACATGTGATGACCAAAAAAAATAGACCATGGGGTCAGTGACAACATGAATTTGATGGCTTAAGTCGTGACTCAAATGACCCACAACCGGGTATAACAAGTCAATGAAGGAATAAAATGCCTAGGGAAAAAGACCATGAAATTTGAAACTAGGGGTTTTGAACCAAAACCCTAAACCCTACCCTAGGGAACAAAATGTAAAGGATAATGATATTTTTTTATTAGAAACCATAGTAACCATTGATTTGAACACCTTTAGTCATTGGTGCCTTCAAATAGTGGTAGGACCCACGAAAAGGGTGTCTAGATGTCACATGCCCACTATCTCGTCGGCTCCCTAATTGCATTAATTTAATCCTACGAGATGAAGGGGAACCAATGGAAAGTAGTCAATGGGACTTGCCAAGCATAAAAAATAATTTTAATAAGAACATGTACTTATTACATGACTTAAAGCAAGCCACTTGCCTAGGTTTATAACATGAATGATATTGAGCGAATATTAAAACCCAAACTTAGGGAAAGAACAAGAATTAAAGAATTTTATGACCCACATAAGACAAGGCAATATTTATAAGGATTATATGGGTAGCAACTAAGAACACTAGGCTCAAGGGGTCACTGAGTAAATGAACAAAAAGGCATAAGATATGACTTAAGAGACTGCAAATGGGTAAAACCTGGTCAACTTCGAATTAGATTTTTAGAATGTAGGTAAAAGGAAAAGACACTATAATATCTTTAATTTTTTATATAATATCGACCTATCTTTCTTTGTACTATTGTATTCACTATCATTTGACTCAAAATAATCAATGGTTATTTATAAGTTATGGATATTGAACTATTAGCTTATGTTCAAGGATTGTGTGAATGGTAATGCAATAGGAATTTATAAGTAGTGTGATAAGTGTTTTTCTTTAAAAATGATGCAGAATCAAATATCAAATTCAATACCATGGAATATAATATAAAATATAAAATTATATCCCAATTTCATGGAATACAATAGGGTGATCTTACAATATTGGTTTACGATTTTTGGCCAAACTAGACACTAAACTGATTTTTTCTATTTAAATCTTCACTTTCGGACACCTATAGCAGCTAAACCATGACGAATTTGAAGATGATGCAAACTAGTGATTTGTGACATTTTATTTGTAGATTCTAAATATATATTTTTCAAAAAAATTGGAATCAGATTGCACTTCTTTTTCCATTTCTTCGAAAACTACTTTTTTTTCAGTAAACACCATTTTTAAGGAGTGACGCTCATCGTATAACACATAAATTTTTTTCCATTAAGGATAAAATTCTATTTTTTATGAATTTAGATTTGTAACTACGATATCTAGTGCTTCCAATTAGTTTCATAGTGTTTTATTGAATATTTTTTCCTTGATCAAGTTTCAAAGTCAAACCAATTACAATTCAAACATAGGTGGACCGTATAACACATAATTTTTTTTGTATGTATCAAAATTCTTTTTTTTTGGATCAAAGACTTCAATATCTGGTGCACTCATATTAAAAAAATAAAATTGATAATCTTCTATTTTTCCACATGTGCATAATAGAGAGCTTTAATTTTGATGAAAAAACTATGTTTAATAAAACTAAAAAAACAAATACATAATAAAGGAAAAACATATTAAAATTATATTCGTTGGATAGCTCATTCCGAGGACTACCATCATCTAGTTGGGTCTTTGAAGTCTCCTCCATTTTCATCCTCAACCTGAGCTTTGAAGGGAAAAATTATAGAGGTTTTTGGTGCTAGAGGGTGAGAAGGTGGGAAAAGGGGGTATGTGCAGGATCATCATGGAAAAAACAGGCCCCTAAGTGGCGATGAAAATTCAGAAAATTAGAGTTAGGCAACTTGACGTAAAAATTTGAATAAGTTATCTATTTTATTTCAAAAATACGTAAGAATAGAATCTATAGAAAATTGAATGTAGTTTCTAAAATACTAGGTTTATTTTTTTTTTAAATTCTATTTGGTGAAAATTTGAAATTTCAATGTAGTAGTACTTAAATTTCAGGGAAAAAATAAGAAGTAGGTGTTTGTCTGACCACCCTAACCATAATAAAATGTTAATATTTTTTTATAACATTTTAGATATAAGTAGACGACTCATGTCCTAATGTGATGCATATTTTTTTGTAATTTTATTTCAAGTAAATAATTAATTATGAATTTTGTATTACAACTTTTAAAAATAATAAAAACTCGTATGTTTGACCACCTTAACTTGGTCAAAACTTCATAAAACTCATTTTTTTTTAATCCTATAGTATGCAAAGAATATAATGTGACACATGTTTTGGATTCAAATTTAGATTCAAAAAATGTGATACCATTTAAAAGCTATAGATGTTTTTCAATCAGCCTATCAATCAGGAATAACATTTTAGATATAAGTAGACGACTCATGTCCTAATGTGATGCATATTTTTTTGTAATTTTATTTCAAGTAAATAATTAATTATGAATTTTGTATTACAACTTTTAAAAATAATAAAAACTCGTATGTTTGACCACCTTAACTTGGTCAAAACTTCATAAAACTCATTTTTTTTTAATCCTATAGTATGCAAAGAATATAATGTGACACATGTTTTGGATTCAAATTTAGATTCAAAAAATGTGATACCATTTAAAAGCTATAGATGTTTTTCAATCAGCCTATCAATCAGGACTTTAGTCATAATTCAAATAGAAAATGAATAATAATTGTTTATTAAATTCAAAGTAAAGAATAGTTTATATTGGTGGAAAGCTAAGAATTGCCTTTAAAAACCCTTTTCGTTTCATCAATTTTGGGAAAAAAGTTGTCAGCCACATGGGTCATCATATCCCTTACATATCGTCACTTAAACACCATTTTTAAGGAGTGACGCTCATCGTATAACACATAACTTTTTTTCCATTAAGGATAAAATTCTATTTTTTATGAATTTAGATTTGTAACTACGATATCTAGTGCTTCCAATTAGTTTCATAGTGTTTTATTGAATATTTTTTCCTTGATCAAGTTTCAAAGTCAAACCAATTGCAATTCAAACATAGGTGGACCGTATAACACATAATTTTTTTTGTATGTATCAAAATTCTTTTTTTTTGGATCAAAGACTTCAATATCTGGTGCACTCATATTAAAAAAATAAAATTGATAATCTTCTATTTTTCCACATGTGCATAATAGAGAGCTTTAATTTTGATGAAAAAACTATGTTTAATAAAACTAAAAAAACAAATACATAATAAAGGAAAAACATATTAAAATTATATTCGTTGGATAGCTCATTCCGAGGACTACCATCATCTAGTTGGGTCTTTGAGGTCTCCTCCATTTTCATCCTCAACCTAAGCTTTGAAGGGAAAAATTATAGAGGTTTTTGGTGCCAGAGGGTGAGAAGGTGGGAAAAGGGGGTATGTGCAGGATCATCATGGAAAAAACAGGCCCCTAAGTGGCGATGAAAATTCAGAAAATTAGAGTTAGGCAACTTGACGTAAAAATTTGAATAAGTTATCTATTTTATTTCAAAAATACGTAAGAATAGAATCTGTAGAAAATTGAATGTAGTTTCTAAAATACTAGGTTTATTTTTTTTTTAAATTCTATTTGGTGAAAATTTGAAATTTCAATGTAGTAGTACTTAAATTTCAGGGAAAAAATAAGAAGTAGGTGTTTGTCTGACCACCCTAACCATAATAAAATGATAATATTTTTTTATAACATTTTAGATATAAGTAGAGGACTCATGTCCTAATGTGATGCATATTTTTTTGTAATTTTATTTCAAGTAAATAATTAATTATGAATTTTGTATTACAACTTTTAAAAATAATAAAAACTCGTATGTTTGACCACCTTAACTTGGTCAAAATTTCATGAAACTCATTTTTTTTTAATCCTATAGTATGCAAAGAATATAATGTGACACATGTTTTGGATTCAAATTTAGATTCAAAAAATGTGATACCGTTTGAAAGCTATAGATGTTTTTCAATCAGCCTATCAATCAGGACTTTAGTCATAATTCAAATAGAAAATGAATAATAATTGTTTATTAAATTCAAAGTAAAGAATAATTTATATTGGTGGAAAGCTAAGAATCGCCTTTAAAAACCTTTTTCGTTTCATCAATTTTGGGAAAAAAGTTGTCAGCCACATGGGTCATCATATCCCTTACATATCGTCACTTTTTGGCCCATCATGATCCTGCACATACCTAAGGGGGGTTTGAGCAAACCAGAGAGGTTCGAGCGAACCCCCTTTCCACAACCACTTTCTTTGCTCATTTTTCTTGGAAATGTGGGACCCAACATTTAATGGGTTCGCTCGAACCAAAAGTTCATTCTAACCCCAAAAAACCAATTTTTTTGGCATGGGATCATTTTTTGCAATTTTCCTTCCTCACTCGAATTGTAAACCACTTTTGTGGGTTTACCCAATATAAAATATCATCAAATATAGTTTGGAATATGATTCATGAAGTGTAATATAAAATAAAATATCATGAAGTGCAATGATTCATAATTTCATGGAATATAATATAAAATATCATCAACTACAGTTTGGAACAATGGAAACTGATTCATGAAGTGCATTTTAAATACCTAAAAGCTACTAATTCATTTCCATTTCCCAAATGCAGTCAGGGTCCTGAAACTGACGTTCATCTTGAGATAAAGTAAAAGAGTCATCTTGAATCCGAGTCTAATCTTCATTTTCTTTGGCCTGCATCTCAAATTCAACATTCATTGTGTCCCCACTTTCACTCCCAGTGTGACCAATACCAGTGTTTGGAATTGGAGTATTGCACAACTTGGTCCCTCTTCTTTCACATGTGGACCTCCAAATTGTGAGTGCCCTTTCAAAAAGATTTTTTTTGACATTATACGTAGTTTCTTTAATCCTCAAGCAATTTTGCAAATTCTTCTCTAGTTTATTTCTTAACTTTGATTTCAAAAATGTCAATGAAATAAAAACTCTCTCATCATCCACTGACCCCAATATCAATGTTTGACATAAATCAACAAGTTTGAAATATTTTGATATTGAACCATGCAATATTTCACTCTGACCTAAGTTTTTACAAACCTTTGTTATTGCTCTCAGTTCAAAGACCTTCTCCATGCCCATGGAATCATATTGGTCCCTCATAGCTATTGAAAAATTATTACATTGTTGTCTAAGCTTAGCTTCATTTAAAATTCCTTCTATTGTCTACTCATTGTATGTTCCACTTTTCAAAAATTGTTTGATCAAATTTTTTACTTTATCATTAAAATATTTTGGGTTATCTTGGTCTACCCAAAATTGAGGATACACAATACCCATGGCTTCAAGTATTTCATGTCGAGGGAATCTTTCACGAATATCTGAGGAAAGAGATATTGTAATTTCCTTCAAATTATCACTAACATATTTAACAATTCCGTTAAAATCTTCTTTGTTAATAGCTACTTCTCTGTTAGAGCATTTGGCTGTCTTACAATGGTACAAAATTATCTCATATCCATGTACACAAATACATAAGTTCTCACTTGCATTAAACTGTAAATAATTATCAGGATTATTCAAATTAGTAATTTTATGCCACGTGAAATAATTTGGTCTTTCTTGTGTTAGATCTAGATATAGATGATCGAGGGCCAAGCATGTATGTTTACGTAGTTTGGAATATTCATAAATATAAATAGTTCTATCTTGGGATTTCTTCACAAGATTGTTCATTTCATCCAGCATGGGGAAAAGACTAGCTAAATTCAAGAGTGTCTCTATATCACTTAACCTATGTAAGAGGTCAGGAGCTTTGTCTACTATGTTGTGATGCTCATACAATACTCCAATCAAGGATTGATATTCTGAAAGAACTTGTTGTGCTGGTCCATGCAGGGAGATCCATCTAGTATCGACATCCTTGAGAAGCTCATTTCCTGGTGTTATTCCCTTAGTAAAATTTTGAAATTCTATGAAAGGTTTAGGACTTCGGTAGAAGTATGCGTACCTATCTCATGGACTAGATTTTCAACTTTTGATACTGTAGGAAACTTGCTTACAATTTTGAATACTAAATTCATTTTGTGGGACATGCAGTGAATGCCAAGCATGTATGGTGCACAAGTAGTTTTTAACTTTGTGCAAACACCACTCCTTTCACCTTACATCACTGCAAATCCATCAACTCTTACACACACCAACTTTTTGGCAATTGTCAACTCATCCATACCTACAATTTCATTCAAAGATTTCTTGAATAGGTCAAATAGATTTTGCAATGTTGAATTGTCCTCCATTTTATGAACACAAAGAAGATGATCTTGGTGAACATGTTGTTCTATAGTATACAAATGCATATAGACCCAAGAAGTATTGTCTACCATAGTAAATTCATCTAAAGATAATGAAATGAAGTTTGACTCTTTTACTTTCTCTTTCAAATCTTCCTCTTCCATTGTAGCAAGAGAATTTTCCCATTCCCATCTAGTGTTTACTGACCAATTTGAGGAACACCCAAAAAAGATAATAAACTAGAATATTCTAGGTAGTCTATCGTAGGATGCCTTCTAGAAAAAATATGAAAAACAACACTCATCTGAACAATTTTTGACATATTTTCTCCTTCCATTGCTTTTCCAAATTGAGCCTCAAGTGTACCTTGACATGTAGCAATCTTTGACATTCTTTTCTTATGATTTTCTTATTCTATTGCAATCTTAACATGAAGATATTCTTCAATTGATTTCCATCGTACGACTAATTGTTCCTTTTTGTGTATGATTTATTTTTCATAAACTTTACCGATATGATTTTCTATAGTGTCAAGCTTTAGCTGCAACTTATTGTCTCTTCTACATTTCCAACTACAAATTGTACACATGCATTATGTTACACTTTCAACATCATTTTCTTTCCCCATTGGTACAATGAATGGGTACTTTGACAACCAACCAAGTTGAAAATTCCTTGTCATTTCCCACTCGCACCCCATTTTTTATTTTCCTTTTCTTTTCTTGCTACCAACATAATCTTGATCCAATTCAATTATCTCATTCTGGCTAACCAAGGTATCCCTTGGAGCATCTTCTGTGGTATTGTCATCCTCATTTGATACATTTAACTCAATGACAATCTCACCTTGACCTTTCGATGGCGGTGAGGTATTGTGAATTCCTTCTTCATTAATATTTGATGGAAGAGTTGATGATGTAGCTCCATCTTGATCTGATGGATCAAAAGCATTTCCAATTCCAAAGTAATACTATATGGTACCTCTACGTTTTGGGAATTTTGATGGCCTCCTAGTCCCTTCACCACCTTGAAGATTCTTACCCTTGCTGCTCGACATATTGATCTCTCACTTTAAATAAAAGCTGGAAAAAAATGTCTTCTTGTTTAAGAAAGATAGGGAATATAGATCCCATTACCTACTCAGTATCATCTTTAATATATTGAAGCAAGAATGGAAAAGAGATAAAGAAATATTATAAATAATAACACTATGAAGAAATGATCACTCACCTTTAAGTCTACATTTTCAGCTTTTGCTGACTTTTGAATTGAGAACCTTAGAACTGAACAAAATGTGTAAGAATAAATGACAGTTTCGATTGAATTTATATCAATCCATATTTGGTGAATTTCTTAGGATTTTTAAATGGTATATATTAAAATTTTGGTGAATCCTGCGTGCTTATACAATGATACGTTGTAATTTTCAAGGAAAAATGTTTCCTCAAATATAATTATATTTTATTGTTATTGGTGAAATAGATTCTCATAAGCAACTATTTATAAATTTTAATTGGCGAAATGCATCTTCACAAGTAACTATTTGTAAATATTAATTGGTGAATTGGGTCCTGATACAATGTTGTTTTAATAGTATTGGTGAATATGTAGGTGTTTTATTACATTCTTCTAGGATTCTAGGTGAAAACATTAATCAGTCCATTTCAAACTTGTAGTTTTTGATGGCGAAGTTGTTTCTTAAATATGCCTCAAAAAAAATTGTTGGCAAATGGACATGCATTGGACCGATAATTCGTAAAATCTGGGTGATTTGGACACCCTATTGGGTGTGATTAATTATCCAATTTTGACTTGGTCAATTTCTAGAATTCACCAATTGGTGAAGATTTGCCACTAAAGTTTTCCCTGTAGCCAAGCGTTCCTTGAGGTTATCTTTAATCCAATCTAAAACAATTGGGAAGAGGGTCTTAAATCTTTTTCGCAATCAAATATGAATATTTGAGAGTAAAATGTGAAAATGTGAATGACCTGAAAAGATCTCAACACATTCATTCATTTTTTCTTAAGACACTCTAGTATTTCTAGTTTTCTACTAGGTGGTTCATTAAAACTATTGCAATTATCAAAATAATGTGAAACAAATGCAGGAACACATTTTTTTGAGAAATAATACCCTAAATTTTTAAGGTTATGATAATAGATAAAATTTACCACTCAATAAAAGAAAACTTGAAATATCTTAACAAATTAAATTTGACATAAATAATTTTTAAAATGATTTCAATGAAAAAATTTACTTTTTCACATTAAAATAAGTCAAAAAAAAAAATTAGTTATTAAAAAATTAATTACTAATAAATAATTAAACAATTATATTGAAACTAAGAAATTATCTATATATAACAAGAAAAAAATTTCTTAGGGTAGGTCCCCACTCACCTTATTTAAGCTAACAACCACTACTCAATATTTTAAGGAGTAATTTGTGGGGTTGGTGGCCCCATAAATTCTACTTCAATGCTTATTTTTAAGTAATCATCTAAAAAAATATGTAGTTCTATTTATTTGCATGTATGAATAAATAATCTCAATAATATTTTTTGTAGATAAAATTTGGAGGAAAAAATTAGAGAAAATGAGAAAAGAGGAAAAGAAGTTTATTGAGCCACCTCACAACTGTTAATATGCAAATATGTAGCCATTGCTTATTTCCATCCTCCCATTTTTTGAATAGCTTATTTACAATAAGATCTAGTTTTACCTTTTATATGTACATAAAAACTTGTCCTTAAATCATGGTTAAATTATTTCAATCCTGACCATCCTTTCAATTTTATATTTTTTTCACAAAATATTAAAATGTTTTAGTGTGAAAATGTGAATAACTATTTTTGCAGATTGGTTTAATCGTTCTTGTGTATTGCTAATGGCCTTCATCTTCAACACAACTCCAGGGTTTTCTTTATTGAAACCCTTATCTACACCTTGTACCAAAGCACACATATAAAGTTAGGATTTGATAAGGTTTCAGAGAGTAAACGACAACTCAGTGGTGGGTTGCTTTTTGATTGTGTGGTTCGACACTAGAAAATCATCTATCAAGAACATGGAATGGATTTTACTGGTCATCATTAAATTTGCAATTGGTGTAGGAATACTTCTGTTGGAAGTCGCAAAAGCCATATGGTGGAAATCACTGCAAGTCAGAGAGCACATTTAAGTCCAAGGGATTCAAGGTCCTCCTTATAAGTTAGTCTATGGAAATGTTCCAGATGTTCGTAGAATGGCCAATGAAAAGAGTTCTAAGCCACTGTCTTTTTTAGAACACAACATATTTCCCTAAGTTCTTCCTGCTATTCATCAATGGTGAAAAACCTATGGTACATTTATTCTCCATCTCAAGATTTTCTACACATTTTATTGAAAAGGCATTAATTAAGCATTATGTTTCACGGTGAAGCTATTGGAAATTAATCCAACTGTTGCATTTATTCCTCCACCATATATTTTTGCTAGCAATCATTTCTCCTACGTTGCATATAGGATTGCTTTTGATTTTAATTTATTACAAAATCTAAACCTATAGATTTTTGCTTGTTGGTTGTTAAATCAGTATTTATTTTGTAATCAATGTTTTTTGGTTTTCCCTCCTTTTTTTTTGGCTCTTACGTAGCTTGTAAGAAGCTTTGTATTGTTTTCTTGTGGGTGAAGAAAAGAAATAGAATAAACTAGCAGTTTGTATGTTTCCTTATGAAGAATGCTATGAATAGGTAACAGGGGTCTATGTTTTATTTTCTAATGAACATATCGAGAGCTCAAGATTTGTTTAATCTATATGGGGTATGTGCAGGATCATCGTGGAAAAAATAGACCCTTAAGTGGTGATGAAAATTTAGAAAATCAGAGTTAGGCAACTTGATGTAATAATTTGAATAAGTTATCTATATTATTTCAAAAATATGTAAGAAAAAAATCTATAGAAAATTGAATGTAGTTTCTAAACTACTAGGTTTATTTTAAAAAGAAAATAATCTATTTGGTGAAAATTTGAAATTTCAATGTAGTAGTACTTAAATTTCAAGGAAAAAATAAGAAGTAGGTGTCTGTCTTACCACACTAACCACAATAAAATGATAATATTTTCTTATAATATTTTAGATATAAGTAGAGGACTCATGTCCCAATGTGATGCATATTGTTTTGTAATTTTTTTCCAATTAAATAATTAATTATGATTTTTTTATTACAACTTTTAAAAAATATAAAAAACTTGTATGTCTGACCACCTTAACTTGGTCAAAACTTGATGAAATTCAATTTTTTTGTTTGAATCCTATATTATCTGAAGCATAGAATGTGATGCATGTTTCATATTCAAAAAATGTGATATCGTTTGAAACCTATAGATTTTTTTCAATCAGCCTATCAATCAAGACTTTAGTCGTAATTCAAATAGAAAATGAATAATAATTATTTATTAAATTCAAAGTAAATCATAATTTATATTGGTGGAAATATGAGAATCTCCTTTAAAAAATCTTTTTGTTTCATCAATTTTGGGTAAAAAAAAAGTCATCAACCACATGGGCCATCATATCACTTACATATCACCACTTTTTGGCCCATCATGATCTTGCACATACCCTATGTTTTTGCATGAACCAATGAGAAGAAGCTTTATCGATTTTGGGTGTTTTATTTCTATATTTAAATAAAAATTGCTTTTAGTTTCCCATGTTTATCTTTTGTCTCCGCCTCTAATCCAACACATGGTATCAGAGCCAAAGGTTGCTCAAAGAAGGTTTTAAATAGAGCTGAAGGTTTTTAAAATAGTTTTTCAAGGAGACAAGGTACACACTACCAATAATGGCAAGCACAAGCACAAGCTTGAAAAACCCACAAATTCCATAGTTTAATGGCAAGAACTATGACTACTGGGAAATCAACATGAGGGCATTGTTTTTCTCACAAGATTTATGGGAGCTAGTAGAGAATGTATTTCCAGAGCCAGTTGATGCAATAGCATATAATGCCTTGAATCAAGCAGAGGGCTTATCGAAAGATAATAGAAAGAAGGATTCAAAAGATCTTTTTTTTATTCTTCAAGGAGTGCATGAGAGAATTTTCCCAAGGATTACAACAACAACAAGGTCCAAACAAGCATGGGATATACTTCAAACAGCCTATCAAGATATGGAAAAAGTCAAAACAACAAAGCTACAAATATTGAGAAGGGATTTTGAAACAATATATATGAAGGACAATGAATCAGTAGATTCATTCTTCACCTAGATCATTGGACTGGTAAATTAAATTAGATCACATGGGGAGACACTTGAAGATAGAAGAATGGTTGAAAATATTTTAAGAAGCTTACCCACAAAATTTGAGATAATTGTTGTAACCATACAAGAAGCAAAGGACCTCACATAGTTTACAGTCGATGAGATCCATGCATCTCTTATTTCACATGAACATAGGTTGAGTAGGTCAGCAAATACATCATTGGAGCATGCATTCAAGTCACAAGTTAGAGTCAACCATGGAGAGGCAGAGGAAGAACAATTTTCAGAGGAAGAGGAAGAAACTCTTATAGAGGTGGAAGAAACAACCCATCAAGCTTGATTGGAAGAAGTAGCAGCCATAACCCAACTCAAAATGCAACTCAAAATCAGCCTCAAGGCCAAAGGTATGATAAATCTCAAGTACAATGTCACTATTGAAAAAAATATGGGCATTATTTGAGTGAATGTAGAAAGAAACAATATGATTCTAGACAACAAAATGCAAATTTCAAAAATGAAAACCAAAACAAAAAACAAAAACAAAGGACTATGTTTTTGGCTTGCAATGTTGCACAAGAAAATGAAAAATATGTATGGTTTTTAGACTCAGGTTGCAACAATCATATGGCATGGAATTTAGAATTTTTTTCTAGTTTGGATGAGACTATAAAATCTGATGTAACATTGAGCAATGACAATAAAGTAGAAGTCAAAGGAAAAGGGAACATCAACATTCTAACCAAGAAGGGGGAGAAGAAATATATAACTGATGTTTATTTTGTTCCTAGTTTAAAACACAATTTAATGAGCATTGGACAACTTGTTCAAAAAGGGTATAGAGTATTTTTCAAAAATGGAGAGTGCATAATTTTAGACAAACTTCCTAGCAATCAACTCATTTCCAAGGTTTAAATGACCAACAATAGGATGTTTCTCATAAGGATAAAACTAGATTTGAGTGTAGATTATGCTCAAGCACACAACTCAATGTCTCCACAAGTGGGAAAAGAAGAAAATGTAGCAGTCATACAAATAATTGTTCAAGCAGAAATGAAAGATGAAAATTGGCTTCGACATCTAAGATTTGTGAATTTAAACTTTGCAGCTCTAGATTTACTTCATAGGAAAAGCATGGTAAAAGGATTTCCTCTAATAAAGAAACTAGAAAGAGTATGCGAAGGTTACATCTTAGGAAAGCAACATAGAGAATCATTTCCAATAGGTATGCCAATGAGAGCTAAGGTACCTTTGGAGATCATTAATTTAGATTTGTGTGGACCAATGCAAAAAACCTTCTATAGGTCGTAGATTCTATTTTTTGACATTCATTGATGATTATTCAAGGAAAACATTGGTTTACTTTCTAAAGCATAAGAGTGAGGTGTTTGAATATTTTTATCAATTCAAAGCTCTAGTTGAAAAACAAAGTGGTCATTGCATCAAAGCATTACAAATGGATAGAGGTGGTGAATACATCTCAAATGACCTTCTAATATTTTGCAAGGAACATGGAATTCACAAGAAATTCACAAGTAGATACACACCTCAACAAAATGGGGTAGCTAAAAAGAAAAATAGGACAATCATGGAAATGGCTAGAAGCATGTTGAAAGCCAAACATTTTCCAAATGAGTACTGGGTTGAAGTTATATCATGTACAGCCTATATAATGAACAAATGTCCAGCAAGAAGTGTCAAGAATATGATTCTAGAAGAAGCTTGGAGTGGAAGAAAACACAATGTTGTTCACATGAGAGTGTTTGGATGTGTTACATATGCACATGTACCAGATGAATTAAGAAGAAATTTAGACAACAAAGGAGAAAAATGCATATTTTTTGGATATAGTGATGAATCAAAGGTTTACAAGTTGTATAATCCAATAAAAAAGAAGGTTATAATCAATAGAGATGTGCATTTTATAGAAGAGGAAGCATGAGATGGAAGTGTAGAGAAAATAGTCAACATATTACCAAGCATAGAACAAGAAGATAATGAAGTTTTTATACCAGAAAATACACCATCAAATGTGACTCCTTCTACACCCATTCATGGTCAACAAAGTGGTCAACAAGGGATTCCATCATCAAATGTAAGAACAACAACAAGTGGACAACAAACACCATCTACAATAGAGATTTCAAGTGCAGGACCAGCAAGTCCACATTCCACAGGTTCCACATCAGGTGACATGTCAAATCCTACATTAGCAAGCATGAGGAGACAAAAAATTAGAAGTATTAGAGAGATTTATAAGTAAAATGAAGGTGAAAATAATGCAGGTCAAAATTATCTTTTTGCTTTATATTTGCATGTTGAAGATCCGATTCATTTTGATGATGCTATTAAAGAAGAAAAATGGGTGCATGCAATGGATGAAGAAATATATGCTATTGGGGTGAAGCCACAATAGTGGTTTACAATTCCAGTGAGGAAGGAAAACTCACAAAAACTGACCCCATGGAAAAAATTTACATTTTTGGGGTTCGAACGAACTAGATGGTTCACATGAACAAAAAAAGGCCTCGCTCGAACCAGGGTTCAAGCGAACCCATTAATTACATGCACGAACAAAATTCACATGGAAACCCCTAGGGAGGGGGTTCATTTGAACCTAGGTTCAAGCGAACCTAGGTTCGGTCGAACCCAGGTTCGAGTGAACCCAGGTTCAGTCAAACCCCTAGGGGTTTGAGTGAACCCCCTTAGTTCGAGCGAACCCCCCATTTTCCTGATGTTTGAAAAAATTCACACAAAAACCTAAATTTTTGCACTTTGAAGCTCGATTTGAACATGAAAATGGCGAAAAATTCACAAACCCAATTGGAATCAGGTAGTCCCCGGAACGAGCTATCCAACGAATATAATTTTGATATGTTTTGGTTTTATTATGTATTTTTTTTCTTAGTTTTATTAAATATAGGTTTTTCACCAAAAATAAAGGTCTTTGTTCTACACATATGGATGAATAGCAGATTATCAAAAAAAAAATTGAAAAATATGAGTGCACCAGATATTGAAGTCCTTGATCCAAAATAAAATAAAATTGAATTTCGATATACAGAAAAAAATTACGCATTATACGGTCGTGCTATGTCTGAATTGTAATTGGTTTGACTTCGTAACTTGATTAAAGAAAAAATATTCAATAAAAATCTATCTAACCAAGTGGAAGCACTATGTAGAAGTTGAAAAATCCAACTTCACAGTCCCCAAGAATCACCTACATGCAAATACCTATCACATACAAAAGACATTCAAAACCAAAGAAGATGTTTTGTAAAGCTCAAAGTAAAAATGCATTATTGAGAATCAATTATTACAAAGAGATCAATCCTTATGAAGGAGATCAAGAAACCCTAAAATAAACCTAAAAGGTAGACATTTAATAATTAATATAATTATTAAATGTCACATTATGCAAACTAAAGTGAAATCTTAAGAGAGGAATAAAGGTAACTTAATTAACATAATTAAGTTAAAACCTTTACTCTAACACCCCCCCTTAAGATGAACAAGATTGCAACTACAAACAAGTGCAAGAAATAAAAAGTAAATACAATGCATGAAAGTAAACATGGGTCTCGACAACTAGGCTTGATCAGGTACCCATTTACAAAAGAAATGCAAACTAAAGGAAATGAGGTAAAGGAGAAAACCCAATGGGAACAAAACTCCTCTCCAAAATAGAATGCAAAGAAGGAATGCAATGCACTAATGAAAGAAGGATAGGAGGTGGATTACATGATACCCCACATAGACAACTTCTATCATATAAGTACATGTACAATGGTCTCCATAGGAGAGATAGAAACAGAGAAGAAGGCCCCCCCACAATGAAGAAACTCCTGTCACAATGGTAGATGCCTGATGTAGAATCCAAAAGGAGATTCTAAAGTGAAAAATGATATTCCTCCCCTTGGGAAGAAACAAATCCAAAGGACGATGATGAAGAAACCCTATGAAGAGTGATGAACCAATCTATCTCAAGATGTGTGCCACGATAGGATGTTGAACAATCTCTCTGTTTGAACTGAAACAAATGATGTCAAATCCAAACTGATGTGGAGAATATTGAAATGCAACCTCTAAATGCATTGATAATTATGGGCGTACAGTGATAACCTAACTGTCAAGGTAGAGGAGATGATCCTCATAAGAATCCTCCAAATCTGCAATATAGGACTCCACAAACAAGAAAGATATGTTTGCAATGTAAGAGTCCAAAGTAGCTATATCTTGAAGATGTATAATTCCCTACTACACTGGATCAGGAACAATAAGAGATAGTGATGAAGTCTCAGTCTGAAGAGTAAGAACTGTGAGAAAAGCCTCTAATCCATCGAAACATGTAAGAGTGTCTAAATACTCAAGCTCCTCTAAAGTATCATGATCAAAGGGTATATTCTCTCTCCAAGCAATGGGTAAGAGACAATATGAAGTAGGATCCTCTAGGAATGGAGAGAGATTTGGGTCTTCATAGATCTCCCAAAGATGTGTCCAAAGTGGGCGAGGACAATCAATGTCTGATATAGCCAACACAGTGCCATGATCAACACTAGACAATATAAGTCCTACTATGTGATCTCTAATGATATCCCATGCTAATTTTCCCTCTGAAGTGGTTTGTTCAGGTATGAGATCATACAAATAAGGCAAAATATTAAGCCACCTACAATGTGTAAGTATGACATTTTCTCATGACTCATAATTACCCTGTTCCAGAACTATGACTAAAGGGTGAGTAGAAAAACCCATGATAACTCTTCAAATGAAAAAATCTGAGAAAACTGACCTTACTATATGTAGATCAAATAAAATAGAGCCTAATGACATAAACAGGAGATTCCCAAGTGCCAAAACGTCCAAGTAATTAAGCAAACTGTGAAAAAATAAAAGGCTAATTAAAATATACCTGGAAAAAAAATTGGGAAAATAAGTCAGATCATTGTGTAGAGCACTGAACTAGCTTTCCGACGCCTATTTGTTTCCGCAAAACAGAGCTCGGACGCAAAACATGTCTCTCGGAGTGCAAAAATCAACATATGTCTTTGATTGCGAAAAAATGAATGCAAACTAAATTTTTTTGAAAAAATTCCTACACCATCATGACCGCCTCGGAGACAACTTCCCAACACCTATTTTTGTTCGAAAATCAGACAAAAAATGCCCAAGATATGCCTGTTTGAGTGAAAGTGGGTTAAAAAATAATTGGAGGGGCCTGATGGCTCCTTGGTGGCGCTCTGGTGGCTGGCGGCACAGTGGCGGCATGGTGGCGCTCGGGTGGTGCAGTGGTGGCACACCGCCAGAGCGGCAGGCCGGTAGTACGACGGTGGTCACACGACAGTAGCTGGTTGTTGCCAGCGGTGGCGATGGTCGGGCAGCCGAATGGTGGCACGTGATCTCTTTTCTTAAGGATTGATCCATTGTATTATTTACTTGCTATGATACCATGTAGAAGTTGAAAAATCCAACTTCACAGTCCCCAAAAATCATCTGCATGCAAATACCTATCACATACAAAAGACATTTAGAACCAAAGAAGATGTTCTGTAAACCTCAAAGTAAAAATGCATTATTGAGAATCAATTATTACAAATAGATCAATCTTTATGAAGGAGATCAAGAAACCCTAAATTAAACCTAAAAGGTAGACATTTAATAATTAATATAATTATTAAATGTCACATTATGCAAACTAAAGTGAAATTTAAAGAGAGGAATAAAGGTAACTTAATTAACATAATTAAGTTAAAAAATTTACTCTAACACACTAGATATCAGAGTTACAAATCTAAATTCGAAAGAATTAGAATTTTATTTTTTCATGGAAAAAAAGTTATGCATTATATGGTGTGCGTCACTTTTTAAAAATGTTGTTTTCTGAAAAAAACCAGTTTTCATGGGAGATGGAAATAAAAGTGCAATCTGATTCCAAAAATTTTGAAAAAAATAATTTTAGAATCTACAGACAAAATGTGACGAGACTCTAGTTTGCGTCATCTTCAAATTCCTCACGGTTTAGCCGCTAAAGGTGCCTGAATGTGAACATTTAGTTAAAAATAATAATTTTAGTGTCTAGTTTAGCCAAAAATTGTAAACCACTATTGTGGGATCACCCATTGAAAATAATAAAAAATGGGAGTTAGTGAATCTTCCACAAGGGAAAGAGGTGATTGGAGTTAAATGGGTCTACAAAACCAAGTTGACTGCAAATGGTGAAGTACAAAAGCATAAAGCAAGGCTTGAAGCGAAAGGTTATTCACAACAACTTGGGATAGACTACAATGAGACATTTGCCCTGGTTGCTCGTTTAGACACCGTGAGAATGATACTTTCCATAGCAGCTCAAAACAAGTGGCTTGTTTATCAAATGGATGTAAAATCAACATTCTTAAATGGTCATCTTGAAGAAGTTTTTGTAGAACAACCACCTGGGTATGAGATTTTAGGCCAAGAAGACAATGTTTATAAGCTCAAGAAAGCTTTGTATGGTCTCAAGCAAGCCCCAAGAGCTTGGTACAACATAATTAATTCTTATCTTCTACAAAATGGCTTCAATAAGTGCAACAATGAACCTACTTTATACGCAAAGATGAATAAAAAAGGTGAAATTTTGATTGTATATTTATATGTTGATGATTTAATATTCACAGGTGACTTATCTATTGATTTACTCAAAGGAGCTATGAAAAAGGAATTTGAAATGAGTGATTTGGGTCTCATGAAATATGTTTTAGACATTGAGGTGAATCAAAATGAAAATGGTATATTCATCTCTCAAACACAGTATGCTAATGATATTTTGAAAAGGTTTAATATGTTTAAATGCAAATCAACACCAACACCAATTGTCACAGGGTTGAAGCTAAGCAAAGATGACAAAGGATCCAATGTAAATCCAACCTTGTACAAAAAACTTGTTGGCAGCCTTATGTACTTGACAACCACAAGGCTAGACATAATGTATGTTGTACAAGCTTAATTTCCAGATTTATGGAGTTTCCAAAAGACTCACATTGGAAAGATGGGAAAAGAATTCTAAGATATGTGAGTGGAATAAGAAATTATGGCATTCAATATTCATACTCAAATGAGTTCAAGCTCATAGGATACATAGATAGTGATTGTATTGGAAACATAGATGACATAAAAAGTACATTCGGTATTGTTTTACATTTTGGAACAGGGGTTGTATCATGGACCTCAAAAAAATAGCCCATTGTCACTCTTTCTTCAGTAGAAGCAGAATATGTAGCAGCAACAGGGGTAGCATGCCAAGAAATTTGGATGAGGAGAATGTTGAAAGAGTTGAAGCATGAACAAGAAGATGCAACAAAAATACATCGTGACAACAAATCAGCCATAACACTGTCCAAAAATCCAGTCTTTCACAAAAGAAGCAAACATATTGAAACTAGATATTGATCATTTCATTAGAGAGTTGATTAACAATGGAAAGATATTTTTGGAATTTTGCATGTCTCAAGATCAATTTTCTGATATCTTTACTAAACCATTGGCAAAAGATGCACTTGAATATTTGAGAAGTTGTTTGGGTGTCTATGCTGAAGACAAATGCGCTAGAAATTTCAGAACTATAAGTGAAGATAGATGTGCCAAAAATTTCAAAAATGGAAGTGAAGACAAATGTGCCAGAAATTTTAGAACTATAGCTGAAGAAAAATGTGCCAGAACTTTCAAAAATGTAAGTGAAGGTAGATGTGCCAGAACTTTCAAAACAATAACTGAAGATAGATGCTCCGGAACTTTCAAAACAACAAGTGAAGACAAATGTGCCAGAAGTTTCAGAAGTGGAAGTGAAGTCAGATGCTCCAAAATTTTTGAGAAGAATGTCAACTAGTTGTGATTAAGGAGGAGTGTTGGAAATTAATCCCAACTGTTGCATTTATTCCTCCACCATATATTTTTGCCAGCAATCATTTCTCCTTCCTTGCGTATAGGATTTCTTCTAATTTGAATTTATTGTAAAATCTAAACCTACAGATTTTTGCTTGCTGGCTATTAAATCAACATTTATTTTGTAATCGGTGTTTTTTGGTTTTCCCTCCTTTTTGTTGCGCTCTTATGTAGCTTGTGTAAGAAGCTTTGTATCATTTTCTTGTGGGTGAAGAAAAGAAATAGAATAGAACAACAATTTGTATGTTTCCTTCTGAAGAATGCTATGAATAGGAAATAGGGGTATGTGTTTTATTTTCTAATGAACATATCAAGAGCTCAAGCTCTTTATAATCTATATGTTTTTGCATGAATCAATGAGCATAAGCTTTATTTATTTTGGGTGTTTTATTTTTGTATTTAAATAGCAAATTTCTTTTAGTTTCCCCTATTTATCTCTTATCTCTGCCTCTAATCCAACATAAGCTTATATCCTTGTATCTTATCATTGAACACCATCCATGGGAATTGGTGCACTCATGCTAAGAAAAAACCTTCAGAGTGAATTCACCATAAATATTTTTAGTCTCACTTAAACCTTGTTGACTCGCTCTCTATAACCTTAGCCTTAAATCAAAAGTTTATATGAAGTCAGTTCTGTATAGTTTAGGAAATTTTCTTTGAACTTTCTCCCATTTCCCCTTGATCCTTTTTTGAGTAGTAGATAAGAAAGGGAAGATTTAAATCACCCAATTCATTAAATATTTATTTATTTGTGCTGCAGGATAGGGTTTTGTTTACATAATATATAGAGGATATGTGGAGATATATCATCTTGCATAAATCCATTATCTACATCTTATACCCAAAAAAATGGTAATTATTTACACAGAAGAAGGAAAACATATCAGTGTGGCAGAATCGCTATGGCCTCATCTGAAGCTACTACGATAAATGAATCCGTTAATGGTGTTGCTCGAGCAAATGTTGTGGCCAAAAGCTAGATATTGGGGTTCACAAGCAATTTTGAGGCTAAGTTTAGATTTAATTTAATGGAGGAATTAATTTGATGTGCTAGAAAGGGAGATGTGAGAGGCTCAACATATGTAATGAATGACATGATTTCAGCTAGACTCACCCCTGGTCCTCATTCTTTCCATGGTTTTATTGGTGCACACATTTTTGCTGCTGAGGAATATGGAATGGAAAGTCTATACTATGAAAGCATTCTGATATCTCTATTTCATGTAATGTAAAATTCAAAATATGACTTGGGTGTTTTTGCATTTTTATTAATCTTTATTCCCTTAAATCTGACATTTTAATAAAGTCCCCAAATTAAAAATTGTTTAATTATGTTTATTAACTGCTAATGATATGCAAACCCCTGGACTTTGATGTGATTTTGGAATAGTATTTTTCCCATTAGGTCAATGTGTGTTTTCTCAATATTTGTCCTGACTAGGATATTTATGATTTTCCAGAGAAGCTATTGTCGAGGTTGTCTACAAGGAAAGATGCATTGTTGGAAATGATGGTAATAGCTGGGCCAAGTACATGTCTATAATAGGGAACACAAACGATGAATACGATTTAATCGCATTACAAAACACTACAAAAGGTCTAAAGAATGTGGAGGATAACATAGAAGGCCACACAACAACATTTTGAGATGATATTACCATTGGGAATTTAGCTACAGATTTCAAATGAGAAATACTTGTGTTATATCAAGAAAATTTCTAAATCAATCAAAAGCACAGAAAAATAGAGATTTTTATTGGTGGCAGCTTCCTAGGGCCACTCTTTGTGCACACTACACTTCAAATAGATGGACTAATAATATAAATCTTCCATTTACTTTTTTGATTTTTTTCTGCATGGATCTCCATCTTTTGTTTATGAAATGATTTCTTAGAATATTTCTTCTATGCCTCATTTATTTTTATATTTTACAAAAACCGTGGCAATAAATTTGGGCAATAAGACTGTAATATGTTATACAAAAATTTGTAGATCCAGAAACAATAGAGAAGGCAGAAGGTTGTCAGTTACGATTGTATGTAGGAAAATAACATCTCATTGTTTTCATGTTGATGCACTTTTAAATGTATTGCTCCTCCATATGGTTTTTACTAAAACTTGTTTTGAGTCTTAAGTGTTTGGAATCCATACAATAAATTGTTTAGGAATTATATGTGTAGTTTAAAATTGTAAGCTTGATTGGGCAATTTGTAGTGGGGTTTTAGTTATCTGTCTTATGTGGGGTTTTACCAAGTCTTCAATTCATAATAGTTTGTATATAAACAAAATTATTATGAGGGTGATCCCACAATAGTGGTTTACAATTTTTGGTCAAACTGGACATTGAAATTATTATTTTTAACTAAATTTTCATATTCGCCTGGGCACCTATAGTGGCTAAACCGTGAGGAATTTGAAGATGATGCAAACTAGATTCTCGTCACATTATGTCTATAGATTCTAAAAATATTTTTTTCAAAATTTTTGGAATCAGATTGCATTTCTTTTTCCATCTCCCACGAAAACTGGTTTTTTTCAGAAAACAACATTTAAAAAAAGTGACGCACACCGTATAATGCATAACTTTTTTTCCATGAATTCTAATTCTTTCAAATTTAGATTTGTAACTTCGATATCTAGTGCTTCCACTTGGTTAGATAGTTTTTTATTGAATATTGTTTCTTTAATCAAGTTTCGAAGTCAAACCAATTACAATTGAGACATAGCGCGACCGTATAATGCGCAACTTTTTTTGTATATGTCAAAATTCAAAAAAAAAATTGTGGATCAAGGATTTCAATATCTGGTGCACTCATATTTTTCAATTTTTTTTTTGATAATCTGTTATTTTTCCACATGTGCAAAACACAAACCTTCATTTTCGGTGAAAACCTATATTTAATAAAACTAAAAAAATAAATACATAATAAAACCAAAACATATCAAAATTATATTCGTTGGATAGCTTGTTCCAAGGACTACCTGATTCTAGTTAGGTTTGTGAAGTCTCCACCATTTTCATCTTCAACCCGAGCTATGAAGTGCAAAAATTTAGATGTTTTTTGTGTCTGAGGGGGAGAATGAGGGATAAGGGGGGTTCGAGCGAACCCTTAGGGGTTCGGTCAAACCCTGGTTCAACCAAACCACCTTTTAATTTGCATTTACTTTATTTTTTTGGGCGAGAAATGAGGGGGAAAGAATTTAAGTGGGTTCGCTTAAACCTATAGGTTCGTTCGAACCCCTAAAACCAAATTTTTTGCCATAGGCTCATTTTTTGTGAGTTTTCCTTCCTCCATCAAATTGTAAACCACTATTGTGGCTTCACCCATGACTATAGAGTAAATGAAAGGATGATTTGAATTGAAGAAGGTAAACTAAAGGTCCACTTTATTGCCTATTACATAAATAACAATTTATAGAATGTATAATGTTAAAGCCAAATTAAAAAATTGAAAGTTCGATTAATTATTCTATTGAACCCACCTCCTCCCCTGCAATAGCGACTCTTAACCATAAAAATGTGATGGAAGAAAATGAGAAACTGAGAAGGGACTATTATGAATTGATAACTGAGCTAGCACAAATTAAAAAGCTATGCAATCATCTTCTCCTATCGTTATCCCAGCATGTGAACATCACCCGATATTTTGTAACTAATTTTTTGTCCCAAAATGTCCCATCCTCATAAAGGTTGGCAATGCTGGCAAGGTTAAAGGAATATCTGGAGCATCATGGGAGAGAGGGGATTCCAAGAGATTGTCCTGGTAGCTCCTTCAGTTCAGTTCCTTCTCTTGCAAATGATAGCCAATATATAACAGCTTCAGCAAAAGAATTCATTGCCTCAAAGAGGATTCCTTTTGTAGATGTCGTGCGTAGAGAAGTAGATAGGAAAAAATTCAATTCTGTTAAAATTGAAGATAATGATGATAAAAGAAGCTCCAAGCTGTTTGGTGTGCCATTTATAGATGATGTGTGTAGAGAAGTAGATAGGAAAACTTCCAGTTCTATTAAAAATGAAGATGATGACAATAAAGGAATCCCCGAGCTGTTTGGTGTGCCTTTGGTGAGCAAGAAGACACCCCTTCCTGTTTCTAGCAACAATGGGCAAGAAGAACCATTGGTTTGCAAGATTGGAAGGTGTACCAACTGACAGTGGGCCTGTCTCCAATGTGGGTTGCTTACTACTACTGTTCTTTCTGTGCCACAAAGGTTACAGATGATGTTAAGTTCAATGCCAGGTAAACTGCCTGCAGATGAACATTTTGTGCATGAACCTTCTTAATATGTATATCAAGCGATTATAAAATTTAATCGTATATTACTATGGAATTCTATTTGCTCCTGTCGATTTTAAGGTCAAATTTAATGGTGAATTTTTGTTTGTTATTGCTGTTTTTTTTTTTTTCGTCATATTTCAACTTTGAATTCTATTTTCTACTGTTAATTCTAATCGTATTAAACTATGAATTGTATGCGCTGGTGCTTATAAGTTTTAGTTCATTAAGGAAAATAAGACGTTTAGAAAGGGCAGGGACATTTGTTATATTGATGCATGTAAGATTGTATAGGATTCTGCATCACATCATTTCTTGTGAAACAAATTTTCTGAAGAGTGGTGTCTTTTGAATTTGAGAGGAAGCTAATCAAGGTTGGAAACATTTTCCATCTACATGTATGACGTAGAATAACTAGTCTAAAGGGTTGCTTGAAATTTTTATGAATTTGATTGCGTGAATTCTTTTATATGATGGATCACATTCTATGGTTCATTATTAGAATGTAAAAAGTAGATAGTATGAGAAGAAAAATGTTATGTATTTTCTATGTTTATTGATTTGATTGTGTCATTTGGATCACATTCTATGGTTCATTATCAGAATGAAGAAAGTAGATAGCACAAGTTCTTCATCCAGATGATGGATCATGAGTGTGATCTGAAATATTGATATTAAAAATTCTAATAGAATATTTTTTTAATTTTTCCATAATTTTTTTGGGCAAATGTTGTATGAGGTAATTGGTTGCTGCATATCTTTATGTTGGATAAGATTTACAAATAATGAGGTGAAAATATGAAAAGAATTTAACTGTAAACCATGTTTTTTTGGAAATACTCTTAAAAGATGCAAAAGCCTTTACGAGAATATATGTATCATATCTTTCATTGAAAACATACAAATTATTGTAAGTACATTATTTTTAAAACAATTCTGTTCAAGAGTACAGGAAACATAAAATTCACTTCACTATTACTACTTTTCATGAATCTGTTCTCCAATGATTAATATTTTTTTATATTAAGAAAAAATCCAAAAAATTATTTTAAAATTATGAATCAGTAATTTTAAAATTATCACTAAGATTAAGGTCATAGCAGTTTGGAATATTTTTTTAAATTAAAAAATAATCCAAAAAATTATTTAAAAATTATGAATCAATAATTTTAAAATTATCACTAAGATTAAGGTCATAGCAATTTGGAATAATCATATGTATATTTCTTATATTATATGAAATAATAATAGACATTCATAATATAAGAAAATTTAAAGAATATTTTATTTATTATTTATATTAAATAAATTATAAATAAAATCAAACCATAATATAATACATCTATAAGAAAGAAACAAATGATAATTATGTAAAAAAATATTTTGTTAAATAGTAATATGTATCACATAATGTAAAATTTAATAATTAAATTTATATAATAATAATAATCTAATCTAATCTAATAAACAATATACAATAATAAACAATGAATAATAAATTATTATATAAAGATAATTTAAGATCACATTCAATATTATTGTAGTTAACTGAAATTATAAGATGAATAAAAATTAATATTATATTATATACTTAATAATACAATAATATAAAACTTATTGTTAATAATATAAAATTATATACATATAGTACAATATTAATATAAGTAGCTTCTAAATGAAATAAGATTATAATTTCTATTGCGTTTCTACTATATAATGATTAGATAATATTAAAATATTATCTAATTTAATTAAATTTGAAAAATAATTCAACATAATAATTATTTTCAATAATCATAAATATAATTAAATATATATAATAATAATTATAATAGAATACAATCTGATATTTAGATAATATTATAATATTATCTACTTGAATTTAATTTAAAAATAATAAAATTTAAATAAAAATGATTTTCAATAACAATAAATATAATATAATATAATATAAGTTTTCATATTGTTACTTTTAATTAAATAATTAATTAATAATATAAAAAAAAATTAAGATTATGTAGAAATAGAATCATATACTTTAAAAATAATATAAATAAATTAAACAATCTAATAAAAAAATAAAATTTAAAAATGATATATCTTGTCGTTATTTATATAGATTATGTAATAAGATAAATAAATTAGTAAAGTTCCATTTTGTCACAATTTTAAATTTGTATGAGAACATTTCAATTGTTTAAATATAAACGAAAAATACACTTAAGCAAATACATGAAGACACAGATTAATATTCCAAAGATTCCAAAACCCATAAAGTGACAGCAATAAAACATTTCGAACAAAAAGTAAAGTGTCATGTTTCAAATGGGGGATACCAAATGTTTCTTGTGTGTAATGGGGGCTGGCACAGTAGAGCACCGTCAAAGAAAATACCTGGTGGCTTCACCACAAATTTATCGAGAATCTGAGCTGTCCCACAGAAGAAGCAAGTGAAGTACAGAGAAGAGAATATAAGAGTCGCATCAAAGAATGTGAACGGTAAAGGACAAAACTTTAGCTGTAAAAATAAATTTATTTATGGATGTTGGCTCTTACACGTCGCCTAAAAGTTTAGGCTTATGTATGAACACTTGGTCTTACATTTATCTGGAAAAAACTTGACAGCAACTAGGCAGGTATAAATTTATCTATGAATATTGGCCCTTACACGTCGTTTAAAATTACAGACTTTCTAGAGATTTACTCTTATGGATATTGAACCTTACACGTAGTGCGAAATTTTACACGGTTATTATTAGACATTATCCAATTCAACAGTGAAAAGTCAATTTTAGAAAAATAAAAATAATAAATATTTATAATTTTTAATAAAAATATATTATTATCATTATCTGCTCCAACAATAAACTAGCTCATATTTAAATGCAACCAAACTGTCTGTAAATGATATCATTCCCATATCCAACTTTATTTAATGGTGTAGGGCTGAAGAAATCTCCATAATCAGTAAACAGAGTTGGAGGGTCTGTTAAAAAACACAAAACACATACCAGAAAGAAAGCGGGATCACTATGAACTCAATGCAGTAGATCATTTAAGCTTGTTTTACTCGTAATCCTGTAGCAATATGGGAAATCATATGTCTTCCCATTCTCCACCCCCGCTATCGCATTCCAATCCTTCCTTCCATTATCTTGTTCCCACTACTCCATATGAAGTTTTCATTAGTCACCGCGGAAAGGATACAAAACAGTCTCTAGCCAGTTCAGTGTATCGTAATCTTGAGAGTAGGGGATTTAAAGCGTTTTTGGACAAAAGTTCTCTACGAGCGGGACAATACATACCCCAAGCTATAACTTGCGCGATACGCAGAGCTTGGGTTCATGTTGTAATCCTCTCCCCCAACTTTGCGCAATCGGAATGGTGTTTGGATGAGCTATTTTTGATCATTCAAACCGGGGCTCCAATTGTCCCAGTGTTTTGGCAAATTCGACCCTCCGAGGTTCGAATGGAGCGCAAGAATGGAGTGTACGCGAAAGCATTCCGAAAGCATAAGCAGGCTGGAAAATTCGATACTTCAACGCTCGAGAAATGGAAAAGTGCTCTTCGCTGGGTTTCACATGTTGAAGGCTTTACTACTGAAGGGTAAATTACATTTTAAGTTTTCTTTTATTTATTTTGATTGTCGTGGAGCCTGGTTTATTTCACATACTATTCCTTTCCCGTTTCAGTGAGCAAGGGAGGATGGAGGGGGAAATCACAGAGTCTGTGGCTGAATATATTGAAATGGCAAAATGCCAAGGCAATGTATGTAGAAGGGTGGCTTAAAATGAGAAGCCCGTGATACTTGATAGCCTGTCAGAGGAGGAGTTATGGTAGACTGATCAAGTAGAGAACTCTCAAATTTGCCTTTATTGCATGACAATCCCACTCGCCATTCTAGGCATATGTTGTGTGACACATCTTATGATTATATTTACTGTTCAAGGAAACGTTGGCATATTAGCCACGCTGATGAATCTCATTTGTATCCGATGCCACTCTCATGATTATACAGTCTAATTGTTTCTTTCTGTAAGTTTTGTACCAATTTTATGTGGGTTTTCTTTGAATTACTTTCAATGAGCTGTATTTTTAGTTTCCTCATTCTTGATTCATTATCATTTCTCGTATGTTCAAAAGTAGTGTAGTGACACATATTAGCTTTAGCATCAACGCACAAGCAGTTTATGCCTTTTATTCCGTACTTTTGAACCGATCATTTAAGGTTACCTATCCATTCCCTTGGTATGATTATAAAACTCAATTTCACAAAGCAATGGAATTGAAAAGAAAAGAGTTCCGAATAAAATGAAATTTTGTTGAACGTGTTGATCAAATTCATTTGAAAAGTATGAGAAGAAATACTCAAAATTATGTTACCGATGTAGCATATTTCTTTAGAAGAAATAAAATTATTAAGATATAATAATTTATTTTTGAGAGAGTAGTTGTAATATACAAATCTGTTTCATGAAATCACTTCAAAACCACTTTATGAGCTGCAATGTTGCTTAACCCATGGTTTTGGACATGTCTATATAAACAAGTCTTGAATGAGTGTTTTATTTGTTCAAAAGGTGACATTCACAAGTTTTCTAGGAGGAGTTTTTTTATTGTGGGTTATGCTATCATATTTTTCATTAGAGGAGAAGGATGTTGATTTTCATGTTAAAGTTCTAAGCTTGTAAGTGTATTGTAAATGGTTTATTATTATTGAATTATGCATTGGTTTGATTTAAAAATATTTTTCTCACATATAAAGACATCAAAAGTATTTTTTTAATGTCGTTATGCTATTCAATATGAGGGTCAATGTAGGAAATGAATGTGTGTTCTAATTTCAATTTTTGAGATTTTTTTTGTAAATGTAAGGTTTTATGTTACTAGATGTATGTACTATGTATTTTATTAATATATGGTTTCAAAGCCATGTGTTAGTTATAGGATTTAGTATTGTACACCATTGCATAAAACATGTTATATTATAATATTGTAATTAAATAATTATTTAGTTGTGATGCATCTAGGAGATGTATTTGGCCACACTAGGTAATTATTTGGGGTCACTCGTAAGTTGTATTATAAAATTTCATTAATTATTTTATGTGGGAAACATATGATAATGGTTTAATATTTGAGAAATATTTAATAATGTGAACTTTGTACCCAATAATAAATTAGGGGTTGATGGTTTTGTGAAACATGGTTTTATCTTATCACTTGGTTGTATTTGTGTGACCTTGTATTTATAAAAACAAATAGGCGATTAGTGGTTAAGGTTGGTTGGGTGAGTGGACTATCATATTATTGAGTCTTTTTTAGGAGTGCATAAGTGAAACATGTCATGGGTGATGAGATATGTGGATTCATGCTTGGATACATGGAGGATGCACTAGAGAGGCTTGATGTTTTATAATTAATCTTTATAACTCTACAAGTGCATGTATTTTTTATTGTTGAATAATAGATGGAGTAGGGGTGCTTTCTGAGGTAAAGTTTTTCTCTTTTGAGGGTTTTTAGGGTATATCTTGTGTTCTGTTGTAGCTTGTCTATTTTTTATTTTTGCATGGGTGCTACCACAATAATGGGTTACACTTTAAGGGACATCTTGATTTTTGCTGAAATAACATATTTTTAGAAAATATAATGATTTAAGCCTTAAAAAGATTCCATTTTAAGGGTTTTAATTGAAGAGGTTTTGATCAAACCCACTTATATCAAACCCCCTTGGATAGAAAGCCGCTAGTTTTAAACCATACCTATAACGGAGTCTCCTCTACACCTATCAAAATGCTGATAAAAAACCACTTTTGATTTACCTTTTAGGGGATCAAATTAATTTATTTAAAATTATTTTTTGTAAATATGTAGTCCTTGTTATAAGCCTCCCAAAAAGTACAATTTTAAATATATTTAATTTTATTATTGTATTTATTTTTTATTTCTTATGAATGTAGGTTTTTTAATGAACATAGAGGTCTTTATTTCACACATATGGAAAAATAGGAAAAGAGAGAAAAAAAATTCTTAAAAATCCATGTACACTAGCTATTGATGTCCTTATTAAAACAAAAATATAATAAGTTAATTCAAATGAATACAAAAAAAGTTATGTAGCTGAAAGTATAATATATCCAAATTATAATTACTCTGAATTAGAAAATTAATTAAAAAATATATATGCAACAAAAAATTATGAAAAAATATCTATCCCCTAGATAATGGTGTGAAAACACTGTATTTAAAAAATTAGAATTGTATGGTTTCTATAAAAAAAGTTATGCAGCCAAAGTAAGCATCAGTATTTGAAAATGATGTTTAGTAAAAAAAATAAGTTAATAAAAACTACATAGAAGAATTCACAATTTATTTTTTAATTTAAAAAAAAATATAATTAGATTCTCAACACAAAATATCATAAATCACTAGTTTTCTTCATCTTCAAATTCTTAATGGTTTAGCTTCTATAGGCATACGAAAGTGAAGATCTGGTGAAAAATGTTAATTTCAATGTCAAGTTTGGCCAAAAAGTGTAATCCATTATTGTGGGATCACCCGCATATGGATATTCTTTTAGCTTATTTTCATGTTTTTTTCTCATGGGGTTATATAAAAAATTGATTAAATGAACTAGGTATTGATGTATTATTTTTCAACAAGTGGTATCAGGGGTTTCATGGCTATGGGAGGTGTGAACTCCCATTTTTTTTTATAACCCTTGTTTGATTTTAAATCTAGTGCAAAGTTGAATCCATGACGATTGTATAATTTTTTTTTATATACGTGGAGTTCTTTACTTCTCATTTTTTGGTAGGGTCACATAGACCCTCTTTATTTTCTCTCCTATGGGGGGAACCTTTATTTTATTTATTTGATATAATTATTCCTTAGGAAGTCATCACACATCCTCCTTCTATCTCCTATCTTCCTCACTTGTATATTTTATCATTTTTATTTTGGATAGACTTTTGATTTCTCATTGATTTTTCCTTTACTCCATAATGAGAAATGTGTAGACAAGTAACATGGCCTACTAGCCTGGACTTGTTCTCTTTGCATATATTAGTCCATAAGTTGCACTTATGAGGAGGTACTAGTGTAAGTATGGTTATTTCGTATCTAGTTAGCATATCACTCATTCTAGGGTTGACCTATTCACACTAGCTAAGTCTCCACTTAGGAATTTTTTACTTTTTGTCTCACTTCATGTGGTTGAGACACATTTATTCACCTTTTGAGAAACCTATTGCATAGACACTTTACACATAAAAACAATGTTACTAATAAAATACTATCATATTAATCATCCTAAACTTTTAAGGTTGCAATAAAGGAGAAAGTTTTAGTTAATAAAAAAAGACCTCAAATATGTTAACAAATCGACTTTGACATAAACAATTTTAAAAATAATTTCAATTAAAGAATTTATATCTTCACATAAAAAATAAAAAAAAATTGAAAAAAATAAATTATAACTTTTGATTTGTTAAAAATACATTTTTTTAAAAGTAAAAGGCTTTTGGCTGACATAATACATTAATATAATAATTTTACTACAAAATATATGTCCATGTCTGGAGGAAAAATATCCTACTCCATAATATACAACTATGTTTGCTATTTGATCTTTTGAAATATTACATCTTGTTGCATAGACAAAATTTTGAGCAAAATATGTCACCTACCCATAGGTGGGTGGTCCCACAATAGTGGGTTACACTTTTTGGCTAAGCTTGACATTGAAAGAAACATTTTGAGCAAAATCTTCACTTTCTGATACTTATAGTAGGCAAATTATTAGGAATTTGAACATGATCCAAACTAGTGATTTGTGAGATTTTCTCTATAGATTGTAAATATATATATATATTTTTAAATAAAATAAAAATTGTATTTTTTTTGCATCTCCTTTGATAACTAGTTTTTAATAGTGAACAACATTTTTTAAAAGTGTTGTGTACTTTCAATCACATAACTTTTTTTCTACAAAGGATTGAATTATGATTCTTTTGAATTTAGGTTGGTAACACTGATATTTAGGGCATCCATTTTGTTTCATAACATTTTGTTGAATGTTTTTCTTTTAATTAAGTTTTAAAGTCAAACTAATTACAATTTAGACAAAGGTGCACTTTCAATTGCATAACTTTTTTTGTATTTATTGAAATTCTTTTTTTTTTTTTGAACAAGGACATAAATATTGGTGGGTACATATTTTTCCAAAAAAAAAGTTCACTAATTTACTACTTTTCCACAATAGTTTTTCACCGAACTTAATGTTTGGTGAAAAACCTATGTCTAGTAAAACTAAAAAATATAATACAAATTAAAAAAAAATCATATCAAATTTATAGTTGTTAGGAAGCTTGTTTCAAGGACTACGGTTCTCCAACTTGATTCATCTATTTGACTCTATTTGCGTCTCCAAATTGAGCTTCGAAAGTAAAAAATGCATTAATTTTGTAATTAAAAAAACAAAGTAAAAAGAGGGGGAGTTCATTAGAACCCCTAAAAAGCCACTAAAAGTTTCCCCAAATTAGCAATTTTTTGGTTTTTTTTTCATGCAACGTGTTTTATCAATAACTTTTTAGCTTTTCCTTTTTTCTGAATTTAAATATTAATAGTTTTTTTTTTAATTCTAATATTAATAGTTATTTTTCAATTTGAATATTAAGAAGTTAAGTGTAGTGTAGTTTTATTTTATTTTTTTCTAAGTTTCACATGAAGTGTAGTTTTAACTTGTTCTTTTTTTAACTTTTAATGCATGCAATGATTTTAATATTAATATTAATAGTTAGGTGTAGTTTTAACTTACTTTTTTCTAAGTTTTTCAGAATGCAAGTAATACATGTTAATCAATTTTATTTTATTTTTCTAATATTAGCAGTTAAAATTAGTTTTAGATTTTTATTTTCTAAATTTATCTAATGCATGTAATGCATGTTAATCACTTCTAAAAACAAACTTAAAATTATTAGTTAAGTTTAGTTTTATCTTAAAATGCATATTAATTAGTTTTTAATTTTAGGATTGAAATTATAGGGTTTTTTTTTTTGTATTAAATCATTATATAAGAGAAACTGGGAGGAATTGTAAAGGATATTTAGGTTTTAGAAGACAAGTTGTGGAGAAGAGAAATAGAAAAATTGTGAAAGATATTTTTCTTCTAGAAAGCAAGTTTTGGAGGAGAAGATTCCGAAAAATTGTTAAGCAGTATTTTACAAAGAAGGAGATGGGGAACAAAAAGACAAGAAAAAGTAAGACTGCATGAAAGTATTTAGCGGAACAAGAATAGAGAATACGTGAAAAAATCTTGCAAAGTTATTATAGACGTAAACAAGGTATGTCAAACTTGAGCCTCTCTCAATATTATTCCTTTTGTTTCCCTTTAGATTTTTAATCTAGATTTACACTAAAGGAGTTACCTATTTAAAGACCAATCTTCCATCTCGAATTTCTCTTAAGCCACTTTTGATCTATCATCCTATGCCTCCATTTTGCTCAATAATTTTCCCCCTCTTAATCACTTCTCTATCATTAATAAAGTAAAACAGTGGATATACTTAATCAAGGGACAATTAATGGTATATAGATAAATACGATTTATTTTATAGATACGAAAAAATATTTGTCTTATGTATTTTTTTTATATGTTAGATTATAATATTATGAAGGAGAATATATCTATAATGTTAGACTATAATTTTATGAAAGAGAATATATATAAAGTAGAAGTTATCATTTCTTAAACTATCACAAGTAAATGATCCAATCCATCAAAGTTATTTAGGGGTCAAATAAAGATCAATCCTACCAAATAAAACATAACATGTAACATCTCTTTGTCTATCCCTCTCTCTCACTTGCTCTTCGTCTTTCCCTATTACAAGCATAACATGAACCTATTGGTAATGGAGCTTGATTATCTCTTGGTTCAAATGTTTTCTTTTAGTCATGTTTGGATGCATGTAAGTGGATAAGATATCACTTCTCCATTGAGACCTTTGTTTCACAAACATCATTTTCTAAATAACCTACCAATTGACCTCATGTACTACACAAATTATTGTAAAAAATAGACCAAAATTATCTTGAAATGACCTTCCACACACCCTCAATGTACCAATTGCACAATTTCAAATTCTAATTAGTTTAGTTTTTAAAATTTCTAATTTAGTTAGCTTTTAAATTCCTAATTTGGTTTAGATTTTTAAATTTCTAATTTAGTTAAATAAAATTTTAAATTTCTAATTAGTTTAGTTTTTAAACTTTACAATAGTTAGCTTTTAAATTTCTAATTTAATTTAGATTTTTAGATTTTTAATTTAGTTTAGAGTTTTAAACTTTATAATTTAGTTAGCTTTTAAATTCCTAATTTAGTTTAGATTTTTAAATTTTTAATTTAGTTTAGATTTATTTTTTAAATTTAGTTTAGATTTTTAAATTTCTAATTTAGTGTAGATTTGAGTTTTTTAATTTAATTTTGATTTAAAGTTTATTAATTTTAGTTTCTTAATGAAGTTTTACTTTAGATAAAATTTAGATTTCATATCTTTTACAATTTAGAATTTAGAGCTAGATTCTTCTAATTTAGTTAGATTTAATTTTTTAAATTAGGAAAATATTTAGTGTATTTAGTGAATCCTAAGTTATTTGGCATGGTTTTGTGTAGGGAATCAACATACAAAAATTGAAGTAGTAGTCGAGCCAAATCTAGATCCTGGAGAAAATGAAGTTGAAGAACATATAGTTGATGTTAGGGGGGAGGCCCTAGTGCAAGGAGTGGATGTTGGAGAGGGGTCAGAATCACTTTTGAATACCATCATGGAAGAGCATATGAATCTAGCTAAAGAGGTTAGGAGAAAAATTTCTTCTAGAAAATTAGATCGTTTATTTCAAATGGATATGGAAAAATTGAAGTTTTATGCTGAACAACCTAAACGTACTACAAAGAGGTCAATGAAAAAAATTGCAAAGAAAATAATTTCCCATTTTAGTAAACTTGATACACTCAATCAAGCCCAACTATTGTCGATTGTACTCCTTAATAATGACCTACAAGAGTCATTATAATTATTGGGTGTAGATTTGAGTACAAAAAAGAGGAAAGGTTCATAGCTACAAAAAGACATTGTTGATCATTTGAAAAAAGGTCTGGGTTCTATTGGGAAACAATCTCGATCAAAAGATAAGGAAATTTCAAGAAGAGTCATGTTGACATTGATTTTAAGTGAAAAAATGGCCAAAAAAAGACAAATCTCTTCACTTTCTATCGAGATTAATTTCAGCAAAAAGACATTGACACAATATTCCAAAAGGAGAAAGGTTCTCGATGATAGTACCTTAGAAGGCAATTGGGAAATTATGTGTAGAGTTCCCCAATCTGACAAGATTCAAGATGTTTCTAGAAACTTCATCTCAAGCTTTTGGAAGGATCACACTCATCCTTCATCAAATAGAAGAGATGTTATCAAACACAAGATTGGGCCGAATAATAATGAATTACATAAAAAACATTGGCTAGACATAATAAAACATGAGACGTATGTGTTGTTTTGTAATTCAAATCCACATATAAAAATTGGGCAAACAATGTTTGAAAAGTTAAGGCCATATTATGTGAAGAAAAACAAGGTTTTTGAAACTTGTTGTCGTCACCATATTGAATTTGATCTCTACTATCAGGTGTTTTAAAATATTAGAGAAGAAAGTGATGGTTTTCAGAATGCACCTCCTAGATGAGCAAGTCAGTTCATAGCATCCATCCTATGTGATAAATTAGATGATGATAATGCATCCAGTCAAATTAGTTGAATAAAAGGAGTTTGTGAAACATGTGGAAATTTGGCTAAAATGCCTTTGAGAGACGAAGATATCGACCTAACAAAGTTAGTAGCTTGCAAGAGTTACAAGTACATCAAGTTTCATACCAAAAGTGGCAAAGAATCAACAAGGTTAGATTATGTAGAGGAGGAGATACCAATGGGAACATTTATGGAAAAGTTTCATAAATTGATACAACCATACATACAAAATTCTTTCTTTTCTAAGTGGCAAGCACAACAGTTTCAGACATTAAGAGATACTTTCCCACTTGGAATAGTGTTATCAGTAGTTGACTTTGCAGAGAATTACTTTTTTGTACATCAAAAAGAGATTCAATCACAATACTATTTTTCAGAGCAGATCACTATTATGGTGCAAGTGTGTTATCAACATGCACAAGTGGATTTAGATGGTGTTGACAATTCATCTGAGGCACGAGTCATTAAGAAAGAATATCACTTCTATATTAGTTATGACAAAGAGCATGACACACTATTTATACAACATTGCTTCAAGATTTTTTTTGAATATTTGGCAAATAGGGGTGTCAAAATTGAAAAGCATTTTGTATGGTCAGATGGATGTGCTTCACAATTCAAATCATCAAGGCCATTTTATGCACTATGTAGATATCATCAAAATGACAACATACCAAATGTTTGGAGCTTCTTTGAGATTGGACACAAAAAGGGTGAACATGATGGTGCTGGAGCTTGCATCAAACATGCTATAAGAACACATCAAATGAATTATGAGGGAGATCACATAAAATATGCACATGATGTTTTTGAATGGTGTCAGAAACACTTTGCATCAAATGAGGTTGTCACATCTCTAGCAACCAACCGATACATTCCACAAAGAGGTTTTTGGGAGATATCAGGTATGTTTTTGTTTGAATTTAAATCTTTACATATACATATATGTGTACATTCAAGTTTGTTTATTTTAGTTTCAATATATTTATATTGATTACTACTTTTTAATGCAAAATTATGTTTTGTAGGTGTGGATACAAGATCAATGTGTGGATGCAAGAGAGTAGAGAAAACAAGATTGTTGCATTCCATCATGAGTATAGGTAGTTTCCCATGGACATTGCACACTAGGGATTACTCATGTTTTTGTTATGACTATATTTTAGAAAACTATGATGACTGCAATAACCAACAACAAGGATATGTCAGTGCTCGAAATTTGGTGCCACTACATATTAGTGACACATACAATGAAAATGAAGATGAAGGCTTTCAAGATAGTCCTTTGATTTCAATTGATTATGATCATATTTCAGGACTAATTAAAAAAGGTATGTACATGCATGTATGAGCTTGTGTAGATTTGTAGCTTAATCATTTATTAAATTTTATTTGGCTAATTTTAAAAGTAATTTTACATAAACTTGAATGATAGTGGAAATCTATTTTTTTTTATAAATTTCCATGTAATTTGGGTGTAGGAGATTTTTTTGTAGTCATAGCAGAGCCTGGAAACATAGAAGGTTTTAGTTATTATCTATTGTGTTGCACAAGAGAGAGGCAAAAGCTAGCAGAATCAAAAATAAGTGATGAAATTTATTTCCCCATAGGTCTAACTAAATAAATAGATGTTCTTACATGATTTATCTATTGAATGTATATTTTGCATATTTTGTTACTTCTATTGACCTTATAAATGTTATGTCTTACCTTCGAATGTTGGTCTATTCAGGTTCAGTTGTAGTGCAAAGGACATATCTCAAGCAAATCAAACTTGTTCAAAATGGGATTCATTTCATTGATTATCAACCTGAGAACAAGGTATACCAATATAGCCACCTAGTAATTGCTACTGCCTTGTCCCTTCATCCAGTTCTACATGCGCGTGGGCATTGTAAGTGGAGATTAGATAGTGATGATCATTAGGGAATATTACATGTTATTGAAGAGCGGGTTGAACCACTTGAATTGGTTTGAAGAATGAGATGTGTCATATATGGACTTGAACAATTTACTTATATTAAATGGGAAACTGTTAGAAGAGTAATGTTTAATTGGTAAAGGTTATTCTTTAATTGTAATTATTTATTTTTTAATTCCTTTATTAAGGAATATTTGTAACCACCTCCTTAAGAGGTTCTTAACACATTGCACTTTGTATCATTTTTAGGCATTTTGCCTCCATTAATAATATTGGGGTTTTTTCTTGTTTTTTCCCCTTATCAAATTCTTGTGTATCCTTAGCATTTGGTGGTGCTTGGTTTGGCTACTTTGTCTTTGGTAACATTTTTCCTTCAAACTATGCTCTTTGGTTAGTTTTTTCCTTTGATGAATTTATATTTCCTTTCAAAAACACTATAATTTATACATTTAAATTGAATTGATTCTAAAATGGAACACTATAATTTATACATTTAAAATTAAGTGAGTTTGAAATGGAATAAGATATGAGCATGCTTATTCAAGAGATGGTTTGTTATGAAAGTTAAGAATATGATACATGTGAAAAAATAAAATAAAATAAAATTATAACATGTATACATGTTTTTGAAGTGAAGAATCAAGTAATATGACTTTTTTGAAAGTTGCTACCTACAAATCTATCATTACAAAAAAATGAATTATGAATCAAAATTATGCCACTAAAAGAATTTCAATACCAAATTTTTTTAAATTGGAGTAGAGAACAGTACAAACAGATAATTTAAGTGAGCCAAAGAGCATTACACTGAGAGATAGGCATTATTCCTAGACCAGTGAGAGTCAAAATCTACAATCTTCATCAGACCAATTCATTCTCCAATCCCAGAGCCTGGTACCCTTCTCCCTCACATATACTTTCAAATTGGAGCATTCAATTTAGAATTACAAACACCCACATAAATACCAACTAATTAATCCTAGTTAATTACTTATGAACCTATACAGCCTCAATTGCTCTTATAAGATCTAAACTTCTATTGTTCTTATATGGCAAACCAAGACTCTAGTATTGATTCAAAAGAACTTTAGGACTTGATGAGGGCTTTAATCCATGTTTTCCACTTCTAAGCAGCTTATCTTTAACATTTAGACTAAAATTCATGCAAAACTAAACCTCTAACAATGTTCTAATGATGTCTATTGGAACTTGTATGGTTTTGGTTTTGGATAGGTCAAATATGAAAAGGATATATGATTTTTAGTAATGAGAAGTGAATATCTCGTCCACTCATAGACTTGACAATGCTTAGTCTAACTTTAGAACCAATTTAACGACATTCCATTTGACGTGTAGTTAATTAATTGTGTATGATGAACTGATGTGAAAGTCTTGTTCCTTGTCTATTTTAAAGAAAGAGAATATTTTAATTGTGCAACCTAGATCACTTATACAAGTACGGATGATTTTACATGGCTTCTATATGTTTTCCAAATTATATAGTTTATGATGATGGAATGCCTTCTGAGTAACTAATATGAATGGGTACTGTTTGTGTCTGGATTTGAAATCTCTTGTGCCTATTACAACTTAGGCATGTCTTGGAAACAAAGCAGTAATAGAGTCTCTTCATTAATATAAGATGGAGTGTCCCTAGGGGAGCATCTATCACATGCTTGAAGGCTGATGTATCATTGAGAATTGTTTATATCCTCCTCAACCTCTGTCCCAAGTGAAAAATCAATATATTTTCTCATTTTGTTTCCTGTTGAAGTTATTTTAGTATTTAAAGATAATATTGATGGCTTATGTAATTGGAAATACAAGTTTTACAAAATAACTTAAGAAACAATTGAAAAATATTTGGCCTAGAATTATCTTAATTAAGTACAAATTTATTATACCCTGTAAAACCTGTTTTACCCTTTTATCAAATTTATTATACTTATTATGCTTGCAACAGTGAATTATACTACCAAATTTATCATGCCATATTTCACTCAAATATCCTAATATCATACAACTAAAGAGTAACAAGTACAAATTTAACAAAAAAAAAATTGATTACAAATACTTCACGGGCACATGTACAAAATTACATTCCAACATTATTAAGAAGAATTGTATTTCACCTTTCATGCTTGAATATTGGCATGATGGATAGTGCTAAATATGAGAGCACCAATATTTATTGAGAAATAATACCGATTGAAAAATGAAATATTCTTTTTCTTTTCAACATCATCTGTCTCATCAAATTGATTTGCTCCAAAAAGATGATACACGTGGGGTGATACCTGCAATTCCTAATGCAACAAGGTAAATTGATAATAAGAAAACACCAATTTGTGTTGTGGATACATTGTATTCATCATTAGAAACCTTGCACAGAGGCTTTAGATTGGGTGCAAATGCAGATATGGTTAGCAAAACCACTCCCTGCAAAAGAATGGGACATCTTCAGCTAATATGTGTTTCAATATTTAAGATTGTGATCACAGTCCAATTATTAAAACATGATTGAACAACATTGTCAAAGAGAAAATAATTGTACATATATGGGTAACAGATAGCTCAATTAACAAAAAAGTGATAAAAGAAACAATAAAATAGATAATAGAGAAAACAAAAATTGTCCAATATCTTCCCCAATATGAACTGGCCATAAGATCCCCAATGATAGGTGTAATGCTACATGTTCCAGACCAATTGGTTACATTAAGTAGATTTTCCCTAATGGAAACGCTTTATTAAATAGTTCACCATATTTATATTGGTTCCATAGTATGCTAAGCTCACACAATATTCATTTCCTACAATCCTTAAAACATTCCAAAATTTCTTTGTAGAAGCATGTTTTATAGTAGAATGGACCTCCACCACAACACAATATTCAAGCACAAAATACTACAAATATATATGTGTAATAGATAGCTCAATTAACAAAAAACTGATAAAAGAAACAAAAAAACTTACAATAAAATAGATAATAGAGAAAACAACAATTGTCCAATATCTTCCCCAGTATGAACTGGCCATAAGAGCCCCAATGATAGGTGTAATGCTACATGTTCCAGACCAATTGGTTACATTATTTGCTGCAGTAGATTTTCCCTAATGGAAACGCTTTATTAAATAGTTCATCATATTTATATTGATTCCATAGTATGCTAAGCTCACACAACATTAATTTACTACAATCCTTAAAACATTCCAAAAGTGCTTTGTAGAAGCATGTTCTATAGTAGAATGGACCTCCACCAGAACACAATATTCAAGCACAAAATACTACAAATATATATGTGTAACAAATAGCTCAATTAACAAAAAAGTGATAAAAGAAACAAAAAAAACTTACAATAAAATAGATAATAGAGAAAACAACAATTGTCCAATATCTTCCCTAGTATGAACTGGCCATAAGAGCCCCAATGATAGGTGTAATGCTACATGTTCCAGACCAATCGGTTACATTATTTGTTGTAGTAGATTTTCCCTAATGGAAACACTTTATTAAATAGTTCACCATATGTATATTGATTCCATAGTATGCCAAGCTCACACAACATTCATTTCCTACAATCCTTGAAACATTCCAAAAGTGCTTTGTAGAAGCATGTTTTATAGTAGAATGGACCTCCACCACAACACAATATTCAAGCACAAAAAACTACAAATATATATGTGCAAAAAAGTGATAAAAGAAACAAAAAAAAACTTACAATAAAATAGATAATAGAGAAAACAAAAATTGTCTAGTATCTTCCCCAGTATGAACTGGCCATAAGAGCCCCAATGATAGGTGTAATGCTACATGTTCTAGACCAATTGCTTACAGTAATTGCTGTAGTATATTTTTCCTAATGGAAATGCTTTATTAAATAGTTCACCATATTTATATTGATTCCACAGTATGCTAAGCTCACACAACATTCATTTCCTACAATCCTTAAAACATTCCAAAAGTGCTTTGTAGAAGCATGCTTTATACTAGAATGGACCTCCATCACAACACAATATTCAAGCACAAAATAATCCAAATGAAACCAACTACAACAAAAAATAGAACATAAATCCAAAGCTATAACAAGAATTATATAGTACTCAAATTGTTCTCAGATTTGAATCTGAAAGAGTACTTAAGACTTGATCAAAGAAAATGGTTTTGTGTCATTGAGGTGTAAAACCTTGCAGAGAAGAGAAAGCCTATGAGATGGTTTGGGACACCAAGTGGGCTTCTATTTTGAAGGGCAGATAAATTGATTTGAAATTTTGGTTCGAAAAAGGCTTCGTGACACATTAAAATTATGAAATCACTAAAATTTTAATACTGTGCTACTTGATTAATCAACTGAAAATATAGAGTAAGGAAATATTGTGTAATACAAAAATAAATGAAGAATAAAATATCTCAAGTTTAAACTCAAATACTGAATTCATCTCAGAAAAGCCCATGGTGGAGAAAAATCAATTGGTAATGATAATTTCTCATCTACTGAATCAATAAGATTCAAACCAAGTACAATGAGTGGATACAACAATTTGTTGTTTCAATTGCTCTTACCAAGCTGCAAATTATTTGTACAAGTGAATTATCCTTTAAATTTTATTATTTACCGCATTCCAATGAGCCTCTGATGATTTGCAATGCACTCCCTATGTCCTTTTATAGATGGTTGAATGTCCTAGTGATGCACTCAATGGTCTTGCAGCCTAGAATTCAAAGAGACAAAGTCGTATGGTTTTTTTTGCTTCTATTGATTACTTTGTTATAACATTTCCATATTGCACAAATTTCTGATATCATAACCACCTCAATTATTTTGAATTCTCTATCTCAAATTCATGACTATCACTTCAAACCTAGTAGTTTTATAATGGCTACCTATCACCAAATTTCTTTGAGAGGTTTTTGGTTTCACAAAATCTTAATGAGACTTTAGTTTTGGAGAAGTTCTCCCATTTTCTCTTTGGAGTACCAGTTGGCCTGTTTCAAGTTCCAACCTTCATGCCCAATTCTCCAATACTTAGGTTTTGTTTCAGGTCTCCCATGTCTTTCACTGTAGCACCACATCCTTGGGAAGTATTACTTGAGTAACAATCACCAAGTCTACCAATGAAGGTAGTACTTGCTCATCTTCCTTATCATCCAACATGCTTGGTTCATAACTTCATATATATTTAGTTATTCACAAATCACTACTAAGTGCTTCCTCTTGAATGGGGGTAAGTCTAGCATGAATGCATTGCCACCAACTATTTCTAAGATAGAAAATGACCCATATCTTAGCGGTTTTATCTTCTTGGCATGTCCTTTTGTAATGCCCTATGCTTATATCATTAATTAGAAAAGAAAGATACAAAATCTCAAAGCCTTTTACAAGTCATAGAGGCCATAAGGTGATAGTGCAAAGTTACTAAAAGCTACTACAATAGATATACAATGACATTCAAAGAGATAAAATCTAAAATAGTAGGTTTTTGAAAACTTGCATCCTTATGGAAATATAGACTGTAATAGTAGAGAGTAGGACTATAGGTCAGCTAATGTATTTTTTAATGGAAATACAGAGTCTTACAATAGAGAGCAATACTATAGGTCAGCTAATGCATATTTGAAGATAGCATTCAATTTTCAAATGAGCTCAAATGCATTTCAAGCCTTTAACTTGTTACACTATTTCTCTAAACATCACAAAGATGAGACATTTAGTACTAATAGATAATACTATTGATTGAAATCTGTTCTATTGTAGTTTTGTCCTTTTGGATATCAGGTTTAAATCAGCATAATTTTCCACTTTTGTATTGATATAAGCCAGTCAAAAGTGTTCACTTGGGGGACAACTTAGAGATTAACTAAGAGGCAGCTATATATAATTATCCTGCAACTATATTGAGCATGCATTATAAAATGTGAGACAAATGCAGAGGCACCATTAAAAATTTAAAGAGGACAAAAGATAGAAAACAAAGCTCATTTATTCATTACAAACAATATATCATATAGGTGTAGAATGCAAGACATGGACACCAAAACTGTATATTCTTATGGACTAAATCCAAAGATAAATTGTATGTCATTGAGAATGAGTTACAAAAGATGGATTCCATACAATGGAAATCACATCATTTAGAATTATAGAATCTACAATGTAGTTACAATGTCTTGTTCTTTTTGTCTTCTTGCTCAATTAGGTTCTTTCTACATGCTTTCTAGCAAGACAACCCCAGACACTGCTGCACTTATAGTATCCTCTGAGGAAAGCAAGCAGTTGTAAATATCATTTTACATTGAAAATTTACCAACAAAAATAAAATGTACAATAAATCTTGACCAATGAAACCATAGGAGCCTCAATCACAAAGGCACCTTCTCATATCTAGATGCCTATGACAGCCATAAAGCCTATGCCAGAGAAATAATTTTATAAACACTTTGGAGAAGATAAACCAACAATGCTTATTGAGTACAACAATCATACCTTGGATGTGGAGAACCCTTGACAATTTTTTGACCATATTTTCTCCAAGAGCATTCATCTAGTGGAATATCTACCATTGATACTGATTGCAGGCACTCTAATGGTCCTTTTGAACCTGGATTTCCTGAAAACCCACCAGTGAACAAAGAAATTAACTTTTAACTCTCAAATACTTTTGGATCACCAATTAGAAATAAATCACACCCATGTCTATGGATTTGTATATATAAAGATAGTAGCTACAATGGAAAATGAAGTAAAAATCCATAAGAAAGGGCATTAAAATTTGAGCTTCAAGACCACAACATGAGCGCAGAGGACAAAATCCAATGGCACAACAATTTTTTTTAATATTTAAGGGAATATGGTTTAAGATAACAAATCATTCTAGCATTACTTAAAGAAATCTGAAAAGAGAAATTCTAATAAGGTCATTCAATAAGAGTAGAGCTTGATATTGAAATTATAAAGCAAAATATAAGTCTTGGGTCAACAAATCCTTGATAGAAACTCATCACTCATTAGAAACTACAAGAGCAAAAAAAAAAAACTGATTGAAACCATGACAAGTGAATGACCTCAAGATTCTACACAAAAAAAAACACTGCTTGAAACCATGGCTTTGATGAATTAAAGATTCACAAATTCAAAAATGGTGCCAGCTTTATTGGATCTTGACACAATTGTTAGCGGAAAAAATATAGTTATTTATCCTACAATAAACCATCAGGACAAATTAGATAGACATACCAAATAAATTTGATTTGGACCTACTCAAACATAATTAATTAGAAAAGAACCATTATTATATCAATTAATCAAAGTCCAAAAATAAGCAAATGAAACTATAAGAGTAAGCAATCTCAAGAGACACATAAAAAGTAGAATCTTAGCAAATTTACCTTTTGTACCCAAGAATGGATTCAGATACATGGAGCCTAGAAAAAGACATGTACCAGAGAATTAGCATCTAAATAAATTACCAGCATGTTTAATCCAAAATTTTGAGCAACTATTGTGAAAACATAAAATAAACATTGCATCTTGTAGCTACAACTTGTTTACCTATTAATTAAGTCAAGCTCCAACAAGGTCATCATGCCATCTCTAAATTGAATGACCCTCTGAATGAGAATCTTGCTCCGATGGATGCGCTGAGCCCTAGAGGTAATACAAGACATTTACACAATCTAATTACAATATGCCAAAATGGAATAATGTTCTATATCTACATACATGTGTACAAATTATATACATACCTAAGTACATGATTTAAAAACTTAAAAATCACTTGTCCACTAACATTAGTAGCATCATCTGAATCACGCCTACATATGCGCTCTATCCTCACACTAGGTGTAACATGAGCTAACTCCCTCTATAAATAATATATAACATAAATGTGTACATTAGTACTATATAACATTTAAGTAAAACAAGTAATTTAAAATTTAAACAAATTTGAATTGTGCATGTGTGTACATATACATACCTATATATCAAATAGTGTAGGATTTGCTGCAATGATCCTATCTGTCAACTCAACTGTATCATGGTCTCCTTGGCTTGCTGCAATATTGACGAGTGTAGTTGGCTAACTAGGTGAGATGGCATCAATGACGTATCTCCACGTACCAACATATCCACATAAATTGATGATCCCATCATTCTCTAATTGATCCTCAATAGCATCTAGGCCCTGAGATGCATGATGTTGAAAACTCACAGAATGAACAAGAGGTGTATCCTCCTCTCTAGTAACTGAATGATCTATATGTGGATTTGTAGGATTTGCAAAGCTACCAGGTTGATGTGAATTCGGTGAAGGACCTGTAGTTTGGTAGGATCCTAGATGTGAATCTAAAGCTCTACCCACATTTCCTTTGACCTCATGTGTTGGGATACCAAGCTCTACTGCAGTGAAAGCATATGCCTCCAATAGGTCTTCTGACAAACAATGAGAAGTACTTTGAAGCATCTACTCTCCTATAAGACCATCTATATTTGATGGTGAAAGGACACCCGCCATACCATAAGGATCAGTAGCATGATCTGATGATCTAGATCATGTAGAATGACTCATCAAATATCTACCCACACGATCAATAGATATCGTAGATGCAGCAATAGCTATATCACCAACGCTATCAATTGCTTCCCTTTGAGAAGCAATGATAACCTGATTTGTAATAGGTTTGAGGGTTGGGGAGATAGCATGCGATCGCTCCCCAACCATATCTCAATAAACTGGAGGTGAACTATCTACTCGACTAAAAGCATCCCTATCAGCTACCCTACCATGCCCCTAACCATAATATTCTAGTAAGTCTAAATAGTTGACGTTGAGGCCCAAATGAACCTCGACGTACAACTATAGTGCAAAGTATATAGGAATTTGGTCATTATTTGGATATTGACTAGATGTTGCAAGAAAGCGTGGGTATATCAAAGGGGCCATCTGACAATCAACACATCAAGTCACCCAATATCCCTTAACCTTGGATCTATCAAGGTAAAATGGAAAACATTGTCTTTTCATGGTTTCTTTTGGGACTTGTAGTTGAACATCTGCAAGTGAAACCTCACCTCTAATCTCTTGTTGCATTTGAGCAAGAATAACTACTATATTTTCAGCAGACAAAGCATGTTTGTTCTCAAATGTCCATATAATCTTCTCTAAGCTATATAGAATGGACACACATGTATCCTTGTGAACCCCTGTGGTGGTGGGGTCAAGTAGAATATGGCATAATTTTACATATCTCATCCTTTGTATTGGTAAATATACCACCAAGTGGTGGTCCCTGAGCTGCCATATCAATCCCTAATTTGTCAAAAAAAAAAATTTACTTTAAACATCCCAATGTTTAAATTCAAGTGAACAAAAATAAATAGACTGTCTTTTCCTTGCCAAAAATAAATTATAAATAAAATTATAGACAAAGGGGAAGAGATATTGTCTACAATATATTCTCCATAATCTCTGTAGAAAAAATAAATCAAACTAATTATCAATTTAATTGTTGATCTTACTTATCAAACTTTTTTAATCAATTCAACTACCTAGAAGAGTGTATCTGAAATTGTGTAGATTTACTTAAATTCTATTTTAAAAATTAGAAGCTTGTTGCTCTAAATTTTGTGACATATCTCTTGTCTAGGATTTAGTTATATATGGGAATGTTAAATTCAATGAAATAGATAGATACAGTGATGTTCCCAGAAGTGTGTATGAATCTGATGCATTTCATTAAGATTGTCTTCATAAGAAATCTTCTTACTTCAAAGAAATGATATCTTTTATATGCATGAATGAGATGCTTCATACATAACAGTTTGGCTTACCTATATTTGCAGAAAATACCCGACATAGGAGCCGCATTAAAGAAGGTTATTGTGAGAACTTTGAAACTTCTCTTTTGGGGACTACTATTGCAAGGTATTCACAATTAATTATGTACGGTCCAAAGTTTTTTCTTGAAGTATATACCTATATTTGTTAACTTTGATCTTGTAGGAGGATATTATCATGCTCCTGATGATCTTTCATATGGAGTGGATATGAAGAAAATTCATTGGTGTGGTATTCTTCAGGTAAAACTTGTGTTGATGAACACACTATTTATGATAGGTATAATTGTAAATTTATAACATGATGTTGTATATGGTGCAGATAATGATTCTAGTGGATGACACAAGAGGTGCATATGAGTGTATAGACGATGCTCCTTGGAATGGTTGTAATTTTGGAAAATTTTGTCATGCCCTTTTTCCTATTCATTTTAGGAGTTTCTATAGCACTTCCTCTCAAGGTATATCAATATTTTTTCTTTATTCCATCTGTTTTGGTTAGACACTAGGAGTTTCTGGCTTCAGGAAAATTCAGTGTCAGCAATTCACCACCAACAAATTAACCTCTGACAATTCATCATCATGACAAATTCATCTCGTGGAAAATTCACTGCCATGAATTGTTGGTGAATTTTCCATGAGATGAATTTGTCATGGTGATGAATTGTTGGAGGTAATTTTGTTGGCCAACAATTCATCACCATGAAAAATTCATCTCATGGAAAATTCACTGCCATGAATTGCTGGTAAATTATCTATTTGAACAAAGATAACCATTCCAGCTAAAACCAAAACAATGGAAATGCAAGAAATTCCACCCAAGTCTACAATAAGAGGACAATATTCAAAAAATCCTTATCATAGGAACCTTGTTCAACTATCTAGAAGAGTTCCTAATAACTTGGAAATTTTGAAAACAAGGGAAATTCGCCATTGCATTGTTTTATTCATTGGGTCAACCATCTTAAAGAAGGTGGTCCACAGAACCAACAATTGCCTATGTAACCACATGGCCTAAAAAACCAATAATAAGATGGTGCAAAAATAAATTAAGGGCATGCTTCAATGGGTAATGTGAAAATAGGGAGAGGATAGCATTCTTATTAATCCCTACCATAGCAGGGATTCTATTGTAATCAATAATCAATTCAAGCAAATAGTTAGTTTGAATAGACCAATCATGACAAAATACTTTTCTATTCTTAAATTTTCAACGGTAACATGTAATTACATTGCTATAACAAACAAACAAAAAATATCTAATTGATATCTTATTACCTGTTAAACATTGAAAAGAAAAATTAATGTCTTATTGTATAAGTATTTTATATATAACATTTGAAGTTTGTATTTTCTTACTAGCTGTCAATTTTTGGAATTTCAATTAGTAGCTTCATTATTTCAGGCAATACTTCTCATTAAATTGTGTATACTTTGAATAATTTTCATTATGTTGGTCACTCATACTTTGAAAACACCCTTTATCTATAAAGACCAAATCCTATATGATATGAAATGGGCAAATACCCTTTAATTATAAAGCTCACAGAACACAGTTTGTTTATTTGCATCAGTACTCAACTCTTGATAGGCATGGTGGTAATTTGGGTAAAGCATAGATTATGAGCAGCAAAGGAATACACTATTCCATCCAAAAGAAGTGCATCTTTGTTCATTTTGAGCAAAGATAGTATGTGGTGGGTTGGCACACCCATCACTATTATAAAGAGCCACAATCTATCCTTGGTAATAAAAAATATATCCTCCATGGTGATCACTAGGTATAGAAAAACACCCACAACCTTGGGCAAGCCTAACCATACCGGAACATTCAAGCTGTGGATACGTTAGAAAATAACTTCCTGCATAAGCCTCTTCAAGTAATATACATACCAACACTATTCCTATGTATTTGGCAACACTACTTTTCTTCATAACTTCACAATGCAATGGAGTTACACAGAACAAATGCTTACATGTTATGTTAGAGGAGTTGCAATTTGTATTTATAGAGAAAAGACAAGCATGTCTATGCACAAAAATGTCTCAATAGTAGGTCTAAAAGACAATAATATGTTCTCCTGTATAATAAAATAATATAAAATATTAATATTCACTATAGGCAATACGTCAAGATTTTAAATATAAAATCATTAATTAAGTGGTTTGTGATGGTCTAAATTGTTTAAAATTATATAGCTGGTCATTTATCAATAAGTTTTAAAAGGTTAAAAATATTTATGGGTAGTATAGATTAGTTCAGTAAGATGCATATATAGAAACACAATTAATTTAGAGACTAATAAATAATAGGTAGAGTTAGACACATCCTTGACAATTAATTTTTTTCTTTTAAATAGAAAATAAATAAGAGGATAGGTTGTGTGACTTTATGGTTGAAGAGTAAGTGTCAATAAGGCTTTGGAATATGTATGGATTGAAATACAAATATTTTTCTCTATTATAGTCTAGGTCAACTTTGATATTATAAGTCTAATTCACATTTGTAAACTCAAACTATAATTACAAACTAGATCTTTGATAATCTCTAAATTCTACCCTCTACATGATTTGAAAGAAAACTATTTGATTTCTCACAAGAAAATGGTGTTAGTATATTTTTGACTTGCGGTTGACAACATCCCACTATATCCTAACATTTCAAATAATGTAAGGATAGAAAATCAATTAATTTGACTAAATGATCAGAAACAACAAATGCATATTTGGAGGTTAGATTTGTTTCTCCTATTAAACACTGGATCCAAATCCCTCTCTATTGTTTTTCTCTTCTAAGTGTTCCTAAAATGAGAGTTCTTCAAATGTACGGATGGTGATAATAAATGTAAATGATTATTTTTTAGACAAGTACACAAGAATAACTCACACAAACATGTACACAATCAACTTTGGGAAAGAAAGATAGAGGGGGTTCGCCATCCAAATTAGAATTCAAGATCAAGTTTATACTCACAATGTGATAATATATTTCACCTAGGATCAAAGATAACAAAAAGGATAATGAAAAATAAAGGCAATTTAAGGATTAAAGTATGGTAGATAACATAAATATATGAGAACATGTGGACATGAAATTGAGATACATTAATGTGAATAGCATTGCATGTAGATGAGGATCTAATAAGGGCTAGGTAAACAAGAGTGACTTTTAAAAAATTGCATATTTTTTCTTCATGTATAAGTATCAAGATATATATAATTTTTTTGAAAGATTGTGGCAATCCTAAGAAAATAGGCACAACAAAGAAAGGCTACTGTGATTGCCATCACAAAATAATTAAAGAGTCTAGCAATTATTTGTACTTATTTCTCTATAGGCTTTGCAATTATTTTTTATAATGGATAAGTGTCAATATAACTGCCCTCTCAGTTGTTCAAGTAAGTCAAGTGAAGTTACAAATTAAAAGAGGATTTGACAAACTATAGACATTGCAATATCTACAACTGTGGAAAGGATATTAATTTCTTAGCAACCACATTGAAAATATTTAGGTATAAAAAACACTATCTTCCATACATGACTCAAAGTTTTTTCAGTTTCAATTCAGATTTTTTTATCTTTGATAAATAAAAATACACTAATAGCTCATTCTCTCTATTATCCATTAGAAATTTGAAAGTTTTTCCATGATTATTCTATCCTTTAGTCTATCATGTTGAGCTCTCTCTTGAGATATGAATTCTATTTAGACAATCTCTTTTTGGATTGCAGCAGATAGGTAGTAGCAACAAGGGCCACTCACGGGTATAGAATCATGCCTAGATTTGCCCAGAACTCATACAACAGCAATGAAACACCATATTTACATTATATATCCCTCTAAGTTAGGCAAATTTAACTTCTTGAACCTGACCTCCCTTCATGCCATCACGGATAGGGTTTCAGATATTGGTCTTTAGTGGATGGAAAGAGGATGTGGGGGCTGAAAGAAATCCACAAACTCTTCAGAATTCTTACAATACCATGAACCGATTAGCAAAACCCTTGTATGTAGCTTCAAACCTTTTTGCAATTGAAAAACACTCAATATGGTACTCTAAAATCTAATGCCTATAGATATTGACCTGTTGTCTATTTGAATAGGACACAATTTATTCCTTCTGGAAACTTATCAAAGAGTTATTAGAGAATCCATAATTTCATAGATTAACCTTAATAGATAGACTTAGTTTGATAACTAATTTTTTATGCCTTACATAACCACCCCATATTTTGCCTTGGTCAAAATGGGTCCCCCTTTTGTGTTTTTTATCTTTTTTTGTTTTCAAACAAAGTTTGGAGTCTTTTGTTTCCAACACTTTGTTTTTCCTTGGTTTAGTCTGTTGGAATTGGATCTGGAACCAAATCGGGTTTTGAAACTTCTTTCAAAACTTGTTCTGATCCCCATCTTGATAGTATTTCTTTTAGACCTTTTATTTTGTCTTTATCGGAGCCGGAGCTGGAGTGGATGTAAAGTCAATATTCATTCAAAATTGCAAAATCAGTATCCATCCCATCTCTGCCTCCACTTTTTGAACTTTGGTTTTACAGTAAGTCCTTATGTTAAGTTTTTATTATTTCAGTTTTTTTGGATTTGTTTTGTGTTTGATTTCATTTTATGCTTGGTTGGCGAAACCGGACCCGAAACAGGAATGAAGTTGGGAAATTCCTTAAGTTTTTGAATCAGTTTCCATTTCGATTCCGCTCCCGCCGTTTCTTGGTCGTTGACTTTTTACTGAAGTTGCACTGTAGTGAATTGTTTTTTTATTCTCCAATTTTGACTCTGCTTAACTGCATTTAATGCGTTAATGACAATTGCCATGCATAGGTAGAAACTCTAACTTTTACCTTCATTAGGGATTAAACACATTATTATTATCATTGTTAAAGAATCAAGAATAAAATAGAGCAGTTGCGGAGTCCATCTGAGTGAATTGATTGAAGGAGGGAGAGATAGTTGCTTGCAAAACATTTAGAAGGTTAGCTAGGTTTTGCATTCAAGGTAGGGTTCCTATTCTCATTTTTCTTTTATTTTTCTTTTGTGTTCTTTGTTCATATTGTTTGATTTAGATCTTTGGCCAAGTTCGCCGTTTCAGTAGGTTGGTGTGTTTGTTTTTCTTTGTTTGTTTGTTGTTCTTGATTTTGATTTTATTCTTGCATTTCTGGTTTTATAGTGAGTTAGGGCATGGCCGCTTTCACATTTTTGTCATGATCGCATCATGCTACTTTTGATTTACAGTAAGATAGATTAAATTAGTGTTTTGAAGTGAGTTAGGGTTGAGTAAAATGGTAGTTTTTACTTAGAATATTTTGTGCATTCGATATGGTTAAATTAGGAAGGGTTAAATTTGTGCCCTAGTTTTATATCGTGTTTTCTAGATTAGGGTTTTATGTGTTTCTGTGATTACGTTTAAAAATGATTAAATATGATGACCTAAAATATAGTCGTCCCCATGGTCATATGGGCATGGTCCTTTTATGCTATATTTTAAGCCTTATTTCATTTAATATGACCTTAGTTTTAATCATCGAGTTACGAATTAAATGGATAAAATCATTGATGATGTCATGGTCAACATAGTAGGAAGTGGGATCAGAATTGATTTAGAGTTTTGGATATGTTTTAATGTTTAGTGTCAATTCCATTTTCCATCCCATCTCTGACTCTGCTGGTAGTAAGAAGCTTTACTTCTTAAAAATGTTAACCTTGGTGGAGGCGGAAGTGGAACTGAAGCAGAATACGAAAACATAAAATTTGAAGGAAACTGAATGAGTTTCCATTCCAATTTTGGTTCCGATCACTATTTCACTTCCAACTCCAAGCCCGCTTCTTGTTAGTAGAATGACAGTAATAGTTTTTGCTCTCAACCTAGTAGTATGTTAAAAGAGGATTGTTTAAGATGTTTTCTGCCTAGTTCCACCTCCGATGTATGTTTGAAAGGTATGATTTTAAAGACACATTTTGAGATTTTTTATTTAAGGATCTAACTAGAGGTTTTGTTGCAGGGAAAGCTAAGAGGATTTCAGGAACATCAGGAGAAGCCTCTCAAAGGAACCGGCCTACATGAACATCAAAAGCAACATCCAAGCCAAAGAATATCATGCTAGAATAGTTACATTATACCTTGAGGTATAAGCACAAGAGTCCTATTGTCACAGTGAGAAAAGTAGAATCGGATTGGTCAGACATCACCAATACAAATTTGGGCCAATACAATTTTGAGGAGCTATATGCAGAAACCTTTGCTGAAGATATAACAAGAAGAACAGAAAGAATTTTTGAATCTGGCTTGGCTCATATCACTTTGTTTCCCTTATCAAACCAATGCCCATAGTTGATCTTAGCAATAGCCAGTGCCTACAATCCTACTACCCGACAATGTATGAATTCCCAGGATAATGTAATCATTGATCTTACTCCTCATATGTATCAAAGTATATTTAATTTACAAGATCCCAAGAACCTGGTGTAGTTGGATGAGGCAGAGGCCTTGGAGAAATACAGTAAATATAAGGAATCCAACAAGTCCCACTTGAACAAAAAGTGGTTGAGGACAGAGAAGAAGTCTCTAACCAAGCTAGAAGACCAACCAAAAAGGGGAGATTTCTATAAAGAAGTATTAGATATAATAATGATGTTGTCTAGGGCTTTTGGGAAGAGAGATGCCTTTCATTTCAAGGAGTGGATGTTTCCCTTTATCTAAGTAATCTTAAATGGTACTCATCAATTTGATTGGCCGATGATTGTATCAGATGTCATTCATGATCAGTTGACCAGCATAAGGGAGACTAAATGCTTTTTCATGACTTCTTACATTGTGTATGTAGCAGCAAGGTAAGGTATCTTCCTAGGTTTTAACAGAGTGGGGATAATGAGAATGTTAGATGGACAGAAGAAGGTATGGGAGCATTATAACCAATTGTCCCTACAAGTGGCTGAGACTCAGTACAGAAGGGTTAATGATGCATTCATATATATGGTCATTAACCAACTCAATGAAGATGTAGGGTACAGACTGAGTCAAGAGGCCATGGCATTCATTAATGAATGGGGATGTTGGTATATTCAATACCCCATGTTTACATATTTTAGGCTAGCTGGTTTTGAAGGCCATCCACATCTGTAGCCAAGGTGTTGCAATAACAGGATAGTATTGATGGAATTTGTATATCAGGCTCTTGGAGTTAATGCTCAATTTGGATTAAAACATAAGACAGGATGTCACAAGTTCCCCATGAAGTTGGGTGAGTATAGTTTTTAGTATTTTGTAGGAGCAAAGGTGGTCTATAGTGAGCTAATATAGTTAAATTTATGTTTATACACAACTCGTAAGTATTTTGACCCGAAGGGTAAGATGAATGCCTTGTTGCCTTTAGTGATTGACAAGCATTTCATTTTATTAGAAGATTTTTGGAGTGACCGACAAAATGAGTATGATTTGAGGAAGAAGAAGTATGAAAGATTACCTATCACACTCATGTTAGAGTTTGGAGTCAACAATGACATTCCTGACTCCTTGGTGGATGATGGAGTTGTATTGGATCCATCTTATGAAGCTTTCAACATTGGAACTAAAATTTTGGATCCAATTCCTTGGGATAGTGAGGAAAATATTGATATTAAGCAGATAGGAAGAGCAAACTTGGATAGACTTGTGTTCAATGGTTGGTTTTAAGAACCAAAGCTCCTCAAGGACCAGTTCCTAAAAAGGGGAAAGGGTATAAAAGGCTCAAAAGAAAGACACCTCCCGAGGAGCCTTTGGAGTTCCTTCCTCCAGATATTGAAGAAATAGAGCTTGAAGCAGCTATTCATGAAGTAGAAACACAAGAAGGAGATTCTCAAATAGGATCGGTTGTTTCAACACCCACATTAGGTGAATATTCTACTCAAGTCCCATTTGCAAAGAAGCAAAGTGAAGAGATGCTCAAGGAAAATATTTATGACATAATTGAAACCATGAAGGAAAAAGGGGTAGAGGTTCATGATGTTGGAATAGACTTGGATGAGACTGTGTCAGAGAAGGATGTGCAAGAGAATATGACTCTAGAGGAGGATATTAAATAGGTAACGACACAAGAGGAGCAGTGGGCATTGTTTGAAGAAGTTAAAAAGGATGGTGATGCAAAAGTTGTAGAAGTAGAAAAGAAAAAGTTAACAGATGCCAAGACACAAGTTGATGCCATACTAGAGCAGCAACAAGTTGAAGGTAAGTCAAGAGATGATGAAGTAGAGAGGTAGCAAAGGAAATAGGAGCATGAACTCAAATTTAGTGAGAAAAATGATAAGTTAAAATTGATACAAAAGATTCATGACCTTGAGGAAGAGAAGGCAAGACACCAAAGGAAGAAAGAAGTCTTGGTTGCCAAGTTAAAGCTTGATGAGGAAGCTCACCGAAAGGAAGAATAAGTAGAACGATTAAGAAAGGAAAAGGACATCGAAGAGTTGGTTAGAAAGAAATAAGAAGAAGAAGAAAAGGTAGAAAAGCTTAGACCTTTAGAGACATAAAGATTAGAGAAAGAGAAACTGGATAAAGCAGCTCTAGATAAGGAAAAACTGGAAAAGGAAAGATTGGAGAAAGAAGAACTGGAAAGAGAATGATTGGAGGAAGAGAGGTTGAAGAAAGAAGAAGAAGGTAAGAAGATACAAGAACAAAAGGATAGGGAAGAGGCTGAAAATCTTGTACAGATGCATGTGGTGCAAGAACAACAAGAGGAACCAAGGGTTGATTCTCAACCCCAGGTAAATGTGCAACCATGGTCCCCTACTACTACTATTGCTTGTTCTTCCACTATGATGACTACTGCTCCAAGTACTCCCACTTGGTTAAAATTGGACCTATAGAAAAGAACAGTAACACCTTCACAATCTCTCAATTAGGAGGATATGATGAAGGAGATTGAACAAGAAAGGCCTAAAAAGAAGGGCAAGATCCTAAACTCCACCAGGCTCATGGACAAGGGAGAAATTGTTGCTGAGTGTGCCATACTGATGAAAAAAAAGGAGGTAGGAGACATGCAGTTAATGGATTATCAATTGAGTATTGTTAACTTGGGAAGGCCTACCAGGAATCAATAGATGAATCTAATTGATGTGGTAGCTTTGACAACCGAGTCAAGGATGTTAAAGGATAAGCAAAAGAAAGATGAGCTTAAGGCTCAGTTGGATCAATTGCATTCTCTTTTGAAAAGTATTTCTTCTCCAAGATCACAACAGGTAGCGGCTATTGAGACTCCTATTTTGCTGAGAAAAAATGAGGTAGATGGTTTGGTACAAGTAAGGGGAAAAGCAGAGATGTTAGATAGGTGGGTTGACAAGTTAAATCAAGAAGTAGGTGAAATTTTGGTCCAAGGTTTTGAGGTTCACAAAGGGACAAAAGAATTGATAAGGGAAATGCATCAATATATTGAGGCATTGGAGAAGCAAGAAGAGGAATATAAAGAGTATAGTCAGAAATTAAAGAAGGTTAGTGCATTGCCTTTGACTACTCTTCTTGAACAGTCAATACTCAAGGAGGATAATAAAGATTTTGTAGAAAAGACCTCCCGTATACTTTGATTCAGAACATATTTCTTGTGCAAGCATAGAAATGAGGTCCAAGATGTTGTTAATAATCTAATTGAACAATTTGTAGAATTGGAGGCAGTCATTGCTATCATAGTAAATGTTAATATACTAACAAAGGAAGGCCTAACTTTGAGCCAGATAAAAGAGAAATGGGATGAAAGGTTTAAAGGACTCATGCAAAAAGGGATGATGGTGAAGATCTGATGATAGATCGACTAATGGATGTCAAAGAAGAGATAAAGGATATGAAAGAGTTTGCTGCAGTAGAATTGGAGCAAATTAAGTTTAAAGACAGCTAGGTTGATGGGCCAGAATTAGATGTATTACAACAATTCTTCACTAGTTATGATGAGTTTATTGCAAAACCAACTTCACATGCATAATTCTCTTGCATGTTGCATGCAACATTGACAGTTTTTGAGCACATGAATTTCTTATTTTCTATTCTCTTTTCTTCCAGTTTAACTAAGTTTCCAAGGATAATTGTAAAACCCTAAAAGGGTGGATGACTTAAAATAGAAGTGGAGTTCAAATTTTGTATATCTATAAATACCCTTTGGGTATCATATTGTAAGGGTCTGTTGATAGAGAATAGAATTGGCCTACCTGATATTAGGAGATAGAATTTTGCATAGTTATTACAGAGATACATTGTTACTTGATTTTTATAGTTAAATAAAATTACAGGTTTTCGCAATATGGTGTTAGAATTGAGTTGTTTTACTTGATAAAGTTGATAAGTTATAATCTATCTATATACCAGTGATTGCGCTGGAGCATAAGAGTTTCTTTTGTGATGAAAATCCTTAGAAGAAACTAGATTTAAGGATTATCTTGTTAGATTATCATTGAATGAAATTTATTGAAGTCTGTTGATCTATGATCTTGGCAATGAATGAATATGTGTTTTTTTTGGAATCTTTGAAATAGTTGTGATAGGCGAATTAAAATAAGCACCTTAGATGCATACAATGGTATAGATTATTCTGTAAATTGTATCATGCTTTGGTTTTCTTGATCTATTGGAAAATATTCATTGTTGAAGATATATGTCTGGATGCTAGATGATTTTTGTTCATGTTTACTAATTTACCCTTTGATCTATCTTTTTTATTATGTTTGAAACCCCCTCTATTTACTAAAATAGTTCCGTAAAATGAGTCATTGCTTGCATTCTTTGTCACCAACACATGCCCCTTTGAACATTACAGTTGCATGAACCGATTGAGTGACACCAAACAGTTGAGAACCAACTATCGGGACCTTGGGAGTTAGGCTACTATATGTTGTCTTTGTTTTTTAGGAGAAATAGAGTAGAATTATTTTGTTTTAATGTTGTTTGTGTCATTTTCACCATGAACAGAAATTGGCACTAGAAGGAGGGCCTAAAAGATCAAATTGGCTCGCATTGTGTCTTTCTCACCGAAGAAATATGAGAGGATTCTCAGATCCTCTACTAATCCCGAACCATTTAAAGAACTTGAAACCCCGGTCAGACCTAGACCCCATGCTCGCAAGATATTTATACCTACTTTTCCACCACCACTTACTCCACCTAGATTTCCACCAAATCCACCTACATCACCACCACCAAGCAGGCCTGAGTCTCCACCAATTTGGCCTATATCATGACCTTCTCAACCAATCCCACCCATGGTTTACTTTATGAATAACCCCTGTCTATTAGGGACTATTCTAGGAGGAATCCATGATTTACCAAAGAACCCAGAAACGTTTTGTCCTAAATACATACATGGTGAATCAAGAAGTGCTGAGGAGCACATACAAGAATTCAAAGATGCTTGCACATGAGCTCAAGTTGCTCATCAAGATGTGGTATATAGATTTTTTCCTTACTGTTTGGGAGATATGGCATATAGTGGGTATTTAAATTTGCCTCGAGGATCCATCCTAGGTTGGAAAAATTTAGAAAATGCATTTATTAATCAATTTTGGGTTTATATAGACCCTGCCATTTTGTATCACTAGTTTGCCACCATAAGAAAGGAGCATCATGAGCCACTACCTTTGTTCATTACTAGATTCCAAAGGATGTATCGTAGGCTACAAGATCCTTAGTGGCCGAAGATATGGCTATTCAGGCATATTTAAGAGTTGTGGATCCTTTAATTGGCCTATTCTTGTAGAGAACTTATCATCCTGGTGAGATAGACTCTTTGTCTAAATTTTATCATCTGGCCATGAAGTTGCAACAACAGATAAGTCTACAACCAGGAGGTTTAGGAGTAGCTCTTCCTCCCATGAATTATCTGATGCCTAATCCACCATTATACAACACTGTCCCAGGGATGTCCTATTCCCAATATGGACCTATGTCTAAGCTACAAGCTCCACCTACCATGCCCTTTTTCGGTAATGGCATGCAAGATTCTCTCAACAACATCAAAATCCACAACAACAAGCAGGAGGATCAACCCAAGTTCATTCCCTAGCCATAGTACAAAATGTGTAGAATGAGCAAACTATCCAACTGACTAGTGAGTTAGAGACTCTTGAGAAGCCTCTATCTCAAATGTCTAATGACATGGCGCAACTAAGGAAAAACTCTCCCCACAACCAAAATCAGAATTACAACAATCAGGGAAATTATTCCAATTAGAATGTGAGCCAGAACACTAATCGGAACTTTCAAAGTCAAAATTCCTCTAACCAGAATTACCAAAATCAGAATAGAGGATATAACCAGAGGTTCAACAACAACAATAGGCAGTGGAATACTAGACCTAACAATGGGGGATTTCCCCATAACTATCAATCTAGTAAGGAGAGACCACATACTGCTAATGTTGTTGACCTCAATTTTATGACTAATTGGTGTAGGCTACATGGTACTGTAACACATTCTGAGGTTAACTGCCCTGAAATGGAGAAGATTGTAAAGATTGTAAAAGATGATGCTCATCCTCCAGGAGGAAATTGCAATAGGATAATGGGCCAATCAGTATTGCCATGACTAATGAAACTATTGAAGAAAAATATCAGTTTCCTATGCAAGGGGATAATGAGCAAGAGGAAGATGTATATGCTGCTCAAGCTTATCAGTCCAAAGGAGGTCACTTTCTGAGAAATTAGAATAAGGGCCCATTTACTACATCTGCACCCCGAAACAACATGGTCCCTTCAAACCAAAATGCAAATAATAATCCACCACCACCAAAGGGACCTTCTGATCTCTAGAATAGAGGCAACCCACCTCCTTTTCCTAAGTATCAAGTTAGGAATGATTCATAATTTGACTTTATTGTAGAATTGCAAAGACAGAAGATGTCCTTGTCATTCTTTGACATCATGAAGTGGTGCCCAACTCAATGGGAGGTAGTGTTAAAAGCTTTGGAAGAGGCAGATCGCCTAAAAGGAAAAGGTAAAGTGACTCTGGAAAAGGAGACAAATGTAGCCATTTAAAAGGTAAGACTAGTACCCCACCTTTTATGTTAAGTTTAAGAATCTTTGGAAAGAATTTGCATAATTTTTTATTGGATTCTGGAGCACCGGGAAATGTCATGCCTTTTTCGATATGTAAAAAGTTAGGATTAAGTCCTATCCCAACCAATAAGAAGGTGATTCAATTGAATAAAACCGAAGTCAATGTTGTAGGTGAATTAAAGAACATGCATGTGCAGGTTGGATCAGACCCAAGGATCTAGAACTACATAGATATCCAAGTAGCTGATATCCGAGAAACATATGGTATGCTCCTAAGTCGCGAGCTAATGAAAAGCATAGGGGGATATTTGTCCTTGGATTTCTCACATGTGGCTGCAAGGGAAAGGAGTTGCAACACAAATAAGGATTGAAAGTGAACCAAGACTCAAGCACATGATCACAGAGTATGATGCTTCAAATGAAGTAGCATACTTTGAGATTGAGATAGGAGTTTGCAAACAAGAGAAAGTCTTTACTTTCTCTGTAGTCAGTCCTAGGGATACATTGCCCTTAGAAAATAGTGACCCAATGATTTGCATCAACCAGTAGGTTTTGATAAGGAAATTACAACAAGATAGGTTGGTTTTAGGAGAAGAAACTGATCTGAGTAGTTTGTTGCTTCCTAATTGGTGTAGGATACATTATCATAATCATTCAGAATTAAAATGTCAATCATGCTTAGATATTCTAAGTCATGTAGATTAGCCTCAACAAATGTGTGAAAAGAAACAAGCCCAGACCCCCATCAATGAGTTTTCTTTCCAAGTTATGGATGCAACTATTCTTACACGGGCTAGTCTTTCTCAATAGGAAGGTTCCTCACCACTAGAATGAACTCAAGTTGTATGTTATGAAATCCAACAAGAATTTGAGGTGTCCCAATTCTTATTTAATACACCTACCCGAGATACTTTGCCAATACCCAAGACATTGATGAGAAATGAGCTGGATTGCAATTTAACCCAAGAGGTTGTTCAGGAAGTGATTTCTAGATAGGCTAAAAACATAGAAAAATATTCAATTGAACTTTGTCTCGAGTCAAATTCTGATAAACAGAAAAAGTTCGAGCCGCCACATGTCTCAAGTAAGTCATCCCTTGTTATTCCTAAAAAGAAAGAGCTCCCAACCAAGGATCAATTATGGACTCTTAAATTTGATGGTTCCAAATCTAAAGCTAGAAGTGGAGTAGGGATTGAGCTAACTAACCCAAAAGGGAAGACTTACTTTGCTTCTTTTAGATTGCAGTTCAGTTGCACAAACAATGTGGCTGAGTATGAATAACTTGCATGGGGTCTTATGTTTTCTCATAAGAAGAAGGTTACTACTCTCATAGTTATGAGAGATTCTAAGGTGATTGTAAAGTAGGTACATAGCCAATATACATGTCACAACAAAATATTGGCTGCATAAAGAAACAAGGTTTGGAATTTAATCGAAGATTTTGATGCTTTTGGGATTAGTCTGATCCCTAAGGAAGCTAATCAAATTATAGATGCTCTTTCTGTTGCTGCAAGCACATTGGAACCCATGCAAAATTCTGATCTAAAGAGGTTTTTAGTTGAGTTGATTTTAGTCCCAGTTGTTCTGGATAATGTTAGACTCTTTAAGGTATTTGATGATGATCAACATATTTTAGCCTTTTTGGAAAGTTCTGATGGTTTTCAAGGACAAATAATAGATGAATCTGAATGAGATTAGGGAGATTGGGACCCAGGAAAAGAGAGCCCAGAAGGGATATCGGATTTAAAATGTAATAACATTCTGAAGGGAATGGTTGCTTTAGAAAGGATATTTGATTTAGATGCAAGGGCTTGTCAGAGGATGCCTATAGAGAGTGAGGGAGGTAAGTATGAATTTGTTAATTTGAATCACTTAGGTTCGGAAAGGAATGTTCTTATCAAAAAAATTTGTCCTCAAGAAATTAAGGACAAGATAATCAAGGTCTTGGAGTAGAACATTGAAGCTATAGCTTGGAGTTATGATGATTTAAATTTTTTTGACACATCAGTGATTACTCATACCATCCCTCTCAAGCCAGATGCCAAGCCTTTTCACCAAAAGAAATGTCCGGTCAATGCTTTAATTGAGCCCTTAATTCAGAAGGAGATGCAAAAACTTTTATCTACTAGAATAATCTTTCTGGTTAGACATTATACCTAGGTTGCTAATTTAGTTCTTGTCCGCAAGAAGAATGGCGAGATCAAGTTATGTGTGGATTTTAGGAATCTAAACAAGGCCTCTGAAAAAGACAATTATCCATTACCTTATCTTGATGAAGTATTACAAAAGGTAAATGGATCCCAGATGATGTCATTCTTGGATGGTTATTCTAGATACAATTAGGTCTTGGTAAGTCATGAGGATAGGATGAAGATTGCTTTCACCACTAAATGGAGAACATTTTCTTACATGAGGATGCCATTTGGTCTCATCAATGCTGGAGCTACTTTTCAAAGGGCGATGGATGTAGCTTTCAAAGATATAGTAGGAAAATGTATAATCATTTATGCAGATGATTTAACCATCTTCTCTAGGAATAGAGAAGATCATGCTACATACCTATAAAAGGTTCTAAAGAAATGTATAAGTTATGGTGTCTCTCTTAACCCAAATAAATGTGTATTTGGAGTGTCTGAAGGAAAGCTCTTAGGTCACATTATATCATAGGAGCAGATTTTGATAGATCCTGACTGAGTGGAGGCTATCTTGAGATTGACAAAGCTAGGAAGCAAGAAGGAAATGAGGTCTTTCTTTGGAAGGATCAATTTTGTTAGGAAATTTATAAAAAAAATTGCAGAGATTGTCAAACCCCTCAATGAAATGATGAAGAAGGATACGAAAATTGAGTGGAGTGAAGAGGCTAAGTTTGATTTCATGCAAATTAAACAATCCATATCTGAGGCACCTATTTTGACAAGCCCAGATTATCTAAAACCCTTCTATATCTATTCTTTTGCTTCTAATCATTCATGTGCAACAGTCTTAACATAGAGAAGAGAAGAGAATGAGGAGAGACCAATTGCTTTTATGAGATCTCCATTTAAGAATGTAGAAGTAAGGTATTCACCACTAGAAAAAAAAGCCTTTGCATTGGAACGAGCAGTGAAGAAGTTCAAGCATTACATAATTTGAAGTCAAGTGATGGCCATAGTTCTAGATACAGCTGTGAAGTCTCTTCTGATGTAAAGTGAATTAGGGGAACAAAGAGGGATGTGGATGAAAATCTTATAGGAGTTTGACTTAGAGATTCACTCGATGAAACTCGTTTGAGGACAAGGATTGTCAAAATAAATGGTTGATGTAGATAGAAGTATTACTTGCCAATAGTACACAGTCCAATCAATCACAAAGGATCCATGGTATACAAATTTAGTCTTCTTCCTCCTCAATAACAAATGTCTAGAAGGAATGAATGTTGTAGACACATAAAAATGTCCTCGTAATCATTTTTAAATCATTTCACATTTCATTCAATTATCCATATATTATAACCATTTATTCATAAGCATTTATAGGCATCTATAAGCATTATTCATAAAATCATTTGATCATTTATCATTTACCATCTAAGCATAAATCACTAAAATATCATTAAATCATTTAATAATCTTTCCATTTATCCATTCATCTCATATTCATATTTTATGCATTTCCATTCAAATATTATACTCATAAAACCCATGTCCATAATCACTTCATTAAAACCATTTTCATAATAATTTATCCACCATAAAAATGTTAATACATTAAATCATTTACACATTTCATGCATTTGCATATTCATTTAAAATATCACAAATATTCATTAAATTATTCATTTACCACCTACATGCATTTATCCATTTCAATATTTTATCTTACCCATCTCATGCATGTGGGATATTTTCTTCCATGCCAATCTCTTATCCCAAACTCCCTCCACAACTTGCATTCACCCTAAAGATTCCTATTTAAACAAGACTCTCTTCTCATTTTGACCCCTACATGAATTTGGAATAATTTTTTCCACTCACCATAGCCTCTTGCTGCATTTTGTGCTCACAAAAATCTAAGAGCAAATGCATAAAATAAGATCTTGGTGAAAGGGAGACAATGGAGTTATGTTCTTTTAAGTGCAGATTTTGATTTCTTTTAAGCAAGTTTGTGATCTTAGTGTAGTTGCATGTTTTTGCTGGTTTACATTTAAATTATAATTACTTTATTGATGTGGGCTGAAATGATGGTTCTTACTCCATAGAATCATGCATTTGTTTTGGCTCTACAAAATGGTGAACCCGACGTGAACGAGCAATCGTTTCTTTGTTGTTTCATTTTTATTCTTGTCTCAGTGTCTTTTACTGTTGTTGGGTTGTGTAAAACCATATTAGCAGTATCGAACTTGTTGGAGAAGCATGAGAAACAAATGAAATCACGTTTTTCTCATTACTGGATAGTTTGAAATGCCCAAAAAATCTCTCAAATTGCCCTCTGGTCATGAAGAATGCCCCAGGTATTGTTTTTGAGGTGAAAGAATTCATTTAGAGCAAGTAAAAGCTCTAAAAAAATAGCTTTGAATCAAAAAACATGATCACCATACCCCCTACACTATTCTTCAAAGGTTTGAAAAAATCATTTGTTGGTAACATTAGCAGGTATTTATTTTTTGCAGGCTATTTTGAGGTATTCTAATGCATTATGTCAAAGGATTCATTTGCCATGTCCATGTGTTCATCAATCCATCAGAGCATTGCTGCATGTTTAAGATTTTAAAATTAAGTTTTCAATTTAGTTTAATTTTTAATTTTTAGTTTTAAATTTAAGTTTTAGTTTAGTTTTAGATTAATTTTGACTTGGTTTTTAGATTAATTTTGATTTAGTTTTTAGACTAATTTTTAACTTCGTTTAGAATTTTAGTTTCTAATTTCATTTAGATTTTTAATATTTAGATTTATTGTTTAGTTTATATTTTCTTCTTTACTTTTTAATTTAGCTTTAATTTAGTGTAGTTTCTAATTTTCCATTTAGTTAGATTTATTTTATTTTATTTTAGAGTTTTTTTTTTTTTTAAATGTAGATCTTAAATGTAATTTTAGATTTAAATTAGATCTTAATTTAGATTAGATTTTAATTCATTTTAATTTAGATTTTAATTTAGAATTAATTTTAAACTAACTTTAGTCTAGATTTTTTATTTTTATTTTTTATCTAGATTTAAATTAACTTTAGATTTTGATTTAGATTTTAACTTTTAGTTAGATTAACTTTAATTTTAATTTTAATTAGATTAATATTTATTTTAAATTAGATCTTAATTTTAATTAGATTTAGATTTTTTAAGATTTAAATTTTAACTTAGATTTAGCTTTTAGTTCTTAGTTTGGCTTTATCTTTTTAAATTAGATTCTAACTTTAAATTTAGAATAATGTTAGTTTTCGTTTTAGTTTAATTTTAGTTTTGGGTCTAATTTTATTAAATTGGGTTCTCTTGCAGGTTCGTTTGGCAAAGAATTGAAAATCAAAAAATACGCTTGACAAATATTGAAATCAAAACTACTAACAACATTTGGTGCAGAACGATTGACGAAGACATGATTTTGAAACCAATTGTCTTTTGAATTAGAAAACACTTCAATTGGTGCTTTAAAAATTAACAATTGTCTTTTCTCACATCAATTTAAGTAGGGGTTCAATGAACACTGTTTGTTGTGCTTGAAGGTGGTAGGTGATTATGCTCTCACCTTGTACAAACTAGGTGATCAAAAAGCCAGACCCATCTATTTTATATGTCACCCCGATTCAATAATCGAAGTATCCTCTCCCCTTGTGCACTTGTGCAATCCTAGGTGCAAGAGAAACGATTATTGACTCTAGAACTTGGGCCTTCCTTGGTGGGAAAAAGTACTCACCCCAAGTCGACTCAGACCGGCAATAGAGCTTTTTTTCCAAGCTACCCCCAACCGGTATATAAATATGAATCCTAAGGGAAAGCCTAGGATTACGAGTATAGATATGTCATATGAACCAAGTAGTACTCCCCAAAACCCTGTTGAGCATAACCTCTTTAGGCTGGAGTGCCTCCTAAATGAAGCTTAATCTTGTGCCCCATGTATGGCCACACGAATGGGGGTCTCGAACTAAAAACCTATGTAGTTGCCAAGATCCGTCTATTTGCTAACGCAACACTGGTTGGTGTGAAGGCATCCACATCTTCACAGTTTTTAGTAGAGGTGATCAATCTACCATGGGCGTTTCATGGGGGTTGGAAGCTTGGTTGGCTTGAGAAGTGAGTGCACTATAAGGGGGAGCCCGTGCAGCCAAGCTTCTAGATTCACACACTAAGAATATGTGGCTGGGGAAACCCACATGGAATCTAGTAGATATTTTCCTTTCCAAACTTAGGATTTGTGCTTATATTCCAAAAAAAAAAAAACAAACACTTTCACAATTGAAAATAAAATAAAAAACACTTTGTTTGCTATGTCTTGCATCTGTGTTCAAAAATAGACCTCAAACAAACATCACATCTAGTAACTTGCAACATCTCAAACTTTGAAAACCTCAAAGAGTCCAACAACACAAAAATACAACATGAACCTATCACTTGGATTTATTGGGGTCATCATCCTTTAGTTTTGATCTTTCAATTCTTGCATTTCACCTAGTCCTTGCATTCCATCTAGTCTTTGGATTCCATCTAGACTTTTCATTTCACCTAGACCTTGCATTCCACCTAGCTCTTGCATATCCATACATATTCATATCCCTTTCATCCTAGTCCTTGCATATTACTAGTCTTGCATACATAGGTGAGACTACATAGTCCTTGCATATAGATAACACTCCACCTAGTTCTGGCATGTTCAACCCCTTTGCATATCAAAACCATCTCACCTAACCTTTGCATGTTCTAGGATTTTAGTCCTTTGCATATTCATCATCGATCAAACAAAACCCTTAGCTTGCACTTAGGCTACTCTTCCTAGGTCTTAAAATCAAACCATTGGCTATCTATCACCCATATCACTTGAGGTTCATCATCCTTGAGTTAGGGAACATACCATTATCCTTGAGTAGGGCAATCCTTTTGGAGTCCATCCTCTCCTACATACCCTCTCTTGATCATTGGTCCTTGTGTCTATCTATCATAACACAAGTAAAGCCTTTACATCATAACCAACTTTGGACCTAGAGTTTCCTTTGAGCTCTTGCATTCTTAGCTTTCATACCATACCTTACCACTTCCATATCTCATCTTAGAATCATATCATTTTCATTGCATCCTAGTCTTAGGTCTCATACATTACCTTGGATTGAACATCAAAACAATCAACTATGACCCCTAGAACAAGAGAAAAAATGTTTCACAAAGAAGGGAACCCTTGGGGAAGAGACTTTGATGGTGAAGACAACATTAGTGTTGCAACTACAGAAACAAATGAAACTGATGATGAAGAAATAACCAAATCCAATATAGAAGAAGCACTTAAGGATCATAGATTCACTAAACTTCTTACAGAGGTAGTCAAACGTAACCCACAAAAATACTTCAAAGCCCTTGTTGATGAAGGAATCGAAACGCCTCCTAATTTTTACATGCCACTTCTCATAATGAATGACCAACTTGGGTCTAGTGAATCTAAACATCCCAAAACAAACAACGATGGTAGAATCAAAGATCATAGACCCTTTTATCTACAACTAGGTTACAAGTGATCTTCAAAGACCTCAAAACCCCTACGTACAAATGATCCTATTTTGGATGAGCTTAGAACATTGAGACAAGAATTGGACACCCTTAAGAACCATAAATCATCATCTCATAAGTTCTCCATTGAAGATATATGTCCTTTTCCCTTTGATCCAAGCATACCAATGCCACCTTTTCCTAACCATTGGGACATACCAAAACTTGACAAATATAATGGAAAAGAGGATCCTAAACAACACTTAAGACAATTTTGTGCTACCACCATGGAATTTTCTGTTGATGAAACATACATTATGAGATTATTCCCCCGCAGTCTAGGAGGAGAAGCTATGGAATGGTTTTCACAATTACCCCCGACCATCACATCTTTTCAAGAATTGGCTGATAAATTTGTCTCCAATTATAGTTTCAATTGTGACTTTAAAGTGACCATGACAAACCTTTTCAACACCAAACAAAAACCAAGTGAATCTTTTGTGTCATTCTTGCAAAGATGGAGACATTTAACAAAATGATTACCTTATGTCATTCCTCATCAAGAATTGGTTGACCTCTTTTGTCAAAATTTGAACAAAGAAATTGGAAGGGAAATTAGCCTCAAATGCTTGGATTCCTTTGATGATGCCATAGAAATGGGATTTCGAATCGAACAAACTCTCATTGATTATGGAACCATAAAACTTAATAATGATAGAGATCAAAAATCAAATTCAAACAACAAGACACCTTTTTGGGTAAAGAACAAGAAGGTAGGTAATGACAGAGTTGTTGATGCAAAAACAACTAAAACATCATCTCATGTTTATAACCTCAAAGGTTCATCTTCAGATAAAGGAAAAGAAAAAAAGAGAAGTTTCCCTAAATGAAATTTTACACCATTGGGACAATCACTTGAATCCGCATTAAAAGAACTTCTTGAAATCAATATTATAATGCTACCTGAAATAAAGGAATATAATCCACAAGTCAAGCCCCCGTGGTGGAATGAGAATCACTTTTGTGACTATCATAGACACAAAGGACATAAGACTAATAGTTGCAATAAACTTCGACATCTAATATAGGACCTTATTGATGATGGTAAGATAGTGGTTGACAAACACACTCGTTCGGGTAACTCTACTCGCGAGGTGTTTAAAAACCCTTTCCCTAAGCATGACAAGGATAAAGGAAAGGCCCCTGAATCTGGTGATGGTGTGAACTATACTTCTACTAAGTATGACTATACCATACATAACATCAGTGAGGTTGATAATCATGTAAACACTTTCATTATAAAAGACAAAGCACCCGATTGCAAGGTTACTACCTGCAAAGGCACAATCACCCTTAAAGGTCCTAATTCAAAACCCACTACACCAGCTTCACAGTACAACCTCATAGAGAATTTAGGAAAAACACACAAATTTCTATACTTGAGTTGCTACGCCTATCTCCTGAGCATAAGGCTATTCTAGATAAAGTGCTTGCTACTGCTACAGTGCCTACGAACCTGCATGTAGATAAATTCCAAGCTATAGTGGGACATATCACCTCAACCCACACCATCACTTTTACTGAAAATGATGATTCATCCCCTCGACAACCACATAATGCAGCTTTACACATTGAAGTCCTTATCAACAATGCTAAGATGAAGTGAGTTCTAATAGACATAGGAGCAGGTCTTAATATTTGTACCCAAGAATTCATCACAAAATTGGGGTTTTTAGAAAATGCAGTTGATCCAAGGAATAAGATTACCATAAAGGCGTATGACAAAGAGGAACACTCATCTAAAGGATCAGTTACTCTACCAATCAGAGTTGGCCCTGTGGTAAAGGATGTGGTTTTCCAAGTCCTTGATCTCCCACTAACCTATAATATCCTCCTTGGAAGACCTTGGATTCATGCAATGTAGGCAATACCTTCTACATACCATCAGTGCATTAAATTCCCACACAATTGTGTTGAAATCATAATACAAGGAGATCCCAACCCTTTCATGTATTGCCATAATCTAAGCCCTAAAATTGAAATCACAATCCCAAGCAATTGTGAAGCACCTCCTTCTCAAGCATATGTTGATCTTGAGTCCTTAAAAGCATCCACTTCATTTATCACACCATCAAACCCCAAGGTCCAAATCCATGATATGGGATGTGGAGAATACCGCATGGATAATTTATTGACAAAAGAAATTGCTAATGTCATTGAGGAGGGTCAAAATTCGAACAATGATATCAAGATAGCTACAAAAGGAACACAAAAAGATGACCATGCTTGGATTGACACCTTTTGGGATCTTGATGATACACTTGCATTTGCCATATTTGCTTCCACTCAATCTTTTCATATTTATGATAACCCCATGTTTAACCAGGATATCTTTGATAACCCACTATTTGATCATGACCCTACCAAGGATATACAATCATCATCCTTCCATCCCACCTTCCCTAGGCTAGGATATGAATCTCCTATTGTCACATCTACTAAGACATATTTCCAAGTCATTAAGGATGTCCAAGCTTCCTTCGACGTTAGGAGTACTAAAAAGGATAGTCCCAAAGACTTTTTTGATGGCATCACCACTCCCATTTTCCCACTAAACATTCCTATCACACCATCCCCCTCAACCATCTCACCCACATCCATCTACCTTGTAGACATGGATCAACAAGTATCACCCAAAGAAAATAAAAAAGATGTAATTCAAGAATCAAAGGTAAAAGCATCTTTTTCAAATGGAGATCCAAAATCGAAAGAAAGCATGCAAAGAGAGAAAGATCAAGAAAAGTCCTTTAGCCAAAATAAAATGCTATTAGACAAATCCAAAACAAAAGAAGATCAAGACAAGTCCCCTAGCCAAAATAAAAAGCTATTGGACAAAGAAAAAATAAAATTCAAAAGTGAAAGCAAGAAAAATTCAATCTCCAATTATGCCTCTCCATCGAAAATCATTGGGGGCATCTATCAAGGAAGAAAATTAAAAAAGGAACTTGTTGATCGAAGGTCTCCATCCACGTCACTCTCACTCATACCATATATTCCATTCCACCCATCCATGTTCACATATCTAGCATATCACACCATCGGTGATGTCTTTCAATGTACCTTTGATGACGACCCCTTCACGTATTCTAGCTCATCGGTTGCCCAAGCTCCTTTTTGGTTGAAGCTTGATGGCCCACGTAGTGTGCACATTAGGGATCCTACCATAGTCTCTTTCATCTACCACATCTATCATCCTTCATATTTGCCACTCGTACTCCTCATCTCGATCGAGTAATTTCATCCAGCATGGTCATCCACACAGGATCGAGGCATCGTCAAGGCAGTCTATGGATCTAGCATCTATCAATTCTATATCTCGCTTCAGAGAGCTAGGAAAAAGTCCTGAAAAAAATACAAAAAAAATGGAAAAAAGTCCTGAAAAAGAAAAAAAAAGAAAAAAGTAAAGAGAATTCAATTCGTTCAATGGTGAAAACCACTTCGGTGACGCCTTGAGCAAGTACCATGGTGAAAACCGAGAAATTGGCGCCATGTGTAGAGGCTTTGCTCCTCTTTCCTTTGGAGCTCTACTTGATCTTTTCATCCCATTTTTCATGCACCCTCCACTTCACAATATCCTTTTCACACTCACCATGGCTTGTGAATTGTTCGACAATCCCCTCACTTGCTCGCTTTGTCATGCGTACTAGATTGGTCATATTCCTCAGTGGGGCATTTCCTCAACCTTAGCCATGGGTTAGGATATTGAGCATCTCGCGGTCAGAGAAACTACCCTCTTTGTCTGTCTACTTGCTTGCGATGCATCTCTTTCCATTGTAAAAGGTCCTGAAAAAATCCATAAAAATCATAAAATGTCTTGAAAAAATCCATAAAAATCATAAAATGTCATGAAAAATAATCCATACAAATCATAAAAGGTCTTGAAAAAATCCAAAAAAATCATAAAATGTCTTGAAAAAATCCAAAAAAATCGTAAAGTGTCTTGAAAAACATCCATAAAAATCATAAAATGTCATGAAAAAATCCATAAAAATCATAAAATGAAAAAATCTTTAAAAATCATAAAATGTCCATCCAAAAAAATCAAATATTCCAAAACTCCAAAAAATCAAATAACCTCAAAAATCCCTCAACAATGACACTTTCAGATCACCACATCGCTTTGAACTTTAGCAAAATCAAACTGCATCACGAGTAACAATCAAGCTAATATTACAGGATACCTATCAATCCCTCTTCCAAATCCAATCAAAAGCGTACAACCGTACCAAGAATTAGTTCCATATCGAATCATGACGCATGTTTGTTTGTTGGTCTTTGATTATTTTATGATTTTATCTTTGATGGCATGTCTTTTAGCTTCTCTAGGATGTTTGGGACTAGAGAGATGATGATGGGGCATGTTCACTTGTTTGCTGCCTGTGGATTGTTTCTTATTCATAGGACGACTCGTCTTAAGACATGGTTATCTAAAACCATTGAGGACCTATGAGCCTAGTATGGATGAGTGTATTCTTTGTCTAATAGTGTCTTCCATGCAATAAGTATTCAAGTCATCTAGGGTCCTTATACCTAGATGCTTATACTTCATTACTAAATAAAAACGCAAACAATATTCAGGTCATCTAGATGTTCATGTTAACTAGATGCTTATACTAATTTGCGACATAATAAGCTCGATGATGATAAAAGCACTTAAAACGCACCAGAGGCTTTATCACCTCCATTTTCTCCCATCTTGCATCTTCCATTTATTGCATTTCATTTTCTTCATCTTTCTTGTTGCAAAGAGATCAGTCAACTAGCATCTCCAAATCTCATGTCCTCTTAATCAATCAACCAATCATTCTATCAACTTGTCTTGCGCTTGCATCAATCTCAATCAGCTTCATCAGCTCATCAACCCGGCTATACTGATCATTTCCATCAATTGTTCAGTTATGCCTATCGATTGTGCATTTCCATCAAATGTACACCACCACTTTATCACTTGCGCAATATCAAGTATCTGATCATTTTCTTGGTCACATCTATCATGAGATTAATCTTCTTCCAATTTTCCTAATCAATCTCTCGAGGGGGCATATCATTCTTATCATAATCCTTACCAGGATATCTCTGGGGCATGTATCAGTTGATCAATCTTTTTTCTTTGAAACAACATGACAAGCTGCGTTGTCTCAAAGAGGGGAAAAATGTAGACACATAAAAATGTCCTTGTAATCATTTTTAAATCATTTCACATTTCATTCAATTATCCATATATTATAACCATTTATTCATAAGCATTTATAGGCATCTATAAGCATTATTCATAAAATCATTTGATCATTTATCATTTACCATCTAAGCATAAATCACTAAAATATCATTAAATCATTTAATAATCTTTCCATTTATCCATTCATCTCATATTCATATTTTATGCATTTCCATTCAAATATTATACTCATAAAACCCATGTCCATAATCACTTCATTAAAACCATTTTCATAATAATTTATCCACCATAAAATATTAATACATTAGTGCATTTACACATTTCATGCATTTGCATATTCATTTAAAATATCACAAATATTCATTAAATTATTCATTTACCACCTACATGCATTTATCCATTTCAATATTTTATCTTACCCATCTCATGCATGTGGGATATTTTCCTCCATGCCAATCTCTTATCCCACACTCCCTCCACAACTTGCATTCACCCTAAAGATTCCTATTTAAACAGGACTCTCTTCTCATTTTGACCCCTACACAAATTTGGAATACTTTTTCCCCCTCACCATAGCCTCTTGCTGCATTTTATGCTCACAAAAATCTGAGAGAAAATGCATAAAATAAGATCTTGGTGAAAGGGAGACAATGGAGTTATGTTCTTTTAAGTGCAGATTTTGATTTCTTTTAAGCAAGTTTGTGATCTTAGTGTAGTTGCATGTTTTTGCTGGTTTGCATTTAAATTAGAATTACTCTATTGATGTGGGCTGAAATGATGGTTCTTACTCCATAGAATCATGCATTTTTTTTTTGGCTCTACAAATGCTACTTAGAGGAGAGCATTGAGGATGAAGAGTGCTCATTACATGCTCAAAGGGGGATCCATTTACAAAAAGATTTTTCAAAGAATTTACCTACGCTGTTTGGATCAGTAAGAAGCTAAGCATGCTATTTCTTAATTTCATGGGAGGCATGGAACAGGGCATGGATCTGCTAATGCTTTGCCTCATCAGATTTTAAGATCAGGCTATTATTGGTCTTATGTGTTTAGAGATGCACATTAGTACTGTAGAACTTGTCATGTATGCCAAACTGTTGCACCTAGAGAAAGAAATTTTGCAATGCCCCTACAACCAATATATGGGGTAAGGCCATTTGCTCAGTGGGCACTTGATTTTGTAGGTGTAATTAATCCAAATTCTTCTGTAGGTCATAAATTCATCTTGACTACAATTGACTACTACACACGTTGGACTGAGGCACAACCTTGCAAGAATAGCAGCACAGAGGTGGTCGTCAAGTTTTTGACTAAGCACATCACAACTAGGTTTGGAGTTCCATTTTCTCTGGTTTGTGATAACGGCCCTGCTTTTTCTTCTGTTGAATTCATTTCATGGGCCTATGAACATAAAATTATTTTGAAGTATTCTTCCAATTACTACCCTTAGGGAAATGGAGTGGCTAAGTCCACAAATATAATTTTTTTGGAAGTTATAAGAAATTTGTTAGAGAATAATCCTAGGGATTGGCACACCCAGTTGAGATTTTCCTTATGGGCAGATCGAACCAAAATCAAAGAATCTGTACGAAACTCACCTTTTAAGTTAGTTTATGGCCAAGATCCAATCTTCCCAATTCATTTATAGATACCTGTCCTTAATTTTATGAAGGAATTTTATACCAAGGATGATACGATTGAGGTTAGGATACTTAATTTGTTAAACATGGAAGAGCAAAGAGATGCCGCTATGAAGCAATTCTCTAAGCATCAGGCTATTGTCAAACGCTAGTTTTGACAAGAGAGCCAAGATAAAAGCATTTAGGATATCAAATCTTATGTTATTATGGGATAAGGCCAGGGAAAAGAAAGGAGATCATCAAAAGTTTGATAGACTTTGGTTAGGTCCTTATTAGGTGGTTGAAATATTAGGTGAGAATGTTTTTCATTTGAGTACCTTAATAGGATTTCCTGTTCCATTACCAGTTAATTGTTAGTTTCTCAAGCACTATTTTGGTGCATAAACGGTCTAATGTTTTAAAAGGAAAATGTATTATACTACATCATATGTAATTAAGTTTCTATTCTTTTTTGTTTTGTTTGTTTTCTTTATTTATTTTTGTTTTTTTTGTTTTGTTTTGTCTTGTTTCATTAGGGATCTTCATTTTGTTCATTTCAAATTAAGGGGTGTTGTTCAAAGTACGCTACTGGTACTAGGAGAGAAATTGGTTTAGGTATTTTCATTATCATCATTGAAAATGATTTCATTCTGAAACTTATGTTTTATGACCATTCTAGTTTTGGTTGGAAAAGTTATTAAGAATAGAAGATATATTATGAATATCTCATGAATTGTGATCAAAGATCTATCACCAAATTAGGAAAACATCTATATGAAAATTTTGATTCCAAGAATATCATGAAATCCATAGTAGTTCTCAACCCATGTTTTAGATTCATTATGCCTAAAGTATTGAGGAAGGTGTACAAAATATTTCCACAAGAAAGGTTCTTTTTAAAAAAATGATTAATGAAAGAAACAAAAGAAAGAAGAGGCAAACTCAATATCAAATGAGTAATCAAGTATCTCTATCAGGGCTATGGATGCCTGGCTAGAAGTAAAGCAATGCTTTGAGAGAACTAGAGGTATCTCCATCGGGGCTATGGATGCCTATTTGGTAGTGGAGCAATTCCAAGGATTTTACTGCACGATAGTTAAAGACTCAACCTATGTATCTTGAATCTTAGGTATAGTTGTTCAAAAACAGATAAATTATCTACAAAGAATGATGCACAATATATAGGCACACACTCATATTTAGAAATAACTCATGAGCACATACATCTAAGATTTTAGCTCAAACTTATCCTACATATATCTAATCTTATTCAAGTTAGTTTGCTTCATAAACCAAATGGTTTTAGGGTGACTGAAATTTTCTTTGGGTATCTTGAAAATGGGTAAACCATTTTCCTAGCCGAGTCGCCATTTGTTATGCTTTCCATAACCACCCCATCTTCTGCCTTGGTCAAAATGGGTCCCTCTTTTATGTTTTTTATGTTTTGTTGTTTTCAAAGAAATTTTGGAGTCTTTTGTTTCCAACACTTTGTTTTTCCTTGGTTTAGTCTGTTGGAATCAGATCCAGAACCAAATCGGGTTCTGAAACTTCTTTCTAAACTTGTTCCGATCCCCATCCCGACAGTCTTTCATTTAGAGCTTTTGTTTTGTCTTTATCAAAGCCGGAGCCGGAGTGGATGTAAAGTCAGTATTCATTCAAAATTGCAAAATCAGTATCCATCCTGTCTCCGCCTCTGCTTTTTGAACTTTGGTTTTAGACTAAGTCCTTATGTTAATTTTTTATTATTTCGGTCTTTTTGGATTTGTTTTGTGTTTTATTTCTTTTTATGCTTGGTTGGTGGAACCAGACCTAGAATGGGAATGAAGTTGGGAAATTCCTTGAGTTTTTGAATCGGTTTCCATTCTGATTTCGCTCCCGATATTTCTTGGTCATTGAATTTTTACTAAAGTCGCACTATAGTGAAGTGTTTGTTCTTCTCCAATTTTGACTCCGCTTAACTACATTTAATGTGTTAATGACAGCTGCCATGCATAGGTAGAAACTCTAATTTTTACCTTCATTAGGGATTAAATGTGTTATTATTATCATTGTTAAAGAATCAAGAGCAAAATAGAGCATTTTTGGATTTCATCTGAGTGAATCGATTGAAGGAGGAAGAGATAGTTGCTTGCAAATCAATTTAGAAGGTTAGCCAAGTTTTACATTCAAGGTAGGGTTCCTATTCTCGTTTTTCTTTTATTTTTATTTCATGTTCTTTTTTTGTATTGTTTGATTTAGATCTTTGGGCAAGTTCACCATTTCAGTAGGTTGGTGTGTTTATTTTTCTTTGTTTGTTTGTTTTTCTTGATTTTGATTTTATGCTTGTGTTTCTGGTTTTATAGTGAGTTAGGGCATGGTCGCTTACACATTTTTGTCGTGATTGCATCATGCTATTTTTGATTTATAGTAAGATAGATTAAATTAGTGTTTTGCAGTGAGTTAGGGTTGAGTAAAATGGTAGTTTTTACTCAGAATATTTTCTGCATTCGATCTGATTAAATTTGGAAGGGTTAAATTCATGCCCTATTTTTATATCACGTTTTCTAGATTAGGGTTTTATGTGTTTCTATGATTACATTTAAAAAATATTAAATATGATACCCTAAAATATAGTCGTCCCCACGGTCATATGGGCATGGTCCTTTTATGCTATATTTTAAGCCTTATTTCATTTAATATGACCTTAGTTTTAATCATGGAGTTACGCATTAAATGGATAAAATCATTGATGATGTCATGGTCAACATAGCTGTAAGCGGGATCAAAATTGATATAGAGTTTTGGATATGTTTTAATGTTTAGTGTCAATTCCATTTTCCATCCCATCTCTGACTCTGCTAGTAGTAAGAAGCTTTACTTCAGAAAAATCTTAACCTTGGTGGAGGCGGAAGTGGAACTGAAATAAAATATGAAAACATAAAATCTGAAGGAAACCAAATCAATTTCCATTCTAGTTCTGGTTCCGATCAATATATCACTTCCAAATCTGAGCTCGCTTCTTGTTAGTAGAATAACAGTAACAGGTTTTGCTTCGAGACTGACAGTATGTTAAAAGAGGATTGTTTAAGATGTTTTCTGCCTAGTTCTGCCTCCGATGTATGTTTGAAAGGTATGATTTTAAAGACACATTTTGAGATGTTTTATTCAAGGATCTAACTAGAGGTTTTGTTGCAAGAAAGCTAGGAGGATGTCAAGAACATCAGGAGAAGCCTCTCAAAGGAAGCGGCCTATAGGAACATCAAAAGCAGCATCCAAACCAAAGAAGATCAAGCCAGAACAATTACCTTATACCTTGAAGTATACTCACAGGAGTCCTATTGTCATAGTGAGAAAAGTAGAATCAGATTGGTTAGACATCACCGATACAAATTTGGGCCAATACAATTTTTAGGATTTGTATACAGAAACCTTTGTTGAAGATATAACAGGGAGAACATAAAGAATTTTTTATTCTGGCTTGGCTCATATCACTCTATTTCCCTTATCAATGCAATGCTCGGAGTTGATCTTAACAACAACCAGTGCCTACAATCCTGCTACCCGTCAATGGATGGATTCCAAGGATAATGTAATCATTGATCTTACTCCTCATATGTTTCAAAGTATATTTAATTTCTAGGATCCCAAGAACTTGGTGCAGTTGTATGAGGCAGAGGCCTTGGAGAAATATAGTAAATATAAGGAATCCAACAAGTCCCACTTGAACAAAAAGTGGTTGAGGACAGAGAAGAAGTCTCTAACCAAGCTGGCAGACCAACCAAAAAGGGGAGATTTATATAAAGAAGTATCAGATATAATAATGATGTTGTCTAGGGATTTTGGGAAGAGAGATGCCTTTCATTTCATGGATTGGATTTTTCCCTTTATCCAAGTAATCTTAAAGGGTACTCGTCAATTTGATTGGCCGATGATTGTATCAGATGTCATTTATGATCAATTGACCAGCATAAGGGAGACTGAATTATTTTTCATGACTTCTTACATTGTGTATGTAGTAGTAAGGTTGGGTATCTTCCCAGATTTGAACAGAGTGGGGATAATGGAGTGTTAGATGGACAAAATAAGGTATGGGAGTATTATAACCAATTGTGCCTACAAGTTGTTGAGACTCAATATAGAAGGGTTAGTGATGCACACATATATGTGGTCATTAACCAACTCAATGGAGATGCAGGGTACAGACTGAGTCAAGAGGCCATGGCATTCATTATTGAATGGGGATGTTGGTATATTCAATACCCTAGGTTTACATATTTTAGGCTAGTTGGTTTTGAAGGCCATCAACATCTACTTCCAAGGTGTTGCAATAACAGGATAGTATTGATGGAATTTGTATATCAGGCTCTTGGATTTAATGCTCAGTTTGGATTAAAACATAAGATAGGATGTCACAAGTTCCCCATGAAGATGGGTGAGTATAGTTTTCACCATTTGGTAGGAGCAAAGGTGGTCTGCAGTGAGATGATACAGTTAAAGTTAGGTCTATACACAACTCATAAGTATTTTGACCTGAAGGGTAAGATGAATGCCTTGTTGCCTTCTATGTTTAACAAGCATTTCAGTTTATTAGAAGATTTCTGGAGTGACCGACAAGCTGAGTATGATTTGAGGAAGAAAAATTATGAAAGATTACCTTTCACACTCATGTTAGAGTTTGGAGTCAACAATGACATTCCTGACACCTTGGTGGATGATGGAGTTGTATTGGGTCCATCTTATGAAGCTTTGAACATTGGAACTAAAATTTTGGATCCAATTGACTGGGATAGTGAGGAAACTATTGATATTAAGCAGATAGGAAGAGAAGCCTTGGATAGAACTATTCAATGGTGGGTTTTAAGAACCAAGGGTCCTCAAGGACCAGCTCCTAAAGAGGGGAAAGGTTATAAAAGGATCAAAAGAAAGACACCTCCCAAGGAGCCTTTGGAGTTCCTTCCTCCAGATATTGAAGAAATAGAGCTTGAAGTAGCAGTTGATGAAGCAGAAACACAAGAAGAGATGCTCAAATGGGATCGGTTGTTTCAACATCTACATTAGGTGAATCTTCTACTCAAGTCCCAGTTGCAAAGAAGAAAATTGAAGAGATTCTCAAGGAAACTCTTTATGACATAACTGAAACCATGAAGGAAAAAGGGGTAGAGATTCATGATGTTGGAACAGATTCAGATGAAATTGTGTCAAAGAAGGATGTGCAAGAGAATATGCTTCTAGAGGAGGATACTGAATAGGTAATGACACAAGAGGAGCAGTGGGAATTGTTTGAAGAAGTTTAAAAGGATGCTGATGCAAAAGCTACAGAAATAAAAAAGAAAAAGTTAATGGATGCCAAGACACAAGATGATGCCATACTACAGGAGCAAAAAATTGAAGCTAAGTCAAGAGATGATGAAGTAGAGAGGCAACAAAGGCAACAAGAGCATGAACTCAAGGTTAAGGAGGAAAATGATAAGTTAAAATTGATACAAAAGATTCATGACCTTTAGGAAGAGAAGGAAAGACACCAGAGGGAGAAAGAAGTCTTGGTTGCCAAGTTAAAGCTTGCTAAGGAAGCTCATAGAAATGAAGAAGCAGAACAATTAAGAAAGGAAAAGGACATCGAAGAGTTGGTCAGAAAGCAACAAGAAGAAGAAGAAAAGGCAGAAAAGCTTAGAGCTTTAGAGACAAAAAGATTAGAGAAAGAGAAACTGGATAAAGAAGCTCTAGATAAGGAAAATTTGGAAAAGTAAAGATTGGAGAAAAAAAAAATGGAAAGAGAACGATTGGAGGAAGAGAGGTTGAAGAAAGAAGAAGAAGGTAAGAATATGCAAGAAAAAAAGGATAGGGAAGAGGCTGAAAAGCTTGTACAAATGCATGTGGTGCAAGAACAACAAGAGGAACCAAGGGTTGATTCTCAACTCCAGGTAAATGTACAACCACCCCCTACTACTACTATTTCTTCTTCTTTCACTATGATGACTACTGCTCCAAGTGCTCCCACTTGGTTAAAGTTGGACCTACAGAAAAGAAAAGTAACACCTTCACAACCTCTCAATTGGGAGGATATGATGAAGTATATTGAACAAGAAAGGCCTAAAAAGAAGGCCAAGATCCTACACTCCACCAGGCTCACGGACAAGGGAGAAATTGTTGCTGAGTGTGCCATACCAATGATAGAAAAGGAGATAGGAGACATGTAGTTAATGGATTATCCATTGAGTATTGTTAACTTGGGAAGGCCTACCAGGAATTAGCAGATGAATCTAATTGATGTGGTAGCTTCGACAACCAAGTCAAGGATGTTAAAGGATAAGCAGAAGAAATATGAGCTTAAAGCTAAGTTGGATCAATTGCATTCATTTTTGAAAAGTGTCTCTTCTCCAAGATCACAATAGGTAGCAGCTATTGAGACTCCAATTTTGCTGAGAAAAAAGGAGGTAGATGGTTTAGTACAAGTAAGGGGCAAAGCAGAGATGTTAGATAGGTGGGTTGACAAGTTAAATCAAGAAGTAGGTGAAATTTTGGTCGAAGGTTTTGAGGTTCACAAAGGGACAAACGAATTGGTAAGGGAAATGCATCAATATATTGAGGCATTGGAGAAGCAGGAAGAGGAATATAAAGAGTATAGTCAGAAATTAAAGAAGGTTAGTGCATTGCCTTTGACTACTCTTCTTGAACACTCAATACTCGAGGAGGGTAATAAATATTTTGTGGAAAAGACCTCTTGTATAGTCCGATTCAGAACAAATTTCTTGTGCAAGCATAAAAATGAGGTCCAAGATGTTGTTAATAATCTAGTTGAAGAATTTGAAGAATTGGAGGTGGTCATCACTATCATAATAGATGTTAATAGACTAACAAAGGAAGGCCTACCTTTGAGCCAGATAAAAGAGTAATGGGATGAAAGGTTTAAAGGACTCATGCAGAAAGTGGATGATGGTGAAGATCAGATGATAGATCGAATGATGGATGTCAAAGAAGAGATAAAGGCTGCTAAAAGAGAATTGACAAAGATAAAGGATATGAGAGAGTTTGCTACAACAAAATTTGAGCGAATTAAGTTATAAGATAGCTAGGTTGATGGGCTAGAATTAGATGTATTACAACAAGTCTTCACCAATTATGACGAGTTTATTGCAGAATCAAATTCACATGCATAATTCTCTTGCATGCATGGCTTTCTTCCTCTTTGCATGTTGCATGCAGCACTGACAGTTTTTTAGCACATGACTTTCTTATTTTATATTCTCTTTTCTTCCAGTTTAACTGAGTTTCCAAGGATAATTGTAAAACCCTGAAAGGGTGGATGACTTAAAATAGAAGTGGAGTTCAAATTTTGTATATCTATAAATACCCTTTGGGTATCATATTGTAAGTGTCGGTTGATAGAGAATAGAATTTGCCTACCTAATATTAGGAGATAGAATTTTGCATAGTTATTACAGAGATACATTGTTACTTGATTTTTACAGTTAAATAAAATTACAGGTTTCAACAATATGGTGTTAGAATTGAGTTGTTTTACTTGATAAGGCTGATAAGTTATAATCTATCTATATGCCAGTGATTGTGCTGAAGCATAAGAGTTTCTTTTGTGATGAAAATCCTTAGAAGAAACCGGATTTAAGGATTATCTTGTTAGATTATCATTGAATTAAATTTATTGAAGTCTATTGATCTATGATCTTGGCAATGAATGAATGTGTGTTCTTTCTGGAATCTTTGAAATAGTTGTGATAGGTGACTTAAAATAAGCACCTTAGATGCATACAATGGTATAGATTATTCTATAAATTGTATCATGCTTTGGTTTTCTTGATTTGTTGGAAAATATTCATTGTTGAAGATATATGTCTGGATGCTAGATGATTTTTGTTCATGTTTACTAATTTACCCTTTGATCTATCTTTTTTCTTTTGTTTGAAACCCCCTCGATTTACTAAAAAAATTTGGTAAAATGATTCATTTCTTGCATTATTTGTCACCAGCACAAGCCCCTTTGAACATTATAGTTGCATGAACCGATGTAGTCACACTGGATAGTTGAGAACCAACTATCGGGACCTTGGGAGTTAGGCTACTATATGTTGTCTTTCTTTTTCATGAGAAATAGAGTAGAAATATTTTCTTTTAATGTTGTTTGTGTCATTTTCACCATCAACACTATCCAACTAAGGATTTTAAATAGAAAAGTTGCTCTTGATTTCTTATATAGCCTAGCATCATTTTACTCATTGATGTTAAATATCATGGCTTCCAGGATTTTTCCAAGAATTTGTCTTCCATGGAACACCATCTTAGATGAATTTCATTGCAAGCTCAATAATCCCCATGTTGTGTGGATTTCCATTTGGATTTTTACCTTCCAATGAGAAAAGATAGATTTAGTGCTAGTTTGGCAATCAAAATATGACTGGAAAGGGACTAAATTATGGACAGTTTTGGGGGGAGGACCACAATTTAGTGTGCAAACTTGTGAACAACTCCTAGTGCTTAGCAGAGGAAAATTGGCAATAGTTACAGTTCATAGGGAGAACATAAGAAATACAATGGAAAATGCACCTCTATCATAGTCACAAAGAACATATGGGTGAGTAGCTACAACCATTGATGGATAAAAATGATTCATCAAGCAATATGGCCTTAGGGAGCACTATTGTAGTTACAAGTTATATGATTGTAAACACATTTATTTGCAATGACATTCAATCAAAGTCCAGTTAGGATACATATCAGGTAGTCATAAGGGATAGAGATGATCTTGAGGTTTAGCATAACACTTATATCTATAGCAATACATCATGACAGTAGCATAGCCATACTAAATTAAGCTATGATCCTTGTGTTTTTATAGTAGCTTAGAGTAAACTAGAAGGATTCATCTATAGGGTCAAGGAAAAGTAGGTTGAAAAAATACTTGAATATGAATGGAAAATTTGTAAGGCCTTAGATTTTTCTACATGTTGGAATTGGAAATCACACAAACACAAAAAAAATGTATTTCCACCAAAAATAATTGAAGATTCAGTCAGCTAAGCTTTACCACCAAATGTGCAGTCCAATATTAACAATGTATTCTCGTTCTATAAATCTTTTTAATATTTTAAAACAAGTACCAAAAGGATAAAAAAAAAAAAAATTGAAGACATAAATCATAAATCATAACTCCACCACGTATAAGTAGTAACATGGTCACCCATTTGTACTAGTCTATAGTCATATGTTTGTACTAATTTATAGTTAAAAATCACTTTTGACCAATAAAAGTGCTTGCCACTCAGTAGTTGATTGCATTCACAAAAAAAAACCCTTAACCGAGCACTTAATATTTCATCCTTGTATTTGAGATGAGTTTCCAAACCACAGTTCACTTGACTGAAATTCTATATGTAAATTTTCGGTGTCAAAGATTTTGCATCTCTAAGACTAATATCTAGAAAAATACCTATAGCAAATCATTAGAAAAAAAAAAATGGAAAGTAATAATAAACATGGTAGCTAAAAAAAGAGGTGATAGAGGAGGAGGTATTTATTATAGTGTGTTAATTTATTATATTAATATCAAAGTATAACTTTAGTTTCTTAAGTTGTGCTAAGTTATGATATTAATATCAAGATTTAATCGTATAATTTTTTGAGTTGAATTCCTTAACTTATATTTTCATGAATTTGGTTCAAAGAATTATGTAGTTGAATCCTAATATTAATATCATAACCTAACATAATTTTAAGATATACCTCCTACTTATCAACTAAAAAAACTGATTAACACAAATATTTATAATAATTTGAGCCACAGTCTGGACCTTAGAAACTAGGTCTAGGAGTAGATAGCTGAAATAATATTGTAGTAATGGAAAAAATAAATAATAATTTGGAGATCATATACAATATGAATATAGAGTCTCAACTTTATAGAATTTCTTTTATTAAATATAAATTTCAATATAACTACATCAATCTACTGATTAACTAGAATGCAGTTTGCTGACAAACTATTGACTGACAATGCAAACTACTAACATTGCAAACTAGACTTAACAAAAAATAAAGTTGCCCAATGGGAATCATACTTTCATATCCTATTTTATGCTCTAGGGTTGTGTCTATTGTTGATGGCTTGTAATCTCTATTATGATATTATCTTGCAGTTTAAGGAGTTGAATACCCCTATAGATAGATACACACATATAAGAAATATTTATGTGGAGCTAAATACTCAACAAGGCTGTGGAAGACTACTTAGAAAAATTAAAAGTGAAAGCTATATGTTGTGTTACTAGTTATATGCATTAATGTTTGAAAATATTTTTCATCTTGCTTCCCATGTTTTGTATCATTGGGCATGATAGATAACTTGTAGAAAAAAGGGAAGTTCATCATTACATGAGGGAAAGAATTCATGAGCAAGAAGAAATAATATCAATACCAAACACCGGTAAGTGTTTTGTAATTATAGAAGCAAGCCTTGCATGATTTGATATATGATTGATTCTCATTACATTTTGTAATATGGTTGCAGAGGCTGTAGAGGTGGCAGACATTCTTGTAAAATATGGAATTGCAACCCAATGAATATTGGCCTATTGTCAATGTACTATGGAAGTTCCCTGATACTTGGATTGAATTTATTATGAGGTTAGCGCTTTTTTGGTCCTCTTCTATTTTGTTTACAGTAGAAAATAAACATAGCCCTATAGAAATAACATATAAACCCCTTTAAATTAGGTAGCATAGGATTGTACATTGACAAGCATTGCAATATTGACACTATGGTCTAGTTCCTCTACCTACATAATCATCATAACATAGAAATATTTTCATGAAGTATACTCTTAATAGCTCCATGGTTCTACTACTAAAATTTAGAGTCCTGATATAGAGATAGCGTGTACTCTAAAACAATAGGCTGTGATTCCCCAAAATATCAAAATATTAATTTGGATTCATTCCACAAATACATAAAATCCCTTTTCTAAGTGTTTTTTATTCTTCAAATGAAAGACAACTAATTTATCTGATGTTTCTCAAACTCATGCTTTGTTTCTCAAAATCTTTCTCTATTTATTTGAAGCCATTCTATTAGGGTGGAGATCAATTTTCAATTCAAATCTCTAACTGTTGTTCATTCCTTTAAGTAGTCAATGGCCCCTGCTTCAAAGTTTTGTGTGTTTGTGCTAGAAACTCACTTTAACATATTGCATCAAGAGACTCAATGCTTCAACGATCCTATATATGATTGTATTTGTTCATTTTTCTCTCTTGACTTATTTTGATTGTTTGTAGTATTTTTGGGTGCTAGAAAACTACTCTGGTGAATAGCAGTTCTGATATAATTTTTCTTATTTCTTGACAATCCAATGTATCTAGCAGGTTTGGTATGATGAGTTGTTATTTGTTTGTAGAACTTTGATGCCCATCATTTCCTAATGCAATGCTTCAAGGACTACCTATGCTTTGCTGGGGTATTATGTATCATGTCATAGTTCCAAGTTTATTTGTTACTCAGTGTAAATTATGATGATGTTCTATTAGGATTCTTTGACATTTCTTGAAATTAGAAGTCCAATATTTTGAAATCATCTAGTCTGAGGTTTGGCTACTTTTGGTTGCTGCAATTATCTTAACTTTTTTCCAATGAATTCCTTCAGTTTCTAACCTATGAAAGACATTGCTATGCCATGTTTTTCATGGGTGTATTTAGCTAGATAGCAATTGTAAATTCATGTAAACACACTAGCAAGGGGCAACAAGTCATTGAAAATTTTATAAGAATTATACAACTGCAGCCTTTTCCTCATCCAACAGTTATGCGCTTGCATATCAACCCTACCATGGCACAACCTTCCTATCGCTAGTGACAATGTAATTCCAGAATACCAAGTAGATTCAAGAATTATAAGAGAACCAAAAACTTCAAATACTAGGATCATCAGGCTGGTGGCCAGAACAAATGTAGAAAAAAAATAAAAATTATTAATTTTGAAGATAGAAATTCACTTCTCTGAAACTTGTGATTAACATTAAGAAAAAGTGAACCTGCAACTAACTAGAGAGGATTCTCAAATAAATGAAAAAGACACTCCATATGCATTTTCATAGCTATGCAGGGCCAAAGAAAACTAAGGCTAAGGGGCAACTGTCCCAGGTTAATATTGCCCCACAAATGTTAGGTGTTAATTGTAGACTAAGTTTACATTTCTTGTATTTGTTTGAGTAAAGGCTAAGATACCTATTACAAATAATTATCACTGCTCACCATAGAGTTAGACCTAATCTATTGAATTCTCTAATAATCCCCACTTTCTTTAAACTACCTTGCGATCTCCTCCAATCTGTAGTTTCTCAAAATTTCCCTACCAGCACTAGGCAGGAACTACGTTGCACTGTAGCTCTTGTTACATTAAGTACCTAGCATCCTTAATCCTTGAGGCAAGAAGACTAGTAAAAGAGCATTCATGTATTGACATGAAAAGAATTAATCTCTCAATAGATGCCACTGCCACAAAAGGTTTAACCTCTTAACATATGGTGTACTCTAGAGGCTAAATATACTAGCATAGATCTGTCTTACCATTAGATTTGACATGGGATAAAGTCATGCTAAAGACTTTCAGTGTCAATTCGTAAGTCTTGCATGCATTTGATCTAGTTGAATTTGAGAATTTTGTAACTGTACTTGTTAACATTGAAAACACACTTACTTAATTTTAACCTATATGCATAAAAATTTTCCCCCTCGTATATTTAATGTGGTCACATTGGTAACCATCAATCATTTTCCTATTGCAAATTCTTCCCCCATCGAAACTATAAGATATAGCTATTTGTGCAAAAAAACAACCTAACCTGATATTACCAATTAATTTACAAATTTTCTAATGCTGAAAAAGGATCTCACAAATGCTAAAAATGCATGAAAAAATTCATAAATCTAATATGGAAGATGCCTCATAGGAAAAATATACTGTACAGATCAAAATTAACCCTAATCTAAAATATTCCTACATGTATCTATGTGAAGCTAGGTTTCAATCCTTATGTTTTACATCCACATTGTGTGGTTATTACAGGAATTGTGGGTGTTAAAACATTCACTTTTTACACACTCACATGTTGAACAAATCTTCCCAAATCAAAATAAATAAGTAAATACTCAAAGAAAAAAGCCAAAGGTGTCAAAATTCTAATTCATGCACCTGTTTTTGGTTGTGTAACCTCGCTTTCACCTCCGCCTATTCCAAAAAATGACCTCACCCTGTTCCAGAAAATGACCTCACCCTATTCTTGAAAATGACCTTGCCCTATTTCTAAAAATAACCTCTCCTTTGTCAAAATGCGAGAAGATTATAACCTAATCTCTAAATTTAGAGGAGTTCAAAAGGCCTTCATTCGATGGAGTGTTTCGAATGAGCACCTCTTTTAAATTAATTTTAATTTTTTTTAAAATAGCTGACAACAACAAGGGGTTCATTCAAACTAACCATTCGAACGAAGAGGGGGGTGTTTGACTGAACCCCCTTCATTAGAAGCCCCACCTTCGAATGAAGGGTGTTCTTAATTTCTTTTCCAAAAATAATGAGTTTGTTCACTCAAAAAATTGTTACCCACTATTGTGGGATCACCCAGGTTGACATAGATATTACAAAATTTCAACTAAAGTGTTGGAAAATAAGCTGAATTTGTCATATTTGTAGCCCATATACTGTTATATTTTGCTAACTACATTCATACTAGCATGCTATGCATATTTTCATTATATAGTAGCTATTTCCAATTGATGAGCTCTCGGCCTTGTACATGAATTGTTGTGATGGAGGAGTGGAGCTTGCACTTTTTGTGATGTTCATATCTAGATTTTATTTAATTGGCTTGTTGTGGTGTTCTTGATCTTTTACCTTCTCTATTTTTGACTCTGTAGAATCCAGTACTTCCTTGTGTTTTGAATTTTGTTTGTTAACATTCTTTGTTTGATGAAAATGAGGTAAAAGGAGAAAATACAATGCATGATATTTAGCTTTAAAATTCATTGCCATCTTATCTCCAATTTCCCAATGAGGTCATGCAAGTGCTCTATATAAATGGCTTGGTGTGTCATATTCCAGTGACAATTTTAGTGCTATGTAAATTTTTTTATAGCATAGCTTGTGATGAAGATAATGCCTTGGGAATATTTTCCATATATATGCTTCTCCCTTCCAGAAATTATACTTTTGTATGCTTTTGAGCAAGGAATTATCCTGCAAAAAGACTTCTTGGATGACTGAGTTTGCAATTTTTACCATGTCATGATAATTTGGATTCAAATTGAGCACATTTGACACAAATATTGAGACCAAATCTGAGGGGAATAAAAACCTTTGTGCTGAGGGATGCAAGATTTCTTGTCCTAGCAGATTCTTTAGTGATCTATACATGGGAGAGCAATCAGTTTTCAAAATGTTGGACATCATTTATCTTTCCAACCCTTTAGAGAAAGGGAGTTCCCATTCTTGAATTGTAAAATATGCTCTTTGATTAGTAGGTATGAACTCCATGGTATCCTTATGAAAATTCTTTTTGCAAACTACTGTAACCACTTGGTAAAGCTTCGAAAGAATCTACAATGTAATGATGAAGAGAATAGAAGACCCAAAATAGTACATTAGTGTAAGCGCCTACCAATTTGAACTGTTGGACATACCCAATAAACCTATATATCTAATTTGTAGATATGTATAGATTTTTAAATCTGATAATGTCATGTCCTGGTAAATTGTAGAGCATACCTTAAACTATATTGTTGAATTCTTGCTTCATTGTCATGCACCCTCCTTTCTAGGAAATGGTCTTGTAAAACAACTTGTGTTTGATTTGGAAACAATCACTAAAGCATAAATAAACTATCAATTATGTATCTTTTCAACTTTAATTACCAGTTCAATCCCCTCCATTTTTTGCATCTTGCCTCTAACTTGAATTACTTTATTATCTGATTGTATAGCTACTATTGAATTTAAATAGATTGGAAGACAATTTTGATTACAATTCCTTAAAATTGCTTGAAGTCTGGCACATGTGTAATTGATGAGGTTGGTGCTTTGATATGTTGTGTTGTATATTTCTTGAAATTTGAGTGCCCCCAAAACAAAAATCTGCCACATACGGGAAGTCTCAAGTCCAATTGGAACCTGTAAAAGGATGAAACTTGTTAAAACAAAATGTACCTTTGCTTAGATCGGCTCTACTAGCATTGAACTTGTTTGTCATGGAGATGTGATCCTGTCTCATAAAATCATGTGTGAAATTTATTTGCAAAGATACAAGCTAGTATCAAAGCACTACAACTTTCCATCTGTTCTAATGTTTAAAGTGTAAACAAGATCCGTTTTGAGCCTGTATCCCATTTTGTATTGTATGTGAAGGATTTGATTTGAAATTTAGTATGGACACATGCTCGAATATGGTTATGTGGCCAAACAATGGAACTTTACTTTGCTTAACCTGATGTCATTTATTGATTTGGATTGTTGTGAAGATATGACTCTAGCTCAAGTGTTCATGTGTGAAATATCTTGTAGATATTCACTGAGTTATTACGCATGTTGGATTTTTTTATCTTTTCAGAGTATTGCAAACAAAATTAGATCCGTTATGTATTTACACATGCTTGAATCTCCAATTATGGCCATAAAACTGAGGTTTCCAAATATGTACATATTTGAAATGATGAAATCTTTCATATTGCATTCTGGGCCTATGTAAACTGTTTGTTCATTACTGTTACTAAACCAACATTAAACATAAAACATTATAAAATAGCTTCTCTATTTATAATGTTATGTAACTCTCATGGTAGCTTTTCAAAACTACTATCATATGTCAGCTCTTCTTGAATTTGATCACAAGCCATATTTGCCAATTTGTCTGCTAGTATATTCCCCTCTCTGAAAGTATGTTTAATTTGCACCATGCTGAAATTTTCTAACAACAACCAAGCCTTCTTTAGTACATATTTTATTTTCCAACATGATATTTTCCTCTCTTTACATGCATTCACAATAACTAGAAAATCTCCTTCAATTTCCACATTTTCAATTCTTAACTTATAGGCTAATTGTAATCCATGCAATAAAGCTTGCACCTCAACAACATTATTTGTTCCATTTGGTAACTTGATTGACTGTGCAAAGATTAAAACTCCATTATGATCTCTTATCACTACTCCTTCCCCTGACAAACTTGGATTCTCATGCGATGCTCCATCAAAATTTATTTTAAGAAACCCTTCTTTAGGTGTAGCCCAATGAATCTGCTTTCTATCCATGGGTATGTGCAAGATCATGATGGGCCAAAAAGTGGCAATATGTAAGCCATATGATGGTCCATGTGGCTGACGACTTTTTTCTAACCCAAAATTGATGAAATGAAAAGGGTTTTAGAGGAGATTCTCAACCTTCCACCAATTTATAAATTATGCTTTACTTGGAATTTAATAAATTATTATTATTCATTTTATATTAGAATTACGAATAAAGTCTTGATTGAAAAAAATCTATAACTTTCAAATACTATCACATTTTTTGAATCTAAAACATGCGTCACATTCTATGCTTCGCATACTATAGGATTAAAAAATAAAAAATTGAATTTCATAAAGTTTTGACCAAGTTAAGGTGGTTAGATAGATGAGCTTTCATAGTTTTTAAAAATTTGTAATAAAAAATTCATAATTAATTATTTACATGAAAAAAATTATTAAAAAATGTGCAGCACATCTGGACATGAGTCCTCTACTTATATCTAAAATATTATAAAAAAATATTATCATTTTATTGTGGTTAGGGTGGTCAGACAGACACCTACTTTTTATTTTTACCCTTAAATTTAAATATTACTGCATTGAAATTTCAAATTTTCACCAAAAATATTTATTTTAAATAAAGGTCTAGTAGTTTAGAAACTACATTTAGTTTTCTATAGATTCTATTTTTACATTTTTTTGAAATAATATAGATAATTTATTCAATTTTTTATGTCAAGTTGTCTAACTCTGATTTTTTATCTTTTTATTGCCACTTAAGGGCGTTTTTTTCCATGATGATCCTGAACATACCCCCACCTTAGAAACTAGATTTTTATGAAGAATTCCTTTGAAAGGCATAACAATTTTATTCCAACTCTTCATAAATTTTGAGTCCCAATTTGTGAACAATGAATCAACATGCTTCATCCTCAATACATATGCATTTGTTACCTCTGCTATTGAAGATTCTAATTTTACCAATGTTTTCTCCAAACTTATTTTTTCATTCCTATAAATTCTTCTATTCCATTCCCACCATATGGTCCAAAGGACTATAGAAGGAATTACTTTCCAGATACATGTAAACAATGCTGACTTATATAAAACTGAGAAAAAAAAAAATGAAGAAAGAAGTGGTTTATTTCCTCATATTCATTCTCACATAGCACACACTTAAATTGTGCAACAATTCCAAGTTTGGCCAATTTGTCACTTGTTAAGATCCTTCTTTTGATGGCCAAACAAGAGAAACATCCAATCTTTGGAAGTACTGAAGGATCCCCACAAAATGATAAGGCTCTTTGTGGCTTACCTTTTCCCCCTTGACTCATTACAACTTTATAACCCATCTTGACTCCATAATTTCCACTTTTGGATGGAGCCCATAGTAATTTATCTTTCCTTCATGACAAAAAAGTTGTCCTTTGATCCATACAACTCTTGAATTTAATTTTCTGTTCTAGTGGCAATTAACTACATAGGCATATATCCACTTAATCTTCCCAATATATGCATCTACACTCTCAATATAGTCACATACTTTAACTCCCCTACTTGCACAAAGATGAGTTTTGAAAATGTTCTTATCATTTGACAAACTCAGAGGTGCATAACCTGCCCATGAATCTTACCAAAAATTTTCCTTCACTTTGTCATGTATCTCCCATGTTAAATATGGCATAATCACATTTCTACAAGAAATCAAGAAATTCCAAATTGATGAGCCTTGTGGAGGATTTTGAATTGTTAAAGATTCTCTCTGGATCCATATTATCTAAGTATTTGGTTTGCATGATTTTGCATCATTTAGATTGTGATTTTGTATACATATGCCACACCATTTTTGCTCCAAGTGCCTTATTAGGAGCTGATAATTTATGTACCCCAGCTCCTCCTTTAGATTTTTCAACACTTATATTCTGTAAAGAAATAAGAGAAATTTTATTTTTCTCATCAACGTTCCCCTTCCATAAAAAATCTCTTATTATTTTCTCAATTAGCAAAATTATTGATTTTGGAGCCTTTAGTACTACCATAAAATAATTGGGAATTGTAGCTCAATGACTATTTTTATCAATAATATTTTTCCTGATAAAGTCAACCATCTCACCTTCCAAGATTCTATCTTTTCTTGAATGCTTTGAATAATTGATATCCAATGAGAGGCTTTTTTTAGACCTATAAAGAAGGGATCCCAAGATATTTACAAGGCAGTTCTGCTAGTTGGAATGAAAGAATATTTAAAATTCTTTTTTGTAACCCTGATTTGATGTGAAATGTATAAATCTTTGATTTATCTAAATTTATTTGTTTTCTATACACTCAAGAGTATTTATCTGATACACTCTTTATTTGAATGACCTCTTGAATTTGAGCTGCACCAAAAAGTAAAGATTCATCAATGAACAAAGAATGAGTTATTACCAAGTTAGTCAAGGGGATTAATACCTTTCCAATTCCCCATGGCATGAGAATGTTTGACCGATTTTATAAGAGCTTCATCTAGAATTATGAACAAAAAGGGTGACAAAGGATCACCTTGCCTTACTCCTTGAATAGAGTGAAAGAACCCTGAAGTCGTACCATTGACTAATATTGAAAACTTGACACCTTTTAAACATGATAAAACCCACTTACACCATTTATTTGTAAATCCAAACTTTCTTAACACTTGCATCAAAAAAGCCTAATCTACTTTATCATAAGCTTTCATCATATCAAGCTTTATGATAAAAGATGGTATTTTGTATGAAGAAATTGAATGCAAAATTTTGTGTGCTACTATTGCACCTTCAACTCTCTCCCTACCTGGAACAAAACATCCTTATTCTTCTGATATTATCTTTGAAATGATGGGAACTAAATGAAGATAAATTGCTTTAGTAAAAATCTTGTACACTGTGTTGCAAAGAGATATAGGTCTAAAATCAAAGAAAGATTTGGGATCCCTTACCTTTGGAATTAATACAATGTGTGTAACATTAAATTGTTTGAGCATAGAATATGAAGTTCTAGAGTCTTCCAGAGCCTTTAACAAGTCATTTCCTATAAAATCCCAACTTTTTTGAAAGAACAAAGTTGTAAACCCATCTGAACCTGGTGCCTTGTTTGCTTTTAAAGAAAAAACTACTGCCTTCACCTCATCCAAACTAAAAGTTTTATTGAGATTCTCTTTATTAAGATTTGAACTAAAGAGGGGATTGTTTGCAAAATTTGTTCTCTATCAACCACACATTGATCTAATTATTGTGTTGGTGTAGATAGTAATTTTGAAAAGAATTTGACCCCTTCATTTTGAATGTCACTTTCATTATTTAGCCATTTACTTGAAGAGCTTTCCTGAATTCAAAATATTGTGTTCTTAGCTTTTTTAATTTGAGCTGACATATGAAAAAAAATTATATTTTTATCTCCTTCTTTAAGCCACAATTCAGGTGACTTCTGTCTCCAATACACTTCCTCACGTGCCACCAATTCTTCCCAATCTGATTGTAACCTTTTTTGAATCTCAAAATTTTGTGGAGTCAATCCATGATTTATAATTTGCTGATTCACTATAGCCAATTCTTTTGCAACTAGTTATTTTTGGTAAAATACATTCTTGAAAACATGTTTATTCTAATGTTTTATTATATCCTTCAACAATTGTATTTTTTTACAAAATATATACATAATTGAACCAGTTTGATAAGGAGATTGCATCCACCATATTCTTAAAAGAGGAAGAAAGTCATTATGTCTGAACCACATTGACTCAAAATTAAATGAAGATGCCCATTTTTTAGTAGATGTTGGTCCAAGATTTCATGAAGTTGGGAAGTGATCTAAACCTACCCAAGGTAAAATCTATAATGTATATGAAAACTTCCCTACTACCCAATCAACAGAGATTAAAAATCTATCAAGATGTACTGCAATGTTAAAAAAATCCTTTCTCCTATTTTTCCAAGTGTACATTCCATTTTCTGGCAGAACATCCACAAGAGCATTGTTATGAACAAAATTATTAAAATATTCTATAGATTTATGAGGTAAAATGATACCTCCTATATTTTCATTTTGGGACAATATTGAATTAAAATCACCTGCTAGAGTTACTTTTTCCACCCTTGATTGATGAAAAATTAAGTCTAACTCTTTCCAAAGCTTTCTCTTGCCTATTGTTGAATTTGGTGCATACACATTTACCAACAAAAATAATAAATCAAAATGTGTCACACACACCAATTGCCAATGTGAGTTATTGGTTAAAGATCCCAGTTGTACTGATTTAGAATTCCATAAAGTTAATAGTCCTCCCGAAGCCCCATGAGCTACTAAATGAACTAAATTCTAGTTAGGGTACTTGACAATTATATTTTCATAGCTTTCCTTAGAAAGATTTGACTCCTGTAAAAAAAATATATCAGCCCTCGAAGAATTAATCTAATTCTTAACCTAGGCTAGCTTGTTAGGGGCATTTAGACCCCTAACATTCCAAGAGATAATCTTCATATCGATCGAGGAGAGATACTTTCTCTCCTCAATCTTTTCTTTATGTTACCATCTAAGGTTAATTGTATCCCTGAAGCTATCTCCTCCTATAATTTGACAGTGTTTGATTTTCTACCTCTCTTAGTAGGCAATCTAATTGTTGGAGAGGCAATAGGCATTTGACAAATTGATAATTGTTTTGAAAAGTCAAAAATATCCTCATCCACATTTGAGACTATTGCCTCTTTGTTTAAACTCAAAGAATGAGAACAACCTTGTGAGACATAAGAAGTTAAAGGAGAACCTGACATAGTAGCAGAACATTCCCCTTCATCCTTATTTGCAACCTCTACAATTTCATCAAAAATATTTGAACCTACCGTATTTGCTAAGCGATTTGCCGAAATCGCTAAATTTTCTTAATCACTCATGGCATCTAAATTATGAAATCCCAAATCTTCAAATTTGACTATATTATTCAAAGGAAAATTGTGAAAAAAAATCCTCTGAATATTTTAATGGGATAAAGGATAAGGAAGCAGAGAAGAGTCCCAAATTAACCTTGAGACAATACCATCTAATTGTTGCTCATCGCCCAATAGAAGGCTAGGAGAATATAAAGACAATGTTTTTGACCAAGACACAAAATCAAAAATCTTTTGCCAACCCTTGGGTAAATTAATAACAAATTTTATTATCCCACAGCGTTTAGAAGCCATGGAATAGTTGTTTTTGGCTGCAACACCATTGAAACCCTTTGTGACTATATTATCATCAAAAGAAAACCCAAATTGATCATTAAAGACCACTAAATCAATACTTTGTTGTAATAAAATCTTTTCAAGATTAATATCATTTTGCAACTTATTATAAGACAAAGGTGAATTCACTTGATCAACCATATTAAGTGCACATTAAAACAAAATGCCCTGAAAGATGGCAATGAGAACATACATTTTGTGAATCCTCAATGAGAAACCCCTTTCTCATGGTCCCATTTTTTGAATGTATTAACAATGAAGATGGGAGAACCTTCAAAACATTTAACTAAACATAAAACCTAATTAGCTTCTCTAAATTTAAAAAAAAACCCATATCATGAGAAATAAAAATCCCAATATTATTAGCAATTATTTTCAGTAGTGGTGGCTCCCTATACTCTAAAGGAAGAGCAAGAAGTTGAATCTAGAAAGGAACAAATTGTATGACTACTAACTAAGGATCAAAATTTGGAACCCAGGCTTGAGTAAACAGCCCTGATCCCTAAAAAACCATGCCCTATCCTTTAAAATTAAATCTCTTTGTTGTTTACTTGAAAAAAACACAATGAAGAAACTGTTACCATGATCAATATAGAACACTCGATTAACCCCATCCCAATCAGTGAAAAGAAGGTCTTTTAAAGTATCAATATTAGGTAAAAAATTCCAAAATTACAGATCAGAGCATGATCTTGTAAATCCTGAATTTGAGAAACTAAAGATACATCTCAAAATGAAATTTGAATTAACTCCTCAGAATCAGACTATTTAAAGGTAGAACAAAAAGGGCTTCCTTTATGAATCCACTTCTTGCCTAATTTTTGAATGTTAGATCTTTGAAATGAAGTTTTTTTAGATCTAACAACCAGAGGAGCTGAAATATTCAAATTTTTAATAGCTGAAGGCCGAAAACTCACCTTATCCTTGAGGACATTCTTTTGAAGGAATCGCTGACTCCTAAAATCAACATCGTGAAAGGTATCTATATTGTTCGGGTACGTAGCAGGTGAACAAAACTTGGAGCCACCTTTAGAAAGAAGATACATTGGATCTACCTTAGAACGCTGAGCATTCCTCAATTGAAGATGCAAAACCCGATGGCAATCATCTTCCCTACGAACTATGTTATTAGGGAAGGAAGCAGGAGAAGACGCTTTAGTAAATGACTTTGAACTGTGAATGCCCTTTTGCATTTTGCATTCTTTGGATTGAAGGAAGATAGAACTGAAACTGGAATATTATTAGGAAAAGAAGCAGGGTGTTTACAACCAGAAACCACATCTGCCCATGAACGAGTATCCTCTTCGGATTGAGGATTAGAAGGGAAAATATCAAAGGGAGCTTGCTTTGCCCTAGTAAGCCTCTTTTGTGATAGAAATGGCAAATCCCTAGCAGAGGAAAAATGGTTAGAATCATCCAAAAACCCACCATACAGAGCCGAAGCACTTCCAGAACGAGAAGAAAATTTTGAAAAATTTTCGTTTGATCGGAATCCATTGTTCTGTATCCTGTGGTCCATTTTCTTTCTGGTAGAAATCTTTTTCTTGTTAAAAATACAATTACTAATAAACAATTAAACAATTATATTGTCTAACAATAAGTTTAAAAAAAAAAAAAAAAACTACAATCCGCTGGATAATGTAAGTCCGTTTTACTCATCACTGGGCAGCTTCAAAGCCTATGTGACGTAGTTGACCCAGCTTTTCATGGAACGTGGAATCCACATTTTTTTATTGGAAATCAAATATAGCTTTAAATAGAGTTGACGAATTAAATATTCCCTTCCTAAGTTTTCACAGCCAAAGGAATTTACATGGGGTCGATACATTATTTCTAACATGAGATACACTGCAAATAATAGTCAATGCACACTAAAAGGAACAATGTAACCCATCAAGCTTAAAGAGAAATTTTATGTAGTCGAGCTCCAGTCTGCCAAGTACTTAGACCAATGGAATTTGGAATGTTAAAAACTCTGATTTTGTTAAAGTGGTAACTTTGGCACTAATTTAAGTTCACGATTTGGTACTCAATAATGCAAATGGGTATACATTCCTGATAAATATGTGCACAAGCAAGTCGGTGAAACTAGATATGCCCACGGTAACCATAGAGGAAAAAAATAATGTTCTCTTCGAGGTTTTCATATAATTTTTTAACGTCTTTTTATGCATTCTTTTCATTCAGTTGGAGAGGATTCAGTAGTTGAGCATCTTAATTTTGTGCTTCTAATTATCTTATGTGGAAATTTCAAATCTCCCAATTTTTTACAGCAACTTACTTGACAAGTCCCATGCTTATAACTAAGATTTTAGAGCCACATCATCAAATATGATACCACATCAGCATGTTTTTTGTCAAGGTGTTCAAAAAGGCCCAAAAAAAAGTGAGACCTATACTTGTGCATCTACATCATGTCTTATTGAGCGCCAATGTGGCATCACATGATTTGTTGCTTTTTAGATCTAAGGAATACATTTCACTTAATTATGAGTAGTCATCATCACAACAATTGGTCCAATATTATTAAAAATATTAGCCATTATATAAAAAAATGCTCTCACAACTGTTGGTCCAATATTATAAAAAATATTGACCATTATATAAACAAATACTCTCGCAACTATTGGAACGTGCTCAAGTACTAGGTTCTTTCCCCTAGCGGATATTTTTTAGAGTTATAAAAATTAGTAGCACAAGTTTGTTCTCGAAATGGAGAGTGTGTCCCACTATAAGAACTAGCATATATTTAGCATTTTTATTAATCAAGTTTATTTTTCAATTTATTAAATGCAATCATGTCTATTTTTTACTATTTGACAATACACTTGTTATTGAATTTGCATTCTACACTGTGAATAATTTAGTTCGTGTTTAGAATTTTCATCTATATTACAATCTTTACTTTCTTGATACATTAAATTCTACCATGTTGCATTCCTATCATTTCAAAAAGACTACATGAGATCATTTACCTCATTCAAGCTTGACTTTTTGATCCAAACTCTCAATTTTCTATCTTATTCATCATGCAAACCTTAACCACCCTTAGAACAAAAATGGTTAGATTCAACTTGATAAATAGTTAGAGGAAATGAATCACAAAGATAACAAAGGGGCACATATGCAACACCTACACATAAAGAAGCAAACAAATCGCATACATTAAACACTTCCATAGGTAGATCTACATGGTTGTAGAAACAAACACTTATTAGGAGAGTGCCAGATCATTATGGATCAAACAATATTCTTTTGTGACAATGAAAATGTTAAAATACTTACATAAATATTTTCACTTGAAAATTTGAATGAGTTTATCTATACAAAATAGATAAAAGAATGTAATATAATAAAAGTTGTGGAAAATTTAATTTAATTTAGGGACTATTACTTATTCTAATTTAAAAAAAAACTTATATAATTTGATAAGACATTACTATTTCTTAAGAAAAATAAAAAGTAAACATCATTGAATTTTTTTACGAATTTTTTATAAATAAATAATTTATAAAATTTTTAGCTTGAATTTTTGACAATAGATAAGAATAAAGATCAGACTATAACTAAATGAGATTTTTTATTATATTAATATTATATTATTCTTATTATTTTTATACTTATAATAATATATATTTTTTATAGATAAGTGTCACCATGAGAGTAGCTCTTTAATTAACTTAAAAGAAAATTTACAGATAGTTATGAAAGATAAACTTTATCCCATCAGCACATTCAATACACCTAACAATCTAAGGTGGAGACAACAGATCATCATTAAGGCTCAAGTATTTTTGGAAGGCATCCATACTATTATTCTCAATGCCCATCCTATACATGAGAAAGCCCTTTTTTTAAGCCCCTTCCCTAGATATAGTGGGCCGGGCTTAAACATCACACGCTAAGCTGACAGCTTAGTGTGTGGGCCCCTCTTTATCCTACTTCTTTTCATTTCCATTTTGATGCAATTCTGTTGTTAATTTTTTTGAACTGCGCTTATAGTAGGTATTCGATGACTTAGATGAAATGTAAAATATGTACTATACTTTCATAAGTGTTAATATTAAAACAATATATATTATAAACTATATTATATTTATATATTATCTATTATTTATATATATATTTATTATATGGGTATGTGCAGGATCATCATGCAAAAAACAGGCCCTTAAGTGGCAACAAAATTTAAAAAATTAGAGTTAGGCAACTTGGTGTAAAAATTTGAATAAGTTATCTATATTATTTCAAAAATATGTAACAATAGAATCTATAGAAAATTGAATTTAGTTTCTAAACTACTAGGTTTATTTTTATTTTTTAAATCTAATTGGTGAAAATTTGAAATTTCAATGCAATAGTATTTAAATTTTAGGGAAAAAATAAGAAGTAGGTGTCTATCTAACCACCCTAACCACAATAAAATGATAATATTTTTTTATAATATTTTAGATATAAGTAGAGGACTCATGTCCCGATATGATGCATATTTTTTTGTAATTTTTTTCCAATTAAATAATTAATTATGATTTGTTTTTAACAACTTTTAAAAAATATAAAAACTCGTACATCTAACCACCTTAACTTGGTCAAAACTTCATGAAATTCAATTTTTTTAATTTTAATCCTATAGTATGTGAAGCATAGAATGTCACACATCTTTCAAATTCAAAAAAAATTATACCATTTGAAAGTTATAGATGTTTTTCAATCAACCTATCAATCAAGACTTTAGTCATAATTCAAATAGAAAATAAATAATAATAATTTATTAAATTCAAAGTAGAGCATAATTTATATTGGTGGAAAGCTCAGAATCTCCTTTAAAAACCCTTTTCGTTTCATCAATTTTGGGTAAAAAAAAGTCATCAGCTAGATGGGCCATCATATCACTTACATATCGCCACTTTTTGGCCCATCATGATCCTACACATACCCATATAATATAATAAATAAATATATAAATATAATATAATTTATAGTATATATTGTTTTAATATTAACACTTATGAAGGCATAGTATGTACTAATATAATAAAAATATATATAAATATAATATCATATATATATTATATGATATAATATAATAATTGTATTATATTACATAAAATATAATATTTATTATATTTTATTATATTATATTAATCTATAATATTATATATTTCTATTATAGTATATATATTTATATTGTATTTATATATTATATATTTTTTACATAATATTATTTAAATATACATATTATATAAATATTATTTACAATATTTTATATTAAGATATCATAAACATATAAATAATATATAATAAAATATAATAAATATAATATAATTTCTAATATGTATTTTATAAGTAATATATATTAAATAATAAAATAAAATATTTTTTTATAAATTATATTATATTATATAATATATATATGTTATTATATTTAGCTTTTATTATATTATATAGAATAGATGAATATAAAATAAATATATAAATAATATAGAACAAATAATTAATAATAATATATTATATATATATAGATATGCCTTAATTCTTATGGTTGTGATCATAGATGCACACTAAATGATGGAGTTTGCCATTGGAACTCAAGGGAATTGGCTTGTTTTGTCAATATTATATTATATTATATAAAATGTAATATTATTTAATATATATTATTGTATAAGATACATATTAGAAATTGTGTTATATTTATTATATTTTATTATATATTAGTTATATGTTTATAATATATTTATATATAATATTGTATATATTATGTTTATATAATATGTATATGTAAATAATATTATGTAAAACCCTACTAAGTAGTGACAATAAATTACAAAACCCTTTTTTCAAGAGGAAACCATGAATTCTCACCTTTGGATTACATCAATATTTTTTAATATAGAAACCTTCACCTCTTCTTGGTGGTTAAACAAAAACCAAATGAGAAATTTAAAATGAGTAGATAAAATCCTTGACATTTCAACACTTCCTTGGATTATTATGAATTTTCTAATTCTATCATGGGGAGATTGTGTTTGGATTAGGGTAATTATACTTTTATCATGGTATGTCTAGTGATCACCATGGAATAGTAGTGTTTAAAACATATAAATTTTTGAGTTGATAGGGATGTTTGATGATCCCATCCCGTACAAAAAGTAATTATTTCATGAAAAATTTAAAACGTATGCCCTTTAATGGGAGTACACAAGAATGTATTTTCCCCAATATGCTCTTGATTAGTCCTCAAAAATCATACATAGAAGTTCATTATTCTTAAAAAATGATGTAATTTTGATTCACTTATGAAGGAGATCTTGAAAAAATCCTTTCTTTGACTATATAAGGAGGCATCTAATTATTTAATTATAACAAGAATCTAAAGTTGCAAGATCAAAAGAGAAAAAAATATGTACTTCAATAGAGTACTTCTCAAGGGAAAATGAAAAGCATGGTTAAACATTGACATATGCATGCAAAATTTTAAAAAAAGGTAGTAATGATCAAATAAATTTAAAAAATAATTTCAAAATTATAAAATCAATGAACATTTAGATCTACAAATAAAATTAGAAAACATCTTTCCTAAATGCTAAAAAGTAGGGATTATATGAGTATGCAAATTTATATGTAAGGAAATTATAAGACCAGTATCACATAAATTTCTAGGTCTAATTAAATTATATAAACAAAAATAAAAATAATAAATGAGACTAAATGTATAAGTTGCTCAACAATAATACTAGACAAACACACTTTTAAAACTAACAAAGAAGGTGCCTGTACTTAATTTAATTTGCAATGTAAATATATTTTGATGTATAAGTTGTGCTTATTAATTCAATCATATGTCTTTCTATAAGATTTGAGACCATGATGCTCTAATTAATTGTTAGATAATTCACATTTTATTATGACAAAAATAACTAAATATGCTTTTTTTCTTGTAAAACTTTTATAATATTTTTTTGTTAATTTTTATAACTTACATAACAACAAATTTATCAATGTCTAGTGTCCTAAATTACATTTTTTTTTTGATATCTAGCAAAATCAATTACAATGAAATTTAATAAAAATCCTTATTATAACATAATACAATATTTTCATTTATAAAAGTAAAAATAAATTCAACAAATACTAAATAAAAAATAAATTAATTAATTAATTATTCAAATATATAAAAATACACATTACCATATAACATATTATGGTATTTTAATCCAAAAATATTCTAATTGACCTCAAGAGTAAAGTATTGCATATTGTACCCCATACTTATTTATTTATTTAAAATGGCATTCCCCTTAGATGACATTAGCTCTTGAAGTAGTCTTAATACTTATTTGCATTCATATTGACAAAAACAAGCCCATCCCTTTGAGCTCCAATGGAAAACTCCTATTAGCTCCATTTTCATTTAGTGTACACATATGAAGGCAACCATAGGTACCAAGGCATATATAAAAATATATATATTATTTATATATTTATATTATATTAATCTATTATATTTATATATATAATATATATTATTATATACAAAATATATTCATAAATTATATATATATATATATATATATAATTTATTACATATTATTTATATATTACATAAAATATATTAATATATTATTTATATATTTATTTTATATTCATCTATTCTATATAATATAATAAAATATAAATATAGTAGCATATATATATACATTTTATATAATATAATTAAATTAATAAAAAAATTCATATTATATTATATTATATAAAATATATATATTTGATATTATATTTATATTATATTATATATAATAAATAAATATATAAATAATAGATAATATATAAATATAATATAATTTATAATATATATGTTTTAACATTAACACTTATGAAAACATAGTACGTATTTTACATTTCACCTAAGCCATCAAATACCTACTCCATATCTTATAAGATTATAAGCACAGTTAAAAAAAAATTACCAACAAAGTTGTATCGAAACGAAAAGAAAAAGTAAGGTAGAGGGGCCCACACACTAAGCTGTCAGCTTAGTGTGTGATGTTTAAGCCCAGACGATATAGTGTTGGCATCGAAAATACCAGCTAGGAACTCATTAGTAGGTGAAACCATGATGTTTTGAATCTCCACCATTAGTCTCCAAGCTCGCCGAAGGGACCAGGTGATGACCAAACCATATCCCCCTCAACAGTACACCCAGAATATCCACCACCGCTGAGAAGAAGAGGTTGTATACAACCTCATCAAGCACATGGCTGCTCGACCAGGGGTATGATCCCACCACCTCCTGCATTGCCTCCTCACCCAACTTGAATCATCTCCCCACCTGTTGCTCTCTTGACTCTTGCAAACACCTACATTGGATGCCAAATGATTTGGCCATCGAAGAAGGAACAAGCAACTCCTCGCCAACACAACCACACTAATAACCCTTTACTTTTGTCAATACCCCAACCTAGAAAATATTATATAGTGCCTTCAGCAAGTCTAGTCCATTGTTTTTCAAATTCTTGTTTCCAACACATGATAGGCCAACACCAAAGGATCCTCGAGATCTAGATTACATCTAGGAAGGACCCTATACTCTAGCATTGGGTACAAAGAACATCGCACAAGCCTCAATTTAAGCATCACTTGGAGACAACTTGATTACCATTATCGAAACCACAACTTCACCAAAATACATAATTCCATCGATATGAACAAAACTTCCATCCACCTATTTCTTTACCAAAGACTTAAACACCTGCCACCCAAATATGATGTGACTTAAAAAGATCCTAGAGCTGACCCAACCACATCACCTCCAGACTACAGGACATAGAAAGAAGGAAACAATCTTGGGATGAAAATGTCTCATCATCACTGTGCTTTCTCCCCTTGGATAATCGCCAATAGACACTCCCACCTGTTCGAGCGATAGTCCACCACTTCCGCAGACCCTTCTGAAAAACCTATGTTGGTCAACCTATCCATGGCTTTATTTACCTCTTGGTAGACATGCCAGATGGAAAAATTCATAATTTCCAAAGTATCCCAGGCATTGTGTATGCATCTTGCTAATTTCCAGTTTGGAGTAGATTACTTCTTGATTGCATTCACACAAATCATTGAGTCCCCTTCTACATCCACACACATGAAACCCCTCTTCTAACATTCCTCTAGCCCATAGGTTAGTGCTTCAATTTTGGCTTTGTTGTTGGTGGCAATCCGTAAAGTTTCAGAAATGGTCCATATCATTTCATTGTTGAAAACAAGAGGCATGAGTAAAACAAAAACAACTTCAATCAAGTTCTAAAAACTAAAACACAATATTTTCAACCATTCAACATAAACTCAGCAGAAATAATATTATATTAATTTATCTTCAAAAGTTACATTCATGTCACAAAGTTGCTGCTCTTTTCTTCTTCTTTCTTGCTTTCTCCAAATTATCTTCACACTTCTACATTCTTCTAAGTACACATATTTTTTAAACTTCTGATACAATATTTTTCACTCAGCTCTTGGGAGCTATCTCCTTTTTATCACCACCTCTTTGTATCAACTGAGCAACCAAAAATATAACTATATTTTTCATCTAGAAACATTAGCATATAAAATATTATAATTTCTAGCACCCACAAAACGTGCGAAGGAGCACCTAATAAATACAAATTCCCATTGAAAGAAAAATCCAGGACCAAGCATCATAAAACATATTAAATAAAGTCCTTTAGAATTGATTAAATGCCTGCACGAACACCTCTTGGATAAATGCTGCCAAAAATGAGCTTTACCGCTCAACCGTAGAGGAGAGAGAGAGGAGTCACGGTATCGCAGTGGTTACTGCTCAACCGCAAGGGGGCACAAAGTAGACCACGGGGCCGCGGTAACCACATTACTGTTGGTTGATAGATGGTGAGGCATAGTGCAACGGATGACACCGTACCACCGCGAATGGTCAAAAGGATAACCACACAATAGTGGTAGCATAGCTCTGGCGGTTAGCCGCCCTACCATAGACATCAGACAGTTAGGCCGCTATAACACAGGAGCAAGGAAATACTGTGCAACCGTGGGGAGCTGGCGAGTGATGGAAAAGATTGTGGTAGTAACGAGGGGGAGAACGAAGGAATGCAGAAGTTGGAATTATTTCCAACACTCCCCTTTAATTTCAACTTCTGTCTGCACGATGCCCAACAAATTCTTTTAGTAATTTTCAATGCACATCCCAAATTCCTTCTCGAATCCTGCGGCATTCTTCAATTTCTCCTCATTATCTTTCAGCGATTTGAACGCCCTTTTCTTCTTGTCATTATCCTCCTGTAACTCGTTTCAGAGTTGCCCTATTGACTGAAATTATCAATCTTCTCTTTTCAATTTGAATTGAAAAAATCTACAAAACATTTTCTCTTTTTCTGTAAGCTAAAAATTTCTATTGTTCTTTACAAATCTATTTTGTGGCTTTGGCCTTCCTCTGCAACTTTGACATCCTCAGGCTTCATCAAACTCCCATCATCTTGCACTTTATGTTTGATCAGCTTCGACTAAAGACAATCCAATTCTATTTCTGCAAACTCACCGACCTTGCTCTTTCTTTGGCTTCAAACAATTCTTCAACAAATTTGAGAAGAAAATATTGTTTCAATATGATTCTTCAAATATTTATATTTCTGATTTCCTCCGAGGACTGCAACCTCTTTTCAACAGTCATCCATAAAATTTTCTCTCCTTTAATTTTACACTCTTCTTTTGCAACTCTTCATTATATCATTTATTGTAACTCATTCACAAATATCATCATGCATCAGTTACTAATTGTTACTATCTGATTTGTTGCTCATACCTTCTACCATTTGCATTCTCTCTTTGAGGTGGTTTCATATTACCACAAACTAACTGTAGTGCTTTCAACCCTCTTAATGACTTATTTCTGATTTTATAATTTCTTCCCATAGTGGCACTCTACTGGTGCTAGGGAATCCTATCATTGGTTCCATATTTTATCTTCATATTACATACTGGATGCTGCTGCATTTAACTATGTTATTTCTTTCCAGAAACTTGTTTCACTTTCCTCCATTTGTTGTAGTTGAATTATGGCATCCTTTTTCTCCTAGTTCCATAAATCAGATCAACATTTTAAAAAAAATTCAACCTCCTCTTCCAAATGAAACTCTTTGCATTGTGGTTGCTACCAATCATACCATGGCGACATTTAACTACTGTATTTTTTCAGACTTCTCCTCAATCAAGACAATTTTCTAATTTCTGAGACATCTTACTTTCTCCATGCATAAAAACACCTTTGTTGAATGAATTTGTGAGCTATGGCTCTAGCTCTTTCCGAGTACCATTGATTGTGACTTTCAAAAATGTACCCAAGATAGTGATGTTTAATAGCTGCGGCCGTGACTTCTATTTTATCCATTCATATGATGACTTCTCTCTAATGCACAAACAAATTTTATTACAATTTTCTTTCTTGACAGCTTCATATCTTGCTTTTCAAAACATATTTTTGAACATTACTTTGACTGATTCTTTGACAGTTGTTGCTATATCAAAATTTAAGTTTTGTTGTGATAGCTTCAGTTACTTTTCTGAATTTTTTTCATCTCTTTGCATATAACCCCTTGCATATAGGGAAATCAATACACAAACCTGGAAGCATTTGTAACTTCTTCTTGCACATCATTGTTCTATGATTGCAGAAATATTTTCTGATTCTTCAAAACTATCAAACCCTTTCACACAAAACAAAATGATATCATTCAATTGGCTCTTTCAACTACTATGACAGTTTCTTGTCTTCAATCCTTCAAAAAATTAGACTGAAATTTTCATCTTCACTATTTGCAAGTGACTCATTAAACAACAATTTATTTTCTTTCAAAACATTTTCCATTTCTTTTGAACATTTAAACTTTTTAGAATTTTTATTAACCTTCACATATGCACACTTGTACAATCTCTTGAACATACTAGTTAGCTTCTGCCAACCTGAATCACAAACCCATCCATAATCCATCTTTATGCATTTTGTAGTAGATTCTTTCTTTAACTCTTTATTCCAACACACTCTCTCATAGTGATTTTTTGAACCACAAACCGTGCAAGGGTGTAAATCCCAAAACTTATTCTTGGTGTGTCCTTCCCTATGAAAATGAGTACAATTATCACTCTTCATTTCTCTAACAAAATTACCTGCACTTGTGGAACCATTCCCCTTTCCTAGGACATAACCGAGACTTTCATACTTTGGCCTCATTGTAGCCTCGATTGGCTCTCTCATTCCTTGTTCTTCTTTGCCTAGTCCTTGTCCTATGTAACCCATTCTTTTCATAATTTTTAACTCTGCATTCTCTTCAAAACAATTAGCATATTTTGTAGATTCTAACACTTTATCATAGATAGTCAGATTTTCAAATTCATCAACATGTTCAACTTGACATTTTTCATCACCATTATTTTCAACAAGAATAGATTTTTCAAATGAAAAATACAGATCTGTTGTGTCACATGAGACATCACAAGTTGTAAATCTCATTTTCACACAATCATTACATGCACCTAGTTTATCATTTTCTTCCTTTAGTTTTGAGATTTCTTTCAGCTGTGAGTTATTCACTTCTTCCAATCTTCTCAGTTTTCCTTCCAAGTCTACACTCTTTTTCTCTATTTCATCAAACTATTTTTCTGTCAGTTCAAATTCTTTATTTATTTTCTTAATTTCTTCAAATGATTTCAACCTCTCTTCTAGCTCTCCATTTCTATCTTTAACCTTTCTCAATTATTTCTCAAGATCATCATTTTCATCTAATAGTAAGCACTTCTCTTTCAACAACTCTTTTATTCTTTCAATAAAACACCCATTGTCCTTTTTAACAATACCCAGTTCATCTTTAAGCAAAATTAGTTCTTCTTCTAAAACATCTTTTGTAGATGCCAAATTTTCATTCTCTTTCTTAACCCTTTTTCCTACTTTCCCCATTTGTAAATCAATTTTCAACTTACGTTACTTGAACTTGTTTTAGGGATATAGCAGCTTTGTGAGCCTTTAATCAAGTCTTCAACCACTATTTTTCTCTTGTTTAGCAACTGGGTCTGCAACACTTTGTTTGTTCTAGAAATTGATGTTCTACTGAGTCTTTTTCCTTCAACACAGCTTCTTTTTAACAATACACAACAACTATCTTCACAAATTTGAAAATCATGCTTGTAACAACTTCTTCTTGTGGGCTTTTGCACGGCTACTCTTCTGACAATAATCTCTTCTTTTTATTTTTAAAATGCAACACTTCTGGCTCTTCTCAATGATGCATCTTCAAGCATTCCCCTTCTTTCTTTTGATATACACAGCCTCTTGTTTACTTCTCTCAACAACTGGCTTATAAAAATTCTTTCAAAGCTTCAAACACCCCTTGAATCTCTCTGTCAGCTAAATTGGCTTCAACTTCTGCAAACTTTCACAAATTCTGATATTTTCCTTTCAAGGAATGGATTCTCACTTACTTGACAACTACATATGAACCAAACAATTTTTTTTATTGACAAAGCACTTGTGGCTTCCTAAAGCAATGACCCTTTTTTTTTAAAACAACTTCTTTTTTTATTAGCTCTCTTCACAAATTTCTAACCCCAGACAAGCATCTCAGATTTGCAGACATAAAATTCCTAGACACCCTATGGCTTTTCTTAGACATAGAACCCATATAACTCCACTCTCAGTGATCTTGACTGACACCGCTCTGATACCACTTTGGTGAAAATAGGAGGCATGAGTAAAACAAAAACAACTTAAATCAAGTTTTAAAAACTAAAACACAACATTTTCAACCATTCAACATAAACTCAATAGAAATAATATTATATTAATTTATCTTCAAAAGTTACATTCATGTCACAGAGCTACTGCTCTTTTCTTCTTCTTTCTTGCTTTCTCCAAATTATCTTCACACTTCTACATTCTTCTAAGTACACATAATTTTTAAACTTCTAATACAATATTTTTAAGTCAGCTCTTGGAAGTTATCTCCTTTTTATCACCACCTCTCTGTATCAATCGAGCAACCAAAAATATAACTATATTTTTCATCTAGAAACATCAGCATATAAAATATTATAATTTCTAGCACCCACAAACATGCGAAGGAGCACCTAATAAATAGAAATTCCCATCGAAAGAAAAATCCAGGACCAAGCATCATAAAACATATTAAATAAAGTCCTTTAGAATTGATTAAATGCTTGCATGAACACCTCTTGGATAAACACCACCAAAAATGAGCTTTAGCACTCAATCGTAGAAGAGAGAGAGAGAGGAGTCATGGTATCACGGTGGTTATCACTCCACCGCAAGTGGGCATGAAGTAGACCATGGGGCTGCGGTAACCGCATTACGGTGGGTTGATAGATGGTGAGGCATAGTGTAACGGAGGACACTGTGCCACTAAGGATGGTCAGAAGGATAACTGTGGGACAGTGGTAGCATAGCTTTGGTGATTAACCGCCCTACCGAAAACATCACACGGTTAGGCCATGGTAATGCGGGAGCAAGGAAATACCACGCAACCGCAGGGAGCTGGCAAGCAGGTTGCGGTATGGCAATAATACCATGGTACCACGAGTGATGGAAAAGCCTATGGTAGTGACGAGGGGGAGAAGGAAGGAACGCAAAAGTTGGAATTATTTCCAACATTCATATCGGTCGTCTCTCAAAATGCATCTGTAGTTAGCGAGACAAAGGTTTCCCTTAATAACCCGATCAAAATTTAATTTTAACCTCCATCTCAAGAGGGCCTTCCACTTGGTTGCAACCCTAACAGACTTTCTAGCACCATTGTCGAAGCCGGTTTGGACCTCTAACCCATGAGGTGAATTTGGCCCCACCCTTTGGTGCCACCTTGTTGTTCAATAGCTCCACTAGTCTTCTCTCCATATCCTTAATTACCATGTCAAATTCATTTTCCACCTATTGAATATTCTATTGTTACATTATCTTCATATGTGATAGAGGATCATGAACAAAACTACAGAACAAATGCCACCCTATGTACCTTTCCAACTTTGCATTGACCAACTTCTCAAAAATTCATCAATAAAAGGTGGCAAAATGATTTTGAAGAAGCAGATGATGAATAGTTTCGTCATCATTTTTGCATAGTATGCATATGCTCAAACCAGCTATGCCTATCATTTTTAATTTCTCCCTCATAAGTATACTCTTATGGATGAGCATCTATAGAAAAGTCATAGCTTTTTGTAAGACATGATGCCCCCAACACAACTCCTTTGCTTGTATCCCATTTGAGTCATCTAGCCTAACTACTTTCACAATCTGATACTCCAACTTTGTGGAATAGAGACCCAATTTTGTACTGCACCATATTTATTTGTCATCATGGGAGTTTATGAATATTCTTCTTGAGTAGAGAGTCTCATTAATTTTTCCTTTAACTCTACCTTCCACCTACACATGACTAATGTCAACCCATACTACCATACCCTACACATTTTCCCTGTAAACATAGTTTGTAACTTTGGATCCCCTTTCCAAGATAAGAATATCTCTAAGAACCCTACAATCTATATCATCATCCAATAGCATAAATCCATCCCATGAATTTGACCAAAATTCTCACTTTCTTCCACTGTTGACAGTCCATGTGAGGTAATCCACAATGACAGGTTTGCATTCCCAAATAAAATTCCACATGGCCTAACCCTCATAGCTATTAGCAAATGTGAGAATCCTACTAGGATCCTCATCTACAAGGTATTTTCTTTGCATAATTTTACACTAGAGCTTCTTTGGGTGCTTAAACATCTTCCACACCAACTTTTCTCGGAGAGCTTTAGTATGGAGGTGGAGCTCTTTCATCCCCACTCTCCTACACTGCATAGGTTGAGTAACCTTGTCCCATAAGACTAGTGGAAGCATTTATCTAGGGTTGCACCTTCCCAAAATAATTTAGTTTGATAGCCATCCAATTGATCTATTGCCTTCCTTGATAGTGGCAAATATGACACAACTATGTTAGAGTGAATAATTTAAATCTATTCACTATACTTAAGTGTACTCAGGTTGATGAGGTTAGACATCTTGTCTAACTGAATATGCAACCTTTTAGACCTTTAGAGGTTACCAATTTATTCGGTAAACCTCATGATATGCTACTTTTTTGAGGTTGGAAGACTTTCCATCTCACCTCAAAGGTCACTCAACACTTGGAATCAAAGTTGATGACTTGGTCAAATAGGTTGTTGGTTTTCACATTCCAAGGGATCGAAAGGTTGACACCTATAAGACACTTGTCTACTTATGTGTGCCACATCATGGGGTGCTTTTCAATCCACATGATAGGTAGATTTCCTCTTCCTTGAACCTATATATGCAGGTTCATATTGTAATTTTTAAGTATCTCTTTTATCAATCTCTTTGATAATGAAAAATTAGGCTCATTGTGTGCAAGTGTGTTTTTGTGGAAGAATAAGTTTTTTTTGTTATGATCTTGGATGGAAATCCTAACATGGTATTAGAGCCATGTAGCAAAAACCCTTCCCAAAATCTTTTATCTACCTTAGTTTAGAGTTCCATGCAATCTGGTTTGCATGAAAAATTTGTTTGGGTGTACTTATCTATGTTAAAATTTGTACTGTAATCTTACAGGTGTAGTGTCCAAAATCCATAGTCCTTTTTCACCATTAATTTGGGAATAATTGATGCAAACTTAACTTAGCAGTGCCTTGGTTTAGTGTTGTAATGTGTCCTACACATTCATATTAAGCTAGGGCCCCTTTTAAAACTAAATGAACTAAAATTGTACCTTGTTAAAAGTGTTGTAAATTGTTGTAACACACTTTCACACTTTTCTAGGGTTACCTTAAATCAATTAGGAAAAAAATTAGTAGGGAATCTTCACCAATTGGAGAATATTTGAAATCGGGACTGCCAAAAATGGCGAATAATATAAGCTAGAAAGGATGTCAAATCGCTAGGATTTTACAAAAAAATAAATTTGTCTCGATTAATTCACCAATGCATTATTTCTTAAACGATGCGTCATTGGAACTGATTCGCTAGTAGTTTTTACTATAATTACAAATATTACTTATATTCGCCAACAATTTTATATTCCTATAATTAATTTTTGGGAAATATCACCACTAATAATAATTTAGCATTTCATTTTAGGGATATTTTAGCCTTGAATAGGCTTTTTATTTATTGCCACCGATTAGCTTTTTAATCGAATGGCTGCAAGTTAATTTCATGACTTTGTTTGCACGTGCTTTTTAAAAAGGTTGTTGAGGCCCGTAATTTGTTTTGGGTCACATGATTAGATTTGATCATGTGGCCCAAAACAAATTCCAGGCCTCAACAACCTTTTTAAAAGGAATGTACATATAAAGTCACAAAATTAACTTGCAACCATTCGATTAAAAAGCTAATTGATGGTAATACTTTCACTTTTCATATAATATTTTTTTAAGTGAGAATTTTAAAAAATGCTTAATCTGTGTGTTCTCCAATGTATTTTTGATAGGGAATTTATGCTTGGTGGTGAGGGGCTTTGCCCCTCGACCTTGCTTATATCATGATAGGAGCGCGTCAAGGCTGCTATCCTCGGACCCTAAGAGGGGGCGTTGCCCCCTCAACCCCCACGAGGGGGCTCTGCCCCCTTGACCCCCACAAGGGGTGCTACCCATTGACCTTGCCAGTGGCTGCCGCCCCTGGGCCCCTACTTCAATATTAAAAAAAGAAAAAAAAATATGGGGGAAATACACCAACCAACTATGCAAATTTTTAAAGGAGATATTTTCTATTGTAATTAATTGTTTTAGTGATTATTCACAAGGATTCACCACTATGATTATTATTTTTTACCAATTATTCATTGAGATTTGCCAAGATTTTACAATTTTTTTAATAATGTGCATAAGATTTGCCAAGGAAAATTAATAACTTTTTCAAATAAAAGGAAAGATTCACCAGGATTTTACACCTTCACTGAGGGGGGGGGGTTCTTAAAGTTATCCCTAAAACCAATGGAGCCTAATGGGGCCCTTTTCAAATAAAATTTACCTTATTTATGGTGTTGTAAAGTGTTGTAACACACTTTCACACTTATCTAGGGTCTCATTAATTAATTGTGGTTAATTGGCCCTCTTAATTGCATTTTTGAGAGATCAATCTCGACACCCAGTATTAAATTGTAAAAAAATTAATTGGGAAAAATCAAGGTCCTAGAAAATGGTGTTAGGACCCATTCACCCTAAGTGATGAATGGGTCCTCCCTCTATAGGAACCCCCTTTCTTTGCATATTTGACATGGGTTTTTTATGTTCTCCCCCCCTTGAAGGAAAGGTGTCGGAAACTTGTGCTAGGACCCATTTGCCCTAGGTGACGAATGGGTCCTCCCTTAATAAGGATTCCCTTTTTTAATTTAATTATAGCAAATTTTAATAATATTCATTTCTAGATTTGGTGCCTGCTTAAATTTTTTGAATTCCGGGGTTAATTCACAAATTATGTATAAATACAAGGTTATTTTACATAATTTCACCTAGAAGAAACTTTCAAGCAAGGTAAGAGACAAATAAGTTTCATGAGATCAAGAATATATTGTCAAGAAGCAAACAAAAGTGAAGTTTGTAGTAGCATTACAAGTCTTTAAGCTCATTTTGTGTCCAACATCAAGCATTAGTGAAGGTTGATGATAGATTCCTATGGAGAATCATGAGGGATTTTAGGTGGGGAGATGCATAAGACATGGAACCAAGCCTAAGGACTTATTTCCTAACTAATTCCATCTTCTATAATTATCCTATTTGTAGCCTACAAGAGGTATATTTGAAGATTTGTGGCTTATTAAGGGGATTCAACATCTCCTTTAGTGGCTCATTTGTATTGTTCATGTTACATCTTAGGGTTCTACTCTAACATAATTGGATAGAATTTCATTTACATTCTCATAGATCTTAGTTTTAGACACTCTTAAGATTAGGATTGCCCACACAATTACATGTTTCAGATTTTAATTCATCATCAAAGGTTTAATTACCAACAAGGGGTTTGACAAAGGAAAACCCCTATCCACTGACAAGCTACCAAATTTTTCTTGTAAGTTATTGGCAGATATAGATCTTAAAACAAAAATTTCAAAGTGTAAGGGAGAAGAGAAAATTTGGAAGTTGAAGATCAAATTCAAAGATTTCCATAAGGACCTTGCAGGACCCATTCGCCTTTAGTGGTGAATGAGTCCCTGTTAGGGGTTGAAGGGCAACAAATTTTACATTGTACAAGATTCTATTTTAGGTTCAAAGCTCCCTAAACAAGCCTACTAGGACCCATTCACCTTTGGTCATGAATTAGTCCCTATTAGAAATTTAGAAGAGTCATATTTGGTCAGGTGCACAACATTATCTCCTTGCTTTTCAAAAAAAATATAGTTTCATTCTATTTTGTGTTAGATTTATGCATTACATGTGTTAGACCTAGAATTAGGGTTTGTATGTTGGTTTAATTACTTCTCCTCAAGTTGTGATTTAGCTCACTACCCTATCCTTGCAAAAAGGAAAGTTTTCAAGGTCCCTAAATCTTGACTTAATTCACCTCTTGGGTTGATAGTTAATTCAAGATTCTTGGATCTCATATTTTGAATGAAACCCTAACTAGATAAAGGGGGTTAGACTTCATAGCCTTCTCCCTTTCTCTATGTTTTATTTTTGTGAGCCCAACCACTTTGAACATCTCAATTTCTTATTTGGAGTCCATTCAAAGCCTAGATACTAGCTTCCATTAAGTTTTCATTAAATTTAGGGTTTCTTCATTATGCGATAGTGAACATTGCATTTAGAGTAAAAGTGAATGTTTAAATTGCTTATATTTGAACACTGAAAATCTAAAAAAGTGAGCATTTAAATCTTATTTAGTTTTCCATCTTGTTCACATTGAGATCATAATTCAAGAATTTATATTCAAATTGCATTCTAGATTACTCATCTTAGTCATCATTTAATTATAGTAAAACTTTCATTTAGAGACCTCATAACTGGAAAATATGTTATAGAATTCATTGTTATAGATCCGAGACAACATATAAATAGAAATAACTTAAAAAACTAAAATCAAACTTAGAAAACCTTAAAACTAAGATCCATTCACCTTTAGTGGTGAATGAGTTCGTGGACGCCCTAATCAATAAGACTTCTAGGTATGTTTTGGTGTTTTAGGTACCTTTTTGATCTTTGCAAATACCTAGACTAGGACCCATTCACCTTTAGTGCGAATGAGTCCCTGTGCAACTTTTGATAAATAAAATTTTGAGTAGTTTTTTGTTTCCGATAAGCATTTGTGTCTATGTTATGATTGTCTTTACATTAAAATTCTTATTTGTTTAATAGATTTAGCAACATTGTAAAAATAATCTATTGCATATTTCAGTTATAAGTGGCATTAGCATTCTTCATTTTTAGTATTATTGCATTCATAGAAAAGTCAAATTACATTATGCATTTATTTGAAAACAAAAACAAAAGATAAAAATAAAAAAAACATCAAACAAGACCCTTAGGGAAAGAAAGTTATGTCAAGTTCTGTTTTAAAGGTTAACTTGTCCCTCAAGCCTTTTAGTATTGATGAATTTGACATGTTAGATGAATCATTTGAGGACTTCATCTTTCAAGGTTCATCCACTAAGGCTTGTCATGACAAAAATAAAAAACATTAATTACATCACACCACAACACATAATTTATCCTCCTTCGCAAAAACCACAAGTTCAAAACAAGCCTGTGCTCATCCTTGAACCACTGAAAAACAAGACTTCGCCGGACAATGGTAATGCTTCACAACAAATGAGTTATAATAAAATTGCACATGCCTACAATACAAGGAACAATAGGAAACAAAAAGTAAATCTTGTTTCATTACCCTTGCCTAATCCCATCTTTCCTAGTGCTCCTCGTTTGACCGCAAATAATGGAAATGAATATAATCTTGTTGAAAAACTTAGGAATACTCCTACTAAGATTTCCCTATGGGAACTGCTTCTAACATCACCTAGTTATCATAGAATGCTTCAAGAGGCTTTAAAACAAGTTATGATTCCTTCTAACACTAGTTCAAACAATGTAGCAACACTAATCGAAGGAATGAATGAAATGAACTTAGACATAGTTTTTCACCAGAGTGAGTTACCTCCCTTAGAAATTCAGAAAAAACATGAAGTCTTCAATATAATCGTCTAGTTGAATCGAATCATGATAAAATGAACCCTTGTTGAAAATGGTTTGGAATTGAATGTATGTAGTGTGAGCCTTTTAGGAAAGATCAAAGTGAGAAAAAGTGACATTAAACCCGATTCTTTTTCTATTCATGGATTTGATAACATAGGAAAAAAAGTGCTAAGAGTCATCACATTACCTATTAAATTAGGTAAAGTGACATTACAAACTTCGATCCATGTTATGACTAAAAATATTTCTTATAATCTCCTTTTAGGAAGACCTTGGATTCATAAAATGGAAGGTGTGCCTTCTACTTTGCATTGTGTCATGAAGTATGTCGGGTATGTGCAGGATCATGATGGGCCAAAAAATGGCGATATCTAAGTGATATGATGGCCCATGTGGCTAACGACTTTTTTTTTTACCCAAAATTGATGAAACAAAAAAGGTTTTTAAAGGAGATTATTAGCTTTCCACCAATATAAATTATTCTTTACTTTGAATTTAATAAATAATTATTATTCATTTTCTATATGAATTACGACTAAAGTCCTAATTGATAGGATGATTGAAAAACATCTATAGCTTTCAAACGGTATCACATTTTTTGAATCCGAAATATGCATCACATTCTATGCTTTGTATACAATAGAATTATAAAAAAAAAAAAATTAATTTCACGAAGTTTTGACCAAGTTAAGGTAGTTAGACATACGAGTTTTTATATTTTTTCAAAATTTGTAATAAAAAATTCATAATTAATTATTTACTTGGAAAAAAATTACAAACAAATATGGATCATATCGAGACATGAGTCCCCTACTTATATCTAAAATATTATAAAAAAATATTATCATTTTATTGTGGTTAGGGTGGTCAGACAAACACCTACTTCTTATTTTTCCCCTGAAATTTAAGTACTACTGCAATGAAATTTCAAATTTTCACCAAATAGATTTTTTTTTTAAAATAAACCTAGTAGTTTAGAAACTACATTAAATTTTATATAGATTCTATTCTTACATATTTTTGAAATAATATAGATAACTTATTCAAATTTTTACATCAAGTTTCCTAACACTGATTTTTTGAATTTTATTGCCACTTAAGGGCTTGTTTTTTCCATGATGATTCTACACATACCCTCTATAACAACAAAGTCTACACACTAAAAGCCAATCTTGAACCTGAATGTTGCTTGATGGCTGAGAGAGAAGGACGAGATCCTTTAGAAACACCAGAATCCGGTACACCACAAGAAGTTACAAAAGAAGAAAAAGAACATGAAACAAATATCGATGAACTTACTAAGTCGTTGGAAGATGATTGAGGTTCCTTGGATTTCAGCCAACATTCATGGGAGAATATAAGATTACAAACAAATACACTAAAAAGAAAAAGCAACCAATGGTAATTTCAACACAAAATTCAAAGGACATATCACAACCATCTACCTCATCTAATTTAGAACAAGACATAATCTATACAACAAATTTTGATGAGATATATTATCAGAAACCACAAAACCTGAAAGAAATGGAAAGACTTTATGGGAGAGGTTATGAGCTTTTGAAACAACTTTGTTATAATGAAAAAGTATGTGGGAAGAAAGAGCAAGTCTTTGTATTCCTGTAGAGCCTAACACACAAGAAACAAAAAAAATGGTTTGGCATATTACCCTTCCAAGAGAACAAAAGCAACAAAATGACCTTCAATAAATATCAATACTATCATGTGTAACTCTAGTAAACCAACTCTCACCTTGAAGCATCCTGAGTTGATTGATATAAATTTTGACGATCCTTTGGAATACTTTGAGGACGATGAATCTTTGAAAGAAATGCTAGGAGTCTGATAAATCATTCACGCCTCTCACAAAGAAATGGATCACATGTGCTATGGTTAGTACTAAAAAAGTTGATGAATAAAATGAAAGAAATGAAAGTATCAAGGACAAAGAGGAATATAATCCTAAAATATCAAAACAAAAAGCACTTCCTTTGGGAGATACAATCAATATATCGATGGATATTAATAACAAGGAGAAATTAATTCAAGTAGGGAAGTTCTTTGATGAAGATGAACAAGAATATCATGCAACCTTACTTCATGAATTTCTCAAACTCTTTGATTAGACTTACTCAGACATGTTGGGAATCGATGCTAAGATTGCAACACACAACATAGTCCTCGTGCAAGATGCTAAACCAATGTGGTATAAAATATGAAAGATGAATCCTAATATAGCATTACTGGTTAAGACCAAAATTGAGAAACTTCTTGACATTGGATTTATCCAATCTATTGATTATTCTCTTTGGATCTCGAATATCACCACAGTTGTGAAACTTGATAATCGTATTACGATGTGTACAAATTTTAGAGATTTGAATAAATCATCTTTAAAAGATGACTTCCCCCTTCCTAATATCTACATGATAGTAGACTTGACTATGGTACATGCCTTGTTATCATTTATGGATGGGTGATCCCACAATAATGGTTTACAATTTTTGGCCAAACTAGACACTAAACTGATTTTTTCTAACTAAACCTTCACTTTCGGGAAACTATAGCAGCTAAACCGTGAGGAATTTGAAGATGATGCAAACTATTAATTTGTGACATTTTGTCTATAGATTCTAAATAACTTTTATTTTTATTTTTTGGAATCAAATTCCACTTTTTTTTCCATCTCCTTTGAAAACTAGTTTTTATCAGTAAACACCATTTTTTAGGAGTGATGTTCACCGTATATGACATAACTTGTTTTCTCTGAAGGATAATTTTTATTTTTTTAATTTATATTTGTAACTACCATATGGGTATGTGCAAGATCATGATGGGCCAAAAAGTGACGATATTTAAGTGATATGATGGCCCATGTGGCTAACGATTTTTTTTACCCACAATTGATGAAATGAAAAGAGTTTTTAAAGGAAATTCTCAAATTTCCACCAATATAAATTATTCTTTACTTTGAATTTAATAAATAATTATTATTCATTTTCTATTTGAATTATGACTAAAGTCCTAATTGATAGGTTGATTGAAAAAAAATTATAGCTTTCAAATGGTATCACATTTTTTGAATTTGAAACATGTGTCACATTCTATGCTTCGAATAGTATAGGATTAAAAAAAATAAAAAAACTCATGAAGTTTTTACCAAGTTAAGGTGGTTAGACATACGAGTTTTTATATTTTTAAAAGCTATAATAAAAAAAATATAATTAATTATTTACCTAGAAAAAAACTACAAAAAAATATGCATCACATCAAGACATGAGTCATCTACTTATATCTAAAATATTATAAAAAAATCTTCTCATTTTATTGTGGTTCGGGTGGTTAGACTGACACCTAATTCTTATTTTTTCCATAAAATTTAAGTACTATTGCATTGAAATTTCAAATTTTCACCAAATAGATTTTTTTTATTTTTTTTAAAAACCTAGTAGTTTAAAAACTACATTTAATTTTCTACAAATTCTATTCTTACATATTTTTGAAATAATATAGATAACTTATTCAAATTTTTACGTCAACTTGTCTAACTCTGATTTCCTAAATTTTCATCTCCACATAAGGGCCTATTTTTTCCATGATGATCCTACACATATCCATATCTAACCATTTCATTTGGTTTCATAGTGTTTTATTGAATATTTTTTCCTTAATCAAGTTTCAAAGTCAAACGAATTATAATTCAGACATAGGTGGACCGTATACAACATAACTTTTTTTGTATGTATCGAAATTCAATTTATTTTTTTACTGAATCAAGGACATCAATACCTACCCTACACATATTTTTTGTAATTTTATTTTGATAATATTCTATTTTTCCACATGTGTAGAATGAAGAGGTTAATTTTTTGGTGAAATTTTTTTGTTTAATAAAACTAAAAAAAAACATAATAAAACCAAAACATATTAAAATTATATTTTATGGATAGCTCATTTCAAGGACTATCATCATCCAATTGGGTATGTGAATTCGCCTCCATTTTCATCCTCAACTCGAGCTTCGATGGAATTTTTTTTTTATAAATTTGGTGCCAGAGGGGGAAAAGGGGGGTTTGAATGAACCTAGGTTTGAGAAAAACCCCTTCTTTTCCATTGTCTTCATCATAAAAAATGAAAAAACATGGGTCACATCATTTAATATGGTTCACTCGAACCAAGGTCCATTTGAACACCCTAGTTCGTGTGAACCCCTAAAAAGAAAAAACCTTTTTCATAGGAGCATTTTTGCAATTTTCCTTCCTCACTGGAATTGTAAACAGTTTTGTGGGTTTACCCAGATGGATTTTTGGATATAATCGAATCTTTATCAATCCTCAAGATCAATACAAAACCACTTTTATGACTGCTTGGGGAATATTTTGTTGGGTAGTCATTCCTTTTGGATTAAAAAACACAGGCACAACATATCAGTAAGAAATGAAATTGATATTTAATGATTACATATATTAGATCTTGGAATATTATGTTGATGATATTCTAGCCATATCTTTAACTCAACAAGACCATGTAAATTTTCTTCACAATTTTTTTGAGAAAATGAAAACATACAACATGAGATTGAATCCAAAAAAGTGTGTCTTTGGTGTAGATGGTGGAATTTTTTTAGCTTTTATCATATCTCATAGGGGCATTGAGGTGGACACAAATAAAAATGATGCTATTATTAACATGCCACATCCTTTATCCATCATTTCATAGCTTCTTTAGCGGATTGAACATTACCATTTACACAACTCGTTAAGAAAGATGTTCAATTTAATGGGAATGAGGATTGTAAACAATCCTTTGAGAGTTTGAAATATTATCTTGTTAATCCACATGTTTTCCAACCTTCTATGCAACACAATTCATTCATCCTTTACACTAGAGCATCGGCCCATTCTCTTGCAACATTGTTGGCTCAACAAGATGACAATGGTAAGGAATATCTTGTCTATTTTATTATCCGCACCTTGATTGATTATGAAATGTGATACATGATGATAGAGAAATAGTATTTGGCTCTTGTGTTCGCTACTAGTAAACTAAACATTATTTATTTATGTCACCAAAAAGTGTAGTCTTTCAAAAAAATTCTCTCATTTTGGCCTTTTCCATTAGATTTTGGCCTTGTTTTACCTTGATTCAGTCATGTAAGCTTACAATTCAACAATAACCTAATAGTGTTTTTCTAAGGTGTTGTAAAATGTTGTAACATATTTCCTTACTTTTCTAAGACCCTTTCAACATAATTCACCTAAACAACACCTTTTTACCCCTTTCCAAGCCTTGTGTCGAGGTGTTGTAAAGTTTTGTAAGGCATTTTCACCCTTTCCTAGGTTTATCATCCATTACTTAATTCTTTTCTTATGCTAATTTGTTCCCCTAATGTACTTTTAGTTCCGATTTAAGTGTGTTTTAGGAGGCAAAACTAATTAACTTCATTAAACATTAATTAATTCCCAACCACCACTTGAAATTTCTGAAGTGGACTAGGTCACCACTTTGGGGGACCTAGTCCTTTTAGGTATAAATTTCAAATCTAAAATAAAATCTCATGGGAATCTTGCCTCCTAAAACCTAGTGTCGGCCTATCATGTTACATTTTGAGAAAAATAGGTTTTTACATGTACAAATAAGGGTTTTCACCTTCATTTTGCACTCTCTCAAGCTCATTTTTACATCTCATCACAAGCACTCTTGCACTCCTATCTTCTAAAGGAATCAATCAAGCACAAGGGTTTTCACAAGCTACTTCCATTGAAGCTATCCTTGCATATTCTAGACCATCAACACCAAAGGTTTTGTAAGTGTTTCCATTAAGTTTATCATTCAATCTTACTCTCATTTGATTTGTTTCTCATTTGGGTTTAGCTACCTTCAAAGGGGTTTGACTTAGGAAAACCCCTATTCCTTAACCCCAATATTCTCTTAGTCTTTGCATGTATTTGCAATTTATACTCAGATTTTGTGAAGCACAAATTGTTGGAGGAAGTACACACATTCTACTCAAGTCACATCAAAGCATAAAACCCTAAGTGAGGCAAAAAGAAAAGCTACAGGTCATTTTCGTGAGTTCCAGACATGGACTAATACATAAAGGGAAACATCAACTAGGACCCACAAAATAAAAGCTTGAATCCTTATAAAGCATCAAGAGGACTAGGTCACCACTATTGGTGACCTTGTCCCTATGTTAAGCCTGGAAAATAGTTTTTGTATTTTTGGGTACCCTTTTCCTCGAAACTTGCTTCGACAAAGTTTCTTGGTAGGAGGACTAGGTCACCCAACTTGGAAGAAGTGTCCCTCTACTGATTTTAGACATTTTTCAGAATATTCTAGGATCCCACATCTGCAACATTCTATCTCTAGGTGCACAAGCTCTCAACCTTCTAGTTACTTTTTGTATTGCATTCATTTAGGGCATATAGGTTAGATAGATTACATCTAGTTTACATTACTTTGTTTACATTGCATACATTAGACTAGTATCATTTTATTTTAGTTTCAGCCACACAATACACACATATCACAACCATCCTCAATCAACCCTTCCTTGTGAATGCATTTTCCACAAATTCCATAACCACCAAGCAATAAGAGAGCCATTCCTACACACCAAGTTCTCCTAGGGTGAAATACCCTAAGGGCCTAGTATAGGGAAACCTCTTGCCCTAGGTCTGCAAGTTATATTTTTGGTGGTTCATTATTGAATGCCAAAATCCATGTCATGACAAACTTTGATCACTTAAAATTTTTTTTTACTAAAACGGATTTATTAGGACACTTAGCTAAGTGGGTTATGTTGTTAATCGATTTTGACCTTAAGTTGGTCTCACAAAAAGAAATTAAAGGAAAATCCTTGACCAACCAATTAGTTGGTGCTCCTTCTCCCCTAGCATTACCTAGCATAGACTAATTCCTAGATGAGAATGTGTTGGCTATTCACAAAGATAACTTGAAACATAGGAATTGTACTTTGATGGTTCTAAGTGTAGAATGGGCTTTAGAGCAACAATTATATTAATTCCTCCTTCAAGTAAGACTATTCCCTTATATTTCCATCTAAACTTCCTATGTATAAATAATATTATGGAGTATGAGGCTTTAATAGTTGGCATAAATGTTGTATTAGCATTAAAAGTCAAACACATCTCTTGGGGATTCACTCTTAATTATCAAACAAATAAATGACACATATCAAGCAAAGCATGATAATCTTGTCTGATATAGAGATCTTATGATGATATTATTAGAAAAATTTGGATCATATATGGTAGAAAACATCCCACAAAAGGATAATCAACATGTAGATGCAATGGCAAGCGTTGCTTCCCGTGTATCTCCTGACGACCCTCTTGCTGACTTCACATTTAAAGTTCAAATGATCCCTAAACCATCAATACATGATCTGAAAGAAAAGAGGTGTTATCGATCAATACTGATAATTCTAATGAATTTTATGCAGTGTATTCAACTATTTAAAATATGGTACCTTTCTTGAGCCTACATCCAAAAACGCTCGAGTTCATATGCGAAAGCTTGCATGTAAATACATAATCCTAATATAAATTCTATACAGAAGATCATTTAGTGGTCTCTTACATAGATGTCTTAAACAATCCAAAATCCATATAGCACCTAAATAATCTCATGTAGGTGCTTGTGGGGGACATTTTGGAGGGAGATCCCTAGTTCAAAAATTAATCCACATAGGCTATTATTGGAGACACATGGAACAAGATTGTTTTGAGTAAGTAAAGAAATGTCATTAATGTCAAGAACACAAAAATTTGATTCATGAATCTACCTCTGAACATCATGCCCAAGTTCCTATTTGGTCATTTTCATTTTGGGGTTTGGACCTTATTGAGGAGATATCACCTTCTTCCATTGGACATACATTTATCATTTTTGCAACTAAGTACTTCATGAAATAGATGGAAGATATCCCTCTTTTTTCCATAATGGCTGATACAATATGTCATTTCATATTGGCATATATTATTGTTTAATTTGGTCTCCCTTCCACATTAGTTTCAAATAATGGAATTATGTTAAAAAATAATGAAGTGAAGAAACTCTTGGAAACATTCAATATTCAACATCATTTTTCAACACCATACTATCCACAATCAAACATACAAGAAAAAACAACTAACAATACTATTGGACAAATTTTGTGAAAAAAAAAATTAAACACAATAAAGATTAGCATGTACACAACTAACCTACACATTATGGGCTTATTGTATGAGTCTTAGAAAATCCACTGGAAATACTCTATATAACTTGCCCTATGCCATTGAAGCAATAATTCCCTTAGAGTTAGAATTTCCTTCCTTTATAATTCCTCTTAAAGGGCTCATTTATGATACTACTTACAAAGAGCAATGATTGCATCATCTTGAAATGCTCAACTAATAGCGTATCAATGCTCTCAAGCATCTACAAGCTTACTCTAAAATAATGCATTGTGGTTAAAATGATAATTTCATTCCTCATGAATTTAATAAAGGTGACCTAGTGTTATATGAAATTAAACATAATTTCAATGCTCTCCTAAAGGAAAAAGGAAAACAAACCCCTAACTAGTTAGGACATTACATTATCAAAGAAAAATATGGGTCTAGGGCCTACACATTGGCAAAAATGGATGGTACACAACTAAAAGAACCCATAAATGCCACACATTTGTGTCAATATTATATTTAGTATTTCCTCTTTTGAATAGTGCGTTAAAGTGATGTTGTTGGATTGAGTAGATAATTTATATTTTATCTCATGTTGCTTTCTTCTTTTATACATGATAAAACATGTGTATCTTAGATTCTAGGGTAATTATTCAAATTCTCTATTTGATTACTTAGCTGCCATACTATTCAAAATTTAGTGTGTTATGCTAATTTAAATCCTTAATATCATTAGTCATAAGAGTATTTAAGTTAACATAACATATTTAATCACAATGTACCATCTCACATAAACTATAATTGGTTTAATTAGATCGCATAAAGCATTAAATAATGGAGACATTTATTAGATATTCTTACATAGGATATTTGATAAATCACATTGAAATTTAATTAAACAAAAAATCATAAAAATGCAAATGCAGATGCTCATATATATATATATATATATCATCAAAAGTTTAGGTACATATGCATCATTGATTACAAAAGCTAATAGGGTATGTGATTGCCAAATCCCTCAAGGGTTGGTGATCTTCGTGGTCATCACGATACTGTAGTACATGAAACCTACTCAATTTTAGTTGTATCCCCTCTACCAATTCATATGCTCTCACCTCCCATATGAGTGCCTCAACCTAATCTCGATCTATGTGATCCCTATCCACTTGTACCCTGGCAAGCTCCTCTCACAGCCTTGAGACCTCTTCCCGCAAGTCACTCTCTATGTTACTATTAGTAGAAACTTGAGAGGCTAGGACTACTATGAGCTCTACCCAGATCTATTCGTTGCAACTCCTGGCCCTCTCGTATGCTTCACCTAATCTCACCAGTGAATTGAATAGGTTGTCATGTGGTCCCATAGAAGGTGGGGGCATGTACTCTCCAATTATATCATCCTTTGTATGTAGTTGGGGCATCAATATTGTGATGTTGTGCTGACAAAGATCACACCACTCTCGTGTCGATCCTGTAAGGTAGAAATCATAAGAATATGACTAACCATCATAATCATATATAAATTAGATACATAAAGCATGAATGCATAAATAAATAATATAAATATCAAATCATCACCTAGATCTCCAATCCAATGGTTAGGGTCTGACCGTATTGGTAGAGCTTCTAAATTTTACTAAATTTGAATTAGTCCTTTGCTCTATCATGGTCTTTTGCTTTTGTGCCCAAGGGTAGGTTTAGGGTTCTATGCTAGAAGCCCTTGTTTCAAATTTTATAAGTCTAAAACCCTTGAGAATTTTACTTCTCAGTTGACACATTGCACCCAGTTTCTAGTCAACTAAGTTACTACTTGAGCCATTGAAATCTTATCTTTGTTATTACCAACCCTTTTGTCTAGGTTTGTCAATCATGGGATAAAATTACATTATTTTAATTTTTCCTAAGTTGAGCTAAATTTTTTCATGCTAAAAGACTTAATTCTTGAGTCATCTTTTCCCAAGGGTTACTTCCCATCAACCTAGTCAAGTCCCAATTTTAAAACTAACTTTTTGTGGACATACAGATATCGCCAACTGTTTGATCAATAGATTAGATCTCAACCGTTCCTCGCAAGTCTACCAAGAATAAAATAATGGGTTGTGGGGTGAGCGGGATGCTTACACATGTTTTTCTTGTAGATGTGGGGATTGATCTCCACTATCATGCCCAACACCTTGCTTTCAAATCAACAGACATGCTATAAGGTTGAGATTAGAACTCGCTCATTCCCTGCCAGCCCTACAAGAATAAAATAATGAGTTGTTTGGTTAGTAGGCGAACAACATGTGGATTTATTTCATATTTAGGAAGAAAGGAGGGTGGATCCTATAGAGTTAATGAGTTGGCACCTAGCTGGCACAATTCCATTGGTCGATGGACTGGTGAAAGATGGAAATTAATTTTTAAACCTAGTTGACTCTATTTGAGTTGTCTAACACACCATCTAAGGATGAGATCAACGAAAAAAATTCAAAACTGAAGATTTGGGCACAATAGTCATTTTACTTCATGCAAGCAAGCATCAATGGTAGGAAACACATGCAAAGTTACCTAATTTTTACTTAAGGGCACATAGAAGGTTGTTTTTCTGCATGATTTAGAATTGCAAACAAATTCAAAGCTTCCAAGAGATTGAGAAAGATCATTTTTAGAGTTCAACACAACTAAAATTAGGGTTTCCTATGAACAAAAGGCCATAAGTAAAACAAACACCTTTCTTTGTTCTATATTCAGAATATTTAGAACTGGGGAAAGTATTCAATATGTTTTCAAAGTTAAATTGGTCTATGTGCTTTTAAATTTCTTTAGTGTGATTTGAATTTTCTTTAAATCCACTCAAAATCTTGTCAGACCAAAAATAATTATATTTTCGAGCTGCACCCTAGGTCTTGAATTGAAAAGCTAGGTTTTCATCTTTGAATTAAACCCTAGATTTATCATAACCCACTTTTTTTCTAATGGCACACAAAACAAAAAACCCTGGTTATCAAATCGCATCTAGACCTCTGACCCAAGATATTATGGACAAGTTCAAACCCTCCTATAGCAAAAAGGCTGAGGGAAGAGTTTATTTTAACTACCATAGAATTAACAAAGGGTTAATGGAAAAACAATTTTTTTTATCAAGGATGCTAAGTTGTCCTTCAGTGGATGGAAAATGTTCCAAAATTGGTTTGGAAACAAAAATCTTGGGGTTCTTGTTTGCAACCCTTGGAGGTTAGACATGGGGAAGTTGGTTGTACCAAATGTTTACATGGATGTGAAACTACTGAAGGACATAGTTGCAAGGTATGACCCCATTTCTAGGGAAATCAAGGCGTTCAATGGGGTTGAGATGCTCAAGATTACCAAAGAGGAAATTGTAGAAGTATTTCAATTGAATGACTATAATAAGGACATGATCCCTATTCATCTAGGTGCTTTCAGGAAAGAATATGATAATACTAGGGTTTTTTTTAGAATAACAATCTTGCCCATACACACTGCAAGAATAGGGTATGGAAAGTACCAAAGGAAAATAAGGATTGGTCAAGATGAATTAGAACCTTTCCCCATGAAGTATTTTTTCAATTAGGTCAAGAAAACAATGTTCTCTTTATGCCAAATCATTGGTTTTGATCCATCAGATACCATGCCAAAGGATTATATGTACATGGCAGACCATTTGCAACATGCATCAAACAATGTGATTTATGATGATGCCACCTACCTCGCTGAGCACATTCACCAAGGATTGGTTGCGTTAAAGGAAAGAGAGAATTAGGTTAGATTCTGGTGGTACTCCTTCTTGATGCATATGTTTTTGTATAAGGGAGAGAATATTTTTGGTAGTGACATAAAATTAAATTAAATGGATGGCATTGAGCTACTTGTCCAATATTGGACCCAAATTCTTGACAAAGATGATAAAAATTTGATTATGTTGTATTCCATAATGTTTTTTCCTCAAAATTGAGAAGGTTCTTGATTCATTAGCTGCCAAGGATCCCCAAAGAGAATCATGATTTTTTGAGGCCCATGGAGAGGAGGTCTGATCTAAATTTGAACCACAACTGGGGGACATAATTGCATACCCCACCACAACAGTCTTCAAATTTTATGACACTGGTGTTAATCCATATGTACTGCCAAGAGATGTGCCATTGAGGATTGGATTTATTGAAATCTTCAGATATCTAGGTGAATCACAAATGCAACACTTTCTAGAGGAACAAAATAAGGGTTTATTTTTATCTCAATGGATAGCATTTGCAGATTTTGTAATGGGAAAGGGGGGATGGAAGAACTTGGCACAAATCCTTACACCATACTACTTGAGAACTATGTGCCCAAGGAACCACGATCCTAAGGGTTTTATTGTTTTCTTAAAGGAAAAGAATAGAAGTGGATCTTATGTGGATAAATTTTATTATCCTGAAGATGTCATCAGGAATATTTCTTATTTCCAAGAACAAGAGGACATGAAGGAAAAATATCTTTCTTTCAATAAAATGATGGATAAAGCTAGAAAGGAAAATCCTAATTATGACCCCATGCCCAACATTAAGGGTGAATTAAATAGACTTATGTATGTCCTTGAAAATTTTGAGAACATAGTGGGTGTTTTGAGGGAAGAGCGTGAAATAAATGATAAAGAGAATTCAAGGCCATTTGTGTTGTTCTATTTTTGAATTCTAGATCTGAAAATGCAAATTGAGAACACAAAGAAAATATATTTTAAGTCTATATTTTAGGTTTGGTTCAAGCAAGTAAATTTTGTAAATTATATGGCTTCTAGGCATTTTTGAATGACAATGCAAATATTTTGAGTCTATTGTCTTTCCAGTTTTAATGTCCTATATGAGTTATTAATAAAAAGTTGATCAAAGATTTGTTCATTAATCTTCATTGTTATCTTGCACTGATGTATGTTTTAATTATGGCTCTATTTTAATGAACCAATTAAAATACATTAGTTAATGCATGAATTAATATGGGTTTTTAGTTGATCTTATAAGTAGTCATATATTTTTATTAATAGATGAGTGAATTGTAATGCAATTTTACAAAGATCTTGAGTGTTTGGAATCAAAAGCCCATTGCAGTTCAGTTTATTGTGTTTTGACTCCTTGCCCTGAGATAAGGCATTGATCTAAAGGTGTTGTGCACATTTCCAATGGTTATGGTCCTTCAATTTGAGAATAAATTTTATAAATCAGATTTTAATCAATCTACCTTTGTTGAAGTTAGTGTTGTATGAGTTCTCAGCTTTAAGTGTTTAATCTTTCAAAGAAATTTCCATTTTCTTTAAGGGTTCCATCTATTTAGCATTTAAGTTAGAATTTATATTTTATTATGTAGTGTATGGTATAATGTAGTATACACTTTTTTGGATTACCCTCTCAGGTTTTGCAAAGCTTGAAGTGTAGGGGGGAAGCATTTGAGCTTCCTCTCATTCGATGGCCAATCATCTCCTGAGTATTCGAGAATTGAATCTAGAAAATTCATAGATTTTTGGTGAGATCTTCTTGGTTCTTTAAAAACCACCAACAGATTGGCAAATCCACTTGGGAGTTAGGTTTGAAAAAATATTTATTCTTTAGAGTGCCTTGTCAAATACCACTATACTTCAAAGTGATGTTTATCCATAGAGTCAGTCTATTCAATTTTTTTGTTAACTATTACTTATATTTGCTCTAGTTTTCCCACCATTTTTGTGTTTATAAGCTATTGCTCAAAGTTCAAACCAATTTTATTTGTATTTTTCAAAGCTTGTTTAAGTCTGTAAGGATCTTGTAAAATTTGCATAAAATTGTAACACAATTTGTTACAAATTTTTCCCAATCAATTTGGGTGGTGACTCTAAAATCTTTGAAACGGTGTGTCCCAACATTTGAAGATATCAAAGAAGTAAAGAAGAAAAATACAAAAGAAATTAAAAGGTTGACAAAAGAAAATAAGATTCAAGAACAAATTTGAGGGACTCATTTCCAAATGAAGAAACATTTGGAGAAAAAATTGGAGGGAGAATTGTAAAAGAACACTCATGGGAAACGGTTGAAAGCAAAGAAAACAAAAATAAGTAAGTCTACCCCTCATCTAACTCCTAAACATGAAATGCATTATAGTTCTAGTTCTAAACATGAAATAAAAGTGTTAGATATGTGTGATAGTACTTCTTTTGAAGAGGGGAAGTCATAATAAAAAGTGTTGTGAATGAGAAACCCTCAGATCAAGCCTTAATGGCTAAACAAAGAAGGGAGAGATAAATGATCCAACAAGATAATATAAATTCTAGTAATGCTAGGGCTGCATGTAATTTGGCTATAGCTTCTATCACAAATACTCCTCTTCCTCAAGATTTGTTGTCACGAGTATATCTGTGAAAATACTCTTTCCCATGTTGAAATTGTAGTGACATCTTATGTTGATACTACCCTACCAGATGAGGAATAGGTTTTCAATGATATGCAATAGATTAGAAATAGAGAATTAAACTGTAATGAAAATAGGAGAAGGAGAGATAAGGAAAGAGAGGAAAGATTAAAGGAAGCCATAATTGAGAGACATGCTCTAAAGAAAGTTTGAGAAAATGGAGGAATTAGAAAAGTTAGAAACTCAATCTACCCAAGAAGATGGTCCTACAATAGAAGAATTTTTTTCTAGGGACCCTATAACCTCTGTAACAAAATTATTTTGTGTCAGTTCATGGAATAATGGCCCTATGAAATCTTCTCTTATACCTGATCCTCCCCCTAATCATAAGATTTCCAATCCTTTTCCTTGTAATAAACCTGTTGATCCTCTCCCTAGCAAAACTAAGGAGGTTCCCCAGAAAGATGATAAGGGGAAGAAACCTCTCAGAGGTATAAAGATAAATGAGGGGGGGAACCTTTCAGAAGGATATACCAAAGAACAATACCCTTTCACTAACTGAGAGATTGGTCTAAGAAAATGAGGAATTGTTGAGAAAAGTGAATGAGATGGAGTTGTTAGTTGTGAACACTGAAATGAAGAAGAAACTAGGTTTCCTAGAATCTACCATAAAGGCTACCACACCTGAAACCCAAATTCCTCAAGCTCATGCTTCATCTTCAAATCCAAATTTGAATGAGAACCCTTGATCCAATAGAAACCATTCCACTTCATCTTCATAGCCTGAGAATAAGGCCAAGACATCTCAAAAATATTATTCTCAACCCAAAGTACTTGAAATTGTGAGGTATGAAAACAATTATGATAGGACAAGGAATCATCACAATCAGAATGAACTAGAGGAACCCATTGGAAGAAGACAATATCATACTGATAGGGTACCCAAACCTTGTTCCTAATAATGCAAGAAAGAATTTTCCAAAGTTCATTGGCAATAATGTATTGAGTGGTGAAGATCATCTGAAGGATTTCTATAGTTTTGTGGAAGATTTTGAGCTTTGGGATGATGATGTTGCAATGAATTACTTTATGTAGTCACTGAAAAAATATTCTAGAGATTGGTACAGGAGCTTTCCTAATGCAAGTAGTGATTCAAAGGATTCCTTCTATAGAATATTTAGAGAGCAATATGGAGATCAGACTTATCCTAGGTTTAGGCTAAACAATTTTAATATTATCACTAAGGGACATAATGAAATGGTAACTTATTTTATTGTAAGGTTTCAAAAGGCTATGAATAGAGTCCCTACTTATTCAAGGCCTAATGAAAATGCATTCCTAGTGGTATATTGTAGTGCATATGATTCAAAAATGTGTTACTTACTCAAAGATAAGAATCCATAGAATATGAGAGAAGTCTATAAGATGGTAGTTTACATAAAGAATAATAGGAGAGCCTCAGGTAAGGTAGGGAGAAGAGATGATCCAAAAGCTTTAAAGAATCCAAGAGCTCATAATGAAAAGGCTAGAAAAGTTGCAGCTCCTGAGGAGAAGTTGAATCAAATTGTTAGTTTGTTACAAAAGGCTGCAAAAAATGAAAATCCTTAGTAAAAAAGGAATGACAAGCCACCAAGATTGTAGGATTACCCTTATCATAATAATTGGCACAATGGAAATCCCATTGAAAATAATCAGAAAAATAATAAAGGTACACCTGGCTCATTTCAAAATTATTCCACAAATGTTACTTAAGACTTGCCATGGTGTGGAGTGTGTCAATTGCCTCATTCTGTAGAACAATGTGTTGTTGCAAGATCTATAGAAGAATCATATGATTATCAAGGGGGTTATGATTCTCCTCATGATCAAGATGAATTAATGAATGTGTTCATAACTAAGTCAGATATTTCCTATGATGACTTCTCTTCAGATGATAAGCCTGATAGCAGTTATGTGGATATGCAAAGGCAAGAAGCAAGTGTGTATCATCAACAAGTATTTTTAGATGAAGAGAGAGATGATGATTGAAATGTTTACAATCTTGAGTTAGAAAATATTTATTTGAGAAGATCTAATAATGAAGAGATTGAAAATATGACTATTACCTTGGCTACTCTAGCAAGAAACAATATTCATCTAAGAAATAGAATTGTGAATGGTAACTAGGGTAAGCCTGGAAACATGTTTATCAAGAAAAAGAATGTAGAAAACAAAGGGGCCAAAATAGAAACGAAGAAAAAAAAGACAAAACCTAAAGAAGCTAAAGGAATCAAAATTTGGGCCAAAAAGACTGATAAGGCCGAGATAGATAAGTAAGTTACATCCCAAGTCGTCAAGGCTAATTATCAGAAGCTAAGTACCAAAAGGATTGAAAAACAAGATGATAAGGTAATTACCTAGGAAATAATAATTCCTAAATTACCAAAGTATGCTTCTATGGACATGTTCCAAATGTTGTGTTAGGTCAAGGTTAGTATCCCATTGTTAGAGATGACAAGGATTGATGAACACAAGAACAAGGTAATCACTCTCATAAATAGTGTTTCTATGGTTGGTAAAGATAAGGTGGTGATTGATCCACCGAAGGTAAAAAAGGATCAACAAAATAATGATGAAGTAGAAGGGGTAATTAATGAGAACCTTGAGATATAGTTGGGAACTACGATCATTGCAAGCTCAAGTTAGGTCAACCCTTTTTTGTTGATCTTGATCATTGATGGAAAGCTACTTAAAAACTGCATGATTGATTTTGGGGCCTCAAAGAATGTAATGCCAGTGGAAATCATGAAATAAATGGGTCTAAAGGGTATGTGAAGGATCATCATGGAAAAAAAAAGCCCTTAAGTGGCGATGAAAATTCAGAAAATTAGATTTATGCAACTTGACGTAAAAATTTGAATATGTTATCTATATTATTTCAAAAATATGTAAGAATAGAATTTTTAGAAAATTGAATGTAGTTTCTAAAATACTAGACTTATTTAAAAAAATAAAAAACCTATTTGGTGAAAATTTGAAATTTCAATGCAGTAGTACTTAAATTTCAGGGAAAAAATAAGAAGTAGGTGTCTGTGTGACCACCCTAACCACAATAAAATGATAATATTTTTTTATAATATTTTAGATATAATTATAGGACTCATCTCTCGATGTGATACATAGAGTTTTTTGTATTTTTTTCCAAGTAAATAATTAACTATGAATTTTTTATTATAAATTTTAAAAAATAGAAAAACTTGTATGTCTAATCACCTTAACTTGGTCAAAACTTCATGATATTCAATTTTTCTTTTTATAATCCTATAGTATGGGAAGAAAAAATGTGATACAAGTTTTGGATTCAAAAAATGTGATACCATAATTTGAAACTATAGATGTTTCTCAATCAGCCCATCGATCAAGACTTTAGTTATAATTCAAATAAAAATGAATAATAATTATTTATTAAATTCAAAGTAAAGCATAATTTATATTTCTAAAAAGTTGAGAATCTCCTTGAAAAACCCTTTTTGTTTCATCAATTTTGGGTATAAAAAAAGTTGTCAGCCACATGGGCCATCATATCACTTACATATCACCACTTTTTGGCCCATCATGATCCTGCACATACCCTAAATATTGATAATACTTATGAAAAAATTTATGCCATGAACTAGAGAGAAGTTTTTGTCATAGGAGCAATCAATAGAGTCCCATATAAGCTTGCAGTATTCCCTAAGGAGGCGTTGTACATGAGTGTCACAATGGTGGATATCCAACCAAATTATGGGATGTTGTTGTCAAGACATTGGAGTGCATCCATGGGTGGAAGTATACTGTGTGATTTATCATTTTCTACCTTTAACATTGACCAAAAGGATGTTAACATTGTCATAAAATTGAGGACCCACCATATGATTGAGCCACTAGAAGAACCAATGATGATTAACTTTGTAGATACTGGTTTAGACACTTTTCAGGTTGAAGAAGTGAGACAAGAGGAGGAATTCAAGCCTTGACCAATTGAAAAGGAAGTCCTGGAGACATCACTAGGAAATGCTCTTTGGAACATGTACTTTGATGGAGCTTGTTCCAAGGATGGCTCAAGTGTAGGATCCATTCTCATCTCCCCACAAGGTAAAACATTCAAGTACTCTTTCTTGTTAAAATTTACTTGCACAAATAATGTAGCTGAATATGAAGCCTTATTGCTTGGTCTGAAAATAGCTTCAAAAACATGGTATAAAATTCTAAAAGTGCTGGGTGACTCTGAGTTGGTAATATTCCATGTTAGGCCTATATTTTTTTCCAAAAATAAGAGACTTGAGCAATATATGAATGTTGTTTAGGATACAACTAAGGCTTTTGATGCCTTTGATATTGAGTGGATAGAAAGAGGAAATAATGTGAGAGTAGATTTGTTAGCAAATATTGCTATCAGATTGGATGATGTGACTTTTGATGGAATTTCAAAAATAGAGGTGCAAACTCGACCTACAGTACTTGATAATATTTGCAATTGGCAAGTATTTGATGATGGAAATGATATTTTTAAATTTTTGCACTATACTGACCAATATAAAAGCCAAGAAATTGATTTCGATGCACTAGTAGTGGAAGATGATGGGAAAGAATTTTTTTTTGGGAAAGAAGTGATCCAACTAAAAACCAACAACATTTCGAAAGGATTAGTTGCATTGGAGAGGGTCTTTGATGGACCTAATAAAACAAATTTTAAGCAAACATCTTCCCACAAGGAAGATTTGGAAGAAATAAATCTTGGAACTGAGAATTCACCCAAGAAGGTATAGATAGGAAAGAAAATGAAACCACATGTTAGAACCATGATAATTTACCTATTAAGAAAGTATAGCCATGTGTTTTCCTTGTCATACGATGACCTAAAGGCTTACAGGGAAGATATTTTCTAGCATGAGATACCTTTGAAGCCTAATGTAAAACATTTTAGGCAAAAGAAGAGACCAAAAAATCCCACTCTGCAAACTAAAATGAAAGAAGACCTCAAAAAGTTAAGAGATGTCGAAATTATCAAACATATAAGACATTCCTCATGGGTCTCTAATTTGGTCCCTATTAGGAAAAATAATTCTGACTTGAGACTTTGTGTAGATTTTAGAAATTTAAATGTGGCATCCTTGAACGACAATTACCCACTACCTAATATGGAGGCAATGTTGCAGAAAGTGAGAGGGTGTGAATTATTGTCGATGATGGATGGGTTCTTAGGATATAACAAATTCATGGTGAAGGAATTTGAACAATTCAAGACTACATTCACTACACCATGGGGGACATATGTGTATGTGATAATGCCTTTTGGCCTGATTAATTTTGATGCTACATTCCAAAGAGCCATGGATGTGGCTTTTGCTGATTTTATTGATTTGTTCCTAGCTATATACCAAGATGATTTGACTACACACAACAAGAAGGAAGAAGATCATTGTTCACATTTGGAAAAGAATTTGTTAGGCCTTTGGAATATGGGATTTCTTTGAATCCTAAGAAATTTGTTTTGGGGTAAAGGAAGATAAGTTGTTAGGATTGATCTTGAACATGTGGCAGCAATTGACAATATCCCACAACCCTAAAATTGCAAAAGGGATTCAATCATTTTTTGGACTAATTAATTTTGTAAGAAGATCTATTACTAACTTTTTTGAAATTGTTAGGCCCATTTCCAAAATGTTGAAGATATGTGAGAAGATAGTATGGGCTATAGAGCCATCTAAATATTTTCAAGATATAAAACAAGCCATCAAGGAGGTTGCAGTGCTCAAGTCTCCTAATTATGTGAAGCCATTATAATTGTTTACTTTTGCTTCATTTCACACTATGGTAGGGGCATTATTGCAATATAATAATGAAGGATTTGAGCAGCCCATCTCTTTCTATACTAAATCCTTGCAAGAAGTAGAGCTCAAATATGACATGACAAAAAATCAAGCCTATGCATTAGTCAAATATATAAAAAAATTTAGAACATATATGATTGGAGCGACTATGGTAACATATGTTCCAAGTGCAGCAGTCAAAGATATTTTTACTCAATAGAAAACCATAGGTCAAAGATGTAGATGGATCAATAGGATCCAAGATTTCAATATTGATATTCAAATTACTAAGTTGGTGAGAGGTCAGAGTTTTGGATAGGTTAATGGTTGAAACCAACTTAGAAGCAAACCAGATAAACCAAGTAGAATATGAAAATGTTGCACCTATGTATGACCTGCAGACATGTGGATGTTATAGAAGAATTTTGGAATACCTATAGACTATGCAATGCCCAAAAGGCACATAGAACAATGAGAGGAGAACTCTAAAGTTGCAGGATATCAAATAAATCATAATTGGTGGTGAACTCTGGTGGAGAATCCTAGAAGGTGAGTTGTTGAGATGTGTGGATGGAGATCAGGAAGAAGAACTACTAAATGGAATGCATAAGGGAGCATGTGAAGGACACTATATGGCAAAGACTATTGCTCATAAAATTTTGAGAGCAGGATTTTGGTGGCTTAATGTGTTCAAGGATACTCATATATTTGTTAAAAAGTGTTATTCTTGCCAAAGATTCTTTAGCAAGTTGAACTTCTCTTGTAATCTGCCTCTTAGACCAAATTCAATTTAGGCTCTTTTTCAACAATGGAGCATTGATTTTATTGGTGAGATGTCATTGAAATCAAGTGGGGGATATTTCTAGATCCTTGTTCACACAAATTATTTTACAAAATAGGTAGAAGCCATCCCTATAAGGAAAGCAACAAGCAAAGTAGTAATTAATTTTCTGATGAATAATATATTGATTAGACTTGGGTCCCAAAAAGGATAGTCTTTTACAATGCAATGTGTTTCAGATAAGTGGAATTTACTGAATCTTGTAGTAAGCATGGTATGATTATCTCCTATTGATCTCCCTATCATCCTCTAGAGAATGGATAAGAAGAATACAACAACAAGAGTTTGATGAAGATCATCAAGCAAAGGATTGAGAAGAATAAGAAGCCTTGGGATTGAAAATTACAACTTACATCATGGGAAAATAGAACTACTATCAAAATTTTCATTGGACAATCCCCGTTTAATCTTGTGTATGGGGTAGAAGAAAATGTTCCTCATAAAAACTTGTTAAAATGTACAAGTTTGTTCAAGAATATCATATAGATGTATGTGATGAAATGCAACATAGAATGGAAGAGTTAATTAAACTTGATGAAACTAGAAGAGAATCTCATAAAATAAATGAGAGGGTGCAACTCCAAGTTAAGCATTTGTATGATAAGAAGGACATTGGAAAAAAAAATTGAAGTGGGATGTATGGTCTTAATGTGAAATGCAAGAATGAAAGATAAAGGAAAACATGGGAAGTTTGATCCTCTGTGGCTTGTTGCATGCTTAATTGCAGATGCACATGGAGAGGATTTATATTTCTTGTAGTCCTTGATAGGTGAAATCATAGAGCTTCAAGTACATGGATAGTTCTTGAAGCCCTATTTCTCTTAAAATAAGTTTTTTTCCATGTACATTGTATAGTCTTGTATTTAGTGTATATAGATTTGACTTGTTTACGTTTTCTTGCCTCTACTTGCCTTCTCTAGGAAAGCACCTAGTTTTTTGGATTCTCTATGTTGGTCTTCTTCACCATGAGATCTAAATTCTTGCCATTCCCACTAGGGGTATGTGTCCCTGAGCTGGAGTGACTTAGATTGGTTCTTTGTTGTCATGGTCTTTTGCTTTTGTGCCCAAGTGTAGGTTTAGGGTTTTGTGCTAAAAGTCCTCATTTCAAATTTTATAAGTCTAAAACCCTTAGGAATTTTAATTTATGGTTGACCCATTGCACCCAGTTTCTGATCAGTGAAGTTACTACTTTAGCCATCGAAACCATTTCTATTATCAACCCTTTTGTCTAGGTTTGTCATTCATGGGATACAATTACATTGTTTTAATTTTTCCTAAGTTGGGCTGAATTATTTCATGCTAAAAGACTTAAGTCTTGAGTCATCTTTTCATGAGGGTTACTTCCCATTGACCTTGTCGGGTCTCCATTTTAAAGCTAACTTTTTATGGACATGCAAATATCACCAATCATCCGATCAACGGATTAGATCTTATTCATTCCCCAAGAACCTTGAAATAATAAAATAATAGGTTATGGGGTTAGAGGGATGCTTACATACGTTTTTCATGTAGATGTGGGGCCCGATATCCACTATCATGCCCAACACCTTATCCTTTCAAATCAAAAGACATGTTGCAAGGTTGATATTAGATCTCATTCACTCCCCGCTAGCCCTACAAGAATAGAATAATGAGTTGTGGGGTTAGTGAGTGAAGAACACATGGATTTATTTCATATTTAGGAAGGAAGGAGGGTGGAGCCCATAGAGAAATTTAGTTGGCACCTAGCTAGTGAATTTTAATTGGTCGATGGACTCATGAACAATGCTGATGAATTTTTAAACTTGGTTGACTCTATCTAAGTCATCTAATGTTCCATGTAAGTATGATATCAATAGTTGACATTCAAAACTAAATATTTGGTCATGATAACCATTTTTCTTCATGCAAGCAAGCATTAATGGTAGGAAATGTGGACATATTTTCCCAATTCCAACTTAAGGGCATACAAAAGGTTGTCTTTCTACATAATTGAGAATTATAAACAAATTTGGAGTTTCGAGGAGATTGAGAAGAGTATTTTTAGAGTTCAACACAACCAAAATTAGGGTTTCCTACGAACGAAAGGTTCTATGTAAAAAAACACCTTTCTCTCTGCTATACTAATTTTTTTTTTAATTGGAGCAAGTATTCACCACATTTTCAAAGTCAAATTGATCTATGTGATTTTAAATTGCTTTAGTGTGATTTGAATTTTCTTTAAAGCCACTTGAAATCTTGTTAGACCAAAAATAATTGTATTTTTGAGTTGTGCCCTAGGTCTTGAATTGAAAAGCTAGGTTTGAATCTCTTAGTTAAACCCTAGATTTATCAGAACCCACTTTGTTACTAATGGAACCCAAAACAAAAAACCTTGGTTCTAAAACCAAATCTAGACCTTTGACTCGGGATATTATTGACCAGTTAAAACCCTCCACTAGAAAAAAGGCTGGGGGAAGAGTTTTATTTTATGGCCATAGAATTAAAGAAGTTTTAATGAACAAACAATGTTTTATCAAGAATGTTGAGTTTCCCTCCACCAGATGGAAAATATTCTAAAATTGGTTTGGAAACATAAATCTTGGGGTTCCTATTTGCAACCATTGGAGGTTAGACATGGGGAAGTTGGTTGTATCGAATGTCTACATGGATGTGGATCTATTGAAGGACATAGATCTAAGGTATGACCTCATTCCTAGGGTGGTCAAGGTGTTCGATGGGGTTGAGATGCTCAAGATTACAAGAAAGGAAATTGTAGAAATCTTTCAACCACACGACTGGAATAAGGACATCATTCCTATTGATCTAGATGTTTTCAGGAAAGAATATGATAATACCAAGGCTTTGTTTAGAATAAAAATTCTCCCCATACACATTTCAAGCACAAGATATGGAAAAAACATGAGGCACATAAGGATTGGTCAAGATGAATTAGAACCTTTCCCCATGAAGTATTTTTTCAATTACTTCAAGAAAATAGTGTGCTCTTCATGCAAAATCATTGGTTTTGATCCATAAGATACCATGCCAAAGGATTATATGTACATGGAAGCCCATTTACAACATGCATCTTACAATGTGGTTTATGATTATACCACCTACCTCGTTGAGCACATTCACCAAGGATTTGTTTCATTAAAGGAAGGAAATAATTGGGTTAGACTTTTAGTGGTACTCCCTCTTGATGCATATGTTTTTGTATAAGGGAGAGAAGAGTTTTGGTAGTGACATGACATTGAAGAAAATGGAGGATGGTGTTGAGTTTCCTATCCAATGTTCGACCCAAATTCTTGACAAAGATGATCCAAAATTTGATTAGTTTGTTTTCCATAATGTTTTTCGCTCAAACTTGAGAAGGATCTTTATTCATGATCCACCAAGAATCCCCAAGGAGATCCATGATTTTTTGAGGCCCATGGAGAGGAGGTCTGATCTAAATTTGAACCACAACTGGGGGGACATAATTGGATACCCCGCCACAATAGTCTTCAGATTTTATGGCACTTGGGTGAATCCATATGTACTGCCAAAAGATGTGCCATTGAGGATTGGATTTATTGAAATCATGAGACAAGTAGGGGCATAAAAAATGCAACACTTTCCAAAGCAATAGAAGAAGGGTTCATTCTTCCTTGAGTGAACATTTTTTGCATATTTTGTAATGGAAAAGGTGTTTGTATATGATGATTGATCATGCTATACTATACACTCTTTAGTACTATACAATTTTTTTCACCTTTGTTCACTTCATCATCGAAAAAGGAAAAGGCCGACTTTGTAAACCCTAATTTCAATAAGCTTCTAAAATCTTGTTATAAGCGGTTGGGATGGGGAGTTGTAGCATGGAATTATTTGCAATATTGTAATATTTTTTCACTAGATAATAAAATCATTGGATGGCTACGGTTTTGTGGATGTAGCCTAGATTGGGTGAACCATGTTAAATTCTCTATGTTGTCTTATTTTTCTTATAATTTATATGTGTTTTATTTCTCTATTTTATTCTTCAAATTTGCATTTAAATTTATAGATATCTTTTTTCTAACCCTAACAAGTGGTATCAGACCAGGTTGTTTTTTAGTTATCCTCTACAGGAAGGTCTCACAATTGAGTGGGAGAAATGGCAGATGAGGGTAAGTTGAAGGTTGATAAGTTCAATGGGTAGAGCTATTAGTTATGGAATATGCAAATGGAGGACTACCTCTATCTGAAGGATTTATGGCGACCATTGGAAGGGAAAACCAAGAAACCCTTAACGATGTGTGATGAGGAATGGGATATTTTGGATAGAAAGGGACTTGGAAGTATTCATTTATGCCTGGCACAATCAATGCTGTTCAATATTACAAAAGCAAAGACAACTCAAGAGTTGATGGAAACCCTAGAAAAGTTATATGAAAAGCCTTTTTCTTCGAATAAGGTATTTCTTATGAAGCATTTGTGTAATATGAAAATGGTAGGTGGGTCAGTTGTTGATCATTTAAATGAGTTTAATATAGTTACCAATCAATTAACTTCTGTAGATGTAAACTTTGATGAAGAAGTTAGGGCTCTTTTCGTTCTATGTTATTTTCCTGAAAGCTAGAATAGCTTGGTAATGGCTATTAGCAATTTGGTTTCTGGTTCGAATACATTGAAATTTGGTGATGTTGTTGGTGTTATTTTGAGCAATGAAATTCGTAGGAAAAGCTCAGGTGGAACATCCACATCAGGAAGTGTTTTGAATGCAGAAAGCAGGGGTAGGCAAAAGGAGAGAGGAAACAATTCTGGAAGTCATGAGAAGTCATGAGGAAAATCAAAAGACAAAAGGTCCCAATCTAGAGACAAGAGGGATTGTTGGTATTGTGGTAAGCCAGATCATTTAAAGAAAGATTGTTGGTCTCAGAAAAATAAATGAGACAAAAAGGAAGGAAATAAAGAGGCAAAGGTGGTAAGTAATAAATCTAATGAGGATGCTTTTAGTATTTCCCTTGACAATGTTGATGATTCTTGGGTGTTAGATTTAGGGGCTTCATTTCATGCTACACCCCATAGAAATTATTTTCTTGATTATGTCCAAGGGGATTTTGGGCTAGTTTATTTGGGAGATAATGAACCCTATCAAATTGTTGGAAAGGGAAGAATCAAGATTAAGTTGCAAAATGAGAATCAATGGCTACTACATGAGGTAAGGCATGTTCCAAAGTTAAGAAGAAATTTAATTTCAGCAAGGCAACTAGATGATGAAGTTTGTGTTTCTACATTTAGTGATAAAAATTGGAAGGTTACAAAAGGTGTGAAAGTAGGCACCTTATATTTTTGTGCAAGTCATATTGTTCCTGCTACATTGGCTATTATAGATAAAAATCAATGTTCAAGAATAGTTGTTGTAGTTCAGTAGGTTGAAAATTAGATAGTTGTTGGGTGATCCCACAAAGCTTGTTTACAATTTCTCGGAGATTCTAATTTTTGTTGAAATCACATATTTTTAGAAAATATAGTTATTTAAGCCTTAAAAAGTTCCATTTTAAGGATTCCAATTGAAGAGGGTGTGATCAAACCACCTGAGATCAAACCCTCTTGGATAGTACCCCGCTAGCTTTAAACCATACCTACAACGGAGTCTCCTTTACACCTATCAAAATGCTGATAAAAAATCACTTTTGATTTAACTTTTGGGGGATCAAATGAATTCATTTAAAATTTATTTCAAATGATCATGTTATTCCTCAAAATTAGCTATCCAATGAATATAATTTTAATATGTTTTGGTTTTATTATGTATGTGTTTTTTTTGTTTTATTAAACATAGGTTTTTCACCGAAAATCAAGGTCTATGTTTTGCACATGCAGAAAAAAAGAAGATTATCAAAATAAAATTTTAAAAAATATGCTCAAGCTAGGTATTGATGTCCTTGATCCATTAAAAAAATAAAAATTGAATTTTGATAAATACAGAAAAATTTGTATACAGTTTGCCTATGTTTCAATTGTAATTGGTTTGACTTTGAAACTTGATTAAGGAAAAAGTATTTAATAAAACACTATGAAACCAAATTAAAGTGCTAGATATCATAGTTACAAATCTAAATTTGAAAAAAACTAGAATTTATCCTTCATACAAAAAATTTTATGTTGTATACAATGAGCATCACTCCTTAAAAATGTTGTTTTTAAAAAAAAGCTAGTTTTCGAAGGAGATGGAAAAAGAAGTGCAATCTGATTCCAAAAAAATTGATAAAATATATTTAGAATCTATAGAAAAAACATGAAAAATCACTAGTTTGCATCATCTTCAAATTCTTCATGGTTTAGCTATAGGAGCCCGAAAGTGAAGATTTAGTTAAAAAAAAATAGTTCAGTGTCTAGTTTGCCCAAAAATTGTAAACCAGTATTGTGGGATCACCCTATTGTGGATTTTGAATTAGCACTATGACATAATATACTTGGGAATATGAGTGCAAAAGGTATGAAAGTACTTCATTCAAAGAATGTTTTACCAGGTCTAAAATGTGTTAATATGGATTTCTATCAAAGTTGTATGTATGGAAAACAAAAGAGAGTTAGTTTTCTCAAAGATGGAAAATAAAAGAAAGATGAGAAACTGGAGCTTGTGCATACGGATGTATGGGGACCAACTCAGGTATCCTATCTTGATGGCTCTCAGTATTATGTTACATTCATTGATGATGCCACTAGGAAGGCATGGATTTATTTCCTTAGGCATAAATCTAATGTATTTGAAACTTTTAAAAAAATGGAGAAGTTTGATTGAGAATGAGACGAGTAAAAAGTAAAAATGTCTTAGATTTGGTAATGGTGGTGAGTATTGCAGAAAAGAGTTTGAATATTATTGTTCCTCTAATGGTATTCATAGGTAGAAAATGGTTCCAGGGACTCCAGAGGAAATGGAGTGGTTGAACACATGAATAGAACAATAATGGAGCATGCACGGACTATGAGATTGCATGTTGGGCTGCCTTCAAACATGTGGACAACGGCTATAAACAATACTATTTATTTAATTAATAGAGGTCCCTCTAATCATTTGGGTTGTGTTATTCTAGAGAAAGCATGGATAGGTAAGAATGTGAGTTATTCTTTTCTCAAAACCTTCAGTTGTAAAGCATTTGCACATGTAGATTCTAAAAATGGAACCAAGCTTGATGCAAAATCAAAGAAATTTATATTTTTTGGATATGGAATTGATGAATTTGGTTATAGGCTTTGGGATATTGAAAATAAGAGAATTGTGAGAAACAGAGATGTCATATTCGGGTATGTGCGGGATCATGATGGGCCAAAAAGTGGCAATATGATGGGTATGTGGCTGACGACTTTTTTTTTACACAAAATTGTTGAAACAAAAAGGTTTTTTAAAGGAGATACTCAGCTTTCCACCAATATAAATTATTCTTTATTTTGAATTTAATAAATAATTATTATTCATTTTCTATTGAATTATGACTAGAGTCTTGCTTTTTAGACTGATTAAAAAACATCTATAGCTTTCAAACAGTATGATATTTTTTGAATCCAAAACATGCGACACATTCTATGTTTCCCATACTATAAGATTAAAAAATAAAAAAATTAATTTCATGAAGTTTTGACCAAGTTAAGGTGGTCAGACAAACAAGTCTTTATATTTTTTAAAAATTGTCATAAAAAAATTATAATTAATTATTTAGTTGGAAAACAATTACACAAAAATATGCATCATATCAAGACATGAGTCCTCTACTTATACCTAAAATCTTATAAAAAAATATTATCATTTTAATGTGGTTAGGGTGGTCAGACAAAGACCTACTTCTTATTTTTCCCCTAAAATTTAAGTACTACTATATTGAAATTTCAAATTTTCACCAAATATATTTTATTTTTTTGTAAATAAACCTAGTAATTTCGAAACTAAATTCAATTTGCTACAAATTATATTCTTACATATTTTTGAAATAATATAAATAAATTATTCAAATTTTTATGTCAAATTGCCTAACTCTGATTTTTTTGAATTTTTTGCCACTTAAGGGCCTGTTTTTTCCATGATGATCCTGCACATACCCATTCAATGAGAAAGTGTTGTACAAAGATCTATTGCACCAACATGAGAAGAAAGAAAAGGATTATGTAGTGTTGGATGATAGTACAAACAACAATGTTCTAGTGGTTCCTCATGCTTCACAACAACAACAATAAGAAATACCACAAAATCTAGTGAATGTTAGGCGATCTTCAAGGATAAGTAGACCTCTAGAAATATTTTATCCCTCTTTGTATTCTATTTTATTAACTGATGCTGGTGAACCAAAATCTTATCATGAAGCTATGCAGGTGGATAACAAGGTTTAGTGGGAGCATGGAATGGAAGAAGAAATGGACTCCTTGCTGAAAAATTAGACTTGGGAATTATGCAAGTTGCCTAGAGGTAAAAAGGCTTTACCAAACAAATGGGTTTACAGGCTGAAAGAGGATGATGGAGGTAAGAAAATATTTAAAACTAGATTAGTTGTAAAGGGATTTGCACAGAAAAAGGGTATTGAGTTTGATGAAATATTTTCTCCAGTTGTTAAAATGACTTCTATTCATACTGTTTTAAGTATTGTGGTTGTTGAAGATTTGCATTTAGAATAGCTTGATATTAAAAAAACCTTTCTCCATGGTAATTTGGAAGAGAAAATTTATATGGAACAACCACAAGGATTTGAGGTCAAAGATAAGGAGAAACTAGTGTGCAAATTGAATAAAAGTTTATATGGCTTGAAACAAGCAACTCGACAACGGTATATTAAATTTGATAGTTTTATGGCTGAGCAAGGCTACAACAAGTGTAATTCAGACAATTGTGTTTACTTTAAGAGGTTAGTTGAAAATAGCTACATTATTTTATGTTTATATGTTGATATGCTTGTAGCGGGGTCTAACATGGATCACATAAAGGAGTTAAAACAACAGTTAGAAAATTCATTTGATATGAAGGATTTGGGGTCTGCAAAACAAATCATTGGTATGAAGATTAAAAAAGATAGGAAAAATAGAAAATTGTTTCTATCTCAGGCTGATTATGTTGAAAAGGTGTTGCAGAGATTTCATATGGAGAATGCAAAAGTTTTCAGCACATCTTTTCCTAGTCATGTCAAATTGACTAAGGATATGTGTCCAAAGACACAAGAGGAGGAACAAAAAATGTTCAAGGTACCATATGCTTCAGCTGTAGGTAGTTTAATGTACGCCATGGTATGCACGGGACTAGATATTGCACATGTTGTAGGAGTGTTAACAGGTATATGAGTCATCCTAGAGTTGAAAATTGGAGAAGTTGAGCTCCTCTTCAACTTTTATTGGTCTTCATGGTTAAAAGTATAATAGAGCAGCAAGGTCCAAGGTGCTTATTTCTAGTGGGAGTTGTAAGTGCAACGGTGTCATCCAGGATCAGTCTCCAAGTGGGAGATTATGTTGATGTGGAGCCTGATCAGTCTCCAAGTGAGAGATTGTTGGTATATGGCGACTAATCATGCTATACATTACACTCTTTAGTACTATACACTCTTCATGTAGCCCAGATTGGATAATAAAATCATTGGATGGATGTGGTTTTGTGGATGTAGCCCAAATTGGGTGAACCATGTTAAATTCTCTGTGTTGTCTTATTTCTACTATAATTTTGATGTGTTTTATTTCTCTGTTTTATTTCTCAAATCTGCATTTAACTTGTTAGATATTTGCCTTCTAACCCTAACAAAAGGGAGAATGGAAGAACTTGGAACAACTCCTTACACCATACAACTTGAGAACTGTGTGCCTAAGGAACCATGAACCTAAGGGTTTTATTGCTTCCTTAAAGGAAAATAATAGAAGTGACTCTTTTTTGCATCTTTTATTATCTTGAAGATGTCATCAAGAATATTTCTAATTTCCAAGAACAAGAGGAGAGGAAGTAAAAATGGATTGCTTTCAATAAAATGATGAATAAATCTAGAAATTCAAATCCTAATTATGACCCCATGCCCAACATTAAGGTTGAATTGAAGAGAATTATGTATGTTCTTGACAATTTTGATAACATAGTGGGGGTTTTGAGGGAAGAAGCTGAAATAACTAATAAAGGGAATTTGAGGCCATTTGTGTTGGTCCCTTTTTGAATTATAGATCTAAAAATGAAAATTGAGAACTTAGAGAAAATATATTTTGAGTTTGTATCTTAGGTTTGAGTCAAGCAAGTAAATTTTGTAAATTGTATGGCTTCCAAGCATGTCTGACTGACAATACAAATCTTTTGAGTCTATTGTCTCTCCAATTTTTATCCCATATGAGTTATTAATTAAAAGCTGAACAAAGATATGTTCATTAATCTTCATTGTTATCTTGCACTGATGTATGTTTTTATTATGGACTTGGTTTAATGAACTAGTTAAAAACCCTTAGTTAACGCATGAATTCATATGGGTGTTTAGTGTATCTTATAAGGAGTCATATATTTTGAGTAATTGATAAGTGAATTGTAATGGAATTTCACAAATATCTTGAGTGTTTGAAATTAAAATTGCCTTGCAGTTTAGGTTATTGTGTTTTGACTCCTTGCCCTAAGATAAGGCACTGATCTAAAGGTGTTGAGTACATTTACTATGGTTTTGGTCTTTCAATTTGAGAAAAAACTTTATAAATCAACTTTTAATTGATCTACCTTTGTTGAAGTTAGTGTTGTATGAGTTCTTAGCTTTAGGTGTTTATTCTTTCAAATGAATGGCTAGTTTCCTTAAGGGTTCCATCTATTTAGCATTTATTTGAGAATGTATCTATTATTATGCAATGTGTGGTATAATTGTGTAGTAAGGTTGTAGTGTACACATTGTGGGATTACCCTCTTGATTTTTTAAAGCCCAAAGTGTGAGAGGGAAGAATCTGAGCTTCCTCTCATTCGTTGGCCAATTATCTCCTGAGTATTTGAGAATTCAATCTGGAAAATCTATAGATGCTTGGCGAGATTTGCTTGGTTCTTTAAAAACCACCAAAATGTATAATAGTAGTCCCTCTTTATGGTGGTGGTGTGGGTGGCCTACTACTACTGGCCTCCCCACACCCATGCATGTGGATCTCTAGCTTAATTGTGGTGTGTTATCTAGTCAATCTAATATGAGTTATCTCTACCCTATTGGAGGAAATTGGATCATCCTCAATCTTGGTGGTATCCTCACTCATAAATTATTTCTGCTCATCATTATCCTCCTCGTCATAATCCTCATCCTCCTCATCTGAACCTATAGATATGTTGGTAATTCTATCCTTATCATCATCTATAGTTGCATCTATGTGATCATTGCCCTTTTCACCTTTGTGACCTAGAATAGGTCCAACAAAACCCATAGGGTGGTGTAGAGGGAACACTGGAATTGTCCTAGTTGTAATTCACCACTCCTCCTAGGCCTGAGTGGTACTTACATCATCGGCCTTAGAGACTATGGGTAGGTCATGGTCCTCATCATATGAGTTTCTAAAATATACATCCCTAGTAAGACAACAACTGTCCCCAAGGCTGGCGGCACTCTGTGTTGATCATTAGTATGTTAGTCTAGAATGTGGAGGTATCTAAATGTGTTTGAATTGTCTCATCACATGGTCATAATAGAATGTTCTAACTCTATAACTATGTCTAACCAAAGAAACTAATCCATTTATAGCCTATGTAGCTCATATCTGTGATCTTCCCACTACGGTATCTGCTAATATAGTCACCAACAGATGTCATCCTAGTCCAACCTCAAATCTAATCCTCCAATGTAACAAAAATCCCTCCCACCACAACTATTTGAGGCGATAACTGAAGTCCCTCGACTCACCTAGGGCCATTTTGATAGGAAAGCATGTGGGCCTCATACATGTAATGTGCTCAAAACACCATATCTATAGCAATGTGCAATGCATGATGTTATGGAGCTCTCAAAATACAAATTAACTCAAATTATAATACAATTGGGAAAGCATGCTACAACGCAAGGGATAAACAGTTTTCTACTCCTCCATCCTCCCGATTGTATAAAATAGACCACCATCGAGGTTCATTCCTCGACCATCTAGCACTAATGTGAGTGCCACTATCATAATCATAATCTTCTACAAAAGTGGTGACCATGCATTTAGGAGCCATTTAAGCTCCACACATGTTCTGATGCTTGAATGCCAAATAGGCCACTCTAGACAATAAAGGATGTCATATCTCATTTGTGTAAATGATATTTCACTAACTAGATAGACATGCTCACCTTAGATACAAATCTAAAGAATGTGGTGTATGTCCTCCAAGGTGACTATCATCTCCTTGGTGGGAAGATAAAAGGTACAAGAAATTTTGTCCCATCTTTCTACTAGAGCCAATAGCATACCATCGTGGTACCTCATAGGTGGCATGAGGTACATCCAAAATAGACTGACCTCCTGAAGCAAACCAATCTCCTCCTTTGAAATCCGTGTAACTGACTCATGTAGGAAGAAAAACGACCTCCCTCCTAAGTGTTGTCAAGCTTGAGGAGGCACCTAAGAGGAAAATTACATGGAATAAGTTTTAAATCTAATAATCAATATCATCAAAGTTGTTCTAAGTCACTTCTCAGACAATATGGATACCTAGGCCATTTTTGGACAGAGGTCTTAGACATTTTTAGCTATTCTAGGACACTTTATGCCAAAGTGGGACACTTTTCACCAAAGAGGGATGCTTTGCACCAAAGTGGGACTCTTTGCACCAATCTATTCTAAGATCTTAAAATTACTTTAATTACAAAAACAAATCTAGTAAATGCACAAAAACAATGAAAAAGTAGAATAAAATGTACTCACTATGTGTCAAAAGACACCCCGTGTTGCATCATTTTGGATTTCATCCAATATCGAGGGATTGTAGACTCTCTAGATAGGAATGATCACTCACTTTGTACCAAGGTAAATTTGCAACAAGATAAATGTCAAATGAATAGTGAAAAGAGTCATTTTCATTAGTATATATAGTAAAACCCTAGTAAATAAAGCTTATTTGTTTAAAGGAAAGTTCATTAAAATCAACATATAGGGAGATAGAGGATTTCATTTTTGATGTCGTTTATTGCATTGGATTCATAATTACGCTCCCGAACTCATGGAATTTATATCACTATGTGGTATGTATGAACCAAATTTTTTCCTATTCTAACATGATCAACACAAAAAAGAATTGGAAAAGTTAGCAAAAGCAATAATCAAGCTCTCGATTAAATCCTTGATCACATTAAGATAAGAAAACATGATAATAAAAACATACAAACAAGGATTACAAACATGCAGAATTATCTAAATGAACCAAACCTCAATCCCATAGGGGGATTGGTGCTCCTTGATGTGAAAAGAGAGCCCTTTCCCAATCCTTGATAAGCTTAGATGATGATGAAAATGCAAAAGATGCAAGATGATGATAGTGCCAATACTCAGATTATGGCTCTAGTTGTGTAGTAGTGTTGCTGTGTCCATTTGGAGTAGAAATTATTTGCATTTATAGATTCCAGGTTGAAATATTGAAGGATTTGGATGAATGTGCAATCATTCATGAGCCAATGACAAGATTTCTCTTGTCAAGATGTGAGAGGATGAGGGTTGTGCACATTTTGGTCAATGTGTCAAAGAGAGGGAGATTTGAAATTTGAAAATAGCATTAAATGCATATGGTTGAGAGTTTTGGGGTGAGAAATTTGTTTGGACAAAAAATTCAAACAAATGGAGTTAATGAGGGGATATTCCTTGGGAATATGCTTTGTGAGGAAAAAATAGAGTTTTAATAAATCAAAATAAATGATTTATTGTGCAAGTGGGAAAAGCTAGAGGATGGGAGATGAATTAGATTTAGCATTAATCAGGATTTGATTAACTAAGATGATGATTAGATGACATGACATTTGATTTAGATTTTGGATTTGTTTAAATCAAATAAGAATAAATGATTTAATTAAATAATTTTATTTTTTATTTAATCAAAGATGATGATGTTAGTGTTAAATCAAATAAAGATGAATTTATTTAATTTAAATGGATGACTTTAGAAGTTAATTAAATAAAATTGATTTATTTAATTAAAGGGGGACTTTAGGATTGATTTATGATTTAATTAAATCAAATTGATGTATTTAACTAAAAGATGAACACTGAGGAAATACTAGATGCATGATTGTCAATTTTGCATGTCTACATTTTTCCCCTCTTTGAAACAATGTACTTGTTGCATTGGTTCAAAGAATGATGCCGCTGAGATCGAAATTTAAAAAAAAATAATATTTTTTCAGATGCCCCAACAGAAAGAAGCATGTTAGTACATTTCCCCCTTGAGAGATTGAGTGAATAGTTCAACTTAAGGTTGATCTTGCAACAAAGAGGTTCAAAATGGATGTATGGATGGTTAGACTAAAAAATCTATATGATAATGATGATGAGATGTTTTTAAGATGCTTAGAATAACAAATCTATATTATCCTAAAAAACTTAAATAATTATGCAATGCATGTGAGATGGATGAGATGGATGATGTTATCCTATGATGATATGATGTGATTATGCAAGATGAGAGTGCAGATGCAGGATGGATACATTGTTAGTGTGAAAGAGGATAGAAGAATGAGAGGGATCAACCCTTGAATCTAAGAAGATGCAAAATTCCAACAAGTCCATGAGTCATTGAGACTTTATTCGATATGATGATGAATGATGATGATGTATTTCTTATCCAAGGATGGGAGAGATAAAGAGAATAACTTTCCTTATGTTTGATAATACACATAGGTATGATACATCAAGGTATAAAGAACTGGGATGGCGTTGTGCCTAGTGTGATGGAATTTGACTCATCAAACAGATAAGAGGATCTTGTTCACACCTGTAATACATAAACCTTACTAGGATGTACTTCAGAATCTTAAAACATCTCAGACCAAAGCATGGAAAGGGGTAACCTATCAATGAAATAGTAAACAAGCTTTTCAAAACACCTTCCATACATACCTAACAAAGAAAGTATTCGCCAAGGTTATTTTACAAGAATATCCCACAAGCACAGTAGATAAAAAGATAATGATCGTTGCCCCATTCCTTTCTCTCTAAATATTTTTTTTTAGACATCATCGAGAGGTCCTTGGAATGAGTGCAAATAAGATAAGTCAAAAAGACCAAGATAAAGTAAATAAACAAGCTAATATTCTTCATATCGCTAGCCAAGACTAAACTATGGTGATGCCTAATGTTCACGTCCATCGTAGGAAGGTCACATTCCTAGGACATGTTGTGATCAGGTGATGATGAGATTTTGATTAGATGATAAGCTATTGATACTCCAAGTTGATCAACTTGCTGACTTATTGACCTAGACTTAAGACTTTTGATGATTTGGTGTTCACTTTAGAATCTGCTGGACTTGCTTCTGACTGACTTACCAAAGGATGAAGATGATGATTGATTTATTAGGAATGATGATTATTTCAGGTGAAAGAGAGATGAGACAGATGCACCATTTTGTGTTTTTCTAGATATTTGGATGTTTTTGATCTTTTGAAATGTTTTGATACTATTTTTGGAATTTTGGAATTTTTTGATTTTTTTTGGTATTTTCAAGATTTGACCAAGAGACTAACTCAAAGACCTATCCTAGGGGTCTTGGGAGTTGATCAATAGATTAGCCTTGCCTACATTATACATGCAAAGACCATGTAGTTTGATTGACAACATACTTGACTCAATGATGAGATAGATGGGCAAGCGAATTACCATTGCGACAGATGCCTAAAGGACTGACCTAAAATGTCCTGGGGATGATCAAAGATCAACCTTGCCTACGTTCAATCTCAGAGATGATGTAGTTCGATTGATGATAGACTTGAATTTTGATTTTTCAGACTTTTGACATGTTTTGGATTTTGATATGATTTGGATGTTTTTGGATATTTTAAATTTTTTGATGTCTTCGGATTTCTGATATGTTATACATTTTTTTGGATTTTCGTATGATTTTGACGATTTGGATATGGATATGTGATGATATCAGTGCTCTATTTTAGGATTTTGTTGAAAACCAAGCTAAGGTTGATTGATCATATTGATGGATTTGATGATGATAACATTGTTGAGGATACACAACAATGCAAGGATAGTGTTAAGAAACACAAGGATTTGGAAGGATATCTCGAGATGATGATGGATTGATTGGATTTTGATATGATTTGGATTTTGAAGATTGATTTGGAACAAAATTGGTTTTGATGATTTGATGTGATGCTAAAGTACACATTAGATGCGATTGATATTAATTATTTGGATTGATGTTTGATGAAAGATAAAGCTTGATAAGGAACGTCTTTGTGTCAAAATGTGCCATGGGCTAGTGATTTGGTTTCTTGCTCACAAGTGCTTGACCAATTTTATTTTCACCACATAAGTTGGAGGATATAGATCAAGATTTAATTTTCAAGCAAGATGCAAATATCTGCCCCCCTATGTCTTGCAATGTTTGAAAGGCCATGGGTGGATGTTTGGGTCGGTATATGAATGGATAGATATGGTAGGCATGCAAAGGATGCCAAGGATTATCTTACGATAAGATAAGGTGTTCGAACCAAGGATGCTCATTTAGATAATGCTTTAAGGCCCGAATAGTGTTGGATTAGATAGGATCAATTGAAATGACCCATGGCAAGATGTTTTACCATAAGCAAGTGTAAAGTGTGCACCAAACATTTATCAAGATCAAGATAAGGTAGATAGATGGCAATGGGTTGGATAAATGGTTCATGGATGAATAGGTGATATGGATGGAATGATGGCTTTATTATAGATGTGATAAGATGATCTCTTCTAAAATGGTGCATGTACATGCTCGATTCTACACATGACGCCTGTTTTTCCTAGTTTTTATCATGGTACCTATCCAAAGCGCCACTGAAGTGGTTTTTTCTATAGAAAGATTTTTTTTTCTTTATTATTTTCAATCCTTTTTTCAGATTTGTTTTGGATTTTATATTTTAATATTTTTTTTATTTTTCGTTGAAAGATTATAAGTTTATGTTGAACCAGCTAGTGGGGTCGATGTATATTATTCTGTCATAATGTGCCACTGATATCTTGTTTGAAGAAGCTTCTTTGCCAAGATACGTGAACTTGAAAGCAACTTTTGAGATTTATGATCTTCTTTGTTGATACAATAGTTAACTTTGTCTTTTTACACACATTGTGATAGAGTGCCTTCTAAATCCTTATGATGAAGGGTTGTTTCCAACATATGGTTAATGTAAGAATTGGATATCATGCATGGAGGTATGGATGGTGTTATGTGTTTAGGAATAGGAGATGGATTGGTTGACAGTTTGGAACCTTTGACTCTCCAAACTTGGGAAGATGAGAAATGATGAATAGATATGAAAGTGTGCATAGAATTAGGACTAAAAGATTGATACACTTTGTATGTTGCTTGGGAATCTTGATTTTTCTTTTGTGGACATCTTTGATGGATACTTTTCTCTTTTTTATTTTTCTCCATAGTTTCTTTGATTGATGGAGTTTGATAGGGATAATATTTCTTTGTACTTTTTGGTATTTATGTATTTGATTTTCCCATTATGCTTCTCAACATCTTTTTCTTTGATGTTCTTTATGTTCTGATTCAAATATTTCTTTTGATGTTTGTCCCAATTCATGGATGGGGTGATGGCGGGATGAAGATTCATGATGTGGCTAGTTGTAGTATTGGAATTGGTTTCATCATAAGGATTCTTTGTGCTCCCTATGTTCGTGTTTACTTGAGATGAAATTTCCCCCAATTTATAAAGGTATCACTAATATGTTTATATCCCTTGATTGTTGAATAACCAAGGCCTTAATGCTTAGGATTTCCAATAACCTGCATTGGTTCTAGGATACCTTGTTCATGCAGACCTAATCCTTTGCCTTGATAATTCATCTACTCAAAATTTTATTTGCAATAGGATATGATTTACCTTGGAAACAAGGTGCTAATTCTTCTCTGCTCTATGGTGGATATTCAAAAGTGAGAACTTCTTTATTGATAAGATAGCTTTCCTTGAGAAAGGTAAGTGATCCAAGTTTATAAGTGATAAAATCCTCCATATGTGGGATGAATGCCTGATTGATATCTTTGGGTAAAAGCACAAAGTTGTGTCACACTTTCAACCAACATATCAGCACAACTGAATTTAAGTATTTCTAACTAAAAATCAATTTTGGTCAAACATATGACCTAGTAAGATTCATTCTAGCTAAGTTAGATACTTCCATAATTTATTCAACTAAAATTGTTGGCTAAAAATATATGGAGCACCACTTTGAGTCCAATTTACCAAAAAATAAAATTATTTGAAAAACTTGAAGTTTTAATAACTCCTCATGTAAATAACATTTATTTTAAAATGTAAAAATACCCTTTTGTAGATCCATAAGTGTAGTTTTCAAAAATATATTTATTTTAATAGTTTAATTATTATTATTATTTATATTTTTATTTATACTAAAAGTAGGTTATCAACAAAAAATAATAGGTTGATTACCATGCTAAGGAAAAATACTAAAACTTATTCTAAAAAAATGAAAAAAATATGATGCACTAGATAAAAGAATCTATTTCAAGATGGTATAATTTTTTTTCCATTTTAGATAAATATTTAATATGAATGTTGACGTCCGATGGAAACAGTTGTTTTTTATTCACCACATTTTAATACTTATATACAAATGTATATTTATCAAAATTAGAAAAAAATATATCCATGCACTAAAGTTTCAAGTTATAAATACACATAAAAAATTTGAAAGAAAAAAAAAAAAAATTTACTATAAAAAGTTTGACGTCCCGTGCAACTTCATTTTTCAACATTTTATCAGCAACTAAATTATAGTATTAATTTATGAAAAACTAGTTTAAAATAAATTTTTAATTTCTTATAAAAAATACAAACATAAAATATACTAAAAAATACATATTTTACTAGTTTACATCATTTAAAAATTCAAAACATCTATGCTAGTTTTTAGTGATTCAAGTTTAAAAGTTGGATCAGCATTGGCCGTTTCTTTTATAAAGTGTGACACAACTTTGTGCTTTTACCCCTTTGGCTTGATCTTGTGAGAGATCAGATTGTAATGCTTCTTTAAGAAGTGTTGATGGTTCATTGTCCCCATAAAACTCTTCCCCATGATTCATTTCACAAGATGTTTCTGATTCACAACTTCTATAGGAGCCTTCTTCATGACCCATTTCTGATATGTCTCCACAAGATGTTTTTGATTGATCTATTTTTGATATGTCTCTAGATTTTTTCATATCTTGGTTTTGTGTACAAATGTTAAGAGTAGGAGACTCTTGTTCCTTGGTAATGATGTCAAGAGTACGAGACTCTTGTTTTGAATGAAGATCATCTACATGTCCATCCAAAGAAAACATCTCATGGGTAGATGGAGGGGTATGTGCTATAGGGATATGATCCTTATTTGTGACATCTTGTATAGATAAGAGAGTTTCCATTACCTTATTGTAGTATCTTGGATATACGAATTCTTGATCTTGGTTAATGTCAAAATCACTTTAAACATGCTTTGGATCAAGTTGTTGACATGGGTATATTTCAAAGGATGTATTGCTTACAAAGGGTTCTTCGACATTTTTATTAGGGAGGATTCAGGCATGTGCAGGATCATCATGGAAAAAGCAAGCCCTTAAGTGGCAATAAAATTTAGAAAAATCAAAGTTAGGCAACTTGACGTAAAAATTTGAATAAGCTAACTATATTATTTCAAAAATATGTAAGAATAGAATTTGTTGCAAATTGAATGTAGTTTCTAAACTACTAGGTTTATTTTTATTTAAAAAAAATCTATTTGGTGAAAATTTGAAATTTCAATGCAGCAGTACTTAAATTTCAGGGAAAAAATAAGAAGTAGGTGTTTGTCTAACCACCCTAACCACAATAAAATGATAATATTTTTTTATAATATTTTAGATATAAGTAGAAAACTCATGTCCCAATGTGATGCATATTTTTTTGTAATTTTTTTCCAAATAAATAATTAATTATGATTTTTTTATTACAAATTTTTAAAAATATAAAAACTCGTATGTCTAACCACCTTGACTTTGTCAAAATTTCATGAAATTCAATTTCTTTTTTTAATCCTATATTATGTGAAGCATAGAATGTGATGCATGTTTCAAATTAAAAAAATGTGATACCCTTTGAAAGTTATAGATGTTTTTCAATCAGCCTATCAATCAAGACTTTAGTCGTAATTCAAATTGAAAATGAATAATAATAATTTATTAAATTCAAAGTAAAGCGGAATTTATATTGGTGGAAAGCTAAGAATATCCTTTAAAAACCCTTTTTGTTTCATCAATCTTGGGTAAAAAAGGGTCGTCAGCCACATGGGCCATCATATCACTTACATATAGCCACTTTTTGGCCCATCATGATCTTGCACATACACATTCCTTCACTATCCACAATCATGAGGTCGAGGGATATCACCATGTCTTGGGAAGGACCATTGCTAGACCTTGGTGATAGATCTTGATCATGCTTTGGAATAAATTATTGAGATATGTCCTCTAACTCATTAGGTGATGTAGAGACATTTTCAATATGATCATTGGTTGATGGATTGCAGATTATGTCAATAGGATCAAATAATGTTAACACATCTTGAAATAGATCACTAAAAAGTGGCTCTTGATGAATGTTGATTTGATCATTGGATGGGGTAGACATATCTTCCCAGTTCTCATTGATGGATTGATTTTGATCATTGTCCTCAACATTTATGGTGGAGAGACTATTAATGTTTTCAACCATAGGATCAAATGATGTTAACATTTCTTGAATCGGATCATTCTTGGGTATTGTTGTTGTATTTTGATCGTGATTGAAAAGTGACTCTTGACATATGTTGATTTGATCATCGGATGAGGTGGAAAAATCTTCAAGGTGCCCATTGATGGATTGATCTTGGAGATGTGATGACTAATCTTTGAGATGGGGTGATTGGGTTTGTTGTTGATATTGTTGCCCAAGTGCTTGACATTTGAAATATTGTTCTTAATCTGGTTGTGGACCTATCTCAATGCTTTGATGAAATGGTTCAACCAATGGAAGAGTGTTTTCATTTTGGGTTGGAGATGTCTCTTTGTGATATGAATCAATGAGTTTCTTGAGTGTAGCAATTTTATTTTGCAAGATTTGATCTTGAAATTATCGATATCGTTGACCTAGTTGTTTATTGAGCATAATGGGATAGTGTACCTATGGTTTTTTCATGGGATCATAGATGGATTGACTCTGGATAATGTTTTGATTTGGTGTGATGTTTAGATTTGGCATTATAGGTTGAATTTGAACATTTTTGTGGTTGAGAATCATATTGCCTTGATTTAGGTAACTTTGATTGTGCATGGGGTTACCATGACTTGGATCAATATATGGAGTTGTCAATATATTTCCTAGATTTTGAACAACATTGGGGGCATTTACAGGAATATCTATCCCAAAGTTCACCAAGTGTGGATTTGAAATGTTCATGTTTGGAAAACTTGTATTTGGCATGTATGGATTTGGTGGGATAATGTTGTTTGGAATAAGACTCATGCATTGATTTTTTGGTTGATAGATTTTTAGGTTTGGACTTTGATTTAAATCTACCATAGGGAAAGGTGGTCCAAAATTGAGATTGGGAAAACTCACATTTGTATCATTGAGATTTGGAGGAGATAAAGATGTCATGTATGGATTGCATAAATGTGAGTTTCAATAATCAATTGGCATTGCGAGACTTGGATAGTTTGGTTGACTTGAATTTCTCATGATGTATGAATCAAGTTTATATTCTATGCTTTTCTTGTGTTTTGACCTTGTTGACCTTTGAGGGGTGAATGATATGGGTGTTTAAACTTTTAGGAACTTTGGATCAATGCTAGACTTTAGGATTTGATTTGATTTTGATTGAGGATAGTTTGACTAAGTGTGTTAATTCAAACAAGGTGATTTGGATAATGAACTTGTAATATCTAGGAAGTTGTGTTATCCTAGAGTAAACTCGTACACAAGAGGATAATTTGACTAAGTGTGTTAAGTCAAACAAGGTGATTTTTGATAATGAACTTGTAAATTTTAGGAAGTTGTGTTATCCTAGAGTAAACTCGTACACAAGAGGATAATTTGACTGTGTTAAGTCAAAAAAGGTGATTTTGGATAATGAACTTGTAAATTCTAGGAAGTTTTGTTATCCTAGGGTAAACTCATACACAAGAGGATAATTTGACTAAGTGTGTTAAGTCAAACAAGATGATGAACTCCTAGATCCCAAGATGTTGGATTTTATTAAGAGGTAAATGTTTTCACAAGGATTGATGATTTGATCAAATATGTGAAGAACGATTCATCTACAGATATTTAACCAAACAAGATGATTTTGATTTTGCCTAGAATTCTAGCATGAATGATGTTTTCAAAGTTTCCAAGAGTTTGTTTGTTAATGAGATGAGGTTTGATTTTGATGGTTGAGGAATGGATGAGAATGGCTGATTTTGATCCTAAATGAACCTAAGAGGGACTTGTTTACAAGACCAAGGTTTTGAGGAACATGCTTTTCCCTAAGAGTAATACAAACCAAAATACCAATGTTTGCTCAAAATATTGTAAGACAAAAGATAAACTAGCACATGTGTGGGGTTCAATTGATTTTATCTGATTTAATGGATCTATTTTTTACCACATCCACTTCTTGATTATCTTTTCAAACTAAATGTCTAATTTCTCAATGCCTTTTCATTCCCTCAAGGTCCCTTGTGTGAAAATGAAGGTTTCCAGAGCATAGCTTCCTAGGTTGACTTTAGAGAGAGCAAATTGTGATTAAGTCCAAATACTTAGAAGCCTCTAAGGATTAAATCCCTAGGACAAGCATAAGCACCTAAATTCGTCAAAGGTATTTGCTTCCCCTAAAGGGTTTGAAATTTGATGATCACATGGAATGTTTGTTTTTCCAATGTTTCTGATCAAAGCAATGTGTTTTTTATTCCAAGAACATGTGCAATCATAGGATGAAAAGACAATATTTTTTGGGTTCCCACTTGGATAAATCTAGCTACGCATATTCAGTGTAGATGTTTAGATGCTTGACTACATAGGCTCCCCCTTACAGTGCACTCACTTCTCGGGTCAGCCAAGCATCAGTACCCATGAAACTCCCATGGCATAATTTCCATCTCTATAATAGAACCACATGTTTTGTGGGGCGGCTTTAAAGGACATGACCTTTTGCACCAACAAATAGAAAAGATTTTGGCCTTTCAAAACAAGGGGTTTTAATGCGGGTATTTTGTTTGTGGGGGACCATACACGTGGAAAGATACCATTTCTTCCCTTCTTGTTAGAATGATCCTCGTGATTCTCGAACTTTCCTTGAGAACCCACACTTATATACCATCTGGAAATCGATTGGCTTTAGCGTGTTATCGGTTGGGTCATTCCTTGGGGTGATTACTTTTTCCCATCGGGCAGGCCCTTTATGGATAAACAAAAGTGAGCAAGCACATCTGTAGTTTGATCAATCTTTGTTCAGAAAAAAAGAGAGAACACTCGTGATGTTCTTGACTCACACTCAAAAAATTCGTTCAACTTTCACTCAAATCAAAATGTGGAGGCAATCTTTTTGAAAAATTAATATCACAAAAAGACTTTTGATTTTCATGATCGCCGTGAAGCATGAGAGAACTGCATACACCTTTGAAATGATATTACTTTTTGAAAGAGATTACAAAACATGAAAAAAAAATGTTCATTTGACCTCAAGGTAGTGATGTATTCATTTTAGAGCACCAAGATGAAGTGTGAAGTTTCCTTGTTCAATTTTAGACCAAATTGAAATTCTAGTAAGTATTTAGGGTTCAATTTTAATCAATTTTGAAAAAATCAATCATTGATTAGTTTTAAACCCAAATTGATCTAGTTGGCCTAAAACAAAAAAAAACAAAGAAATAAATGGATGCTTCAAGTTATTAAAATAAGCATTAAAAAAATTATTTTTTTTCAAGTCCAAGTTCAATTTTCAATGCCAATTTTTCTTCAATTCCAATCTGCTATTTGATTCTCTTGTGAGAGAGATGGAAACCTGAAACAAACTAAAATTTTAGAAATTAGATTTATGTCAAGGAATCAATGAAGCATATAACACTATAAAAAAAAGTTACAAATGTTATGCAAATTAGCTATGAATTAAAAAAAATGGTTATAGCAAAAATAAAATTTTATGAACCCCCAACAAGCCATGCAATCTAAAATTCCACAATATGAAAATCTCTTAATGAATGAAATGCCCACAATTTGAGCTCTTCCTCTTGACCACAAACTTTATAAAATCTTCTAGTAACTATGCAGATCTGTAGATATCCACTGAATTCAATCCACCTTTCACCAAATTTTTTCTAAAGATTCCTCAGAGATATATAAAAAGGGCTCATGTCTACAATAAATTGAAAATTTAGACTAAAATATATTCATTTCAAATGACATGGATCCTACAGACATGTAGACTTTGATTTTTTTAGAAGATCAAGTAGATTGAAGGGAATTTGAGTCACAAGACACAATCACAAATCATATCTTTCTCAGAACAAAGGGATATAAGGGTATGTGCAGGATCATGATGGGCTAAAAAGTGGCAATATGATGGGTATGTGGCTAACAACTTTTTTTTAACCCAAAATAAATGAAATGAAAAGAGTTTTTAAAGGAGATTCTCATCTTTCCACCAATATAAATTATGCTTTACTTTGAATTTAATAAATAATTATTATTCATTTTCTACTGAATTACAACTAAACTCCTGATTTTTAGGCTGATTGAAAAACATCTATAGCTTTCAAATGGTATCATATTTTTTGAATCCAAAACATCGGTCACATTCTAAGCTTCGCATACTACAAGATTATAAAAGAAAAAATTGAATTTCATGAATTTCTGACCAAGTTAAGGTGGTCAGACATACGAGTCTTTATATTTTTTAAAATTTCTCATAAAAAAATTACAATTAATTATTCATTTGGAAAAAAATTACAAAAAAATATGCATCACATCAGGACATGAGTCCTCTACTTATATCTAAAATATTAAAAAAAAATATTATCATTTTAATGTGGTTAGGGTTGTTAGACAGACACCTACTTCTTATTTTTTCCCTCAAATTTAAGTACTACTGTATTGAAATTCCAAATTTTAACTAAATAGATTATAATTTTTCGTAAATAAACCTAGTAATCTAGAAACTACATTCAATTTTCTACAAATTTTATTCTTACATATTTTTAAAATAATATAGATAACTTATTCAAATTTTTGATGTCAAGTTTCCTAACTGTGATTTTTCTAAATTTTTTGCCACTTAAGGGCCTGTTTTTTCCATGATGATCGTTTACATACCCATAATGTAATAACTTTGAGATTGATAAGAACTTAAAGAAAAGAAAAACTAAAAGTCTTGCATAACAAAGAACAAGATTTGGCATCAAACACTTCATGTTATTCAAGAAAGCATTAAATTGCACACAAAAATATTGATAGGACAACAACATTGATTTTAAACAACAAGATTGTTTCAAGTCATTTAGTAACCCTAAGTGTTTAAACACTTACTTGTTTATGTTATGCAACTATGCACTTACTCATTTCCCATCAATTTATTTGCACTCATGTACTGCATTTTGGTGAAATCAATTTCTTACTGTACTTATTTCCCATCAATCAAATGCACTCATGTATGCTTTTCAAACCCAAATCAAGGAGATTACTTATATTGTTGACTTTAATGGTCTTTATCATCTTATACAGTTAATACGAGCTACAAGTAGATATACGAGCTATATCCTATACAAATATCCTTCTGAGACAACAAGAGAGGTTGCAGGTAGCAATCAGGTGTCTTGGGAAAAGATTAGCTTGAGCCTGCACATAGCAAAAAAAATCGAATTCCAAATCTGTTCGGACAAAAATAAAATTCTAGAGGAACTTTTAGAATTCATGTTAGAGGGGCACATAGAGGCTTTAGAAACTTGCAAAGGCTTTAGCCTGCACATAGCAAGGCTGCGATGTTTACTAGGATAAGAAATAGATAATGAAAAACATTGATAAAGGTGGTATCTAGTTGGGTACAACATCAAATCATCACGGGAGTCTCTAGTGGACTAAAATGGCAGCTATGCTATTTTAAACGAGCTCTTTTTTTTTTCATCACCCTCACTCATAACACACAACTATAACTCGCCATGTTGAATTTTTGGACATTAATAAATGCAACCATACTAAAATATTAGTTAAATGATTTGTATAATTGAAGGGGTTTAGACATAGCCATATCTTTCCAAGTGATAATGTATTTCAAAAATAAATAACACACATGACATACCCATTGTTTCTGCCATAAATAGAGACATCTTTTTTTTAATCAAAATTGAAATCTGAAAATAAATAAAGCTAAGTGTTAGTGATTTTCTTGCAAGAAATGAATATATTAGGTGATACTTAATTGTGCCCAACCAACTGTAATCCTCCAGACATAATCTCCTAGCAAAATGTGTGCTTTTGATGAAATGAATAGTTCACAGAAAAAAAGGCAATATGCATCAGTCACATTCCAGATATGCATTATTCATATTTCATCAAGCTTATCACTGCTAAAATATGATGATTCACATTCTAGAATGGTTTGATTCCCATGGAAATAAATGTAATTTGTTTGCAGGTCGGTGGAGTATATTCTCAGTATTGAAGATAAAATCTAGCTTCGATTTGAAACACTTACGTGAATATCAATAGCAAAATAATAGTTAAAGACTTAAGATATATTTAAGGCTTTCAAAAGCTCGATGTATCATTCACAACCACATGAATAAAAAGGTTTGGGAATCTCATAAGAGTTTTACAACTAATGTGTGTTGTGGAAAGAAGCTCATACACGTAAATAAATCATCATTCATTCACTCCCTTTGGTAACCAAATTTGCAGCCAGGAAAGATAGGCGACCTAGGTAAGGTAGAATGTTTGATAAAGATCATGTAGACACCAACAAGAAATGTTATAAAATACAATGACAATAAAATAATATTAAATATCATTACATTTCCATGTAATGAGATAATGAATTCTGAGTATACCAAATCCAACATTTTGTTACTGGAGTAAATGAAAAGAGACGTTAGAGTAGTTGTAAATACTTAGAGTTGGTCTTAGGCTTCCTTCCACATGTGACATATTTACAAGCAGGCTTCTATCATAGCCTGTGTACCTCAAATCTGCTCATAGAAATGGTACTTCACCTATAGCATGCTTTACTCCACAATACAGTAGCTGATTTTCATTGAAGAAAGGCAACCTAAAAATGTACCCAAAAAGAGTGATTGAAAGAGAACACAGACATTATCATTAAATCTTCAACAAAAAAATTGAAAATATACTATTGTTTGTGTATACACCTAAAATTGGTTTAGAGCATTTGATTAATTATCCTAATTTCCTCTACTATTTGAATAAATAGAATTATTTATTTATACAGTTCACCTTTAAATTCATCTTAATTAAATAAACAAAATTAAATACTTTGTTTGATTTAATTATCAAATCCCTACTTTATTCTATCACATCAATCCTAAATTAATTAAATAAAGATCAAACGCTTTATTGATTAATTTCCATATTGTCCTATTTAATTTAATAAACAACTATCCTATAGTTCATTTTATTAAATTATTTATCCCTCTTTTTCTAATTTAAATAAATCAAAATGTTTGAATAAAGGCATAAAGAATATTCCATCTATATTTCCTCAAAAATGAATTAGATATCCTATGTCTAAATTATGTCTAAAATATGTCACAATTAATGCTTTGAAACTTCACGGGAAGTTTTGGAGACAAATTGGAGACAAATTCCAAATTCTTCTCTCAATCCTCCTCCATCAATCCTTCCTCTTCTCTTGCCTAGTGTTTTCATGGGTAGAGACAATCTCCAAATTTCTCTCAATCTCCTCCATCTTTCACCATTCAATCCTCCAAATTGAATCCAAGCCTCTCAATTCCTTCCCTGTGCATTTCTTTAGCCAGGAATTCTATAAATACAGCCTCATTGAACCAAGAAAAAGATCCCAAGTTATCAAGTTTACTCTACAGAATTTCATCAAGCATCCAAGCATCCAAGCATTCAACATCAAAATCCAAGCATCAAGCAATCAAGCTTTCATATCATGGCTACCTCCTGTAGCTCTTCATTTGTCCATTTTCATGTTTAATCATTTAGAAATCATCATATAGGATTAGTTTCTTGTATTTAGCATCCATCTCATTCTTTGAATTGTCATTTTAACATTCATAGTGCACTCACGATCTGAGAGCCATTATGATTTAATAAATCTTTGGAGATAGAGAACAATATGACGCTTTCAGTAGATTATTGCTTTGGATTAGTTCAATTTGATTTGTCTTTGATATAATGTCATATTATGAAGTGTTTTGTACCTTATAACCTCATTCCACACTTACAATTTGGCACCCACCGTGGGGCATTAACCCCAATTTTATCATTTTTTCTAAAAAGTGTCGTACAGGTTTCCAACGTATTTTCTTTTAGTGCTTTCGTCAAATACTATAGCACTTCCGTGGAAAACTACAATGCTTATGTGCTCTGTTCTAGTGCTTCCATGTTTCTACAACGCTTCCATCAAAAATTTCAGTGCTTTGGGATTTAGCGCTTCTATGATCTGTTTCAATGCATCAGTGATTTAGCGTTTCTGTGGAAAAATTTGGTGCTTTGGTGTCCTGTTTCAGCGCTTCTAAGTTATAGCACATCAGGTAACTATTTTAGCACTTCGGTGGAATATTCCAGCACTTTTGTAAAATCAGTCTGGATCCGACGTGACCACGGCTAGATTTTATTTTTTCACAGTTGAGCTAAAATTTATCGATCCTAGGATAGTCACTTCAAGTTTTCTAAAATCTATCAATCCTAGGATAGTCACTTCTTGGTTTCTAAAAAGTATCAATCCTAGGGTAGTCACTTTTTTTTTTCTAAAAGAAAATTTATCAATCCTAGTATGGTCACCACATTTTTACAGTATAAGTTAAAAAAAACAACATGATTTCTATGAAGCAACACCTTCACATAGATTAGAAAAATTATTTTTGGGCTTAAAACAAGACAAACTTATATGTTGTGCTTGTGGTGATTAGGCTTATGCTCTCCCCTTAACTGGGTGATCAAAGTGCCAGATTTACTTTTTACTTCATGCTATTTACACTTTGTTAAATCCTTTAGAAGGCCTACCGTAGTGGGAAAAAGTACTCACCCTACGAGAACGACCTAAGTGGGAATGCCTAAAGCCAAGGATTCCAACCCACTATAATAAAAATGCAAGTTGTTGATGAAAGTCCAACTTGATGATAGTGAGCAAGATAACCATCCCCAAAATCTTTGTTCTAAAGATTGGGAGGTCTCCTGAGGGAGTTTACCTATTTGTCGTACCGCACGAAAGCCCTATCTATGAACCATAGAGTAGTTTCTTGCTGAGTCAGTATCCATACATTATCATACTCACGGTGCAAGGGGAGGGAAGAATCTTCCCCCAAGACACTCACCATATATATGCCAAGGACCGTTTGCTTAGAGGACGAGAAATCCAACTCTAAGTACGTGCGTGGAAACGACAAAAACACGAGCACCCTCTAGGGGGTGACACGGTTGTGTGCATCAACGCGATTCAAGATGTGGGTTGTGAGTATAATAATGACCTACTTGTCCTTAAGTGTGAGTCTATTTGATTTGTGTACAATTATCAAAGCAACCCGTCTAAATCAATAAGAACTATTTGTGGTTCTTGAACATACACGATCTATTCAATTTAAAAACAATTATTCACAATTGCTTGTTGTGTTTTCACAAAAATCATTAAACTCAGATTAAAGATCATCTTGAAAACAACAAAGTCGAGTTAGATAAAAAAACTTCATGCTTCGAAAGTGGAAGTCCACCACATTTCTCAAGAGGAAAATTAAAATCACAAAACCCAAGGACCTTCTCAATTATTGAAATAAATTGAAAAGAGGGCGTTTTCTATATCAAAATCGAAAATTCCTTTTACAACATAGAACATTCATCCACAAATATCACAATTTTTCTAGGGGTCACACTTTAGATTATGCAATAGTACCACTCTATTCATGAGCCTTCTTCCAAAGAAGAGCTCTCACTTAGTATCACAACCACAGTCAACGCATACATCGTTCTTATCTTCCACAATCCATGATACAAATTGTCACAAGGCTAGGTCAAATTTTACAATAGAGAGTCTTAAAAGTCTTGTTTTTAGCACTTTGGAAAACCTGTTTCAGTGCATCGGGTCACTGTTTTGGTGCTTTTGTGAAATAGCGCTTTCGAGCACTATTTCAGTGCTTACAATCTTTATTTCAGTGCTTCTATCAAGATAGCACTTTCATCACTTTCTGCAGTGCTTTCGGGCACTGTTTTAGTGCTTCTGAAAAGTAGCGCTTCCATCACTTTCTATAATGCTTTCGAGCACTATTTAAGCACTTTTGTCAAGATAGCATTTCTATCGCCTGTTTTAGCCCTTCGAGACTCTGTTCTAGCGCTTTTGTTAAATAGCACCTATGTACTCTGTTTTAGCGCTTCTAAAACAAAGAGTTCAAAATTTATCTATAGTTTTTACCAGAGCACAAGTTTCTTTTCATTAGAATCACTGTCTAAAGATTGAAATCAGAAAGGTTTATAAAAATTTCCAATCTTATCAACTAAAACAAGATCTTGCAAATCATAAGTGTCAAAGCAAAATACACAATTGATTACTACACTGAAGTTTCATCATCAAGATACTATCATCCTTTATCATGAAACCTAGTAAAGTAATCAAATTTTCAAACATAGTCACATCAATAAGATCAGTCATCTTATTTGACTTTGTTAAAAGTTCAATTGACATTTTTCCAGCATAGAAGATCAACATTTTGGAAGAAAGGGTAAATTTTTTTATGGCAATCTTCACTAGGTCCCAAAAATAGAGACTCTTAGAGCTTGAACTTGAAACATCCCAAACAATGGCAGAAGAAAATCCTTGGAACAATCTGAACCGAAACAATAAGAACGAAATAACCCCAGAGGATATTCAAGCAGATCAACAAGATCCCAAGTTCCATATATTTATGGAAAATATTTTAGAACAAGATATGGAGAAGTATCTTTTGATGTTGGCTGAATCAGGTGCCAAACTTCCCAAAGATTTCAATGTCAATTGTCTGAAGGAAGCACCTGAAACAAGTGAGACTGAAATACCGCAACCAACACAAACAATAGATCCAGTTGCTACTTTGACATCCCAAATGCAACTGTTACAACAATAGATACAGGATATGATGAAAGGGAGTACAAAAAGATATGCGATACAGGACATTTGTCCTTATCCTTTCAACGTAATAGTCGGTCTAATACCTTTTCCAAGACACTGTGAATTCCCAAAATACGACAAGTATAAAGGAAGAATGGATCCGATAGATCACATCCGAGAATTCAAAACAATGAGCCTTGAGTTTTCCCAGGAGGAAACTTACTTAATGAGGTTATTCCCAAGAAGTTTGGGAGGTGCATGTATGGAATGATTCTCAAAACTACAACCAAGTATCAGAAATTTTGAGGAACTTGTCAACAAGTTCATCTCCCGGTACTCATTCAACATCCAACATGATGTTACAATAAAGGATCTTTATAACCTAAAACAAAACAAAGGGGAAACGTTCTTGTCTTTTCTACAAATATGGCAATGATTGTTCGCTAGATATCCTTGATCCATTCCTGAGGAAGAAAAGATGGAGTTATTCATTGACAACTTGATAGAAGAAATGAGTTATAGGCTAGAATTACAGTGTCCTCCCACATTTGAAAAATTAATAGAAAACAGTTTTAAAATTGAGGAAGCATTAGTCAAAAGAGGAGTTATTAAGAATTTCAATGATAAAATGAATAACACAAGTAACTCCTCCAATCAATACCCAAGCAATGACAAGCCAAAATTTTGGAAAAAGAATCGAAGCACGACTACCAATGAAATAATGAATGACTCTCAAAATGTTAAACCGGTCTTTAAGTTGATAGCATTTACATCAAAGAATCAAAGCAATGATCAAATCATCAAGCCAAATATCACACAAAGCAATGAGATTGTAAAAACATAGTCATATTAGAAACCATCAAATCGGCGTAGGTTCACACCTTTAGGCCAAACGATAGAATCAATAATGAAATAATTGGTCACTAGTGGCCTTATCACTGCACGAGAAGCCCAATTCTAGGATCCAAAGGTCAAACCACCATGGTGGAATGATGCAGATTACTGCAACTTCCATAATAACAAAGGTCACAAAACCAATGATTGTATGGAGTTGAAGCACACAATACAAGACTTGATCGACGACAATAAAGCATATGTGGAAACACCCCAAAACAATAATGATCACTCGGCCTTCAAAGACCCTTTGCCAAACTATGACAAAGGAGCATCATCATCCTCAAACTACAAAGGTAAGAACATCAATCATGTCTATGACAAAACAATCCTTTTTTTATCGAAAGTAGAGAGTGATCATATAGTTGATCATGACATTAACGAACCCAACATCGAGAACACTACCCCTTTGAATTTTCTCCCAATCATACACAACTCTGACAATCAAATCAATGTCTTAAAAATCAAAGGCCATCAAGAACATCAACCAGAAAATGTTATGACTAGGGGGAAATCCAAGGTAATGTTGAAGGGAGTTGGATCTACACATGCAGTTCCACCTCCATCTCATTATAATATTGTCGATCAACTGCAAAACATTCTCGCACAAATATCGATACTAGAACTCCTTAAATTATCACCATCACATAAGGAGGTTTTAGAACAAGAATTAGTAGCCACTACGGTACCAAAAAATCTAAATGTTTGCCAGTTCCAAACTATGGTGGGGCATTTGACTACCCCACATTGTCTATCATTCTTTGAATAGGATGATGTCTCACTAAACCATCCCCACAATACTGCACTCCACATTGAAGTCTTAATCCATAATCATTGCGTCAAGAGGGTCTTAATAGATGGGGGAGCTGGTCTGAACATTTTTACTCTCAAGTTAATCCATGCACTAGCATATTCAGATGATGCTATTGATGCTCGAAGAAAAATGACTATCAAAGCATATGATGAGGAGGAAAGATCATCTAAAGGATTAATTATGTTACCCATTCAAGTGGGGCCAATGATGAAACATATAGCATGTCAAGTGTTGGAAAGAGAGTTAACATATAACATTCTCTTAAGATGACCATGGATCCACAAAATGCAAGTTGTACCTTCAACATATCATTAATGTTTGAAGTTCCCAATAAATGGACAGGAGGTGACTATATCTATTGATTACAAGCATCCTCAACATTGTGACATAATTAGAATCTCACAAGATACCTTGGTGCCTCACAACAGGGAAGCATCCAGTTCAAGATCATCCAATGAAGAACAACGTCCAAGTATCACCACCAAGTAGGTCAAGAAAAAGGGTAAAGAAAAAGAAACAAGTCCTGTTGAAACTCAATCAATAGATAATCTGGATCAGCAAACTTCTTTATCACAAAAATTTCAAGAGAAAGTACAATTGAATGACAAAGGAATGGGAACATATTCTATGGAGCAATCACTTAACCTATCATAGTTAATGCCATCTCCTAAGACATATGGTCAACTATCTATGATAAAACCTCAAACATCATTACTAGTCATAGTTGTTCAAGAAAGGTTTGTCAAAAAAGGTACCATAGAGGATGAAATAAATAACAAAGAAATCTTGGATTGGCTATACAAAGATGAGGAACCCTCTACATCACTTAGCAGTCTCAAAAATGTCAACATCAACATCGACAAATATGGAAAAGGATAAGCTATTTTAGAAAAATGGGATATGAAGGACAAGGACCTATTGGATTAAGAAAGGAGGGAATCATAGAGCCTATTTAGCCCCTCACTCTCCACTCAAAAGAGAAGATGGGACTAGGATACTCTAATGAAGAAAAAATAGGAAATGGAAAAGAAGGTTGTAGAAAGAATTCTTCAACTTAGAAATATCTCTGAGACAGACTCAAATGAATATGAATGGGATTCATGTTCCGATGTATCTTTCATTGATATTCATATTGATGTCATCGAACAATATACAACTATGCATGAGGAGGGCCAAGGCTCTGGGTCTAGACCATTTGTGGCAGCGTCACTAAATATCGATGATTCAAGTGGGGACGAATAGACCTCGAGTGAACTAGACAATCTTGAAGAAAGTACCATCATGGACCTCGATATTCCAATCAATGACTATAACGAAATGGCTGTCCAAACCCTTACATCCATCAACCCAAATAAATCTGATAACCTCATGCCATTAATTCATCTTGAACTAATTGACTGGGAAACTGTCGAACCCCTAACTGTGCCAAGATTTACAGATGATGATGCCATCGTAAATTTCTTATGTCATACCCAACCTAGTACAAGTTGTATCTATAATACTCATAACAACACGACTCGACAGGAGGGTGTCAAATCTTCTAGTGGCAAAATTGAAAATAGGGAAAATAGATCTAATGGTGAAAACCATTCTATGGAGCATTAGATCTAGAAAAATAAAAAATAAAGAATGCATCTAATGGTGAAAACCTTTCTGAGGCATTGAAAGATGGAAGATTTGACACTCTTCCAGAACATTATCATGAGTGATGATTAGTTCTGGTAGAACCAACACAGTCTATGAATATCGACAATAAGGAGAAGGCAAAAATCCTACATCTGGCGGAATCCATGACAGATCAAGAAAGATGGGATTTCATCAAATTCTTTAAAGAAAAAAGCATCAACTTCGCTTGGTCATATTCTAATATGCCAGGCTTAGATCCAAATCTGCTCATGCATCATTTGTCTTTGCCCGCAGGAATCAAGCCTGTCAAGCAAAAATTGAGAAAAATGCATCCCCATATCACATTGATGGTAAAGACAAAGCTAAAGAAATTGGTCAAAGCTGGATTCATACGGTCTATAGAATATACGGAATGGATATCAAACCTTGTACCTGTTTCAAAGCCGAACAATAGTATGAGGATATGTACAGATTTCAGAGACCTAAATAAAGCATGCCGAAGGATGATTTTCCACTACCAAATATCGACATCATTGTGGACTTGACGGTAGGGCATGCCATGTTGTCAATCATGGATGGTTTCTCTGGGTACAATCAAATAAAAATAGCTCCAGAAGATCAGGAAAAGATGGCTTTTACATTTCCATGGAGAACTTTCTACTAGAACGTCATGCCATTTGGTCTAAAGAATGTAGGAGCCACCTATCAAAGAGAAATGATGACAATATTCCATGATATGATGCAAACCTTCATGGAGGATTGCGTGGATGACATCCTTGAAAAATATAGTACAAGGGACAGACATCTGCATATCCTAGACAAAATCTTCACACGGCTAGAAAAATTCAATGTCAGGTTAAACCCCAAGAAGTGTGTCTACGGGGTCACATCAGAAAAACTATTGGGATACATTGTCTTAGAAAAAGGCATTGAAGTAGATCCAGCAAAAGTCAAAGCAATTATGGAGATTCCACCTCCTAGGAATATCAGTCAACTCAGATCACTACAGGGAAGGCTCCAATCGATCAGAAGATTCATCTCCCAGCTGGCAGACAAAAGTCATCCATTTAATCACCTTTTGCATAAGAATATAGTTTTCAAAATGGGATGAGGGGTGTGAAAAAAAATTCAATCAAATCAAATAGTATCTAATGTCGCCACCTATTCTCATGCCACCAACAGAAGGAAGACCTTTGATATTGTACATTGCCATGACATATATCTCTCTAGGGGCTCTATTAGTGCAAGAGGATTATGAAGGAAAAGAACATGCCATCTACTATATTAGTAGGACACTAAATGGGTATGAAATAAATTACACTTTCATAGAGAAATATTGCTTGATGGTGGTGTTTGCTACTCAATAGCTGAGACACTATATGCTAACCCATACAATCAGGTTAATAGCAAAGATCGACCCATTAAAATATCTACTCAATAAAGCTGCCTTAACAGGTAGACTGGAAAAGTGGGTCATGCTATTAAGTGAATTTGAAATTCAATATGTAGAGAGAAAGGGAATCAAGGGACAAGCAATCACTAAAAAATTATCTAAAGCTCCTCTACTAGATGATTGACCAATGACAATGGAGTTTCTAGATGCAGACATTCTGACAGTAATGCCCCAACAATGGGTATTATATTTTGATGGATCATACACACAGCGCAGATCAGGAGCAGGGATTTTGTTCATCTCTCCACAAGAACACGCCATTCCATTATCATATAGACTAATGTTTCAATGTACAAATAATGTGGCAGAGTATGAAGCATTAATCATTGGGGTCAAAATAGAGATTCAATGGAAGATCACAGATTTACAGGTGTATGGGGAATCTCAACTAGTCATTTATCAAGTAAATGACGAGTATCAAAAAAAAAATGAAAATTTGATGCCCTACAAGCAACACATAGATGATCTAAAATAGTTCTTTGTCAGTATCAAGTTTGATCAAATTCCAAGGGTAGAGAACAAAGCTGCAGATGCTATGGCTATGATCGCTTCATTATTACAATAGCTTGAGAAACATGTTTGTTATGAGTTTATGGTGGAACAATTATCATGTCCTTCCCATAATAATCTAGAATCCGCTACCAGCTGCCATCATTGAAACCTCCATCTATGAAAAGACCTATGCTTACCTGAAAAATGATATCCTTCCTCCTGATCTTTCCAGGAATCAAAAAAGAAACTTCATCCGCCAATCTACACAACATGCTTTAATCTTAGACATACTTTATTGTCGAGGTCTTGATGGTAATATACTCTGATGTCTAGAACACGACGAATCTGAAATGGCCCTATAAGAGGTTCACGAGGGTATTTGTGGCACTCATTCAAGTGGGATAACTCTAGCTAAGAAACTCCTCCGTTTGGGATATTATTGGCCATGCATGGAGAAAGAATCCTATCAATTTGTCAAGAAATGTCAAAAGTGTAAGATTCATAGCAATCTGATTCATGCACCAACATAAGAACTGCATCCCTTCACATCAACATGGCCTTTTTGTCAATGGGGTCTGGATTTGGTAGGAAAAATAAATCCATCTTCATCTAATGGACACAAGTTCATTATCACAGCTATAGAATACTTCACAAAATGGATAGAAGCAGTGCCTCTTACAACCATCACTAGGAAGCAGATCTCCTCTTTCATCTTGAATTACATAATATGACGGTATGGAATCCCTCAATCCATTATCACTGATAATGGATGACCTTTCAAAAATCAAGATGTCCAAGAGCTATGTGAGAAGTTTCATATCCAACATCATTTTTCAACACTGTACTATCGTCAAGGGAATGGCCAAGCAGAGGCCTCGAACAAAACAATTCTCAAAATTCTGAAAAAAGACGGTTAATGATGTTGGACATGATTGGCATGTCCAACTCAAATCTTGCACTATGGGCCTATAGAACAAGTATCAGAACACCAACAGGAGCTACACCATATGCTTTGGTATATGGATCGGAAGCCATATTGCCCATTGAAGTTGATATTCCATCCCTTCTTGTATCACTCAGAGGAATCATTTCAAATGAAGACTATAGATTATCTAGACTGCAGGAACTGGAATTGTTGGATGAGCATCCTCAACAAGCTGTTAATCATCTAACAACTTATCAACAGAGAATGTCAAGAAGTTACAACCACAGGGTAAAACGGAGGGTCTTTTAGGTTGGTGACTTGGTACTAAAGGAAAACCCTAGGAATTAGCAAGACATAGAGAAGAAAGGGAAATTTGAGCCTAACTGGCTTGGTCATTTTGTCATCATATCAGTGTATGGATCGGGAGCATATCAACTATCAACGTCAAAAGTGGATTTGTTTGATTAACCTATCAACAATATTCATCTCAGAAAATTCTATACTTGAATCTCCTGGTGCATGGGTCAAACTTATGAAAATGGTTTCCTTGATGAAAACTTGGAAAATAGGCATCTTGGCGACCCAAAAATACAAAAAAAATATAGAGAATACAAAAAGAAAGAAAATGAGAAAAATGAGAAAAATACACAAAACAAAGAGTGTAATCAAAGCATATGGTGAAAACCTAGAAACAGGCATCGTATGTGATTCTAAGATCAGTTGTCCCATATATTTTGATACATATCAGGATTCATTAGTCTGGCAGTCTGTACCATTTCATATCATGTCATTAGTCTTGCCATCATTGCATCCATATGAAAATCATGTCACATAGTGAAGTCTCACTCCACAGCTTGCGGGCAACATCTGGATATCGCTAGGGGCAATAAGAACATCAATTTCCAAAAGGGGCACACAACAGTATGGCAGGAAACAAAAACAAATATCAAAGCACAACATTAATCATCATCTAGAGGTCATCAAACATTTGTATCATATCAAAAATCCAAAAAAATTAAAAATGTTAAAAGTTAGTCTAGAAAAATAAAAATCTAAAATCGTAGGTCTAAGTCAATCAAACTACGTGGTCTCTGCATGTGTAATGTAGGCAAGGCTAATGTTTGATCAGCCCCCAAGACCCCTAGGATAAGTTAGTAGGTTAAGTCTTTGGTCAAAATCTCAAAAAATCCAAAAACATGTCAAAATCAAAATGGATGCTCTGAAATCTGAATAATGATTGAAACACTCTAAGTAACAAATGAATAAATTGTATTTTTGATTATCATTTCTTTGGAGTAACTCAATGATGTATTGAACTAGAGAAACAAGGAAGAAGAATGATGTTTTTATTTTGTCTGTTGTATGTAGGTTAATCATTTAAATGTATGAATTGTCGAGGGATGTGCTATGAAAATGTATCACCAATGACATTCAGGATTCACACATTGAAATGATTATCACTGCTTGCTTACACAATGAATGCTCAAGTCATCTCAGTTCAATTATACCTAGATGCTTGTGTTCACTTGCAATATCAAAAATCATGAAAGAAGTACTCAGGTCGTTATTGGTTTAACACATACCATTAACGCGTGTATTCACTTTCAACATTCAATAAAAGCTCAATGATGACAAAATGCACAAAAGTATTGTTAAAATGATAATTTTTTGCATATAGTTGCATGTTAAAATTAGATTTCTTTCATCATAATTCATTATCTACAGAGTATTTGTTGCATAAAGGGTTCCAATCAATGATTATCTTATCTACAAATAGACTGAGTATACTTGACATAATTTCAAAAATCATCAAAAAATTCATCATCTCATCATTTAGATTCGTCATTTCATCATTCATGCATTTCTCCATCAAATAAATTATACATTAAATTGTACCATACATACATCATGATCATTTTTACCATAAACATTCATTGCATTATCATCCATCGACATCATCTGCAATTTAATCACTTATTAAACCCATACATCATTTATCATCCATACATTCTATCACAGTTAAATAAAAGCAAGTCATGTTATTAACATTCATTACATCATCATCCATTATCATTTCATCATAGGATCATCATTTTTATCATTATCGCGTTTAAAATAAAAAGCATTTATCCATCCATCCATACATTTACATCACATTATACATCCATATATCATGTATTATACACATGCATTTATCATTACATCATCACATTGAAATAAAACCATTCATATAAAACATCACATAATAAATGCATCCATCGCATAGAAATCATAAACCATCATAAAATCACATCAACTGCATCTCATATATATATATCATCAATGTCAAGTATATAATGAAGTTTTAAATAAAGATACATCATCAAAAATGAGGTACATCATAATATACATCATATGGCTCAAAAAGGAGAATCACAGGGGGCATCTACGATCTACTACTGCCAGAATGTGCGAGCCCAATAGGACCTATACCACCACCACCCTCGGAAGGACTAGCATCTCTAGGATCTCTATGTGGAGGCTGTGTCACCCCCTCACTCACTTTCCGTGTATGCATCCGCTCGGATCTCGATGGGGCATAGCTGACTCTACGATCAGTAGGCACTACATCATGATATCTACCTTGGTAAAACTTAGCCTCTTGGCCAACCTGCATAACCTCTCTCATATAGTCTCCCACTGAGGTACCATCGGCCACTCTCTGTAGGGTCTCCACTGTCTCCTATGCCCTCTCAGCAATCTGACGAGCACTGTCTCACTCGGTTGTCAAAGTAGCAACTTGCGTCTATACAGCAGCCAACTATCCCTGAACCTATGCTAAAGCCTAAGCATGAGCCTGCATCTGCGTCTGGGTCTGAACGAACATAACCCTAGCCTATACCAACTGCCCCTGCAATGTTTGGACCTATGTCTAGAGACTGGCAATCTATCTCTGATGGTCTACTGGTGGTACTATGACTGCTCACCTCTCGTGAGGCCTACTAGATGATGGACCACTACTGATTGACCCTACCCCTCTATCCCCTCCACTACCACCATCACTTTTATCGTTGATGTTGTCATCACTACCACTCTTTGTGCTACTGCCTATTAGAGTACCACCCTCACTCTCTACAGAACCCTCTGCCACATCCTCCTCTACTGGTAGCGGTGCTGGCTCATCCGAAATCATCATGCGAGGATGTGGAACCAAGGCCAAGAATGCAACATACTCCTTTATGATGGGTTCCTCTACAATGTCTCTCCGCATGTCCCAAGGTGATGGCTGTAGTGCCCTGTATCCCTCTACTAAAGCATCATATGATAAACAAGGCCCCCAATCAGGAATATCACTCCACCGCCTAACATAGTGGGCTACTCCCTATGGCATGCACTACATGATGTCATACTGTCTGTACACTCAAATCAACAAAAATATCTCTAAAACGAAAGGTGTCCGACCGATCAAATACATAGAATCACAGAGGTATCCTAACACTGCATCATCCTCATCCCATTGCTCACAGTATATGTATGGACACTAGGTAACAGTCTCTGTGTCATCAAAAAGCTACCTCCAGTGCTCTAACTTTCCCATCTGGGCATATGTAAGCCGACCTGTGTATCTGAAAACATAGGGTCTCCTTGTTGGTCTGTCTGCCAATGGAAATGGCCGAGCAATAGAAAAATGCTCCCATGCCAACACTTGTAACAGGGCCATCCCTCCTGATAAGTTGTGTGCCCCTAGGTACATCACTGAGTGAAGATCATGATAAAGATGTGCCAGCATGCACATCCCCCACGCATATCTAGTACCATGTACCATCATGCTCTCTAAGGTCCTGCCCCAACCCATGAGGAATCCCTTTGACCTATGATCGGGGCAAAGGAAACCTCCAATAAATCCAGCAAGCACTGCTGGTAGTGTCACATATGAATCAATGATCCTCCTCCATCGGATGCTCGGACCCTCAATATCCTAATCTTGGAATTCTCTACGAAGAGCATCTCTACCACCAGTCCCATTGGAATCGTACGCTACAATCTCCCCCATGAACGGAATGCGTAGAATCTACCACAGATCCTCGGGTGTGACTGTCATCTCGCCAGTGGGTAGATGAAAGGTGTTGTGGTCACTATGCCACCTCTCAGCCAAAGCAGTCAACAGACCCCGATTAATCCTAATCTTATGCATATCAAGAAAGCTAGTTAGGCCACATCGACCTATAACCTGAAGCTCATCTGGTGTCAGATGAGGTATCAAGTTTGTGGTCCAAGGAAACCTCTCTCACATCTGGAGAGTACCCAAATCCTCCTATCATCATAACAAAAAATCCACAATCAGTGCACTATGTCTAGAAATCAAAAGTCATTCTACTATCAAGTCTATTCCAAAAAATTGGTATGAATTTTTGATCAAAATTCATGGGTGAACATCAACAAACCTCACCTATCATGAGGTTCATCAAACATTATCTAATCTCGCCTATCATGAGATTTATCAGATATTGAATCATTTCCTCACCTATCATGAGGATCATCACAAATAGGATTTCTTTTCACCTATCATGACAATTAATCTTATTTAAATCATCACAATCCAACTTCAAGAATTTGGATTATCAATCATACCAATCTGAAGAATGGACATGATCATAAGTGACGAAATCAAAGTTACTTAAGTCAAAATCTTCAATTCTGACATGAAAGCGCTAAATCAGCCACTTGAAGTGCTAAATCCCAAAAGCTCTACTTTATCAATCAAAAGCACTAAATCAGGCACCCAAAAGCTAAATTACAAAAGCACTACTTCCACACTTTCAAGCACTAAATCAGGCATCCGAAGCGCTATTCTACTCTAAGTGTTGTTTTACCGCATCAAAGTGCTAAAACAGTTCATCAAAGTGTTGCTTTATCAAAAGCAATAGAACAGATCATGAAAGCACTGATCAACCAAATCAAAGCGCTAGAACTCTTTAAGTGCTAAAATCTGGCATCATAGTGCTAAACTTCACTAGCTAAGTGCTATATCATCGAAAGCGCTACATTATCCTATGGAAGCGCTAGAGAATTTAACGCATGAGCTAAATCTCAAAGCGCTAATCTACCTACTGAAAGTGCTACATCGGAGTGAAAGCACTACACCATGGCTTGAAAGTGCTATAGCGTAGCTTGAAAGTGCTAAAACAAAAAAAAGTCTAAAACTAAAAAATGCATAAAAAACAAAAGTGCACGAAAAACAAGGAGGATAAGGGGTACATACCAGAGGTCCATACATGGTCGGTCATCGATGATGTTAAATGCACTTGAAACAGTGAGTGTGGTAAGGGATTGGCATCCTAATCTAGTTGGCTAAAATGTCTCTATCAAAGGATTTTTCAAACTCCAACAGTGCAAATGACTTTGAAAATGACCTTTTGGACTATATATAACTTTTGGAAAGGTATTTTGGGTGGGTTTTATTATCTTTTGATTAATTTTATTCATGAAATTAATTAAAATTCATCTGCGGGCTATTTTTCTTCATCATTTTGTCAGGAGATAAATTATTTCATCATTGTATCTTCATCATATCATCAAAAAATCATAAAAATATCAAAAATTCCAAAAATCATCAAATCATTAATTTATCTCACAAGGGGGCATATTATCAATCATCTAAAAATCAATGTCTGGGGCATACAAAATTATTTTTTATTTATCATCGATCCTAGCAGTAGCAGCAAAATTTTCTTCGAAGCAATGCGTAAACACATCACTTCGAAGAGGGGCAAAATGTATACACCTAAAATTGGTCTAGAGCATCCGATTAATTAAATACAAATTATTTGATTAATTATCCTAATTTCCTCTACTATTTGAATAAATAGAATTATTTATTTATATAGTTCACATTTAAATTCATCTTAATTAAATAAACAAAATTAAATACTTTGTTTGATTCAATTATCAAATCCCTACTTTATTCTATCACATCAATCCTAAATTAATTAAATAAAGATCAAATGATTTATTGTTAATTGCCATATTCTTCTGTTTAATTTAATAAACAACTATCCTGTAGTTCGTTTTATTAAATTATTTATCCCTCTTTTGCTAATTTAAATAAATAAAAATATTTGAATAAAGGCATAAAGAATATTCCATCCATTTCCTCAAAAATGAATTAGATATCTTTTGTCTAAATTATGTCTAAAATATGTCACAATTAATGCTTTGAAACTTCACGAGAAGTTTTGGAGACAAATTGGAGACAAATTCCAAATTCTTCTCTCAATCCTTCCTCTTCTCTTGCCTGGTGTTCTCATGGGTAGAGACAATCTCCAAATTTCTCTCAATCTCCTCCATCTTTCACCATTCAATCCTCTAGATTGAATCCAAGCCTCTCAATTCCTTCCTTGTGCATTTCTACAACTAGGAATTCTATAAATACAACCTCATTAAACCAAGAAAAAGATCCCAAGTTATCAAGTTTACTTTGTAGAATTTCATCAAGCATCCAAGCATCCATGGCTGCCTCCTATAGCTCTTCATTTGTCCATTTTCATGTTTAATCATTTAGAAATCATCATATAGGATTAGTTTCTTCTATTTAGCATCCATCTCGTTCTTTGAATTGTCATTTTAATAATCATAGTGCACTCACGATCTAAGAGCCATTGTGATTTAATAAATCTTTGGAGATAGAGAACAATATGATGCTTCCAGTAGATTATTGCTTTGAATTAGTTCAATTTGATTTGTCTTTGATATAATCTCATATTAAGAAGTGTTTTGTACTTTATAACCTCATTCCACACTTACAGTTTGTAAATGGTTTATTGTGAAATAACTATTTTTTATGCGAAATGGGGTGCTTTTTTTTTTTTTTTTACTCAAAGTGACCACCACATGAGAGTGGTATTGGTGCAATAAAAAGACAAATGTACTAAAATGGAGACCAAGTCTGCAATATTAAGGAGATGCATCCCTGCTGGTGTGGAGATGTGGCATTGACCAAGTGTACATATGCATATATATTCTAAGCAAAATATTGAAATCATTAGCAGCAATGTGACTAAGAATATCAATATTTCAACAAATGCAATATTTGCATGATAAGTACAAGGTGGACCTAAATGCTAAAATCTTAAAAAAATAACATGAGATAGTGAATGCAAATATTTCCTTGTGTGTTATGAGTGCAAGTGTAAGTAAGTAATGGTAAAATTAAAACCGAATTCAAGATGCCAGCTGAGTGTAAGTAAGTAACAAATTAAAAATGCCTCTAAATTTGGATATTTAGAGATTACTTTACAAAAGTATTTCGACCTACAAAGGAGAGATTTAAAACAAAACAAAAACACACAATGTTCATTCTTAGCCGGTTGATCCCGCTTCCATTTCAGCCTATTCTTTAGAAATCAAAATAATATTAAAAAGACAAAATGGAGGCTATTTCGAGCCCCATAGTGGGCGCCAGAATGTGAACCAAATTTTTTCTTATGCTAACATGATCAACACAATTTTTTTTTAGCCAAGTTAGCAAAAGAAATAATCAAACTCCCTATGAAATCCTTGATCACATTAAGATAAGAAAACAGGATAATAAAAACATGCAAAACTATCTAAAATGAACCAAACCTCAATCCCATAGGGGGATTGGTGCTCCTTGATGTGAAAAGAGAGCCCTTTCCCAATCGCTAATAAGATTAGATGATGATGAAAATGCAAAATATGCAAGATGATGATAGTGCCAATACTCAGATTGTGGCTCTAGTTGTGTCCATTTGGAGTAGAAATGCTTTGGATTTATAGATTCTAGGTTGAAAGATTGAAAGATTTGGATGAATGTGGGATCATTCATGAGCCAATGACAAGATGCCACTTGTTAAGATGTGAGAGGATGAGGGTTGTGCACATTTTGGTCAATGAGCCAAAGAGAGGGAGATTTGAAATTTGAAAATAGCATTAAATGCATATGGTTGAGAGTTTTGGGGGGGGATTTGTTTGGACAAAAAAGACAAATAAATGGAGTTAATGAGGGCATATTCCTTGGGAATATGCTTTGTGAGAAAAAAATAGATTTTTAATAAATCAAAATAAATGATTTATTGTGCAAGTGGGAAAAGCTAGAGGATGGGACATGAATTAGATTTAGCATTAATCAAGATTTGATTAATTAAGATGATGATTATCTGACATGAAATTTGATTTATATTTTGGATTTTTTTAAATCAAATGAGAAGAAATGATTTAATTAAATAAAGATTTTTTTACTTAATCAAAGATGATGATGTTAGTGTTAAATCAAATAAAGATGAATTTATTTAATTTAAATGGATGACTTTAGAAGTTAATTAAATAAAATTGATTTATTTAATTAAAGGTGGACTTTAGGATTGATTTATGATTTAATTAAATCAAATTGATGTATTTAACTAAAAGATGAACACTAAGGAAATACTAGATGTGTGATTGTCAATTTTGCATGTCTACAGTATGGTACTTAGAAATACCCTATGATATGACCTCAATGATTCAATGTGGTTTCATGTTCACCCTGATGCCACCTCCATAAAGCAAGTTGAATCAGGGGGGCATACATCTACCTTCAAATTCAATCTTCGTATAAGTTTGATAAGAGGATTTTTTAGCATCTAACAAATCTATGTTGTACGATGTTGTTCCTAACATTGTGGTTTTGTAGGTAGCTATAGTGGGGGTTCATTCTCCATAATGATTCCATATGAGTATCCTTTTTCATACTAGTTATTTCCTTTAGCTTGCATATTCATTTAGTATCATATGGTATCGAAAGTGGGGGCTAAATGTAGTGTAAAATAAAAGTAGTCCTTTTTCACACTTAATTTGGGAATAATTGATGAAAAATCAACTTAAGAGTGCCTTTGTTTAGTGTTGTAATGTGTCATACACATTCACATTAATCTAGGTCCCCTTTTAAAAATAAATGTACTAAAATTGTACATTGTTAAAAGTGTTGTAACATGATTTCATACTTTTCTAGGGTTCCCTTAAATCAATGGGGCCTAATGGGCCCCTTTTCAAATAAAATGTACCTAAAATGTACCTTATTTATGGTGTTGTAAAGTGTTGTAACACACTTTCATGCTTATCTAGGGTCTCATTAATTGATTGTAGCTAATTAGGCCTCTAATTTAAATTCAAGCCATCTTAATTACATTTCTAAGAGATCAATCCTAACACTCAGTATTCAAATTGTAAAACATTTAGTTGGGAAAAATCAAGGTAATAGAAAATGGTTCTAGGACCCCCTTTCATTGCATATTTTGACATGGGTTTTTGATGTTCTTTCCCCCCCAAAGGCAAGGTCCTGGAAACGTGTGCCAGGACCCATTTTCCCTAGGTGGAAAATGGGTCCTCCCTTAATAAGGACCCCTTTTTGAATTTAATTTTGGTGGGATTTTAATAATATTCATTTCCAGATCTAGTGCCATCTTGAATTATTTGAATTTTGAGGTTAATTCTCAAATTATGTATAAATACAAGGTTATTTTACATAATTTCACCAAGAAAAAGATTTCAAGCAAGCTAAGAGACAAAGATCTTTCATGAGACCAAGCATTCATTGTCAAGAAGAAAACAAAAGTGAAGTTTGGAGTAGCATTGTAGGTATTTAAGATAATTTTGTGTCCAAGATCAAACATTAGTGAAGGTTGATGATAGATGCCTATGGAAAATCATGAGAGATTCTAGGTGTTGGGAGATGCAAAAGACATACAATCAAGCCTAAGGACGTGTTTCCTAAGTGATTCCATCTTCTATTTAATCATCCTATTTGTATCCTACAAGAGGTATATTCAGATTTGTTGCTTATTAAGGGGACTAGACATCTTATTTAGTGAGTCATTTGTATTGTTCATGTTACATCTTAGGGTTCTATTCTAGCACAATCGAATATAATTTCCTTTAAATTCTCATAGATCTTGGTCTTAGACACACTTAAGATTAGAATTTCCCACACAATTACATGTTTCAAATTTTCATTCATCATCAAAGGTTTAATTACCAACAAGGGGTTTGGCTAAGGAAAACCCCTATCCAAAAATAATCTACCAAATTCGTCTTGCAAGTTATTGGCATATATAGATCTGAAAACAAGAATTTTAAAGTGTAAGGGAGAAGAGCATATCTGGAAGTTGAAGATCAAATTTAGAGATTTTTGGAAGGATCTCACAAGACCTATTTTCCTTTAGTGGTGAGTCAGTCCCTATTAGGGGTTGAAGGGCAACAAATTTTGCACTATTCAAGCTTTCTTTTTAGGTTTAGATCTCCTCAAACAATCCTACTAAGACCCATTCACCTTTGGTGGCGAATGAGTCCCTCTTAGCAATTCAAAAGTTATATTTGGTCAGGTGCACAACATTATCTCCTTCTTTTTTTATCAAAAAAGTTATAGTTTCATTTTATTTTGTGTTAGATTTATGCATTACATATGTTAGACCTAGAATTAGGGTTTGCATGTTGGTTTAATTCCTTCTCCTCAATTTTTGATTTAGCTCACCACCCCATCCTTGCATAAACGAATGATTGCAAGATTACTAAATCTTGAATTATTTCACCTCTTCGATTGATAGTTATTTCAAGATTCTTGGATCTCATCTTTTGAATGAAGCCATAACTAGAAAAAGGGGGTTATGGGTATGTGAAGGATCATGATGGGCCAAAAAGTGGCAATATGATGGGTATGTGGCTTGCGACTTTTTTTTAACCCAAAATTGATGAAACAAAAAGGGGTTTTAAAGGATATTCTTAGCTTTCCACCAATATAAATTATTCTTTAAGTATTTGAATTTAATAAATAATTATTATTCATTTTCTATTGAATTATGACTAAAGTGTTGATTTTTAAGTTGATTGAAAAACATCTATAACTTTCAAACGGTATCATATTTTTTGAATCCAAAACATGTGTCACATTCTATGCTTCAAATACTAAAATATTACAATAGAAAAAAATGAATTTCATGAAGTTTTGACCAAGTTAAGGTGGTCAAACATACAAGTCTTTATATTTTTAAAAATTTGTCATTGATTTTTTATAATTAATTATTTACTTTGGGAAAAAATTACAAAAAAATATGCATCACATCAGGACATGAGTCCTCTAATTATATCTAAAATATTTTTAAAAAATATTATCATTTTAATGTGTTTAGGGTGGTCAGACATACACCTACTTCTTATTGTTTCTGTGAAATTTAAGTACTACTGTATTGAAATTTCAAATTTTCACCAAATAGATTTTATTTTTTTGTAAATAAACCTAATAATTTAGAAACTAAATTCAATTTGCTACAAATTCTATTCTTACATATTTTTGAAATAATATAGATAACTTATTCAAATTTTTTGTCAAGATGCCTAACTCTGATTTTTCTAAATTTTTTGCCACTTAAGGGCCTATTTTTTCCATGATGATCTTGCACGTACCCTTATACTTCATAGCCTTCTCCCTTTCTCTATGTTTCAATAGGAAATTTGGCAAATTTTTCCTATTTGCATGTTGATCTATTTGCACAAAATTGCAAATTTTCTATTTGGAGTTTAATTTGTAGGTTTGTGGCATATCCACCACAAGGGTAACATATTATAATTTCAAATCCTTCTTCATCTTGTGGCTATACCATCTAGTGATAACTCTTTCCTATGCATATACATGATTCTTGGGAAGCTAAGCCTTCAACCTAGAGACTCTATAAATCCCTTGGCCCCCAATCGGCCTTGGAATGCTAATAGAGGAAGCTTATCCCTTCACAAATTAATATCACTATGAAGGGTGATTGAGGATCATTCATCAAATTCCTTTTTGAAACCTTACACACCATCTATCAAATTCTCTTCCTTTCAATTTATCTTCTGATCAGAATCATGTGAAGAAGACAAAGTGGCTATATAGTGATTGAGTTAGCGTATACATATTTGGTGCATTTTTGTAAAAAATTTGGTGAAGACTATCATGTCGAACCTCATCAAATCTAGGAGTGAGGTATTGACATTTTTTTTATATTTAATTTGGAAAGCTACGACCGACTATTGTAAATTAACAAAGAGCTCACTACTTTTGGCCTTCTCTTCCAAGACCAGTGCTCAAGAAAGGTTCTTTTCTATTGTTCACATGTAGGTTGTGTTGACTTGAATTCCTTAGATGATGGTGAAAAGATGACACTAGAATCTTAGCCTTCATTAGAAAAACATCAAACCAAAACCACTGAGGTTATGAATGCACAAGTGTCCATTAGATCACCATTGATTATTGGACAAGTCCTAAATACCCTGTGGGACATCCTAAGAATCCTCTAATTATTTACCCACCTTCACACAAACCAAAAACTCAAAACAAACCCAAACTTATCCTTTACGCACTCTCAAACCAACCTCCAACTCAAAACAAACCCATTTTCATCCTTGAACCACCTAAGAATAATATGTCACAACAATCGAGTTACAATACCATTGATCATACATATAACACTAGAAAAAATGTACAACCAACACAAACAACTTCGACATCTCTGCCATTTCCTAACCCTATCTTTCCTGGAGGTTTCTATTACTTCAGCTTGGAACCTTTCTGAGGTTCTTAATGTTCTTTGTTCTCGCATTACAGCAGAAAAGAGAAGTACTCCTTGGTCCCCCCAAACCTGGATGGCTTAAGCTTAACTTTTATGGCTCAATCAAACCTAACCTAGGTCAGTGGGTAGGGGTGGGGTCATTTGTGATCATAAGGGTATATTAATTTTGGCTTATGCAGTTAATTTGGGGGGTGCAATCATGTAGATTTGTTGAGGTGGTGATGGCTTATCATGGCATCTTGATTGTCATGCAAGATAGTATTTCCAACTTGGTTATTGAGGGAAATTCCAAAAATACTATTCACTTGCTAATGAGGAAGGATAATCCTTGTTGGTCACTCTAGGACCCCATGGCATCAATTCATAATGTCATGATTGCCCTTGGAAATTGTAGATCTAATCATGTGTTTAGAAATGGAAATAAAGTTGTGGACACACTTGCTAACATTGGTGCTTTCACCCCAAATTTAGTTATATGGGATAATACTTTTCATATCCTTGGGCATGTGTGTGAATTAATTCATCATGATGCTAAAGTACCATCAAATTAAGATCAAGTTGGATCCATTGTTAGGTCCCTTTGATATTTTTCACGATTTTTATTTATGGAAAATTAATCCATCTAAGCAATATTTTCATAAACACATTTACTTTAGGTTGTGAGATTCATATTTTCATTTCTATAGACCATGTTTCATTGCTATTAAGTTTGTGAATTTCACCATCCAGGGTGAACTTGTTTAGGAAGAGCCTGCTAATTATGAGATGTGGAAATAGGACAAGGAATTTTGGCCCATCTTTCAATGGGGCAAGATGATCTTGTATGTGGAAGGCATGTAGGGGCATGACACCAAGCTTTTCATAGAGTTTGCTACCTCCGAGCTGAATGGAACTATCACCATAGGTGGGTACTCCTTCACGGTGATTACTGAGCTTATTTTTGAGGTGATGGGGCTTCAATTAGATGGTTTTTGTATTCATTGTAAGCCTAAAGTTCATTATCAAAAAGACATGGACTAATTTTTGAAAGAGGGAGAAAAGGTGAACAAACTCCAAAATGGCTTCAATCGGGTTGACCTTCCCGATGTTTGGAGTAAGTTTACAAAATTCCTGATGAGGTATCTAAAATTCAAGGGCTGGTTCCCAGTCCCTCCATTACCCTAGATGAACCCTTCCCACTATTCATTGTATTACCCATGCATGTGGTAAAACCCCTGTTAATGAGGAAACCCCTCTTGACCCCATTAAATGTGTTCCCCTATCGAAGCGTACTCTTATTTCTACTTCTAGATCTAATAATTCAAATAACTTGAATGATGAGTCATGGAATTCCACCCTTGCAAATTCTCCCATGTGCTCACTTATTCATGCAAATATTTATGATGTCCCAACACCCCCTGTCATTAATCCTAGCCTTTAAAATTCCCTTAATTTTTGTATCAATTTGGAGGGGACCCATGTTGAACCTAGGGTGGGTTTTGGAAATCAAGCCTCTAACAACCATATTTACAATAAGATCAATGAAATTTTAGACTTGATTAATGTCCAAAATGACATCCTGAAGTGGCTCTTGGGTTAGCTTGTTACTTCCAAAGAGAGACTATAGATTTTGGAAAACAAGGTGTTGTAGTAGTAGGTCTCGTGGTTGAGGGAGGTGGAGGAGAATGGCCATTGGCATATGATAGCCTCCTTTGCTAAGTCATTTGAGCATTGGGCCAATTGGGATAAGTAGCTAGAAGAAGTGAGAGATCTTGTGGGCATAAAGGAGAATAAAATAAATTTACAAATGAAGATTGATTTTTTTCACAAGAACTAAGAAAAACCACGTAGTGCCTCCAGGTTATTATGAATTATAGAAAGGTGGCCATGAAAAAAATTTCTCTCACCATCCAAATGTTTCAACAAGAGATAAGGAAAAACCATGGTAAATAGGTGACTGAGGAAGGTCAGGGTGATAGTCAACAACAAAATAAAGTTAAGGTGGTGTATGCTATGATTGATACTCAAGCTATTTAGAAAGGCCCCCTGTCTTTCAAGGAGAAGCTCCAATTCTTGGCTTAGGAGTGGAAGGCTATTAGTGGCTTTTAGTCCCATGTTGGTCTTTGGTCTGTGTGTTGTCTATGTGTTGTCTTTGTTTATTTTTTTTAGTCAAACTATTTAAGTTTAAGTTTTTCCTTTAGTTTGTTGGGTTCTTCACTTCTCATGAGTCCCTCATTCACCTCGATGGGTGTTTTGTAATGGGTAATGGCCCTTCTAGTCTTAATCCAATCAACACATTTTGTAACTGTAACAACTAATATTTTGGTTAGTAATTTATATTAATTTCCCAATCATTTCAAAGTGATTTGAAGGGGATCAAATTGTCAAATTTTAAGGGGAAGGAAAGCATTTATTTTACAGCCAACAAAGTGTTGTAAGGGTGGTCTTTTTTGCATAATGGGGGTTTTTATTTTTGGATTTTGTCATTTAATTGAGGTTTTAAAGGCATATGTATTCTTAATCCACCTCATGACATAAATTTGTAAGGACTCAAAACAACAAATAATTTTGTAAATGCACTCACATAAACTGCCACAAAAAATTGAATATGTGTTCCTTAGGGGGGAATTTTATACTTACACTAAATTATTAAGTGTAATGAGGTTGTGTAGAGCCTTGATTATCCATGATAATAGTAATGAATCATCATGATTCTTGTGAAATGCATGTGTTGCCTTGATTTTCAAGCACAACAATGGATCCTCATGATTCTCACCCCATGTTTGTGTGCCTTGATGCACACTCTTTTTAAGTTTCTTGTACATCTTTTGGACCAAAATTTGGGTTTAAATTCCTTGCACACTTTTGTGCCAGATTTCTGTTGGTTTGATTATACCTCTCAGCATTAAGGGGGGATTATGACATTTTTATGCTAATTATTCTTTCAATGGAGCAATGGAGGGACTTTCTAAATTTATCTCATGAATGAGGGATTATTAGAGTGCATCATACTTTGTTAGATTCTAGTACTTCAAAATAAAAGTATTGTCTATATTTTCACTATCATAGAGTTTGATTTCATTTGTGTATTCATGGTTGAGTAGTTTCCATATGTTCACTTATGCAGTGTTGTGTATCTCTTATCTTTATCTATTATCTTTATCTACATATCTTGGATATTTGTTGATTTCAATAGATACTAGTTTATATTCGATAAATTTTACAACTTATACATGCTTTAGGAGTTAATCATGATGTTCCTACCATCATGAGACATCCTTTCAAAAGGTCTTAAATCCTTCAATTTATCTTTTGGAGAGGAGTTTTTTTCCCACTGGGTTTTCTTCGTTACTCCACTTTATGAGAAACTTTGTACATGGGTACCTAACATGGCCTAGTAGTTAAGACCCATTTCTATATATATTCACTTTTTTGACCCCACAAGTATCACTTAAGGGGGGTGTTAGATTCAATAATTTATCTATTTACTATACTTAAATGTACTTAAGTTGATGAGGTTAGAAAAAATCTTGTCTAACTGAATGTGTAGCCTTTTGGACCTCTAGAGGTTACCAAGTGTCATGCTGAAAAATGTACTCCCTTGCATTTTCACAATATGTTTGGGTCCCCCAATTAACTAGACATAATTAGGCCTCTAATTGGCCCAATTATGAATTTAAAAGCCTAATTAATTTTGTTTTCTGAAAGGGAAACTTGTATTAAAAAATTGCAAGCATTAATTAAATTTCCTTGAAATTGGTGTGTCCCAAGTTTAGAGCCTAGGACCCATTCGCCCAAGGGAAAATAAGTCCCCCTTATGTTTAGGACCAAAATTTTTAATATGTTGGGTGAATGAGTCCCTCTTAAGTTTAGAACTCAAATTTTTATGCTTCAAATACAATTTGCAATTGTCAACTTTTGATGTTTAATTGTTGGGAAATTAGAAAATTACTTATAAATACAAGGTATTTTTATCAATCAAATCCTAATTTTTTTACGAGAGAAAAAATTATAGAAAAGATTATTGTCAGAGGTGCTCAAGTGTAGATTTCTCAATCATTTGTTGTATAATTCAAGATCTCAAGGATCATGTCAAAGTTATCTTCATTTATGCATGTTTTTGGAGCTAACATTGTGATGCAAGTTTCAAGCATGCAAGTCAAGATTCAAGCATCAAGACCAACATCCAATCAATTTATTACATGCAAGATCAAGGCCTTTGAGAGATGTGTTCAATTTCAGTCCTTCAAGGATCTACATTCAAGGGTTTGGTGAGTTGCAACATAGAATTTTTCATTCATCATTCCTTCCCTTCATGTTTCATTTCATTTCAAGGTTTAATTACCAAACTAGGGTTTGACCAAGGCAAATCCCCATTCATTTAAAAAAAAAAAAAATCGATCTCTTTGTGCTTGCATATCTTAGGTTGAAGATTAATCAAAAGTGCAATTGTACAAAGTTGCCAAACCATGAAAACACACTTGTAGAATTTAATTCCGACTTTCCAACTATAAAATTTAGAGGAATAGAGAGTACAGATCCAAGAGCAAAGGACTGTGAAAATAGATTTTGGATCCCTATAGCAAGACCCATTCAAACTAGGTGAATCTATCCCAAGAGGCACTCAGTAGAGGCTTTTGGTGATAGGTGCATAAATTCACAGCCTTCTCAAATTTGCTAGAAATTTATGGATTCTATCAAATTAAGGTTTAAAATTGATGTTTTAAGAGTTACATTGCATAATTCTATTCATCTCCTAAAATTCCATTTCAGGTTGATTTACCTTATCCTCACTCATCAAGAAAACAACAATATCTCTATCAAGATTGACTCATCTAAGGGTTGAAAGTCAATCTACTAGTAGAATTTGGTAAATAAATGACTATGTGACTAACATTTTTAGTCACAACAACTAAAAATGATTAAATTCTACTCATTTTTTGTAACACAACTATAAATGACTAAATAAATGAAAAATTTGATCATCATAAATGACTAATTTGACCGTCGAGTAAAAAAAACAACTAAATAATTAGTCACACAAATAAAAATTAGACAATATGATATTAAAGTGGATAATTTTAAAAAATATTTCAATTTGGGGGAGTGGGTTGTATTATATTATAATATAATATAATATGATATTATATAATTTATAATATATAATATTATACTTCTATTATATACATTATATTACTATTATATATATATTATTATATACATTATATTATTATGATATATATTATTATATGTTATTATCTAATATTATATATTATTATATAATATTATATTATAATATATTTAACAATATTTATTGTGCAATAAGTGCGAGATTTATGAATGGGAGATTATTTATTTTGTATTCCATTTTGAAATCCATTTTAGCAGTAAAAAAAAACCTAATCGTTGTGCCCAAATTTTATTTTAATAAACATACTCTAAAGTCCTTGTTGAAACCTTATTTTAACGTTGCGGCTCGCCAAACTAGAGAAGTAAAAGGTGAATACCAGTGGGGAAGAGTTTGGAGGAGCAAAACCCAATAGCAACAGGAAAGAAAAAAAAATAGTGGAAAACACAGGATAAGAGCCGACTAACCTTATCACTCACTAGGCTAGTGGCCTAGCCTCAAGGGAAGGGAATTGGTAGCTAGCCCTGAGCCAACCTATCTCACTCAGTTAATTGAATGGCGAGCGGTCAATCCATTACTACTTCTATCCAGTTTGAGGGAGAAAGGCTAGGATAGGAAGGACGAAGGGCATGGGTAAAGGTTTTGATTTGGCTCTTCATTCCAACCCTTCAGAGGAGAAGTGGAAGGTAAAGGATCATGGCTGTAATTTAATTTTAATAAACATATTCTAAAACCCTTGTTTAGACTTTGGTATGTTTGATACTCAAAGTTGTACAATATATGATTTTAGAAGATTCTATCGAAGTTGATATTTTCTTTCAAGGGTTTATATTCAAGAAAATATAAAGTTGTGCAGTCTTCAAGTTCAAGAGATGCAGCCAAAGGCCAGATTTGATTTTAAGGATTTATCTGTAAGAAGTAGTAATAGTAGGAACACATGCATCCTCATATTTTTTAAATTAGGGTTCTCAATATAATTCTCATTTAACTTGACTTTTCTTTTAGCATATTGTTAGCTACAAGCTATGATTAGATGGAAGAGATCTTTGAATCATATTAACTTGAATGTTTTGGTTTTCTGGGTCAAAATGTCTATATTAAGATCCCATCATCCCACACATTGACTTATTGTGGGGTGTCAGTCTATTGACGTACAATGGTAACAAGAAAGGACAATCTAATACAAATTCACTATTTAATAGTGCATGAGCTGAGATGGATGTTTTGTTGAATAAGGAGAAACACATTTTATAGTATTCATTATGTTGTAGGTTCAAAAATAAAGGTTCATGAGTTTCAAATCAAAATGAAACTTTCAAGAAAATAAATTCATTGATACAAAGTGATTCTCTATTTTTATGCCTTTTTGAATTCTTCAGTTCTTCAATAAATGATGTAAATAGTTAGTGAGACAAGTTTCCTGTGAGGCACATCATTTATATGTTTTGACTTGCCAATGAGGTTGTAACTTGTGGGGTTTTTCTTTGCCAGTGAGGTAGCTATCAGTGAAACATTGAATGTAATTAGTGAGGTTTTGATTTGCCAATGAGGCTTAATGAAGTAAATTTTTAGAGTGTTTTTTTCTCCCATACAAGGTTTTCCACTCATAAATACTGTGTTGTGGCTCCTCTTGATTTGTGATATATTTTTTTTTGTGTAAAGTGCAAAACTCTTAAATTCCAAGAATCGTCAATACTTTAAATAAATTCATTTATATTCAAAAGAAATTCAACACTTCAATCATTAGAATTCATAAAATCCAAATGATTTAAAGTCGATAAATAGATTCATAATACTTTCAGTTAAATTCTTACACATGTCATCTTACATGACATTGATAATAATACAAAAGTATTTGTAACATAAGTTTACAATTCGAGACGTAGGAATTCTGTCACCTTAAGCTTTATAATACATAATTCAAGAAATAAATAATACATAAATGAAGAAATCATCCTTTGTTCTTCAATCCAATAGCATATCTTCATACCTGAAGATGAGAACAAGGTTTAGGCACTTTTTCTACCCAACCTCGAAGCTCACGCTTCCCCAGAATTCTTTAGTCTTTCAAAGAATACCCGACCGTTCATGAATTGCTTAGCAAAAATAAGTCAACAAGCATGATGGAATGTGATGCGTGCCTAGTATAACTAGTAATTGTGCATGTGCAGGATCATCATGTAATAAACAGGCCCTTAAGTTGCAATAAAATATAGAAAAATCAGAGTTAGGCAACTTGACGTAAAAATTTGAATAAGTTATCTATATTATTTCAAAAATATGTAAGAACATAATTTGTAGAAAATTGAATGTAGTTTCTAAACTACTAGGTTTATTTTTATTTTTAAAAAATCTATTTTGTGAAAATTTGAAATTTCAATGTAGTAGTACTTACGTTTTAGGGAAAAAATAAGAAGTAGGTGTGTGTCTAACCACCCTAACCACAATAAAATGATAATAGTTTTTTTATAAGATTTTAGATATAAGTAGAAGACTCATGTCCCGATGTGATGCATATTTTTTTGTAATTTTTTTCCAAGTAAATAATTAGTTATGATTTTTTTATTACAACTTTTAAAAAATATAAAAACTCGTATATCTAACCACCTTAACTTGGTCAAAACTTCATGAAATTCAATTCCTTTTTTTGTAATCCTATAGTACGTGAAGCATAGAATGTGATGCATGTTTCAGATTCAAAAAATGTGATACTGTTTGAAAGATATAGATGTTTTTCAATCAGCCTATCAATAAAGACTTTAGTCGTAATTCAAATAGAAAATGAATAATAATTATTTATTAAATTCAAAGTAAAGCATAATTTATATTGGTGGAAAGCTGAGAATATCCTTTAAAAACCTTTTTCGTTTCATCAATTTTGGGTAAAAAAAAGTCATCAGCCACATGGGCCATCATATCACTTACATATCGCCACTTTTTGGCCCATCATGATCATGCACATACCCAATTCCACAAGCATTTTCATTTTCTAATTCATTTAAGAAACAAGCAAGTTCGATACAAGGATATGGTAGAGAGTTATACATATTCCATCTATTTCAATGGTCCTTAAGCTACTTGGCCAAGTAAAATTTCATGCACGACAAATAATAGTAGTTTTGGAAAAGCAAAACTACACTCTCTATAAACCCATATTTGGCACCCGTCCAGAAAGGTAACTTTCCAAACACATGACATGCACATTCAATTATCAAGCATGCATGGTTCCATTCAAAATAAATAAATTATCTTTCCGAACACATGTCATGCACATTCCATATCAAGCATACATGGTTCTATTTAAAATAAAGATTATATTTCCAAATCACATGAACTACACTTCTTTTTTCAAGAAAACCCAATTTTATTGCAGTCATTTCATAGATTTAAATCACAAATAACATTAAGTTCATATTTAAAATAAATAAATTAAAGAAGGTGTATCTCAAATATGTAACTAAGTACATATAAAACAAGAAACAAATAAATGAGCACACATTCTTTCAGTTCATTTACTCATATAATTTAACTACACTTCAATATAATCCTCATCTAATTCATTTCCTTTCGAAGTAATTATATTTTACTTTTAATTTCTTTTCTTTCTGTTTTTCATCTTTCCATTAAAATATTATCTTTGCAAAAACATAAAACCTCATATTTAATTTTGTTTCGTAGGCAATTTTAGAGTCATTTATAAAGATTTATCAAATTTTTACTTTTACTTTTGAAACATATTTAAATACACAAAAGTTATTTAATATTATATTCTAGAATTTTTTATTGAAACCAATAACATTCAGCTGTGATAATTCTGCAAAAGCTTCCCTATCTTTTATGTTTCCTTTCTTGCAATTTTCAATGCTAGTTTGACATAGTTTAGCATAGTTTAGATTCTAAAGCTTTTCAAAATCTAAACAGATCTAGAACATATTGTTTTTTGTTTGCATCTTTTCAATTTACTAATCAGAATCTCTAAAAAGAATAAATAAATTCATAGTGTTTTATAATTTTTTATTTCTAATTGTTCAATGGTTTTCTGGTAAACATAGTTGGATGTTTGAAATTTCATTATAATTTAATGGAAACAGTGTTAATTTTCAATAATTTTTAAATACGAGAATAGAAGTAAATGATTCCAATTACACATACTATGATCATGAATTTGTTAAAATAAAGCTTTCTCTGATCCTACCAGGTAATTTCTTAAATTAGGAATTGATTATTTGTGTATTTTCCTATGAATTTCTTGATGTGAATCTTCTGTTTCTGCTTGTGATTTCACCCTTCTCTTTCTTTCTATTTGAGTTCCCTCTGTCTTCTGACATTCTTGATTCAACAATAATGTTTTCTTCCTTCTTTCCACATGAGCTTGGGAGACAAGCCAATTAAAAATAAATTAAAGACTTCCCTTATTTTGGTTGCACTTGGGAAGATTATCAATCTTTTCTTTTATGTTCTTTATCTTAAAACTATCTCTTTACTTATGCCGACCCTTTTCTCTCCCTTGTGTAGCTGATATGCTGCATGCAAAATTCACTAAGAACCTCCCTCCTGTTGGCCACCCTTCACCTGCTGCTTGCATGGGAATGGAGGGAAAACTCGGTTCTCTTTATTTCCCTCTTGTTGTGTTCTCCTTCCTTCCACCCATGCACTTCCCTTCCCTTCTCCTTGCGCACCTCTTCTCTCCTTCTCCCACATACGCCCTTCAATAGTTCTCTCCCCTTTTCCACATGCACTTGGGAGATGTACAAAGTATAATTTGATTCAAAGAAAAATCTCTCTCCTGGTTGCACCTGTGGTGTTAAGGAGAATGAGAGTAATAAAAAAAAATAAAAAAAAATCTCTCCCTTCTACATGTGCCTTCTCAGAGAGCAATATGTACCATACAAAAATCAATCCAAATCTCACTCCTATCGGTCGCGCATGGGGAAAATCATATGAATCCCATAATGATAAAAATAAAATATGTGTTTTCTGCCCAACTCTCCCCAAAAACGGATTTCTCTTCTATATCCTTCATTCGAATTTTCTCTCTCTGTGTTTTTATCTCATGCTATTGATAATTGTTATCAAGAAATTAGATCCACCTTTTGTGTTTGATCTCCAGTTCAAATTTAGCCATGACTCCAAATTTAAATTTTGATGCATTCAATTTGGATTAAAAGATATTTTCTTCAATTTGTTAAATTGTTGTTTGAATTCAATTTCAAATTTTGAAAGTATGCTTGTTTTCTAATTTGTTTTCAATAACTTAATTTAATATATATAATTTTTTATACATATCTCTCCACTTTCATTAAATACTAAATTTAATATAAATATCTATTTCTTTTTAAACATTTATTTCTACTTTCATTTAATATTTGTGAAAATATCAAATAAACCAATAATCTAGAAATTAAATTTTTATTTTCTTTCCACACAATAACATAATATGATCAAATTGAGAAACAATCAATCTTTCCATTTCAAAAATAAAACATATTCATCTTCACTTAAATTTGAGCAATCAGACATACGCATTAAAAATTTCCAAACATAATCATCACGAAAACGCATTAAAATAACTAAGTGGTGTGTGAGATTCCATCATCCTTATTAACGTCTAATGGCTAAAATGACTCTACCTAAACAATGTTCTTGCCTTCATTCTTGTTCACCTATTCCTGCGTTCACTTGCACTCAAGTTCTCATCAACAATGACAATCCCCGAATTTCATAATAATGAATTCAAAATCATTTCATTTGCATTTAAATTTCAATTTCAATTTCAATCTCAATTCCAATTTCAATTTCAATTTTAGTAATCATCTAACATAAACATGAAAATCTCTTGATTTATATTTGCATTTAAATAATTGATAAAAATCAGTACGTGACATCCTTCCCCTCTTGGAAGAGACATCATCTCGATGTCTTATCTTATTATTCAATCAATAACCATAGTATCTCAATCATACTAACATCATATTTCTCAAAACATAAGCATAATCAATTCATAGTAGCATCCACGCTATCCAAGTTCACAACATGTGAATGAAAAACCAGAGTATCAAGCATCTTATGTATTAAGCAAATACTACTCTAAGAAAAAAAATGAGGAAAAATGACAGTCAATCGTCTCAAAATCTTCCCATGTAGCACTATCCTTGGTACTATCATTGTTAATGGTAGTCTATCAACAACTGGATTAATGACTTCCAGTACATCAAAGGGTCCCACAATCTCAGAGCCAACTTTGATTATTTCCCAAAATACGTAAGATTTACAAAACATTCATACTATGCAGTAATCTTGTCCTTTCTAGACCTTGCTTCAAGTGTCCTTACTATCACATAGGGAAAACCTCATATGCTTCACACATACTTACTCTCCCAAAAAGCTTTATTCCATAAATACATCCAATATAGAATAATAACTATACTTAGTGATCGGAATTCATTACCAGTCCATGAATTTATCCTTAGTATAACCCAAATGGAAGAGGAGTGTCGATGTATTGTACACTACATCGTGGGTCCAATAATTTTCATTTGTACTTACACTTTTAGACAACTCATAAACCAAGTCCATCCACCACTTACACATTCATTATCCTTACCATAAAGTACTTTACCTTAATTACTTGTCTATTTCGAACATAACCTTGCTCCTAGACACTTGTCAATTTTGATACTGCTCCACACTTAAGCTTTATTATTAATTAAGTTTCATCGATCACTTAATTTTTTTATTCCTTTTTGACATTTTATCAAGTTTATGATTATATCCAAGCCTTTTTCAGCTTTATTAGAGTTTCCTTTCTTTCTATATAATAGTCCAAACGTCAATTTTAGAATTTTACAAATCATTTAAGATTTAGTCCACCATTTTAGTTATTTGACTAAAATAATATATTGCACATTTATTCAAATGAATGTTTCATGGTATGATTTTGGTTTACACAACCCTATTATTATTTGCTAAACTGAAATAACCTTTCAGGATTACTAAGAAACTACTTACCCACAATATATTATTTAGGATTAAAATCCTATAAGTCGAGTTTCCAAAAACTGTTGTTTTCTTTCATGAGTCCATCCACTAGAAAATTATATTAATTCTACTAATCAAAGACAGATCAATTTGTCTTGTGTTCTACCATTTTCCTTCTAGAATCTCAAGTGAGTTACATGTCCTACCAATGATGACTTATGGTCTTCATTTCCTGGCATACTAGATATGCTACGTTCTATGCAGCTTCTTACTCTATCTTCTTCCAGATGATAGTGGATCTTTATTTGACAATTCCCTTTGTCATTCTGATGTCCTAACTTTGACATTATTTTCCTCATTCCATTCTCGAATCTTCCAAATTTTGGACACATAGGTTCTTTTATATCCAACAATAGTCTATCCTTTGACTAAGTGATAACCCAATTTAATCTTACACCATTATTATTCTTCTTGTAAATGGTTATAGGTTCTGCAGAGATAATTCCCATTTATCTTAGGACATCCATACCTTGTATTTTCTTTTGTCCTTGGATTATTTTCAAAGATGCAATTCATCTTTTAACTCAATCTAATTTACTTGATTAATCTGATACTAATTTTTGAATATTAATCATCATTCAATCACGTTGATCTCTAGATAATAACCAATTTAATTGCATACCTAATCATCAAGAATAAGCATTCAACTCCATGAATTTCTTAATTATAAGAGAGTCTCAACTTCAATATTTCATTATGAGCACAAGTAACAATTATGATGCTATTCTATGTAATATTTTCAGTATTTCTTGCTAAGTGAACATTCTATGATGTTCTGTCATGACAACAAATGCTTCCTTTTGAAAAAAAATATGTTTTAATATAAGCGCTACTTAAAGTAAAGTCTTGTCAATAATACGACTTCCTTTAACTTACTAGGCATCCCTGCTATGCTTCTATCCTTACAGAGTGTCATTAACTCCAATGATATTCAATCGCATGGGAAAATATGAAACCCAATATTCCCTTCCATTTCTTAGGATGGAAGCCTTAATCGTTGACTAGTCTGATTGTTTATAGATTTCTCAACTTATATGGCTATAGTCAAGACCCAATGTACAACTCATTGAAGTTAAAATTCCTACTTATAGTTGTTGAAGAGTAATCCAATACATAATCCAACTTAATAGGTTTTAGTCTCATCATAAGAGCTCTCTCTTTATTATATAAACTTCTTGTCCCAATTAGGTTATCTTTAACCCAAGGTTTCATTCAAGAGTAAGGTAGTGTTTAAGTGATTTAATCATTCACATTAAGATATTTTTGGAGTGGTTCACATAACATCACATCTTACTTTATTTTTCATATAGAAATAACATCGTTATTTAAGTTCTCTATATTAAGTAAAGAGGAGTATAGAGACACTTTCTTCCAATCACGAGTCTCTAAGATCTTTCCTTATCAATCCATAGACAATGATCTTCCTTATCATGATCAAGTTATCTACCTATCCTTTTCTAAGGAATTGATAATAATATCCTTTGATCTTTAGATCAGATAATCATAAGGCAAAAAGGTCATGGTTCTTAACCTTTCCATTTGTCCTTTTTCCTTGTGGTCATAAAACGTATGACTTAATTGTCCTTATGACTTGCAAAGAACTCATAACCAATTTTTTGCTTGGTGGGGTACTTAGCTTGAGTCAATTCACTCTCATCCTTTCCCCCCCTTAGTGTTTCCATAACTTTCATTCTTCTCACATTGAACTTCTAGTAATTTACTTGCTTCCTTGGAAAAGGTTTGTCATTCCTTATTGTTGACCTTTCATTGCCACCTTCTTTCTAATATCTTTTTTTAATGGAGGAATATCCATACTCACTAACCTCTTTTGCTGATGTACTTCTTAACTCAAAGTGTTGCTTTCCTTGCAACTTCTAGGGTCCTAACACATAGAGCCATGTTGCATTCCTATTCCCTTTTGGAACCATTATTCATAAGTTGTTTGATTCCAAAAACTTCAATAACCTAAATGATTTCAGTTGGAGGAACCTTTCTCATATCATTGATTGTTTCTTCTGATTGTTCTTGTCTTTTCTCAAATCCTCGGTACCAACTCTTTTATAACAAGATCTTTATCTTAACACAAAATTTTAAGTCATGAACAATCTAAAATTATGTTGACTTTGCATACCTAGATTCATAGTGTTTACACTAATCCAAGAGTTCCTGACTCTTTTACAATTGTAGGTTGCTACAATTCAATTTATCTCATTCCTACTCATTCTCTTTTTCTTAGAGTCATGTATGTATAGTTTATTCTTCCTAACCTTCCTACATAACCCAATTGCATACTCTTTCACAATTCTAGGATTTATTATAAGTTGTTGGTTTAGGAATTCTGATTCCAGGGATGAATCTTTAACTAGCCCCAATTTACACAAGTTACTAATGTTTACATCTTCCTTTTCACTTCCTTAAGTTATTTTCTCTTGCCAATCTAGCACAAGAACTTTTCAACCTTTATCTTCTGATAAGGTTTACGCATTATTGCATAATGAGCTCAAAGGTTTCAGTGCAGAACCTGACAGCTCTGATACCAAATGTAAAGTGAGAAACTCTTAAATTCTAAGAATTGACAATACTTTAAATTAATTAATTTATATTCAAACTTCAATCATTAGAATTCATAAAATCCAAACGACTTCATAACAACGACTTAAAGTCGATAAATAGATTCATAATACTTCTAGTTAAATTCTTACACATGTCATCTTACATGACATTGATAATAATATAAAAGTATTTGTAACATAAGTTTACAACTTGATACCTAGGAATTTTGTTGCCTTAAGCTTTACAATACATAATTCAAGAAATAAATAATACATAAATGAAGAAATCATCATTTATTATTCAATCCAATAGCATATCTTCATACATGAGGATGAGAACAAGGTTCAAGATCTTTTTCCGCCCAACCTTGAAGCTTACGCTTCCCTAGAATTATTTAGTCATTCAAAGAATACTCGACCCTCCACGAATCGCTTAGCAAAAATAAGTTGACAAGCAGGATGGAATCTGATGCGTGCCTAGTATAACTAGTAATTCCACAAGCATTTTCATTTTTCTAATTCATTTAAGAAACAAGAAAGTTCAATACTAGGATATGGTAGAGAGTTATAAATATTTCATCTATTTCAGTGGTCCTTAAGTTACTTGGCCAAGTAAAATGTTATGCACGACAAATAAGAGTAGTTTTGGAAAAGAAAAACTATGCTATCTATAAACCCATATTCGGCAACCGTCCCAGAAGGTAATTTTACAAACACATGACATGCACATTCAATTATCAAGCATGCATGGTTCCATTCAAAATAAATAAATTATCTTTCCCAGCACATGTCATGCGCATTCCATATCAAGCATACATGGTTCTATTTAACATAAAGATTATCTTTCCCAATCACATGAACTGCACTTCTATTTTCAAGAAAACTGAGTTTTATTGCAGTCATTTCATAGATTTAAATCACAAATAAAATTAAGTTCATATTTACAATAAATAAATTAAAGAAGGTGTATCTCAAGTATGTGGGCATGTGTAGGATTATGATGGGCCAAAAAGTGGCAATAGGAAAAAGTAGCATTTTTCACTCGCCAAAAAATGCGGAAATCCCGAGTTGACTTTATTTTGGGTTGGGTGTTAGTACATTGCTCCATAGCAATGCCCAAGCCTAATTTTTACAAATCGGATATCCGATTTTTAAAAATATAAAAAATCAGGGTTGGGCAATATTTGAAAACATTTAAAAATGTATTGTGGTGGTAAAAGTTTGGTTCCACAAAACTGATATCTGATTTGAAATAGACATCTGATTTGTGGCACACATAGACCCAAGAGTAATTAGGAGGTGTAGGGTGGACAAGAGATAGAGAGAGAAAGGGGGAAAGGGAGGGAGAGAGAGAGAGAGAGAGAGAGAGAGAGAGAGAGAGAGAGAGAGAGAGAGAGAGAGAGAGAGAGAGGGAAGAAGGAGAGAGGAGAGAGGGAGAGAGAGAGGGAGAGAGAGGGGAGAGTCAGAGAGAGGAGAGGAGGAGAGAAAAGAGGAATGTAGAGAGAGAGGAGAGAGAGAGAGAGAGAGAGAGAGAGAGAGAGAGAGCTGGGGAAGGAGAGGGAAGGGAGAGAGAGAGAGGGGGGATAGGAAGGAGAGAGAGAATGGAGGCAGTATGGGGAGAGAATTAGGAGGGGAAGGAGAAAGGAGAGAGAGAGAGGTAGAGAGAGAGGGGAAAGGGAGAGGGAAGGGAGGAAGGGGGAGAGAGATAGACAAAGAATTTGGAGTGCATATGAGGGAAGGAGGGAGAGAGAATTCAGAGGGGAAAGGGAGAGGGGAGTAGGGGAAGGAGAGAGAGAGAGGGGGGGGAGAGAGGG
>CM021100.1:571663975-571752416 GCA_007115665.2 Sequoiadendron giganteum
GAGAGAGAGAGAGAGAGAGAGAGAGGTTTGAGAGAGGGAGAGAGAATTAGGGGGGAAGGGAGAGAGGAAGAGGGGAAGAGGAGGAGAGAGAGAGAAAGAGAGAGAGAGAGAGAGGGAGAGGGAGAGAGGGAAAGAGAGAGTATTTAAATATTTAATATATTAGTAATATTAATTAGTTATATAATATTTTATATATTAACTTAATATATATATAAATATTTATACATTAACTAGAATATATAAACAATATTTAAATATTATACATAATAGTATAATATATTATATATTATACATAATTCCGTAAGAGATTATCATAAATTAATTGAATTATAAACTATATTATATATTCTCAACTAGATATATTAAAATAAACTATAAATTATTTATTGCAATTTTTTAAATCATATATTAAAAACTATATTAAATTTTTTTAAATTATATATAAAATAAATCGGATATCTGATTCAAATCGGATATCTGATTTGAAAATTTCAAATTTTTAAATCATATATTAAAAGCTATATTAGATTTTTTTAAATTATATATAAAAAAAATCGGATATCTGATATGTTTAACACAAAACCTACTACCTAGGCACTAGCCTCGGGTTTGCTTCAAAATTTGGCTAGGACATACCAATCCTAAGAAGTCAACACAGAAAATGTGTTTAACAGCTTACCTTGCTTTTCTAGACTTCGCCCATGTGGCTGACGACTTTTTTTTTACCCTAAATTGATGAAACGAAAAGGGTTTTTAAAGGATATTCTTAGCTTTCTACCAATATAAATTATGCTTTACTTTTAATTTAATAAATAATTATTATTCATTTTCTATTTGAATTACAACTAAAGTCTTGATTGATAGGCTGATTGAAAAACATCTATATCTTTCAAACCGTATCACATTTTTTGAATCCAAAACATGCGTCACATTCTATGCTTCGCATACAATAGGATTAAAAAAATAAATTTGAATTTCATTAAGTTTTGACTAAGTGAAGGTGGTCAGACAAACGAGTTTTTATATTTTTTAAAAGTTGTAATAAAAAATTCATAATTAATTATTTACTTGAAAAAAAAATACAAAAAAACATGCATCACATTGAGACATGAGTCCTCTACTTATATATAAAATTTTATTAAAACATATTATCATTTTATTGTGGTTAGGGTGGTCAAAAAGACACCCACTTCTTATTTTTTCCCTAAAATTTAAGTACTACTGCATTGAAATTTCAAATTTTCACCAAATAGACTTTTTATTATTTAAATATATCTAGTAGTTTAGAAACTACATTCAATTTTCTATAGATTCTATTCTTACATATTTTTGAAATAATATAGATAACTTATTCAAATTTTTATGTCAAGTTGCCTAACTCTAATTTTTCTGAATTTTCATTGCCACTTAAGGGCCTATTTTTTCCATGATGATCCTGGACATACCCATGTAACTAAGTACATATAAAACAAGAAAAAAATAAATGAGCACACATTCTTTCGGTTCATTTACTCATATAATTTAACTACACTTCAATATAATCCTTGTCTAATTCATTTCCTTTCGAAGTAATTATATTTTACTTTTACATTCTTTTCTTTCTATTTTTCATCTTTCCATTAAAATGTTATCTTTGCAAAAACATAAAACCTCATATTTAATTCCATTTCATAGGTAATTTTAGAGTCATTTCTAAAGATTTATCAAATTTTCGCTTTTACTTTTCAAACATATTTAAACACACAAAATTTATTTAATCCTATATTCTGGAAATTTTTATTGAAACCAATAACATTCAGCTGTGATAATTCTGCAAAAGCTTCCCTATATTTTTTGTTTCCTTTCTTGCAATTTTAAGTCCTAGATTGACATAGTTTAGCGTAGTTTAGATTCTAAAGCTTTTCAAAATCTAAATAGATCTAAAACATATTGTTTTCTATTTGCATCTTTTTAATTTACTAATCAGAATCTCTAAAAAGAATAAATAAATTCACAGTCTTTTATAATTTTCTATTTCTAATTGTTCAATGGTTTTCTCATAAACACAGTTTGATGTTTGAATTTTCATCAGAATTTAATGGAAACAGTGTTAATTTTCAATAATTTTCAAATACTAGAATATAAGTAAATGATTACAATTACACATACTATGATCACGAGTTTGTTAAAATAAATCCTACCGGGTATTTTCTTGAATCTGGAATTGATTATTTATGTATTTTCTTGTGAATCTGTTACTATGAATCTTCTGTTTTTGCTTGTGATTTCTCCCTTCTCTTTCTTTCTATTTGAGTTCCCCCTGTCTTCTAGCATTATTGATTTAGCAATATATGTTTTCTTCCTTCCTTCCACATGCGCTTGGGAGACAAGCCAATTCAAAATAAATTAAAGACTTCCCTTATTCTTTCCGCACCTGGGAAGATTATCAATCTTTTCTTTTATGTTATTTATCTTAAAACTATCTCTTTACTTCTCCTGACCCTTTTCTCTCCCTTGTGTAGCTGATATGCTGCATGCAAACTTCACTAAGAACCTCCCTCCTGTTGGCCACCCTTCACTTGTTGCTTGCATGGGAATGGAGGGCAAACTTTGTTCTCTTTATTTCCCTCTTGCTACATTCTCCTTCCTTCCACCCACACACTTCCCTTCCCTTCTCCTTGTGTGCCTCTGCTCTCCTCCCACATACGCCCTTGAATAGTTCTCTCCCCTCTTCCACATGCGCTTGGGAGATGTACAGAGTATAAATTGATTCAAAGAAAACTCTCTCTCCTGGTCACGCCTATGATGTTACGGAGAATAAGAGTAATCAAACAAAATTAAATAAAATATCCCCCTTCTATATGCGCCTTCTCAGAGAGAAATATGCAGCATACAAAAATCAATCCAAATCTCTCTCCTGTCGGCCGCATATGGGTAAAATCATATGAATCCCATAATGATAAAAATAAAATATGTGTTTTTTGCCCAACTCTCCCCAAAAATAGATTTCTCTTCTATATCTTTCATTCAAATTTTCTCTTTGTGTTTTTATCTCATGCTATTGATAGTTGTTATCAAGAAATCAGATCCACCTTTTGTGTTTGATCTCTAGTTCAAATTTAGCCATGACTCCAAGTTTAAATTTTGATGCATTCAATTTGGATTAAAAGATATTTTCTTCAATTTGTTAAACTGTTGTTTGAATTCAATTTCAAATTTTGAACATATGCTTGTTTTCTAATTTGTTTTCAATAACTTAATTTAATATATATAATTATTTATACATATCTTCCACTTTCATTAAATACTAAATATAATATAAATATCTATTTCTTTTTAAACATTTATTTCTACTTTCATTTAATATTTGTAAAAATATCAAATAAACCAATAATCCAAAAATTAAATTTTTATTTTCTTTCCACACGATAACATAATATGAACAAATTGAGAAACAATCAATCTTTCCATTTCAAAAATAAAACATATTCATCTTCACTTAAATTTGAGCAATCAGACATACTCATTAAAAATTTCCAAACATAATCATCATGAAAACACATTAAAATAACTAAGTGGTGTGTGAGATTCCATCATCCTTATTAACATCTAATGGCTAAAACGACTCTACCTGAACAATGTTCTCACCTTCATTCTCGTTCACCTGTTCCTGCATTCACTTACACTCAAGTTCTCATCAACAATGACAATCCCCGAATTTCATAATAATGAATTCAACATCATTTCATTTGCATTTAAATTTAAATTTTAGTTTCAATTTTAGTAATCATCTAACATAAACATGCAAATCTCCTGATTTATATTTGTATTTAAATAATTGATAAAAATGAGTACATGACAGTTTGATCAATCATATTTTTTTAAGCATTTTTTAATTTCATGGCATTTCTCTCAACATTTGAATATCTATGATACTTGAATTTTATATGCATAAATTTGTGAGGATTAATTATGTTAGATTTGATTTGTAACTTGAATCATTGATTCACTCAAATAAATGACTAAACCATGACTACATAAATAACTACGGTAACTAAAATAAATGACTACCATGACTAAATAAATGAATACCATGACTAAAATAAATGACTACCATGACTAAATAAATGACTATAATGAGTAAATAAATGACTACCATGACTAAGTAAATGACTACCACCATGACTAAATAAATGACTATAATGAGTAAATAAATGACTACCATAACTAAATAAATGACTACCATCAATAAATAAATATGTACCAACAATAAATAAATGACTACCATGACTAAATAAATGATCAGTTAATAACAATCAATGACTAAATTAATGACTAAATATACTACCAAATCGATCAACAAAAACAACCCATAAATGACTAAAATTGGTTTAGTCATAAATTTTTTCACATTATAAATTACTGGCAATAAACTACTAATGATCATGTGACCAAGTTTAGTCATTTATAAGTAGTTTTTAGTATTTTTTTTAGTCACATATTGTTGTTTCTATACTAGTGATCTTGCCCTAGGGGATCTATTTTTTCCAATGAAATAAAGAAAATAGGTGCATCATACCCCCTTGTTACCATTTCATATTTGTGAACCTATTTTTCTATGTTTCATTTTTGTGAACCTAATATTGTACAACAATATTTTTATAATTGGAGTCCATTTAAAGCCTAGATCTAGGATTTGTATTAGTTTGCATCTTATTTAGGAGTTTAGGTTTTTGAAAAGAAGAAACATAGGTGCATCAATATGGAATGGGGAAAATGGGATTATGATGGACCTATTCTTCCTCAAGACATTAGACAATGAGATCCACACAATGAAAATACTATCAACCTTGAGGTAACTCAAGCCAAAGTGTGAATCTATTGATATATTTTTTGACAAGGATGGGGGTCTTGAATAAACAACACTTTTGAGAAAGAATAAAAATAGAAAATCAAATCCAAAATTCAATCTAGAACTTGGATCTTGAAGATTAAGCTCAATACTAATGGAACCAAAAATAAAATTGTAGACTTGAGAGAGGAAAGATGATGTGTAGCAATCACCAAAAGTGTTTTTCTAAAGCTAGTCTAGGAAAATGAGTCATGGGTTAGATTTTGTTTGCAACTTTCAGAAGCCTTTATAAGAGATTTGAATCTCTCAATTTTCCTAATTTTCAAGTTTGAGAAGTAGGATATAAATTATGTAATTAAGTTTATGTGAGATGATAACTTTTTTGACAACTTTTGTAACTTTGAAAATTTTTGCAATTTTTCTCTTCAAGAGATCTTCAAGATATCTTCCACCTTAATCTACAAACACAAATCAAGAGGGAAAAATGTTTTTTTTTGGTGAATGGGGGTTTTCCTTGATCAAACCTCATTTTGTTAATTAAACCTTGTAATGAAACAAAATAGCATGAAAGGAATGATGAATAAAAAAAGAAATGCCACAACTCACCAAACCCTTGAATAAACCTTAGAATGTACACTAGTAGAAGAACAACAATAAATGATTAAAAATTTACTAAAAATTTGTCATGTGACCGTTAGCTTGGTCACATGACTGTTAGTAGTTTATTGCCAATCATTTATAATGTCACCAAATTCATGACTAAACCATTTTTAGTCATTTATTGATTGTTTTGATTGATCAATTTAGTAGATTATTTAGTCATGGTAGTCATTTATTTAATCATTGTAATCATTAATTTTTATCACTTATTCATGGTAGTCATTTATCTAGTCATTGTAGTCATTTATTTAGTGATGGTTTAGTCATTTATTTTGTCATGTTGGGTGATCCCACAATAATGGGTTACACTTTTTGGCCAAACTTGACATTGAAATCAACATTTTTCACCAGATCTTCACTTTCATATGCCTATAGAAGCTAAACCATTAAGAATTTGAAGATGAATCAAACTAGTGCTTTGTGATATTTTATGTTGAGAATATAATTATATATTTTTTTTAAATTAAAAAATAAATTGTGAATTATTTTATGTAGTTTTTATTAACTTATTTTTTTTACCAAACATCATTTTCAAAAACTAATGCTTACTTTCATTTGCATAACTCTTTTTATAGAAATAATACAATTCTAGTTTTTTAAATACAGTGTTTTCACACCATTATCTAGTGGATGGATATTTTTTTAATAATTTTTTGTTGCATATATATTTTTTAATTAATTTTCTAATTTAGAGTAATTATAATTTGGATATATTATACTTTCAGCTACATAACTTTTTTTGTATTCATTTGAATTAACTTATTCTTTTTTTGTTGGAATAAGGACATCAATATCTAGGGTACATGCATTTTTAAGAATTTTTTTTCTCTCTTTTCCTATTTTTCTGTATGTGTGAAATAAAGACCTCGATGTTTATTGAAAAACCTACATTCACAAGAAATTAGAAAAATATATAATAATAAAATTAAATATATTTAAAATTATACTTTTTAGGAAGCTTATAATAAGGATTACATGTTTACAAAAAAATAATTTTAAATAAATTAATTTGATCCGCTAAAAGGTAAATCAAAAGTGGTTTTTTATCAGCATTTTGATAGGTGTAGAGGAGACTCCATTATAGGTATGGTTTAAAACTAGCGTCTTTCTATCCAAGGGGGTTTGATATAAGTGGGTTTGATCAAAACATCTTCAATTAAAACCCTTAAAATGAAACCTTTTTAAGGCTTAAATCATTATATTTTCTAAAAATATGTGATTTCAACAAAAATCAGGATGTCCCAAAAAGTGTAACCCATTATTGTGGCAACACCCTGTTACTAATTTATTTATTCATGGTAGTCATTTATTTCGTCATTTATGAATTAATGCTTTTAGGTCTTTGTTCTTGCATTTAAAAAGAAGTTGGATGGTCAGTTTTTCTTGTTGTATGGTAACACACTGGTTTTGTATTTTCTCCTTGCTATGTATCTGTTCATAAATAATTTTTTTTTGTAGCTTCCAATTCTATGAGAAAATAACATGGTTACATTAGGGAAACTAATGAAATTAAGATGAAAATGGTTAAATCTGCACTGGCCATTGAGGTTTTAATCTCATGTGGAATTTTAATCTTAATTCCAACCATTGATATTTTGAAAGAGAAATCCGATGAAAGGTCGATTTGTTAAAGTGGTCGTAAATCAAACTTTTCCCTATAAAAAAAGAACCAGAGAGTTTTAAGCATTGTTGCTTCACACTACAATTTTTTTTATACAAATTAACTAATTTAATTTATTGCTTACACATTAGATACAAGAAAATATAAAACTTAAAAATCTACAAAGTCATCATCCCTATTTAACACAACCAATAATATTTGTGAAATTGATTTTATAAATAGATTTACATGAAGAATACACGTGTTGATAAAAATAATTTTGTAACAAAATCATATCATTCAGATCTATAGATGTAAATTTAGATTTAGAAGAAAAAAATTAATTAATTAAATTATGATTATTTTTAGATCTAAACAAAAAAAACTTACCCTCTGAAAACTATAAAATGGGAATAGGGTCATGCATAGGTCCATTTAAAACTATTAATTCCTACAAACTTAAATCTATGTTTAAAAATATTTAAGTTTCAATAATAATAATAATCAATTTTATTTGGTGACTGCAAAGGACAAGTTTATGTAAAAACAAAATTAAACAACATGAAATATATTTTTATATATCTATAAGAATTCAATGCATAGGATGACCTCCTCCTGACGATAAAATATCCTTCCTCCTGTTGCATAAAGTGGAACTGTTATAAGTAAACAACAAAATAAAGAATAAGAACTATAACATCCTTGCCAAGAAAACCTAGAGGACAACACTAAGCTAGGCAAAAATAATTGAACATTGTTTTAAAATGAAATAACAACAGAATGCATAACATACCATAACATAATGATCTAACCTAGTTCCTCGACTATGCTACTTGCAAACTAACATTTCATCAACATAAAGATACATGATCGATATAACATGTCAACTGATAAATAACATTAAAGATCATTTCTAACTTTAACTAACATATGTAAGATGCATTACTTTACAATACTCATTACAAGAATAATTCATCAATAATAGTTTCATCATTACATTAACTACAACAATGCTTCCCCTAGTACATGGGAAGAATGCGTGAAATTATAATAAGAGATACAACTGATATACGAATACATGAAAGGTTGTCTTCACAAACTAGGACATGAATTGGAATACATAGTGCAATGAACAACCTCCATGCATACAAACACATAGAAAAAATACCCAATTGAGGAAAAAGCACCAACCTCTCGACCATGTGGAACCCTGAGGTCCACCCCTATGCTAGGAGATAACACAAGGTGCCACCTCAAATAGATAGTAAAAAAAGCAACAGGATAACATAGTCTTAGGTTATACATGACTCAAACACAATTTTCCTAACAACACCAACATCACTTACAACACTTCACTTCTAGAGGCACTCACACAACAAAAGAAAAAATACAACTAGGAAAAGCTGGACTGCAATAGAGAGGAGTTCCATCACATAGATTGATATGGGTTATCATGGTGGATCTTCCTAGGCTCTGATCCTCATCTTGGGTTGTCTTGGTAGCCTCTCTCAATCCCTGACCCCCATACAAACTCATGCAGAATCAACGTATCTTTCATGAGGACAAGGCAGTTGATATTGTCATTCCAGGCCTTCCCATCTCATCTCAAGCCTAAATGAACACTTCATCCATGAGTGAGGCATACATTATCTTGATTAATATTAATTCTACCCATCTCCCTAATTCATTATTAAGGTTATTACTAGATTAAGAAACCCTCCAATGGGTTACCCTAGACACCACTTTGGGTTTCGACCCCCATTGAGAGCCACTCCTCCTACTTGCAACTAGTAAACCCTACACATCAAGAAAGGCAATGACCATCTTGCACATTTATCATAATCACATGGATCCATACAAAGATAGATGTAATACCCCTCTGTTTTGCTTCTCGTTTCATGTTGTTTTATGCTTTGCTTGGGTTGCAGCTACTTTGATACTAGACACATTTTGTTATGATGTTATGATCGCTACTCTTGAGCGACAACTATTATTGTTTGATGTGATTATCTGATTTTGTTTCACATGCTTTAATGGATTAATGATGTCAGTAGAATTATCATGAGATTATTTATGTGAGTATTGTTTATGACGTTAGTGTCAGTCTTTGATGAGTGTATTGGTGAAGAAGATGGGTTTACATCACTCGCTTGCGAGCGCCCTGCGAATCCGATATCTCTTCTTCACGGTGTGAATTATATGCTGGATATATTATGTTGTTTACTTGATTTCAGGTTGCAAGTACATGACATCGAGTCCACCTGATTTCACAGGTTTGAGCGTGTCGATCCAACGGTTAAGTTGAACGGGAGATAGTAGCTTGGTAACATGTGTCAGGTCTACACCCTAGCCTTAGTGTGTCATCAGTCTTGATTATTGAGTCATGTTGTATCTTATGTGATGTTATGTAATGTTTTGAAAAGTGTTTACTTATTAAATGGTTCTTTTAGAAAATTGCATTGGTTGAAAGAGCTATTTATTTTTATATTGTATTAAAGTTATGCTTATTGGTTATATTTAAAATTATTATAGAAATTAAACTTAAATTATTTGAGTAATTAAATTTAAATCTCAAGGGATTAGATTTAATTATTAAATAATTGTAAGTAAGTTAATTAAAGTTAATTTATTTAATTTATTAAATTTAAATCTCAAGGGATTAAATTTAGTTATTAAATAATTTAATAATAATTAAGTAAGTATATTTGATTGTTAAATTAAATTAAATCAAAAGGAAATTTATAGGAAATTGAAATTTTCTTTAAAGTCAAAATTAGGGCCTTCCAAATGGGAAATGAAATTGTTATCTAAATTCAATTTTTGCATTGAATGTGAATTAGGGTTGCATTAGGTTATTTTGGAGTTATGAGGAAATGATGTTTTATAAGATTAGGACAAAAAAGTTCGGGGGAGGTTCTTCTTTCTGTTTTTTACAGGCATGAAATTTTTGGAGAAAGTTTGCACATGAAAGGATTTGGAAGTATTTTCTATTGGTAAAGTTAAATTGAAAGGAGAGAAATTATGTGAAGAAGGTGGAGCTATTGGATCAAAGCTAGCTGGAAATTCATTGCATTATTGAAGAGGAGTTGTGAGGATCTTAAGGGAAGCTTTGCATCAAGAATCTTGGCTATTTCCTGTGGCTTCAATTAACCAGGTTTTCTTTTATTCTATGATTTATTGTTCTTAGTTTAATCTATTTTCTAAATGATAGAAATTGCAAAATTGGTGATATACTTGAAACCCTAGGTTGAACTTCAACTTTTAGGATTCAGATTTGTATTTCAAAACACAAACCCTCTTTTGAAAAATTATGTTGAAAAGCTCTAGAACAATGTATTTCCTTTCTTTTGTTTAAAATTATTTGAAACTTGAATGAATGGTTTCTTTTGGCTTTCATATTTTAATCTCTTGAACATGAGATGTTTTATTATTGTCAAAATTTTGTTACTGGTTTTTAGATTTATTTCTTTCAATTTCACCAATAAATTTGGTTCTAGAAAAAAAATATATAAAGGTAAATATATATTACATGTATCATATTTTCAAATATGATACATAGAATATATATTTACAAATATATAATCTTTTATATTAAAGCTTTTGCTTTTAATTTTTTTATGAGAATATCACCGTACGGCGAAGGTCGGATATCGTACCTGCGCTTACGAGATTGTTTTGTTTCATTTTTTTTTTTAATAAAAAATATATATAATTGAGGGGAGGTTCGGCCCTCCCCACTGTGCTTTGTTTGGGGTACGCAGTACCCATTGGGCAATGCGCTCACTGCTTGGGGGGATACAGTGTCCCGTGGGGACTGCAACCCCCTACTGTTCTATGTGTCAGCCGTTGTACGTAGTACAGTCGGCGCAGGCCACAGTCTGCAGACTGCGTACCATAGGCGCCAACGGTACTGTCCGTCGGACAGGTACCGTCCGGGCCTACCTTGATTTATTTTTTTTTATTTTGATTTTTTTATTATTTTATTTTCATTTTGTTTATTAAATTTTTTTTTTTAATTTTTTTTTACTTTTAAAATTGCTTTATATTATTTCGATTTTATGATTTTTAATTTGTTTATTATGATTTTATTTTGAGTTTCGATTTTGTATATATGTATGCGAATGTTAATTCGTATTTTATTCTGGTTTCAATTAATTTCTTGTATATAGTATTTTCGGTGGGTGGAGATAAATATTAAATATGTATGTATTTATATAATTATTAATTGGGAAATTGTAGATTTTATCTCGATACAATTATATTAACATTCTGATATTTTTTTTTTAAAATATATAATTGTTTCAGCAATGTCTATTTAATCTTTTGGTTTAGGGATAATTATGTATGAATAAAATAGATATATTTAATTATATTTTGTATCCTTTTGATGTCTTGCGTAAATATATTATGGTATGCAAAATAAGTAGACGGTAATCTAATTTGAAATAACTATGGTGCATGATTAGATAAAATTGTGAAAAGTAATTATGTTAATGAAGATATTATTACATGTAATGAAAGTTTTGAAATATTGCATTCTAATTTCCATGAGAAGTATTAGATAGGAATATGGATTTAAGATATCCAAATTTAGCAATTTTCATTGCCAATGCATTATTATTTGTTTTCCCCTTGTTATTGGTTGTTTGGGAAGCGAGTATTTGAGGTTTTAATTGTAAAGTCTTCTAGTTGATGTGGGTCATTCCCTTGTTAAGTTATTGTTTGATTTTTCCTTGGGTAGTGTTACAAGTGTTTTAGTTTCCTCCTAGTGTTGGAGTGGATTTCTATGTTGTCTCCTAGGATAGGAGAGAGTACATTGGTTCAGTTCTGTAACACTTGAGTAACCCTTGGAGTTAGATTGTGTAGTGTGTTATCCAATTAGAAGAGTGGCTTTTGTTAGGGGTCGGGGCCCAAAGAGGTAAATTGGGTAACCTTCAGAAGTGATTTTAACAACTGAGAACTAAAGTAAATGTACTTAGAGGATTAAGATGTAGTTCACATTAACCAAGATAAATTAACCTCACTCATAGACACAAGGGTTTGTTTAAACTTGGGGTGAGTGAGAAGGCTTGGAATGGCAAGATCAACTATCTTGTCCTTATGAGAGGTAGTTGATTCTGCTTGAGTGAGTATGAGTGCCAGGATTCGGTTGAGGCCACTAGGATTACCGCAGCCTATGAAGAATGCCCTGAGGATATCTCATGACAAACCTTGCGATGACACTCTGTCTAGGATAACACTGTGTTATATTGTGCATATGGTTTCTTTAGCACTTGATTATAAAATGTCTGGAAGCAATGTAACCATGATTAGTGTTAGACTTATATTGTGCATATGTGTGTTTGAGTCAGTTGTATTAGTATGAGTCTGCCTTTGGTTTGAGGTAGTAGGTTTCTCATCCATGTTACTTTGTTACTATCTCCTAGCATGGGGGGTGGGCCTTCGGGTACCACTAGGCTGGGTGGAACATGCACCAAAACTGTTGGGTCCCCCTAGATCTTCAACACTTGGTGGCGAGACATCCAGATGGACAGCTCGCAAATCTTGCTATTATTTCTTGTACTTTGTATTTCAAATTGTATTGATATTGTTTTACCCCTCTTGTGTTATGAGGTGGATCTTGTAATTATCATACTTATGTATTTTGACTCATTCTGGGAATGAGGATTGTAACCTAGAAATGGTTTATGTAATAGATTTATGTAATGGATGCTTCATTTATATCTTGTATCTTCTTATGTTGTTGAATGTTATTACTTGAGTTATTTATTTTCAATGTAATATAGATGTTGTATGTTAATGGGGATTTTAATTAATCTCAATTATGTAACCCTAGGGGATGTTGTCAATTATAGTTGAACATGTGGGTTTAATTCACTTCTTTTTAAAAAAAAATCGGTACGCTTGTTTAGTGAATTGAAACTTCCTCTAGGGTTGCGTGGTGGGGCATTACAATAGAAGAGCAACACCCATACATAAAACTTTCTTCAATTGGAACTTGATAGGGGCTTTTGTTTCATTTACATACCATAGTCACCCATGGCAAGACCCTTAGGGATTGTGTTTCACACAATACAAAAGACCAACAACATAACCACCTCATGGTTAAACAATCATAAGGACCATCCATATAAATATACTCCCTCCAAGGCCTCTAGAAACCAACATATCAACACACTTTCCAATAGCATAGAACTTGAACATACTTTACACAAGTGTCCACAATTATATCACGCTTAATCCAATAGCCAAGGCACAATCAATTTAATCACAACCATGAAGACATTCATAGACTCATGCAATGAAACATACAATTTAATAATTTAAAATCTAATTACACCATTATTTATATTCTTACTAATTAATCCACAAATCACTCAAACAAATAATTCATATCATAATAATGCTCACATAACTAACTTTTAAATTAATGTCATGAAAGACAAATATAAATCTAGTCAATTTTCCTATCGTAAAGATATAAAATATAATCAAGATACTATCTCCAACACCACTTAACCTAATTAACTTTATCATTTAGCTTTTAAGTGAATGAGACTATGAAAATGTAGATTCATCTATCTCCTTTAACAAACCCTAACTTTCAAATAGCTAAAATGAAGTAAATCAATTCACTTTAAGTAAATATGAAATCCCATAACTTAACAAATGAATACTCAGTTTAATTACCAATTCCCTTATCTATAACAATTAAATGCTTAATTAAGATGAACTATCCAATTAAAATCATTTATCATTTAACGAGAATCATTTAAATTAAATAATCAGTCCTAATACTCAACCCTCATTCAATATTTACAATCCCCTAACTACCAATTACCTATTTACGAAGTAAATCAATTTACTTAATTAATCACTCCATTCATTTACCTATAACAATATAAATATTCATCTTAATAATAAATCTCCAATCGAAATCTTTTATTAAATGACAACAAGTTAATGTTCAAGCTATAAAGAAATAACATGTAGCCATTTATACAATACATCGATATAATAATTACTTGACAAGATGGTATGATAGAGATAGTATGATAATAAAATGCCTAAACCAATTGATTAAATCTGAAACACATGAAGGAGACAGGAAATGGATAAAGACACACCAATAAAGTTTGGAAATAGTTTAATTTTAAGAATAGAAACACTCAATACATGCATTATACAAAACAATGAATATTAAAGAGAGGCTATGGGTAAGTTTTGTGTACCTAGTTATATCACATATCATTTAAGAATTCGATTTACACAATAGAATAAATGGCTTTCTTAAGAGATTCACCGAAATCATAAATTTTAAAAGAAACATGAAGAAGGATATATAGATTAATAGTGAAAAAAGAGCACAAATCAATTCCATACATCCAAGAAATAGTGAAGTCTAAAATAGCATAAAATTACAAACATCTCAATTAGCACAAAATGAAAGGTGGCCAACAAATGATCAACACAAGATCCATTCAAACACACTCAAGAATATAATACATAAATAAATTTTCTATCACCCAAGTGATGAGATAAAAATTACACGCATGCAACAATAGTTTCTATCTGCAACATTCTTCATTGCCCACATCTAGAACACAAACTTCCAACATATATTCACAACTAAATTTATCTTTACACATTTATTAATTGTGTAGATTGTTTGTAACACAAAAGATAATAATAGAATTGAATTTTCAATATTTCCTTGCTTACGACATTCATTCTTGGTACAATACCTCTCACAAAATATAATTATTGAATATAGCGGTTGAGTATAATCAGACACTATCAAACCTATACCATTATTTAAAATGGCCACATATTTATTTGTTTTAAAAGAAAGCTATCGAATGAAGAAACACAATAGTTTTCCAACTAAAAAGTTAACCGATTTTAATAACATCTAAACAAACATTCAAAAAGGAATCCAGAGAGTTCAAAATGTGCATTGGCAGGAGAAACTCTGCTCTACAATGGACTGTTGCTGGGAAGGCTGTGACTATGAATGGTGCCCGTGTAGTTCTGGTTGGGGATGTGGTCAGGGGTTCTGCTCTAGGTGCGTGTGTTGGGAGTGCCTTTCCAAGTTCTGTTATAGCTCTGCTCTTTGTTTCTTCCGTGCCTATTGCGGATGGTTTTGTGAGTGGTGCGGTCTCTGGTCTCCCACCTATTGGGGACTCCTCTGCCTTGGTGCCTTTCCCCGATCCCTCTCCTGTTGTGGGTTCCTCTAGCCCAGTGCCTGTAGTTGAGCAGTTTGGTGGGCTCGCGGGCTCTCCTACCCATCGTTTGGTTCCTCCAGTTGTTGTTGCTGTAGGGAAGGTGAGATATTGTTCTCGTGCTACTAAGGGGGGTGTTCAGCCTCCATCTCTTGTTCTTAGGTCTCTTCCCTACGCTCGGGATTCCCAGTGGTGGTTTTTGATCTAGAGATCGTTGAAAACGAGGAATATTATTTGAAGATGAGTGTGGTTTGCAGATTCACCAGCCTATGGCCCTCCCTCCCAGATCTCCATGATTAGGTGTCAACTTCTTGGAAGCCTCTGGTGGTTGGGGAAATTGAGCTCTACCCTAGCACTATGGGCTTCTTTATTGCTACTTTTGCCTCCCCTGTTGAACAAAACTATGTTTTGGATAGGGGGTGGATGTGGGGTATCCATTCTCTATCCATCAGGCCTTGGTCTCATTCTCTAAACCCCCTTACAGAGCCGTTGAACACCAGACTGGTTTGGGTCCATCTGCCTAACCTTCCTCTCCATTTTTGGGAGGAATCATGCTTTGAGGCCATTGTCAATTCCATTGGTTGTTTCCTAATGGTGGATTCCACTACTTGGGAGTTTGGAGACACTACGGTTGTTTGATTGCTGGTTGACCTAGACATCTCCAAACCTCTCCATGGGGATGTTGTTTTACTGGTGGAGGAGAAACCTTGGAAGCAGCTCTTGGACTATGAGGGTCTCCCTTTTCGGTGTAGGAGATTTTTTTCTATGCGTCATTTGGCCTCTGCCTGTCCTCAGGACTGCCGCAAGGGTGCTATCACTTGGTGGAAGGATGCTCTCTTGGACCACCTCACTATGGGCCCTTTGGATTCTACTTCTGTGGAGGCTGACAAACAAGTTTTTTCCCCTCACTCGGACATCCCTATTGCGGAACCACCTTTGGACCAATCTGCTGATGTTGGTTTGACTGTGCCTGACCGTTCTTCAGATTCTGTTGTCGCTACTCTATCTGCTTTAGTTTTCCCTTTGTTGAACACCTCTATTGTTCCTATGGTTGACTTGATCGCTATTGCTCCGCTTCCATCTCCATTGCTGCTTTGTGGCTCCTCTCTGGTGGTGTCTAGGGTGGTGTTGCTTCTCTCTCTATCCCCGATGCCTATTTTCGAGCCTCCCTGGTCGGTAGTCCTACGAAAGAAGAAGGGTCTCCCCAATTTCATTGTTGTTTCTCGACCACGGATATGTGGTGCCACCCTTGACCCCTATGTTTCTGGGTTCTCTTAATTCTTTTGTTTTGTATAGTCGTCTGTCAGCTGTTCCTAGTTTTTTTCCATAGCTACCTGTCAGTTGTTTCTGTTTGTCCCTATAGTTCAAATTCTATTTTGAACTATGTTTTCCTTTGGCCTTTTCAGCCCTTTGTGAAGGGTACGACACCTTGTAAATGCTACTTAATTTTTCAAAAAAATCTAAATAGAATCCAAACCAGGGATAAAAGGTGTTTGTTATCCTATACTACTAGTTATAGAATAAGATTACATATTGAAAACACAAGAGAAGTATCAATAGTTTGCATTAGCATCCAAATAGGAATAAGACCAGATATATGGAAATGCACATCTATTCAAAATAACCTTACTAAATCTAGGACGGTTAGGTCAATGTGGGTCGTAATTTTATAAAGGCATAATTTAAACATGTCTTAATAGTGCACAAATAGATATGAAACATAGCCTTTAGGTTTAGAATGTGGTGGAGACCATTAATCATTTGCTAAGCAATGAAATGAACTACTACAAGGACAAGGACACACAAAAGTATTCCTTCAAATCGCATATTACCAATGAGGAGATGGAGGGGTTTTGGGGCAAAAAAAAAGGTATTTGAACTGCTTGATAGAAGGTCTCAAAGGGATCTCATTTCATAAAACAAAATGATAGTAGGGCTCACACAAATGTGCAAGATTTGTTAAAAAGGCTTAAGAAACTTTCATGGGAAAGTAATCAGCAAGTGTAAGAAGATGTTATCTCATGGAATGAAATGATTGCAAGATCTAGATAAATAGATTTTTTAAGGAAGCTCTCAAATCTTTGAATTAATGAAGCGCTTTGGAACACATCCTAACATTGTAAGCTTTTCTTGTGTTCTAGGTGCCTGTAGTCATGTCGGTTTAGAGGATGATGGTTGCACATAACTCACACATTGGTAACCTTTATTGCATTACATGTATAGCTGAACATTGCATGTGCACGGTTGACATTCATGCCCATGTTGGCTATCTTGGGGACACCCTAAACCTTGTTACAAAGATTCCAATTAAACCTATGGTGCTTATGGATCACATACGAATCTAGGCTGAGTAATCGAGAGCCTGATTTATACAATACTAGCAGTTTATTATACTCTATATTAAATCACAATGTAGCATATTCTATGCACAAAATTAATTTTATTCTATATGTTCTAAATTCAGGTACTATATTTGTATATGTTTACATAAATTAAAATCTTCTTATAAGTATTCTTTTCAACTTGTATTCTATCGAATATTGAACTCTGGCATGATATAATTTCATAGCATCCACTAACTAAAATTTCTCAGATCCATAATTACAGAGTCGTAGCAACTAAAACTCAATTTTTATTTTATTTGTTTAAATGTTATAAGAGAATATTTATGTGATGATCAGCCACACTTTTATCCAAAGCTCAGAGCAACCTAGTATATGTCTTTATAAAAACATAAGCAAATATATACAAATAGTGATACTTATTCTACTAGTATAGAGTAGAAAATGGCATACACCACATAACATTCACTCAAACTAAGAATTAGAAAAGAATATAGCACATCCCCCTTGTAATAAATTTCAAGAACATTAAGTAACTATTCTGCTAGCATAGCTAAGTTACAAAATAAAATGTTCCCCCAAGAAATAAATTGATAACCATGTTGTCTCACAAAACAATCAGATTTAACCAAACAAATAGACAGACAACTATTGTAATAGCTATGCAGAAACAATTAGATTTAACCAAACAAATAGATAGACAACTATTGTAATAGCTATGCAGCTTTGTAATACAAATTATAGATTCAATGGAATCAAATCACTACCCCTTAAGCACAAATTATGGAACCAAGGAAATAGTCTCAAATCTGCCACAAATAATCAAGTGCACTTACCTTTGTTCCTGACCTGACTCCAATCGTCCAAACCATGCCACCTATGAGGAGAATGTAGAAGAATGTTTCATACATAAAAATAACTACATCTCCCCAAAACCATAATTCCCAGTGAAATTAACAATACAAGAATAATTTTTACTGAACTGTTTCTCCCTCTAGAAGAACAGAATAAAATATCTCCCCACACCCAAGACATTTTCAAGAAGGAGAACATGGTTGCACATGAATTTCAAAATGATCCCCAACCAACTCTAGAACAAATATGGTTAAGATTTGATTTACTAAATTAATCTTCCAACAACAATAGTTGATTTAATTTATTAAATCAATAGTCTATTAAAATATTTTATTTAAACTCCATAATTATGATAGATTCCCAAATCACTTAGGGTAAAATCATTTACCCCCATTCAATTACATTTTATAATCAGATTTATAACCCAATCATATAGCTTTTTTTTTATTTGTTAAATAACTATTATTTATTTATTTTATTTTAATATTTCATTACAAATTTATTTTATTATAGACTATGATTATTTATAAATATATTTATATTTATTTATCAAAGTCCCCTTTTTACTTAATAATTTATTTTAATGCATAAAATAACCAAAAAAATTTATCAAACAATTTTAAATTAAATAAACCAAATTCCAATCATACCTGAACCCTAACCACAAAGCAAGACTTCAAGAAACACCAACTGACCACTGACAAAACTGACAATACTAACAAGGTATCAAACCAGATACTCATCCTCTTCGAGGATGATGGCTAGGATAGGGGACCAAGTGTTATCTTTGATCAACTTATCCATTGGGTTTCAAGGTATGCTCAAATCTGCCAATTCAAGTGGAGTCGATGTCTAGTACCTACAACCTGCAACACACAAAACTATCGTGCTGACATATATGCTTATAAATAAACACACATTATGATAAACCTATCCTTAAACATATATAATAAGTCCTATTCTAACCTTCACACATAGTCCATAAATTCATAATATACAACATCAACTATTTAACATCATTAGCATGTACCTTTAAATATCCTTATTATTTTTTTAGTGGGCCCCTCTATGATTCACCTTTGTATGATATGCTAAGATTATTGTCATGACTAATGGAATGGTGATGTTAGATGTTGATTAGCCTTTGATTATTCCAATGATAATTATGGCATGTTTACGAATATGTTGGTAGTAGAATTTGTTACCTTATTTTGGAATGGTTTGTGATTATTAATGTTACGAGTTGTTATTTGATATATTATATTATGCTTTTAAATGCTATTTAGGTGTGGAGGGAAGGATGTCATATTTCTCACTTATGAGAACCCTGCGATGTGATGATTTCCTTTCACTAGGTATGTGATGATTATATATATGTACAAAGACATTTGTGTGTTGTGGGTTGTAGGTACTAGACATCGAATCCACCTAAATTGGCAGGTCTGGGAGTGCCTGAAACCTAATAGAATAGTTGATTGAAGATGACACTTGGTACCCTACACTAGCCATCATCCTTGAAAAGGATGAGTATCTATTTTGGTACCTTGTCAGTGTGGTCAGTTGGTCTTGTTTCTCAACCCTGGTTAGGGTTTAGGTAATTTTTTGGCTCTTGGTTGTTTAATCTAAATTTGTTTGAAATTTGGTTGATAAATTTTGTTGTTGGTTAATTGATGCTTTAAAATAAGTTATTAAATAAAAAGGGTTCTATGATAAATAAATATAAATGTAATTATTGATAATCATAGTTTATAATATATTAAATGTGTGATGTAATATTATAGTAAAATAAAATAAAATAAAATTGAATTAAAGTGGAAAGTTATAATTAATAAATAGAAAAAAAATTAATATAAAAGATGGAAGGTTTTGCATGCAAGTTCATGCACAACTTCGAATTGATGGTCGAAAAAGAAATTTAATGTTTTCTTAGGGATTTTGAGAGATTTTATTAGATTTTTGTTTTCTAAAATCGAACAACCTTCCTTTTGTAAATAATTATAATTTTGAGAGATTTGGAGGATTATTCCATTCTTTTATTTGGGAAGGGAAGTAATTGGTCTGCAAGAAAATTTCATAAGCTGTGAATTTTGGGGAAAATAGGGATTCTTGGAGAAAATTTGATTCAGGATTTTGCAAAGGAAATTTTGGTAAAATAATTGCATTCCATCATTCATTCCTGAAAGGGAGGAACGTAGAAGGATAGGTGAAGGAAGGCATCGTATCACATCAATTTGGGGAAAACAAAATTCCAGACGAGTTTCCATCCTTCTTACGATAATGCTATTGTTTTTTATTGTTAAATAATTTAATGGTTTTGTTTATAACTTACTGTAAATATATTTTATGCATATCTTGTAACCACTGCATTTTTACAATATTTCGTCCCTTGAGGCATTCTGTTTAAAGAATTGGTCTGCATGTATTGATTTACATCCCTCAATTATATTCGTTAGGAAGTTTCTAAGCCTTCTCAACAAGCCAAAATGTGCTTATCCTACAAACTTTGCAGTCCATGTATCACGTCTATCTCTCCTGCCTATGCATTTCTAGATAGTATCTTAAGTTTGGTTTTTAGAAAATTCATTTTTGTGCTCAACGTTTCTGTTATGCTCATTATTTATGTAAAAAAATTTGTCCTTGTCATGCGATAAGATCATAACTGCCATGATAATTCTTTGATCCTCTTCTTCAAACGGTCATTATAGTAATCAAATATAATTATATTTGAAAGACTCGGAACTGTTCTTAAATTGAATAGTTGAGAACCTAGATATATGCATGTTTCCTTCACGATGTTTCAATTGATAATTGTTATGTTTATGCCTATTTATTTGAGACATTTCAGTTGTCAAATGCTATGTAACATCTCTAAATATGCATTGTTTTTTCAGCAATTCGTACTGAACCATCTTACTGCATTTCTAGACTTTATAATACAATCTCATCAGGCCAATGTTGGTTACGATTCTTAGGAATACCCATTTGTTCTCATTTACCTCTCCCTTGTTAGTTAAATTGCTAGGAACTAGTGCTATCTTAGCCTGTGGCCCATGCCTGTGCGTCGCTGCTTACTGAGGTGCATGCCTCAGTTATTTCCCACATGCTTGTTGCCTTAGCAGTGCTCTTGAACATAGCGATTTTACCTTTGGGTGCTAACCACCTTTGTTATGCCTCTTTTGGCTGCATAGTATAATAGATACAAAGTAAGTCGAGTTTATGTCGGTCCTACGAACTTATTTTGGTAGCGATATTCTTGATTGGGCATTGTTTTCTAAAAATATGTGAATTCCTCCATGTATATCATATTGGGCATTCAATGAAAGTATAACATGCTTGGAATTTTGATGAATAGGTATTACATTTGGGATTTGAGGAATGTGTTTATGCTAGAAGTTTGATCTATCTTCATTATCTTAATAGCCAATGGATTTATATGTGGTGTTGGTACTCAACTGATATGTTTAAGTTTGATATTTGATGAGAATACATCATGTTTGGTATTCAATGCTTTATGGTGGGTTTTCAATGAAAATTGGTTTGGTTTGGTATTTAATGATTGTGTTTTATATTCAGCAATCAATTAAAAACATATATATATTTATATTTAAATATATATATATATATATATGTGTGTGTGTCCATTTTATAATATGGAATATTGTATACAAACTACATTTTATTATTATATAACATATATATTTACTATAGTTATTGTACAAGAATATTTTTTATGTTTATGTAAGAACTAATTGATTTAGTAGATAAATGAATTGGAAGATTAAATAGGGAAATTGACTAATTGTATTTAGATAATTGAAAAATGTGTGTTGATAAATGAATTAGATGATCTTTTTAAATGTTGTTTTCTTTCATATTCATTTAATAGTTGATTTGTAAATTCTCTATGTCAATAGTTATTTAGAATACATGTGATTATGGTAAATTACTAATTGATTGTGTGTAGTGGCTGAGTTATGAGTAAAATGAAGTGTGGAAATGTGAGGTCCACCTCTATGACACATTTATTGCTTAGACTATTTTGAGTTTTAGTATTAATGACTATGTTTGGTGATACGATTTAGAACATGATATTGTATACAATTGAGTTTTTATGATGTTTGATTATGAAGTTTAGAAATTTGAATTCTTATGATGATTTGATTATGGTTATGCTACATGCTTAGTTAGTTTGTTGTGATGGTTGACCTAATTTTATGCTAGTTACTATGGTTGTTCAATTTGGTTTTGAAATGATGGACAAATAAAATATGTGATATAAATGAACCACGTTGCAATTTGAAATTAAGGTAAAAGGAATTGGGAATGATATGTGATTAGTGATTTTTCCAGTTATGATATGAGATATATATGCTATGTGAAATTTTGAAACTTGAGTATATGAAATGGTGATTCAATTGTTTTGATATATGATTTATTTGAATGGAAAATTGTGTTTATGAAACGGTAATTCAATTGTTTTGAAATATGATTTATTGGATGGATTAATATGTGTATCGAGTGTACAGGTACACTTTCCATGGCTAATGGAATTTGGAGGTAACCTTTGGGAACCCTGAGTAATTAACCAGTGAAATCAAACTATAGTCCATATGGAGGGACTATAGTTCCATTATGTAATGTATTTTATTCGTAATGTTTGTGAATGTTTGTAAGTGATTTTTATTGTCATGTCAACCCATCCAGATGGTGAGTTGTCCACCCAAGTGGACAAACTCGGATTTGAAATTTAGGGCACTTTTTTTGAGTTGAAAAATTCTATTTTTTAAAGTATTTTTATGGGTTTAAGGTCCCTAGGTCAAGTACCTATGGGTTAGGTACCCTTTTAGCTCAAAAGTTTAAGTCAATTCCATGATTGGACACTCTTTTTGAGGCCTTAAAGAGGTTTGACGAAAATAAGGTTTTGAGAAGTGGGATGGGGACTAGTCCCTTTCCATTCCCACTTCTCTATGTTGTCTTGGAAGTCTCCCGAGTTCTCACACATGTGAGAGCATGCATGGATGAATGTTCTTGGGAGAGTGAATGGATGAGTGACAAGTGTCACTTTTCCATTCAAAGGAATTAAAACTTGAATTCCTATAAGGAAAACCAAGAACAAGGGTTTTGGGGGTTCTCTTTTGCATTCTTTGTCTTTGGGAGTTGTAATTTTTCTTGGGAGCTCTTGGATTTGGCATGGGAGATTGGAGAGAAAGCTTGGAAGAGGAGGAGTTGTGCTCTTTCTCATAACTTCCTTCCAAAGCTTGGATTGAAGGTTGTTGATGCTATTAGTAGCATCAAGTTGCTTCTTCCAGCGATCACATTAAGTTGTAATAAATTAAATGATAGCTTATGGATATTTAATTTATACTCATTTGATTTAAATGGATGAGGCTGACCTTCCTTGATAATATTTTGTAATTTATTATTTTCAAGAGGGGTTGACCTCCTTGAAGAGTCACCTTATTTTGTATAAATACAAGGTGATGTTTATTCATTTGTTCAATCAAGTTCATCCAACATAATTCACATTCCAAGAAGAAGTTCACACTTGAGCAACAACGCTTCATCTTGCAATAGCATGCCAATTTCAAGGAGAAGCATATTTGATTGTATCTTTGCATCTAGGAGAGGTGCTATTATTCATTGTACATCAAATTTGGCAATGAGATGGGACTAAGTTGTAAGCAGATTTCTGCTCTTATTCCTTAACTATATAAGAGACATATTCGTTGGGTTTTTCTCCCTCAAGAGGAGGGTTTCCCCAAGGTATCTTGGTATGTTTATTATCTTATTTGTTGAATTTTTTGAGTGCTTTCAATTGTATTATCTTATCATTAAAACACTAACATGGTATCAGAGCGGGTTTGAAGAAGATCATGATCAGATCTGTTTTGCAGCATTCTCCCTAATCTATTTTTATGTCTATCTCTATTTTAGTCAAGATGGTAAATGGTCTGAAAATTGAGGATAGACTCGAGGGAGCTTCCAACTACACATCATGGAGGTTCAAAATCATGCTCACCTTGGAAGAAAATTATTCAGCTGAGTTTGTGGAAACCAAAGTTCTTGAACTAGAGGAGGAAGAAAGACATCAAGGCAAAGAAGATGTTAGTTGATTCTGTTAAAGATCATATTGTTCCGATTGTCTCCAAGCTGAAGATGGAAAGGTCCATGTTCAAAACATTGTTAGAGATGTATGAAATAAACAACACCAACTGGGCACTTGCACTGAAGCAACAAATACATCGTGTGAAGATGGCGAAAGGAGAAACAGTGATTGCTCATTTCTTGGGGATTTTAGAATTGAGAGACCAGCTCTCTACAATTGGTCACATAATTGATGACAAAGAATTGACCATGCTTTCCCTCAATGGTCTTTCGTTATCATGGGAGACCTATATTTAGGGAATCAGTGCAAGATCTAAACCTCCCAAGTTTGATCAGTTGAGCACCGATTGCATTCAAAGAGTCAAGATTGGCAGCTAGAGGTGTAGGTCAAAGTTCAACTAATGAAGATATTCATGTTCTCACCTCTCACTATATGAAGAAGAAAGGAAGAGAAGGGAAGAAATGATTCTTCAAAGAGGAATCGAGATATTGGAAATGATGGTGTTCCCGTATTCAAGAAGAAGAGAGACTTATCCAAATTCCAATGTTTTTGATGTGACAAGTATGGTCAGTTTGCAAAGGAATGTCCTTCCAGGCCTAAACAACAGGTTGTCATTGCAAATGTTGAAGAAATATCTCTGCAAAAGGACTCAAGTGAATATCTGTTCTAATCAGCCTTGTCAAGCAATAAAACCACCAACACCAACACTTGACTGATAGATAGTGGTGCCTCTCACCACATCACTGGATTTAGGGAGCATCTATCCAATTTGATTAAGACAGATTCCAGTGAACAAGTCATTATTGGAGATGATGCTAGTTACTCTATGAAAGGAGTTGTGAACTCCTCTCTTCACTTAGATTCTGGCATTTCTTTGGAGTTAAATGATGTGCTATTTTTTAGAGGCATAAAGAGAAACCTTGTTTCCATCTTAGACTTGGAAGACAAGGGTTATCAAGTTGTCTTTTCAAAAGGAAAAGTTCTTATATGGGCAAAGAACTCCAACATCAAGTCTACTCGAGTAATTGGAGTTAGACATGAGTGTTTCTATAGGCTATGCGCTCACACCCTTCAGGTTCTAGTGCATGATTCTTCTAATATGTATGACCTTTGGCATCGAAGATTGGCTCACATTCACTTTCAAGCATTACCTATCATGGAGAAGATGGTCACCGGCCTTTCAAAATTCAACCAAGAACATGAAGGTACATGCAAAGGTTGCGCCTTAAGTAAGAATACAAAATGTACATTTCATAGTAGAGAAAGTAGATCTAAATGTATTCTTGATCTCATTCATTATGATTTATGTGGTCCAATGTTAGTTGCATCTTCTAGTGGTTTCTTATATTACATTATTTTTATTGATGACTACTCTAGAAAGACTTGGATTTATTTCTTGAGATCTAAAGAATCTGAGGAGGTATTAGAAATATTTAGAGAATTCAAATAACAGGTGGAAAATTTGTCCAGGAAAAAGATCAAGGTTTTGAGATCCGATAACGAAGGAGAGTACACTTTCGGTATCTTTTGTGATTTATGTATTGAAGCATGGATTAAGAGGAAGTTCAATGTTCCTTATAATCCTCAATAGAACAATGTTGTTGAAAGAAAGAATAGGTCTATTGTGGAAGTAGTCAAAGAAATGGTACATGATCAAGACCTACAAATCTCACTTTGGGCTGAGGCATCTAGGATAGTCGTCTATGTTCAGAACAAAATTCGCCATAGAATCTTGGAGACTGTAACTCCTGAAGAAGCATTCTCAGGGGTGAAGCCTGAAGTCAGTCATTTGAGGATCTTTGGTTGTCTAGGGAATGTTCATATTCTAAAGGAAAAGAGAACAAAGTTGGAACCTTCTAGGAAGAAGGGAATTCTTGTGGGCTATAGTGAGACATCAAAAGCCTAGAAAATCTACATTCTAGGTCAGAAGTCTATTGAGATCAATCAAGATGTCACATTTGAGGAAGATGTTGCATTCAGAAGATCCAAGGGCACTCACATGGAGATTGATGAAGAAGAGCCTCCTTCGGATATGGAAGTTGACCATGTTCCTAAGAATCGTAGGGAGGTTCCTGAACCTAAAGAAGATGATGATCCAACTGAACCCTTGGAGCCTATTGATGGGCCTATAGATATCATGATTGGAAGGAAAAGAACTCTTTGTTCCTGAAGGACAATGCAGGAGGAAGAAGTTTTTGCAGCCCCAAGAGGAAATTTTAGAGAAAGCAAGAGACCTAATAAATTATCCAGTTATGTAGCTCTAATGAGTCAGATCATTGAGTCAGAGCCTTCAAGTGTTGAATAAGCTTCTAGTCAATGGGTTTGGAAAGATTCTATGACTGAAGAGTATCAGTCCATACTTAAGAACAATTTTTGGGACATAGTTCCTAGACCCGAAGGCAAATTTGTGGTGTCTTCTAAATAGCTCTTCAAGATCAAGCATGCGGTTGATGGGAGCATTAAGAAGTACAAGGCAAGATACATGGCTAGAGGGTTCTCACAAAAAGAGGGAGTTGACTATGAAGAAACCTTTGCTCCTATGGCTCATTATACTTCTGTCTGAACCATTACTGCTATTGCAACATCTAGGGGATGGAAGATTCACCAAATGGATGTAAAGACAACCTTTGTAAATGGTGTCATAGAAGAAGAGGTTTACATTGAGCAACCCAATGGATTTTAGGTACATGGGAAGGAGTCTCATGTTTGTAGGCTAAAGAAGGCCTTGTATGGTCTTTAGCAGGCTCCTCATGCTTGGTATGAAAGGATTTATTGTTACCTATTGAGTTTGGGTTTCTCAAAGAATGGTGCAGATTATAACCTCTACTTTAAGGTAATAAATGGTGAAGCATTGATTTTGTTTCTGTATATTGATGATTTGATTATCATTGGAGAAGAACACCTAATTCTAAAATGTAAGGAGTTAGCTTATGAGTTTGAGATGAAGAATATTGATCTCATGCATTACTTTCTTTGCTTAGAAGTTTGGAAAAATCTAGATGAGATAATTCTAAGTCAAGGAAAGTATACTATTGACATTCTGAAGAGGTTTGGTATGATTGATTGAAAACCTATGTCTACACCTATGGAGACAAACTTACATAAATTGAAGGAGACAATAGGTAGTTCAGAACTGGTGGATTCTACTATGTATAGGCAGTTGATTGGTTCATTGATGTATCTAGTTAACACTAGACCTGATATTTGTTATGTAGTGAGTGCACTTAGTCAATTTATGCGTGAACCAAGGAAGATACATCTTGTTGCAGCTAAAAATATCCTGAGATACTTGTGTGGCACAATTGGATATGGGTTGAGATATTCTACAGGTGTGGATTTGAAGCTACATGGTTTTACTGATTCTTATTGGGCAGGGTGTGTCACAGATCGGAAGAGTACCTCTGGTTGTTGCTTCAGTTTGGGATTTGTCATGATATCTTGGTGCAGTAGGAAGCAGTCTTCAGTAGCATTGAGTACAGTCGAGGCAGAGTATATTGCAGCTTGTGTGGAAGCTCGTGAAGCAATGTCACTTTGTAAGCTCCTTATAGGATTGTTTGGACAATAAATGAAGCCTACTATCATTCATTGTGATAACCAGAGTTGTGTGAAGCTTTCTATCAATCCTGTGTTTCATGATAGAACAAAGCATGTTGAGAACAAGTACCATTATATCGGAGATATGGTATTGAGGAAAGCTATACAGTTAAGGTATATCAACATTGATGAGTAGATGACAGAAATTCTCACCAAGCCCCTCTCCAGGATAAAGTTTGTGTACTTTCGAGAAAAGCTTGGTATGGTGGAGAATGCAGCCTTGACTGAGGAGTATTAGTATCAATGATCCTCTTTAATGAGTTCTTCTCTATGAGAGAATTTTGAGGTGAAATCCCTTGGTAATGAGTTCTCTGAGAGAAGTTCGAGGTGAAATCCCTTGGCTATGAGTTCTTCTCTTAGGAGAAGTTTGAGGTGAAATCACTTGTTTCCACCCTCTGGGAGAGTCGTGGTGGATGTCATGTGTGTGACTCCATGACAGCATCACATGAGGGAGCCCGTGATGATTTTCTTGTACTTGTGTTTCACCCTCTAGGAGAGCCATGGTGAAAGTCATGGTGAGGTGACAACATCACATTGAGTGATGAGCACTTATACATACCATCTATGGAGGTTTCCATCATGGTTGATATCACGATGACATGATATCTAATATCATGATGAGGTGATATGCTTTCACGATGAGGTGACAAGTGTTCTTCACATAGGATGTGACTAGATTGATCAACATCACGATGAGGTGATATGTTTTGTGCAGCTGGAAGTATCATCCCTAGCTGAGAGGGAGTGTTGATGCTATTAGCAGGATTAGGTTGCTTCTTCCAGTGATCACATTAAGTTGTAATAAATTAAATGATAGCCTATGGCTATTTAATTTATACTCATTTGATTTAAATGGATGAGGCTAACCTTCCTTGATATTATTTTGTAATTTATTATTTTCAAGAGAGGTCGACCTCGTTGAAGAGTCACCTTATTTTGTATAAATACAAGGTGATGTTTGTTCATTTGTTCAATCAAGTTCATCCAACATAATTTGTATTCCAAGAAAAAGTTCACACTTGAGCAACAACACTTCATCTTGCAGCAGTAGGCCGATTTCAAGGAGAAGCATATTTGATTGTATCTTTGCATCTAGGAGAGGTGCTACTATTCATTGTATCAAATTTGGCCATGAGTTGGGCTTGAGTTGTAAGCAGATTTTTGTTGTTATTCCTTCATTATATAAGAGACATATTTTTTGGGTTTTTCTCCCTCAAGAGGAGGGTTTTCCCAGTGTATCTTGTTGTGTTTATTGTCTTATGTGTTGCATTTTATGAGTGCTTTTAGTTGTATTATCTAATCATTAAAACACTAACAAAGGTAGGATCACCACACCCCTTTTTCTTCTTGTGTTTTTAAATTTCTAAGCTATGTACATGCATTTGTGTGTTTTGAAATGCTTCCTTTAAATTTTTTTATTTTTTTTTGCATATTGTTGGGGAAAAGGGTTGTAATGGGATAGGCTCACCCAAATTTGGGTAGAGCATCCCAAGTTGGGGATGGTTGGAGTAGGAACCTCCATGGGGACATGTTATTCCTCCTTGGAATGGAGAGGTAAAAGAAAGAGTATGAGTACCCATATGTTTTGTGAAATGTGAAGGGTGGTTTGGGTGAATAAGGAAATGTGAAAGGAGAGTTGATAATGAAGGGTTGAACTTGTGATAGTTATCCATGGTGTTTACTTTTGAGTCACCAAAATGGAGTGCGTTGTCCACCCTCCATTCCCCATTTTGGGTTCATCATGAACTCTTTGTTATGTGAAAATCCCCTTGGGTGGGTGTGTGAAATTTTTATATGTATTTTGTGTGTTAAATGTATTTGGTTTGCATGAATATACTTGGTTCCCAAGGTGCCTCCTAGCTTAGGGGTGGTTGGTTTTCCAACCAAAGGTTGGGAGGTGAGCTTCCCATTGGCCTTTAGAGAAAATTTTGTATGTATTTTGCAGATTGGAGAAAGCTAAACATTTTTTTTTGGAATAGCTATGTTCTTGTGGATAGAGATGGTGTTATTATGTCGAATAAATCTGCTCCTTTTGGATTGAATGTTTGATCCTTGATAGACTGTTGTAAAAAGCTTGTGATAATCTGCTACAAGTATGTAACTGTCGTGTGAAGTATTTCCTTAAAGAACAAAACTGCTACCTTATATAATGTGGATAGATGAGTTACAAGAGTAAGTGTTGCATAAATTAGAAGAAAGAAATAAAAATATATGTTGTAGAGGAAAAGGAACTTGTATACTTGTTTGTAAAGTTATTTTCATAGCTTGCTAAAAAGAGAATGTAGACCTGTTTCATAAAGCTATGAACTTAATCCTCATTTATTTATTTTAGTCTATTCTCTCCAAAGTTTTATAGCAAATGTTGACTATGTAATGCACTTTGAAATCACTCTCGTATTTTGAAACATTCTGTCTTGAAAAAAAATAAACTTGCCAAATTTCTTTTCATATTATCAGGTAATTAGCATTATATCATTGTAGAACATAAATTCTTTTGGCTCAGAATGAAGCAAATATAGAAGCTAATGAAAGGATATTAAGCTATAGTATGACCTCTGAGGAAAGAAAGAAATAAAAAAAATAGTTTCATTTTTGCTCACTGAGATAAATTGATAAATAGCCCTATGTTTGACTATGTATAGATGCTATATCTATAACATTAGTTCTAGTAATTAAAAATAGATAAATTTGTGTTGGTTACTTAGGTATATCGATGCAAATAAATAGATAAATGTTAAGTATTAGGCCTGCCCTAGGTACCTTTCAAAACAAAATGAGAAAGATTATCCACTTGATCTTGTGGTTGCAAATATTTGTGTATGATGTTTTTCATATGAATAGTCGTATTCTTTTTATCTTTAGAAAAATACATATATTCGAAATATGCTCATTTGGGAAATCATAAGGAACTAAAATCATATCATAATTTACTTATTTGTAGTAATATTCCTCTGAACTAACTTTGTACATACATTAGATGAAGGCAGATGGTCTAGTTTGGGAAATAAATATACAGAGAGCATAATGTAAATAAGATGTATATATATATATTTTAAAATATGTATTTGTGTATTTGAATAGATAGGAATAAATGTATACTATCATGATACATTAAGGTATGTACAGAGCATTCTACCTCCCTATGTCCAATAAAATTATCTTACACCACTCAGCTCTAAGACCCCGAATCCCTATTTTGTAGAGTAGGCGAGTCGAGTTTGGGGTGACTCCCAGAGAGTGGAAGACCTCCTTGCTAGTGGTCATACACCAGTCCCTATCGACGCACTGAGGGTAACCCCTCCAATAAATCTGTTGTAATGTACAGGAAACATAAGTTGTAGGTGAAGTGAAGACCAGTAGTAAAAAGAATGAATAAATAAAAATCTGAACAAGAAAGAAAAAAGAAAAATACATACTCCCCAACGCACTCCTCTATGTCGTAGTTCACTGCTCAGTCTATGTGCTTACATGAGCAGTGAAACAAAAAAAAACAAGTTATACATACATAGATATCTCACCCTCAAGAAAAAGGCCCATTCTGGTCTATCGTCGTCGACGTCCACACCTACAGGGAGAATATTGACGAGGTTTCCATACCAATCTTTGCTCATTTTTCTTCTACCACATTTTGTCCTCTATAGCTATAGTAATGCACTGCCCTGCATCTTAAGAATGAAAAATCCACTGATAAGCTTAATAATGCATTCAGGGTTGTGTCCATTTTCAAAATGGACTTGGAACGATATAAAATTGGGTTAATAAAATCTTCCCTCATCGCCTTTTCATAGAGAAAAATTTGCACCTACGCTAAGTCAAATGTCTATGCTTCTATAAAAAAAGAAGTAAATATAGTGGCCCTAATGATAGGACAATTACTTAGATGGTGAAAGTTAACTGCTAGAAAATATTCACTTACGTATGTAATATGAAAACATAACATCCATCACCATCCCATGCTTTAGACAAAATGCACCGACAAAAAGTCTTAACGAATGAAGATGGCAGTCAAACCTGAAAGTTGATGGATGAATGGCTATAATAAAATTTAAAAACGAGCGGCAATTTCAATTTTAAAAATTGAGAGGGAGGTTTAAGCGAGTGGGAGTTTCAAAAACAATCAACCGCGCAGTTTTTTAGGTTCAATGGCTCTCCGCATTCTGGAGTGAGTGTTCTAGGGATGCATGCCAACTCCTCCATCACTGTTCCATACGTTGTAAGTACAAAATGGGGTATATAATTTGGTGGATGGTGGTGATTTTATGTTTAATGATCTTATGAAAAGGTGCCAATTGTTTTGGTTTTTGGGTTTTGAGGTCCATCTATTACCAAGAGAAATGCTTGGGAGATTAATGTTTGAAGTGACGATGTGGCTTCTCAAATGGTTGCCACTTCAGATAGTGGATTTTTTGTTTCTTTTGGTGGCTTGGGTGATGCTTGGCGACACTTGCAGATATAGACTGGGTGAGAGATCTCCATGCAACGAGCAATCTCATGGATGCAGCTGACCCAAATCTTGGTGGGAAATATGTTGAAAGTGAGATGGAGAGAATGATAAAAGTGGGAATGATCTATTCCAATCATCACCCAGAAGTTGAAAATTATAACAAATCTAGAAAAAAACAAAATAAAGAAAAACCAGCCAAGACTCAAGATCGTACAGCTACTACAACCCACCTGAGTTTCAAAATGGTTGCAGAATTCTTGTAACTAAAGAAACCCATAAAATTGTTTCTTGTTTGGTTACATGTTGTTCCAAGCTACGAATATGGGTAAATGATGGTGATGAGGTGTAGGCTATGCAATCTAGTAGCTGTTGTTTTTAATACTAATCATTTTATAGTTTCCTCCATTATTCATTTTATATTTAGGAATCTATGAGCTTGTCTAAGCATATTTTATTATTCTTGCTTCTGATCATCATAGTATTTTTTTGACATATTATTATGCTTAGTGAAAATGATTGGGCTTGATTGATTCATTCATATGATTCGGTCTATTGATTGTGCAGGTGATGGAACAGTGAGATTCAGAGAGCACTGCACTGATTACTTCCTGGGCTGGCAAGGATTGTTGAGTGAGGAAGAGAAGCCGATTTGAGATGTGTCGAGGCTATAATTCCCACCCAACCATACTTTCATGGTATTCTACTATTTATGATCAATTGGTTAACTTTTAATGCAATGTAAGATCAATCTCAGGGCATTTAACAAAAATCATTCATATTTTTCCTAGATTCTTATATGATTGACGTTAATAGGCATTTTTTGAAAGTTTACATAGGTTAACGGTTCAGATGAAAATGAAATTCTTTAATTATGAATGGTCTATTGTTAAACCAGGAAATATCAAATATGTTGAGCGATCAAAAGCAGGGACATGTTTAAGAGTTGATTGCCTTTTGTGCTCTAGGTGGGAAATTGTGTTGTTTGGTAATAATAAAGTTGTGTTTAACCAAGAAACTATTGCACATTTGCAGGTATGGAAATCATTTTGTATCTATGAAATTCAAGCAAATTAAACAAAGTCCACATGTATATATTATGAGATGCTGGAGAAATTGCATATATGATAAATTAATGTATAGTTGATTCCTAGAAATATTTGTCTGCTTAAAAAGCTATAGATCTTCGTCGAAGGTTGTCATGTCAAGCCTTGTATGATACAGAGAGAAAAGTCTGCTATAAGACTTGTACACTAGAGTAGGGCAGTTTGTTGAAAGTATCAAACCCTGCATTTTTGTAAGAAAAATTACAATTTTTTTCTCTCATTTACTACACTCACAGCTCGTCACACAAGCCATCTTATCTGATTTTTTGTCTTCGTTTTGTTAATAAAATTTTCAACTCTTTGATTTCATAAAAAATTTCCCATTTCAAACTAGGGCAGAACATTCTGTTATATTGACTTTGCTTCGACTATGGGAAAGATCTCAACACAATTTTTTATAATAGCCATTCATCTGTCCACTTCCCTATCTTATTATCACATTATAGAGGGAACTTCCCTATCTTATTTCCATTCTAGACAATAGTGAAAAATTACAATGAGAGGGTGTAACATGCTTCCCCATAGAATTTTTTGGTCATGCCTAGAGTGTGTCATTCTCTTGGAAACATCAAAGTTCATCAGTTTTTGGAAGATAATGTTTGTTATACCCCTGATTTCATTTAAATAAAAACAAAATTTCAATAATCAAGGCTGACATAGCATTTTAGGGGTTGGATTTGGACTAACCTAATCAGGTTTTGAGCAATCATTATCATTTCACACTCACTTGTTAGAACTACAAAGAGCAAACATCAGTTTCATAAAATGCACTAGTGATCATAGTAGTCGAAAATAGAAAATCTATTTTCAAAAAGTAAATGTAATATGTAAATCTATAACTATAAATGTAAGATAAAAATCAAAATTTAATCGATAGGGGACATCAATAATTCAGTACAAAGATTAACCTAATGTTGATGTCTTTGGACATAGTGATTATATATTATATGTTTGTTGAATTGTGAATAGCATTTTGGCATGAGAATATAGTATGATGTTAATGTTTGAAAGTGGATAATAGATTTAATCATACTATTGCTAGTCTATGTTTCTTAGAATGGGTTCAAAAAAATTCAATAGATCAAGGTACACAGAATGCCCATTTCTCTCTTCGATTATCTGATTTTTATGGTTGTGACATAAGGAGCTGGAATGGTTTACAAATCTGTATTTTTATAGGCATTATTGGCAATAGAAAGTTTCACACCTTGTGGAGCCAAATCTGTAGATGGGCAAGAGGAGAAGTTTGATACTACAATTGGATATAGAACTAATGTGCCTTCTTAGCCCTAAAGGTAAAGAAACGACCCCAATCAAAATCCCACTTTGCTCTTATCTTATTATTTGGATTCAAATTGCTATTTCTCAAAAGATTCATTGTAGTCTAAGTCTAATCTTTCTTATCTTGTTTAGGAATGTGATTTTTTATTACAAGATGGGCTTTCCAACACAACCTTTTTTGATGAATGGAAGGGAAAATATTAGTAGCACATTGTGAAGAGTATTGTGTCACATATCAATTAAAAATATTACAATCTACATAATGGTTGTGTATGCGATTCATTAGAGGTTGAGGTCTCATGTTGTAATCCCTTGAGGCAAGATAGTAAATGTAATTATATGAATTAATAATTCATATTTTTATTAATTTATTATGCCATCAAATTTTATTGCAAGTGTTTGTGTAATTGACTGTATGGTTGGATAATCCTTAATTAGATCCTCTAGTCATAATTCTATCACATGGTATGTAGTGGATTTAAATCGCAAAGAAGGAAATCCTTTGGAATTGTATTTTAAGTTATATATTCTAATATTTATAATTGGTTAGGTGTTAAGAGAAGTATGCTTGTAAATATATTGTTGAACCTAAGATAGTTTGAAAAGGAATACTTTAAACATACCATCGAATTTGAGGTAATTTACAAGGGACTTTAGAAATAGTTCATTGAACATGAGGTATTTTGCATTGTAATATATAGATAAGATGTCTTCATGAAGAGTGAGTAGATTCGAACATGTAGTTAATATTTTTATAAGGATAAAAGAAATGTTTGAGATGATGAGGAATGTGTGGATTGGTTGGAAATATAAAATAAGATGGAAGAGTTAATAAACTTAGATATGATTAAAGTTATGATTAAGAAATTTAAAGAAAAATAAGCAATCTGGAGAATACACTCTTTATCAAAAAAGTTGTGGATAAACAAGAAGAGGAAGATATAATTATTTCAAAGATATTGAAAACTATTTCAAAAAATTATAAGGGACTTAAAATTTGGTGCAGTAAAAATGACATTTCAGTTTCTTCATCTGATTGGAACAAAACGATGCTCACATTATTTGTAGTGTTGGAAAACACACAATCCCTTGTAAATTATTTCCTTATGATTTTTTTTGTTTCGTACAAACCAGTTCAATGTAATGAAGTCCACCTTAAAATTTTAGAACCTGAACATTGGAAATAACTAATAGGGGACAATGTGTTTTCCAACATGGAACAAAAAAATGCTCACATTACTTGCAGTGTTGGAAAACACACTATCCTTTGTCAATTATTTCCTTATGAATTTATAGTGTTGGAAAACACACTGTTGCCTGTGTAGGAAATAATTGACAAGGGACAGTGTGTTTTCCAACACAACAAATAATGTGAGCATTTTTTGTTCCTTGTTGGAAAACACACTATCCCTTGTTAGTTTTTTCAATGTTGGAAAACACATTGTCCCTTGTTAGTATTTTCAATGTTGGAAAACACATTGTCCCTTGTTAGTTATTTCCAGTGTTGGAAAACACACTGCCCCTTGTTAGTTATTTCTAGACATGTTACATTCTAATGATGTCCTCTGTCCACTTTTCCTACATAGGGGATAGTTTGTTTTCCAACACTGCAAACAATGTGAGCATTTTTTTGTTCCAATCATATCAAGAAAGTGAAATGTCATTTTTACTATAAACAAAGAGTTCTAAAATTTGAAGGTGGAATTCATTACACAACTAACAAGGGACAGTGTGTTTTCCAACACTGCAAATAATGAACATTTTTTTGTTCCTTTTTGCAAAACATATTGTCCCCTGTTAGTCATTTCCAATGTTGGAAAACACATTGTCCCTTGTTAATTATTTCTAGTGTTGGAAAATACACTATCCCTTGTTAGTTTTTGATAAAAGGGTAAAACAGGTTTTACAGGGACCCAAAACCACAAATTTTACAAAACAACAAAGAGGAAACCAGAGTTCCACCAAAAAAAATAGCTACTCGAGAGAAGACCAGCAACAACCAACCAAAAAGGACCAGAAAGGTCAAGAAAGAAGGTCTAGCAGAGAAAGTACAAAGAAAACACTAGCCCTTAATTCAGAGTCCTAAGGACAGACTCCGTCTCCACCTCCAGCTCCTGCATATCTTTAACCCCCTTTTTAAAAGTTTGAATCATTTTCGGGGTAAGGGGGGCCTTGCACTTCAAGTTGACTCTGGTTATTTCCAATGTTGGGAAACACATTGTCCCTTGTTAGTTATTTTTAGACATCTTACATTCTAATGATGTCCCCTATTTATTTTTCCTACACAAGGGACAATGTGTTTTCGAGCAGTGCAAATACATAAGGAAATAATTGACAAGGGACAATGTGTTTTCCAATACTGCAAATAATAAGCATTTTTTTGTTCCTTGTTGGAAAACACATTGTCCCCTATTAGTTATTTCCATTGTTGGAAAACACACTATCGCTTATTGGAAAACACATTGTCCCTTGCTGGAAAACACACTATCCCCTAAGTTATTTCCAATGTTGGAAAACACATCATCCCTTGTTGGAAAACACACTATCCCCTATTGGAAAACACATTGTCCCTTTTTGGAAAACACACTGTCCCCTATTAGTTATTTCCAATGTTGGAAAACACACTGTCCCTTGTTAGTATTTTCAATGTTGGAAAACACACTATCCCCTCTTAGTTATTTCCAATGTTGGAAAACACACTACCCCTTGTTAGTTATTTCTAGACATGTTACATTCTAATGATGTCCTCTGTCCACTTTTCCTACATAGGGGATAGTGTGTTTTCCAACACTGCAAACAATGTGAGCATTTTTTTGTTCCAATCATATCAAGAAAGTGAAATGTCATTTTTACTATAAACTAAGAGTTCTAAAATTTGAAGGTGGAATTCATTACACAACTAACAAGGGACGGTGTGTTTTCCAACATTACAAATAATGAACATTTTTTTGTTCCTTTTTGGAAAACATATTGTCCCCTATTAGTCATTTCTAATGTTGGAAAACACATTGTCCCCTGTTAGTTATTTCTAGTGTTGGAATATACAGTATCCCTTGTTAGTTATTTCCAATGTTGGGAAACACATTGTTCCCTGTTAGTTATTTTTAGACACCTTACATTCTAATGATGTCCCCTATCTATTTTTCCTACATAAGAGATAGTGTGTTTTCGAACACCGCAAATTCATAAGGAAATAATTGACAAGGGACAATGTGTTTTCCAATACTACAAATAATAAGCATTTTTTTGTTCCTTGTTGGAAAACACATTGTCCCCTATTAGTTATTTCCATTGTTGGAAAACACATTGTCTCTTATTGGAAAACACATTGTCCCTTGCTGGAAAACACACTGTCCCCTGAGTTATTTCCAATGTTGGAAAACACATTGTCCCTTGTTGGAAAACACACTATCCCCTATTGGAAAACACACTGTCCCCTATTGGAAAACACAATGTCCCTTGTTAGTTATTTCCAATGTTGGAAAACACACTGTCCCTTATTAGTTATTTCCAATGTTGGAAAACACACTGTCCCTTGTTAGTTATTTCTAGACATCTTACATTCTAATGATTTCCCTTGTTCACTTTTCCTACACAAGGGACAATGTGTTTGCCAACACTGCAAATAATCTGAGCATTTTTCTTATTGTTGGATAATCCTTAAATAGATTCTCTAGTCATAATTTTATTACATGGTATCGAAGTAGTGGTTTTAAATCCCAAAGGACTTGAGAGAGAGGGAGTGGGAGAGACACAAGAGAGAGAGGGAGTGGGATAGACCAGAGAGAGAGAGAGAGAGAGAGAGAGAGAGAGAGAGAGAGAGAGAGAGGCAAAGCGCGAGAGAGAGAGACCTAAGAAGAAGATGGAGAGTGAGAGATAGAGAGACAAAGAGACCTAAGAGGAAGATGGAGAGTGAGAGATAGAGAGACCTGAGAGGGAGAGAGAGAAAGACCTTAGAGGGATATGGAGAGTGAGAGAGAGACTTGAGAGGGAGAGAGAGAGAGGGAAGGAGGGAGATATGAAGTGGTAGGGTGGGAGGGATAGAAGGAGGGAGAGAAAGAGGGAAGGAGAGATTGTGGCTTATGTAATAAGAGATTGTTGTATTTGGAATTTAGTATAACATTCTCTTCATTCTTAGATGCATATTAGCTTAAAATAAGGGAGACATGGAGAGGTAGGTAGAGAGAGTGAGGAAAATATGCAACACAAATTTTTCCTCATCTCCATTGCTCTTACCTCTTAACACCCCCTACTATTCATTATCATGATCTTCTAACATTTTTTTCATATCTTTTAGTAGGATCTTTAGATCAGCGACTCCCTCATCAACCCTTAGGATAGAAACATCCCTTTCTTCGATAGAGTTTTCAATTTCTTGAATACTTTTATATAGCTTTTAGCCACTTTTTTCTTAGCTTTGAGAGTGTATTTATGATTAGAGAATGTATATGTTTATTTTAACAATTTCTTTACAAGACTTGTCTACCTTTTTAGATAATCCTTTCATGTCTCCACCCAACTGATTATCTCTTTTTTCCCTTAGATCTGATTTTTCCTTTTCCTTGTTATCTATTTCCAATTGTATTTCTTCCATGGAATTATTAAGTTCAAGAATCTTTGAGTTCATTTGTTGAACTTCACTTATAACATCATCTCTTACATTCTTTACTTGCACAAATTCATATGCAATACAAAGCCTCTTGACTTTATCGACTTATACATTGCCATTCACCCATTGCACATACTATACATGCACCTTCCTCAACTTCTCAAGAGTGGGAAGAATATCTTCAGTCAATACACTATCTATCTCATTCACTTTGGTCTACTTCTTCAGATTCGTTTTCCATTTCAACTTCTCAAGAGAAGGAAGAATCTCTTAAGTCAATACATTATGTGTTATCATTCTTCCAAATGATTTGTCACCATCCCCCTCCATTACACCAGCTCAAAGAGGGAAGGTAAGAGATATGATGTGGTAGGGTGGGAGTGATATAGGGACCCAAAATGGACTTAGTGTGAGGGTGAGATGTGATGGTTTATTGTGGGAAATAGGTACCCAAAATGGACTTATAGGATGGAGGGATAGGGATAATGTTTTTGGGTCAATACACTATCTATCTCTATCTCCACTCACCCTCTCCCTGTCTACCTACCTTTCCCTTAATCCATCCCATCCCACCTCTCTACTTCTCTCTACCTACCTCTCCATGTCTTTGTTATTTCCTCTCTCTCCCTTTATCCCTCCCATTCTACCTTGCTAGACCTCTCCCTCCCCCCATTCCTCTATAATTTTCTCTATCGCTCCTCTCTCACCATCCCTCCTAACCTTCCTTAATAGTACGCACTTCACATTGTACATAATGTTGCTTCATATAAGAAATTTGTCAATGTCAATAACCAACATTTTCTCATTTTGCAAAAGAAGACCAAACTGTGTGTTGCCTAATATAAGAAATTACTTCATATAATTAGTAAGGATTTCATAGGGTATCCTTCATAGTAGGTAATAGAATATGAAAGTAGAGAGAGTGAGGGGAGATAGGGAAAGGATAGAGGGAAGGGGAGATATAAGTAGATAGAGAGGTGAAGTTGGGGAGGAGAGATAGGTATAAAGAGAAGTTGGGTGGGATGTATTGAGGGGAAGGTAGGTAGAGAGGGAGAGGGTGAGTGGAGATAGAGAGAGGAAGGGAGGTAGGTAGAGCTTGATGTGTTTCTTATTTGAGTGCTTATACATTTAAAATCATGCAAATCATGGAAACATCAAGGGATTTCAATGGTATTGGGTGAAATTTTTATTTAGTTTTGAATATCATTTTTGTCTAACCTATATGGTTTATTAATATGGATAGTAATTAAATTAATTTGAGTGTATTAATATGGCTAGTAATTAAATTAATTTGAATATCATATTTGTTTAATAATCTTTGAGCTCATTTTGGTTCAACCTCACCTCTCTTTACCTACCTCTCCATGTCTCTCCCTCCCCCTATCCCCCTATCGCTCTATACCTCTCGCCACCTATGGGAAGAGGAAGGTTAAGAGGGATGGTGAGAGAGGAGCGATAGAAAGAAGTATAAAGGAATGTATTTATTCCATGGAATTCTTAAGTTCAACATGGATTTTTAGTTAATACATTTTTTTTACCAATGTTGTCCATGTTTGAATTATAAATGATTAATTGAATAAATTGAATAATGAATTGATGAAACTATAAATTATTAATGTTATCCATATTTACACTATAATTGATTAATTAAACAATTGAAGAAGGCTTTTTTTTACCATGTAATTGATGCAATCAACATAATTAATCATTCATAATTTTCCTCAAATGTGTTTATAAGGCATGTGGATGAGAATTTGAATTATTAAAATTTCGTATAGAAGCTATGAATTATTAAAGAAGAAAGTGATAAAGCAACTAGAGTTTTTTAGAACAATGATGGTATTGATAAAGATCTAGTACAAAGGAGAAGTCCTCTAGAAATATATACAAGAAGAAAAATAAGTTCTATAAATTCATCATAAACAATGGTAGAAAAGAGAAGTAGATAAAGATTGGGAAATTAGAGAGGGAAGGGGAGAGAGAATTAGATAGAGGGGGGAAGTTGGGAAGGAGGGAGATGCAGGTAGAAAGAGAGGTGGGATGGGATGGATTAAGGGAAAGGTAGGTAGAGAGGGAGAGGGTGAGTGAAGATATAGATAGGGAGGGAGGGAGAGAGAGGGAAAGAGGGAGGTGTAGGAAGAGAGGTAAGGGTGTGTGTGAGGGAGAGAGGGATGGAGGGAGATAGGGGTGGTAGGGTGGGAGGGATAGAAGGTCGACCAAAAATAGACTTAGTAGGAGAGGGAGATTTGATGGTGGATTATGGGACATAGGCACCCAAATTTGATTTATAGCTTCAAGGAGGGATAGGGATATTGTTTTTGGATAGGGAAATCATTAGAATGTAAGATGTCTAGAAATAACTAACAAGTGAAATAACTAATAGGGGATAGTGTGTTTTCCAACAAGGGAAATAACTAATAGGGGACAGTGTGTTTTCTAACAAGGGAAATAACTAATAGGGGATAGTGTGTTTTCCAACAAGGGATAATGTGTTTTCCAACATTGGAAAAAACTAATAGGGGACAGTGTGTTTTCCAACAGTGGAAATAACTAACAAGGGACAATGTGTTTTCCAAAAAGGGATAGTGTGTTTTCCAAAAAGGGACAATGTGTTTTCTAACATTGGAAAAACTAATAGGGGAAAGTGTGTTTTCCAATACGGGACAGTGTGTTTTCCAACAAGGAACAAAAAAATGCTCACATTATTTGTAGTGTTGGAGAACACATTGTCCCTTGTCAATTATTTCTTACATAGGGGAGAATGTGTTTCCCAACACTACAAATTCATAAGGAAATAATTGACAAGGGACAGTGTGTTTTCCAACACCATAAATAATGTGAGCATTTTTTTGTTCCCTGTTGGAAAACACACTGTCCCCTATTGGAAAACACACCGTCCCTTGTTAGTTATTTCCAATGTTCTAAAATTTGAAGGTGAACTTCATTATGTAACTGACAAGGGACAATATGTTTTCCAACACTACAAATTCATAAGGAAATAACTAACAAGGGATAGTGTATTTTCTAATACTACAAATAATGTGAGCATTTTTTTGTTCCAATCAAATGAAGAAAGTGAAATGCCCTTTTTATTGTACCAAAGACTTGTTCTAAAATTTGAAGGTGGACTTCATTATATTGTCGGTGTGTACAAAACAAACAAAAATCATAAGGAAATAATTTACAAGGAATAGTGTGTTTTCCAATATTGCAAATAATGTGAGCCTTTTTTTGTTCCAATCAGATGAAGAGAGGGAAATGTCATTTTTACTGCACCAAATTTGAAGTCCCTTATAAGTTTTTGAAATAGTTTTCAATATCTTTGAAAGAATTATATCTTCCTCTTCTTGTTCATCCACAACTTGTTTGATAAAGAGTGCATTCTCTAGATTGCTTATTTTTCTTTAAATTTTTGAATAATAACTTTAATCACAAACACAACCAATGTATAAATTATAATCTTTTGAATTGATAAGTAATACAATGCTCTTCACAATGTTCTACACACAACTTGTCTCCACTTAGCCCTCCCTCTCTGCCTAACTCTCTCTATACCTATCTCTTTTAAATGTGGTGATGATGTTGACTAATGGAATAAAAGAAAAGTTTCACTTGTATGATGATGTCTAGAGATAAGGTGGATGGTCCTCATATCCTACCAAACTACATATGCTCTTTACCTCTCTCTCTATCTCTCCCTCACACACACAACCTATCTCCACCTACTCTTCCCTCTCTCCCCAACTCTCTTTATACCTACCTCACCTACCTTACCTCTCTCTACTTACACCTCCCTCAATCCCTCTTTACCTCCCTCCTTCCCTCTATCTCCACTCACCCTCTCCCTATCTACCTACCCTTCTCTCAATACATCCCTCTCCACTCTCTTTCTCTCTATCTCACCTCTCTCCCTCCCTCTCTCCACCTACCCCTCACATTATCCCTCCTTCACCCCTCCTTCCTTCTCGATAGGATTGTTGTACGCAATATTATGTGTGAGAGTGGCTTGGTGTCCCAAATCACAAATGAGTGTGTGTTTGTTAACTAATACCAAAAATAACCATAGCTCATAGTAATGAGACATCTATTTGGTGTAATGATCCTCTCCAAGCTATAAAAAAAGTGGCTAGAAAGCTACATAAAAGTATTCAAGACATTGAAAGCTCTATCCAAGAAAGGGATGTTTTCCAACATTGGAAATGACTAACAGGGGACAATGTGTTTTCCAATAGGGAGAGTGTGTTTTCCAACAAGGGACGGTGTGTTTTCTAATAGGGGATAGTGTGTTTTCTAACAGGGGATAGTGTGTTTTCCGTAAGGGAAATAACTAATTGGAAATAACTCACAAGGGACAATATGTTTTCCAGCATTATTTGGGTAGAAGCACAAAGATGAGTCCACGAAACGTGGAAGTTTTTTCCTTAGGAAAAAAAATGAAATCGGCTTGCAAAAAACGAGATCCCATTAAGGTTCGGGACCCCGAGCCAAAAACGGGATCCCGTTTCATAAGAATTTTTTTTTTTTAATGAATTTAAGAAACATGATCCCGTATTTTAAAAAGCGGGATCCCATTTCTTAAATTAATAAAAATTAAGAAACGGGATTCCATTTCAAAACGGGATCCCATATTTTAAAAAGCGGGATCCCGTTTTGAAAATGGGATCTCGATTCTTAAATTCATTAAAATTAATTTTTTTATGATTTTAAGAAATGGGATCCCATTTCAAAATGGGATCCCACTTTTTAAATATGGGATCCCATTTTGAAACGGGATCTCGTTTCTTAAATTCATAAAAAAAATATTTTTTTATGAAACAGGATCCCGTTTTTTAAAATTTTAATTTTTGGTCGGGTTTTTGCTTTTTTTTCGGTTCAGGAAAAGGCTTGAGGACCTGAACCTAAGCTTTGGACCTGGTTTGACCTGCAAGTTGAAGGTCCTAGCAATGTCACAAAAAAATACTAATATTGGGCATATGGCTGAAGCCTTTTTTTTGCATAATTTTTCAACGAAATTAAAACCCATTTTAGATGAGACAATGTAGATTCCAAATATGTAATTTTTTTTACAATTGGATTATTTTTTCTATTTTTCAATTAATTTCTGATGGAATTGGTCCATAAACTTTAAATATCAGTGTTTTTTACTATTTTAATAACTTTTGATCAACATAACATTTTGACGAACGGATTGCACAAGGAAAAACTTCAGACAATTCTTTTCAATTTAAAAAAAATGCAAAAAATGATAACTTTAGGTCATCTTATGCGTGTCGTACACGACAAGTTTTCTAAATGACAAATATGCCTGATAAAAAATTAACAAAAAAAAAAAAATTCAATAAAAAATTACAAAAAAATATCCAAGGCACGCTTCAATGAGTCACAAGTCTTTTGCCAAAAGGATTTAGAAAAATATAAAAATTTAAGTCAAAATATGGATGTCGTACACGTGCATGGTATGGTAAAAAAAAATGACTTTTAAATAGTGGTTTTTACAAAAGCCTATTGAAACTCAATTTGTACAATGTGGGTATTGAAATAAATTACATATTTGGAAACTAGACTCCGAGTAATACATTTTATGATTAGTGAATTGTTTGAAGATTTCATCTCTAAGTGCTTCAAATTTTAAGGTCAAATATGTCAAACTCTGAAAATTAGGGAAAACACTTCCACTTTTTGGCCAAAAAATGGACTCAACTTCTTGCCAACACCCATTTGCAGTGTTGGAAAACACACTAGCCCTTGTGGATATAATTGACAAGGGATAGTGTGTTTTCCAACATTGTAAATAATGTTGGAAAACACACTAGCCCTTGTGGAAATAATTGACAAGGGATAGTGTGTTTTCCAACATTGTAAATAATGTTGGAAACACACTATCCCTTGTTAGTTATTTCTTTGTTGGAAAACACACTGTCTCCTATTGGAAAACACATTGTCCCCTTTTGGAAAACACATTGTCCCCTTTTGGAAAACACATTGTTTGAACTTATACCATCTCTTTTGGTCCTAAAATATATTTACTACCATTGTTTGAATTTATAACACTTATATTTAGTCTTGTATAAATTTCTAAACAAACTTCTCCTTTGTACTAGTTCTTTATTGATACCATCATTGTTTAAAAAAACTGTAGTTGCTCTATCACTTTCTTCTTTCATAATTCGTAGCTTTTATAAGGAATTTGAATATTTCAAACTCTCATCCACATGCCTTATAAACACATTTTAGGGAAATTTTGAATGATTAACTATGATGATTGCATCAATTACATGGTAAAAGTGAGCCTTCAATTGTTCAATTAATCAATTATACTGTAAATATGGATAACATTAATCATTTATAGTTTCATGCAATGGATTAATGTAATGATGATAAATGTTAGGTTTAGGTTTTATGGTTTAAGGTTTAACCTAGTGGATTAATTCAATGATGATGATGGATTAACCCAGAGAGAGACATAAAGATGGTGTTGAAAGAACTTATAATGAAGAAACTGAAGAAAGAGGAAGTAGCAGTTCATGATGAAATAAAATTGAATAGATGAATATTAGATAGATGGATGATGATATGGTAGATGTAGTGAAACAACCTTCATCATAGAATTAAGGTTCTATAGAGAGAGAGAAGTAAGGTTGATTCATCATTAGTGCCTCCTTCTCCTATTATTATTTAAGATGCCTTATCCTATAGAATTTGATTCTTTCAATGTATGGTGCTCATTCTACTTAGCTCTATTTTGAAATAGAAAAATATCTTAGGACTTAAATTCTACTTGAGATTTCAAATGTGAAAACTTCTTTTTCAATGGCAACAATGTTGCAATTTCTACTTAGATTCCCTCCCACCGTACCACTCTCTATCTCCCTCCTTGCCTCTTTCTCTCCCCCTATCCCTCCCACCCTACAACTCCCTATCTCACTCCTTCCCTCTTTCTCTCCCTCCCTTTATCCCTCCCACCCTACCACTTCCTATCTCCCTACATCCCCTTCTCTCTCCCTTAGATTAATAAATTTATATTAGCCTAAAATTAACCTAATGAATTAATGCAATGATGATGTATGTTAGGTTTAGGGTTTAGGGTTTAAGGTTTAACCTAATGGAGAGAGAAATAGAAGAAGGAGAGAGATGTAGTGTTAAGGTTGGAGGGATATAGGTACACATATAGATAGGGGACGAGAGGGGTATGCATAGAGAGAGGGACAAAGAGGGAGGGAGGGAGGGAGGGATAATGTGAGGGGTAGGAAGAGAGAGGTTTAATGTGTGTGAGGGAGAGAGGGATGGAGAGAGAGGTGAAAGAGAGAATGTAGAACCAAGGTGCCTAATATCAGTCTTCAATTTCTGAACTACCTCAAATTCTTGCAAACACTCTTTTTCTAATGTCCACGTGGACCCTTCTTCATTAGCAACACCTTGAACATTGTTGTCTTTATTTTTTCAACTTCATGTCTTTTATATTGCAACTCTCTCTCAACATCATGAACCTCCTTTTATTTTGATGATAAAATATTCTTCTTATCTTTTACTTCCTTTTCTAAGTGGTTAATTTTAGTCCTCTATTCTTTTGTTAATATAGTTTCAACACTTCCAACTATTTATTTTTCTGTGCTTAGATCTAATTTTTCCTTTTCCTGATCATTTATTTCCAATCATATTTTTTCCATGAAATTCTTATGTTCAAGAATCTTTGAATTCATTTGTTCAACTCCTTATACAATCATCTCTCACTTTATTTTCTTACACAAATTGATATACAATACAAAACCTCTTGAATTTATCCACTTTTGAATTGCATTTTCCCATTGCATATATTACACACATACCTTACTCAACTTCTCAAGAATGAGAAGAATCTCTTTATTCAATACATTATCTATCTCATTCACTTTGTTCTATTTCTTTTCATGTGTTTTTAGAGAATATCCCTTTTTCATTTTATACATTCTAGTACATGTTGCCTCTAGTTCTACATTTCCATTTTCACATTGCACATAGTGCACATGCTCCTTCCTCAACTTCTCAAGAGAAAGAATAATCTCTTGAGTCAATACATAATGTATTATCATTCTTCCAAATAGTTTTTCACCATCCCCCTCCATCATACCAGCCCAAAAAAATTATCCCTATCCCTCCCCCATGCTATAAATCCAATTTTGGTGCCTATGTGCCGCAATCCACCATTACATCTCCCCCTCCTAGTAATTATATTTTGGGTGTTTCTATCCCTCCCACCCTACCACTCCCTATCTCCCTCCTTCCCTCTCTCCCTCACACACACCCTTACCTCTCTACCTACACCTCCGTCTTTCCCTCTCTCTCTCTCTCCCTCCCTCCCTCTCTATCTCCACTCACCCTCTCCCTCTCTACCTACCTTTCCCTTAATCCATCCTTCCCACCTCTCTTTCTACCTACATCTCCCTCCTTCCCAACTTTCCCCCTTTATCTACTTCTCTCTCCTCTTCCTTCTCTACTTTCCCTATCTCCCCTCAGTCTACCTACATCTCCCTATATTCCTTCAACCATACCTCTCTCTACCCACCTCTCCATGTCTCCCTTATTTCCTCTCTCCCTTTATCACTCCCATGATACCTCACTAGACCTCTCCCTCCCCTGATTCCTCTATACTTCTCTCTATCACTCCTCTCTCACTATTCCTCCTAGCCTTCTTCTACCTCCCTTTGTCCATCTTTCCCCCTCTTTATCTTTCCATCTAGACCCCCTTTATCACTCACTCTCTCACTCCCTCCATCCCTCCCACACACAACTCCCTCACTGTACCTACCCCTCTCTCTCTCACACACATACCACCTCTCTCTACTTCTCCCACCCTACCTATATCCCTCTCTCTACCTACCTCTCTCTATTTTTTTCACCTCACATCTCTCTAACTACCTCTCCCTATCTCCCTCCTTCCCCCTCTCTACCTCTCCCTATCTTTATCTCTCTCCCTCCCTCTCTCTACCTATCTCTATATCTTTCTCTCCCTAACTCTCTAATTAAGAAAAAAAAATCATTACTATAATTGCATGTTGGAAACCATCGAGTGTTATAAAACCTGCAACCCACATACTATTGTAAAACCCTCTACACATAACAACCCAATTGGTTAGTCACCCCTTAGGTAAATTTGATTAGTTTTATGTATCCCCCCCTACCAATCCTCCCCAAGATTTCCATCGTTGAGCTTAGAACAAGCACAATCATATCATATGGTTAACTAATTTATATTTTCTAATTTTAGGCTTTCACATTATATCTATGAACCCAAAATTGCATTGATAAAACTAGATTTGCATACTTCTTGGAGCATTAAATTTTTTAATAGTTCACCTTATTTTAACAATATATAATTCAAGCCTATATTCCCCCTATAAACATAAAGATAAAGAAAATAGACAATACCTTCTACTTTAAATAGATTTGCTTCTTAGATAGAGTTAAAATGGACTGTACCCTTTCTCTATTTGATATGGTCTCTTAGATGCTTGATTAAATACTATGAATGGAATGTGGATCTCTTTAAACCAACATATTCTTTGTCTAGTTGGACAATTTTTAATAGAAAAATGGTAGCACACACTTACTAGAAAATGTGTCGATGATAATGAAGGGTAAAGGCTTCTATTTGAAAAAAAAAATTGTTAGGAATGATACAATTCAAGGATCAAGATATCATAATATATGAGAGAGATTACAATTATTCGATGATTTAATTATCCATCACTCCAAATCTCTTAAATTTAGCCACCCCTTATTGTCATAAATCCTCACCATTTCATTGCTCCACCTTCTTTACTCACTACCTCTTTGGTACCATTCCCTTGTATTGAAAATAGTTTATATTTATTGCAAGCCCCTATCAAGTAACCAACCTTCTTTTATTGCATCCAAATATAACCAATGATCCTATACACATCACATGGTGACCTCCCTAAACATGTCCTATCCATTATTTTAGAATCTCAATTTATCATCCTAGTTCCTCATGTGAATAATAAAGGTCCTAAGAATTATCATTCAACACCTTTCTCTTGTGTATATCATTAAGTGATAGTTCATTTTGATAATCAATTCAAAGAAATAAAACATAAATACAACACCTAATTGATATAGGTGTCATCACTATCTTCTAAGTGGTTAATTGGAGAATTATACCTTATTATCATTTGAGTAACAAAATTATGATAAATTTGGTAAGAGAGAGATGGGGGAAAGAGGGAGAATTATATCATTCATATCACTCAAATTTGGTAAGGGAGACAGGGAAGGAGGGAGTAAAAAATAAAGGGAGGGGTAGATGGAAAGAGAGATGGGGGAAAGAGGGGAAAATGGAGTGAGATGAGATATTTATAGAAGTATTTCCAATTGTATTTATTCCATGGAATTCTTAAGTTCAACTGAGATTACTAGAATTACAGAAACATCAATCAGGAACACTAACAAAGACCATAGAAACACTATCAAAACACTACACGATTAAATCTCCATGTGGACGTTTGAAACTTCTAGTAGATGAACTAGATACTCTCAACAATAAACCCTTTAGTCCACAACAATTGATATTAAATGTAAAAAACAAAACACCTTCATGACCTTCATTATCCATTGGCAACCTACAACTCTTCCTTTAACAATTTTCTCAATATCCTCAACATATACAACCTTCAATCCAGTAATGCTAATAGTGTTGACATCAATGATAGCAAGTACCTTATGTTATTTCTACAATTGTGAAATTTTATATGGACTTGGATATTCTAACATTTTCAATTTTAACTTATCAACCATCTCTTTTGGTGCTAAAATATATACTACCATTGTTTGAATTTATAACACTTATATTTAGTCTTGTATATATTTCTAGAGAGACTTCTCCTTTGTACTAGTTTTTTATTGATACCATCACTGTTTAAAAAAAATCTCTATATAAATATCATTGGTCATGAGTCTAAGGTGATTTTTTAATAGCTCCAAAAGATATTTTTTTGTTAATATTGGTGAAGTTTAGTAGCACACTGTGAAGAGTATTATATCACATATCAATTCAGAATATTATATTCTATATAATTCTTGTGTATGTGATTCATTAAAGGTTGAGCTCTCATGTTGTGTAATTGGTTGTATGGTTGGATAATCCTTAACTAGATCCTCTAGTCACAATTTTATCGCATGGTATTGAAGTAGTGGCTTTAAATCCCAAAGGACCTAAGAGAGAGGGAGTGGGATATGTGATGGTTGATTGTGGGAATTAGGCACCCAAAATGGATTATAGGATGGAGGATCTATAAGGATAATGTTTTTGGGTTGGTATGATAAAGGGTGATGGTGAAAAATGTTTTAGAAGAATTATAATATATAATGTATTGACTTAAGAGATTATTCCTACTCTTGAGAATTTTAGGAAGGAGCATGTGCACTATGTGCAATGGGCCAATAGAAATGTAGAACTAGAGGCATCAAGTATTAGAATACATGAACTGAAAAAGGAATCTTCTCTAAAACACATGAAAAGAAGCAGACCCAAGTGAATGAGATAGATAATTTATTGACTAAAAAGATTATTTCCTCTCTTGAGAAGTTGAGGAAGGTACGTGTGTAGTATGTTCAAGGGGAAAATGGCAATGCAAAAGTAGATAGAGTGAAGAGGTTTTGTATTCCATATTAATTTGTGCAAGAAAAGAAAGTGAGAGATGATGCTATAAGTGGAGTTGAACAAATCAAGTCAAAGATTCTTGAACTGAAGAATTCCATAAATTTACATAAATTTATAAGTTTATCCCATGAGTTTGGATGGAGTGGTAGGGATCTTCATATCTTTCTTTGACACAAAATAAAATCAATTCAAAGAAAATAGAGTATTTGAATAGGACATAGAATATTTGAATGTTTCCAAAGAAAATAGAGTATTGGTAGAAGACATGTTGCACAAGAGTTACAATGCTTATGAAGAGTCAAGCAAATGAAAAATCCCAATAAATAAATTATAGAGTGGTGAGTCATTGATCAGGAAAAGAGTTTTGTTAAACAATGATTTCAAAGATTCTTGAACTTAAGAACTCCATGAACATATATAATTGGAAATAAATGATAAGGAAAAAGAAAAAATTAGATCTAAGTGCAAAAAAAGAGAATCATATCACATTCATAAAAATATCACCATGATAAATGCTTGTCTTTTCATCACTCATCTTGGGGTCCATTTTGGTTTACCAACATCCATAATTTATGACTACGATCCATGAATTTTTTTACTGTACCAAATAGTTCTAAAATTTTAAGGTGGACTTTATTACATTGTTGGTGTATATGAATCAAAAAAAAAAATCATAAGGAAATATTTGATAAGGGACAGTGTGTTTTCCAGCACTGCAATAATGTGATAATTTTTTATAAGAAAATAATTGGCAAGGGACAATGTGTTTTCCAACACTAGAAATAATGTGAGCATTTTTTATAAGGAAATAATTGACAAGGGATAGTGTGTTTTCCAACATTGCAAATAATGTGAGCATTTTTTTGTTCCAATCAAATGAAGAAAACTGAAATGCCATTTTTATTGTACCAGATAGTTCTAAAATTTTAAGGTGGACTTCATTACATAACTGACAAGGGACAATGTGTTTTCCAATAGTGTGTTTTCCAATAGAGGAGAGTGTGTTTCCCAATAGGGGACGATCTGTTTTCCAATTAGGGAACAAAAAATGACAGTGTGTTTTCCAACAAGAAAATAACTAACAGGGGATAGTGTGTTTTCCAACATTATTTGTAGTGTTGGAAAACACACTGTCCCTAGTGGAAATAATTGACAAGGGACAGTGTGTTTTCCAACACTGCAAGTAATGTTGGAAACACACTGTCCCCTATTAGTTATTTCCAATTAGTTATTTCCCTGTTGGAAAACACATTGTCATTTTTTTGTTCCCTATTGGAAAACACACCGTCCCTTGTTGGAAAACACACAATGTCATTTTTTGTTCCCTGTTGGAAAACACATTGTCCCCTATTAGTTATTTCCAATGTTGGAAAACACACTGTCCCTTGTTAGTTATTTCCAATGTTGGAAAACACACTATCCCCTGTTGTCAAGGACAATGTGTTTTCCAATAAGGAACAAAAAAATGATAGTGTTTTTTCCAACAGGGAAGAAAAAATGACACTGCGTATTTTCCAACATTATTTGTAGTTTTGAAAAAAACATTATCAACCCTTGTGGAAATAATTGATAAGGGATAGTGTGTTTTCCAAACTTCCTATTTTTAGGGATGGTGATTTAATAAACTATTTGAATTTCATATACTATTTTTCCAAGACCTAGGTTTGAAAGTAGTTATGACTAGATCATAATAGAGGGAGGGAGAGAGGGAGGGAGAGAGAGAGAGAGGGAAGGAGGTAGATAGGAAGTGGCAGGGTGGGAGGGATAGGAGGTATAGAAAGATGGAAGGGGGAGAAGGGAGATATGAATTGGTAGGGTGGGAAGGATAGAAGGACCCAAAATGGACTTAGTAGGAGGGAGAGATGTGATGGTGTATAATGGGAAATAGGAACCCAAAATGGATTTTAGGAGACCAATGTTTTATAGAAAATAATTAGTAGGGATTTCATAGGGTATCCTTTATAGTACACACTTCACACTGTACATGTTGCTTCATATAAGAAATTGTTCAATGTCAACAACCTACATTTTCTTATCATGCAAAAGAAGACCAAAGTGTGTTGCTTAATATAAGAAATTGATTCATATAATTATTAGGGATTTCATAGGGTATCCTTCATAGCAGGTAGTAGAATGTATGAGATGAAAAAGGAATCTACTCTAAAATCACTTGAAAAGAAGAAGACCAAAGTGAATGAGATAAATAGTGTATTGACTAAAGAGATTATTCCTACTCTTGAGAAGTTAAGGAAGGAGCATGTGCACTATGTGCAATGGGAAAATAGAAATATAGAACTAGAGGCAACACATCACATCTATATGAAAGATATTGTCATAAGATAGGCTATATGCCCATGTGTTTAAGGCAAGTATAATCTTTGTCTTATGAATACAAAGTTATTTACTAGGCTATTTTACAAGTTCATGCTCCATGAAGCCTTACACACTTGGTCCTCAATCTGATCAGTTCAAGCTATGTTTGAAATTTAATATTATTGAAACTTTCCTCCAATTCTTGGCTGTAATTTATCCATCTATTATGGCTATATCAAATGCTAAAATGATAATTCATGTTTATTCAATCCTTTTGGTACCGTGTTTCTTTTATTGGTGTAGAGAGTAGACTTATAAATAGAAAGTGAGTAGCATGAATAGAGAAGATACTTCATAAAGTGATCTATCTGACTAGAGGAGATGTTATATATTTTAAATTTCAAAGCTTATGGTTACAATTATGAATCTTTGTTTCAAAGCCTTTTATTTAGCTATATAAATTTGATGTGGATTTTGGATGTCTTAGCAGGTTGGCATCTAATTTGGATAGAGGGAGCAGAATTCACACTTGAAAGTATTCACAATATAAATAAAGCCTTGCCTAATATTTGAGAGGAAAATGAGAACTTTGAAAATGTTGAGCACTCAAGAAAAGTAGTTTTTATTGTAACTATTGTAAATGCATAAAATATCTCATTGTAGAGAATGGATCATTGTCATTTAGGGTTTTTGTCTTTATATTTGAGGACCGTCTTCCTCATTTCTATGACCTTGAATTGTATAAAATCTTTGGGGATAACAACCCTTCCATGTATCATAGACTATTACATCTAATCTATGTAAAGTTGATGTTATCAATAGATAAAGTTTTTATGTACGAAATTTTATCCTCTTAAAGATTAGGTCGAATGAGTTTTTCACTACATCTACCATATCATCCTCCATCTATCTAATATTCATCTATTCTTTTATTCCATTATGATATACTACTTCATCTTTATTCAATTTCTTCATTATAAGGTCTTTCTTCACCATCTTAATGCCTCTTTGGATTAATTCATCATCATCATTGCATGTTCCTAGCCTTGTTTCAAGAATTGATCAAATACCAATCACCATCATCGGGATTAATCCTTCCCAATTATGTCTTTATGAAACTAAAATTCTAATTTTTTTAGCATAGGAGAGGTGGGTATAGAGAGTGGCAACTGGAGCAACAGGTACTAGAACAAGGAGGAGGTCCTTGTTGATGAGATATCCAATAGTTCCGAGAAAACCGGTGGAAAAAAGGAGAGTAAACATGACACTATTGAAGAAACAGGGGAGTTAGAAAAAAAGTTTACAAGAGGATTCCACTCCTGAGTCCTCTCATCACATGGTTGTGGAGGAAGGAATGAAAAAAATTCTTACATTCTAATTAAGGGGAAACAAATGATTTCAATATCTAGCCTCATACACCCTCTTTATAAATTATTATTATTCTTGATTACCATTAAGGTATGGTAGTAAAACTATTATTCAAATTTTTGTCATGTATTAATTTCTCAAGGATCACCCACATAAGTTCTTTACAGTCTAAATAAGAAATGGATTCACTCTCTATATAAATATCATTGGTCATGACTCAAAGACCTAATTTTTTAATATCTCCAAGAGAGAGAGAGCGAGAGAGAGAGATCATTGGTCAATTATTTCCTTATTTCCTTATGAAAGGTGGAGGATTTACAAGTGGGGGATACATAAAACTAATCCAATTGACCTAAGTGGTCACTAACCAATTGGTTTGTTATTTGTAGAGGGTTTTACAATAGTATATGGGTTACAGGTTACATTTCCCTCTCTCCACCTACCACTCCCTCCCTCCCTAACTCTCTCTATACCATTACCTACCTCTCCTACCCTACCACTTCCTATCTCCCTCCTTCCATCTTTCTCTCTCTCCCTCTATCCCTCCAACCCTACCACTTCCTATCTCCCTCCTTCCCCCTCTCTCTCCCTCTCTCACAAACACAACCTCTCTCCACCTACCTCTCATTCCCCCCCTCCCACCCTCCCACTCGCTATCTCCCTCATTCCCTCTATCCCTCCCAACCTACCACTCTCTATACCTCTCTCTATCTCCATCCTTACTTATTTATCTCCATCCCTCTATCCCTCCCACCTTACCACTCCCTATATCCCTCCCTAAAGATGCATGGATAATGAAAGGGCTATGATGGATGAAAGATTTATATGTTAATACATTTATATTAGCCTAAAATGAACCTAATGTATTAATATAATGATGATATATGTTAGGTTTAGGGATGATGGATTCATCCAAAGAGATAAATAAAGATGGTTTTGGTAATTTTATCATTACTATCTCACTCTCATGCCTATTATCATGAATATTTTTTGAATAACATGTACTATAACATTGTACCTAGCCTTTATTTTTTAAGGGAGGTGATAATTTCATGAAATAATTGGTTACATCAATGAGATATAATTCCATATGAAAATTCCCTCATTTTTTACTACACACATGCACCTTCCTCAACTTCTCAAGAGCACGAAGAATCTCTTCATTCAATACATTATCTATCTTATTCACTTTGGTATCCTTCTTTTCAAGTGTTTTTAGAGTAGAAGTATAGAGGGATAGGGGGGGAAATGTCTCTTTCTCTCTATCTCACCTCTCTCTCCCTCACACAAATTCAACCTCTCTCCACCTACCCCTCACATTATCCCTCCCTCCTCCTGCCCCCTCCCTCTCTCTCATTCTCTCTATGCATACCTCTCCCATCCCCTCTCTACACGTGTACCTCTATCCCTCCCACATTAACACTACATATCTCTCTCCTTCCTCTATTTATCTCTCCATTAGGTTAAACCTTAAACCCTAAACCCTAAACCTAACATATATCATCATTGTGCATTAATTCATTAGGTTAATTTTAGGCTAATGTAAATTTATTAATCTAAGGGAGAGAGAGAGAGGGATGTAGGGAGATAGGAAGTGGTAGGGAAGGAGGGATAGAGGGAGGGAGAGAAAGAGGGAAGGACTGAGATAGGGAGTTGTAGGGTGGGAGGGATAGGGGGAGAGAAAGAGGCAAGGAGGGAGATAGAGAGTGGTACGGTGGGAGGGAATTTAAGTAGAAATTGCAACATTGTTGCCATTGAAAAAGAAGTTTTGACATTTGAAATCTCAAGTAGAATTTAAGTCCTAAGATATTTCTCTATTTCAAAATAGAGCTAAGTAGAATGAGCACCATACATTGAATGAATCAAATTCTATAGGATAAGGCATCTTAAATAATAATAGGAGAAGGAGGCACTAATGATGAATCAACCTTACTTCTCTCTCTCTATAGAACCTTAATTCTATGATGAAGGTTGTTTCACTACATCTACCATATCATCCTCCATCTATCTAATATTCATCTATTCAAGTTTATTTCATCATGAACTACTACTTCCTCTTTCTTCATTTTCTTCATTATAAGGTCTTTCAACACCATCTTTATGTCTCTCTTTGGGTTAATCCATCATCATTGTTGCATTAATCCATTAGGTTAAACCTTAAACCTAAAATTTATCATCATTGCATTAATCTATTGCATGAAACTATAAATGATTAATGTTATCCATATTTACACTATAATTGATTAATTGAACAATTGAAGGCTCACTTTTACCATGTAATTGATGCAATCATCATAGTTAGTCATTCAAAATTATCCTCAAATATGTTTAGAAGGAATGTGGATGAGAGTTTGAAATATTTGAATTCCTTATAGAAGCTATGAATTATTAAAGAAGAAAGTGATAGAGCAACTAGAGTTTTTTAAACAATGATGGGATCGATAAAGAACTAGTACAAAGGAGAAGTCTCTTTAGAAATATATACAAGACTAAATATAAGTGTTATCAATTCAAACAATGGTAGTAAATATATTTTAGCACCAAAAAAAATGGTTGATAAGTTAAAATAGAAAAGGTTAGAATATCCAAGTCCATATAAAATTTCACAATTATAAAAATAACATAAGGTACTAGTTAATGAATGAGAGAGGGAGAGATAGATTTGAAAAGTAGTTATCACTAGATCATAATAGATGGAGGGAGAGATAGATTTGAAAAGTAGTTATCTACCTCTCCCTCCCCCCCTCTGTCTCTCACAAGATCTCTCTCTCTTTATACCTCTCCCACCCTACATTTGTATCTAGATTTACCTACATCTCTCTTTATTCCTTGCACCCTACCTCTCTATACATACACGTCTCTCCCTCCCTCTTTCCATATATCTCTCTCTCCCTCCCTCTCTCTCTCCCTCCTTACTTCCCTCTCTCTATCTGCACTCACCCTCTCCCTCTTGACCTACCTTTCCCTTAATCTATCCCACCCACCTTTCTTTCTACCTACCTCTTCGTCCTTCCCAAATTCCACCCTTTATCTACTTCTATCTCCTCTTTGCTCTCTACTTTACCTATCTCCCATCACTCTCTCTACCTACCTATCCCTCTATTCCTTCAACCTTACCTCTCTTTACCTACCTCTCCATGTCTCTCCCTCCCCCTATCCCTCTATCCCTCTATACATCTCTCCACCTATGGGAAGAGGAAGTTTAGGACGAATGGTAAGAGAGGAGCGATAGAGTCAAGTATAGAGAAATGTATTTATTACATGGAATTCTTAAGTTCAATATGGACTTTTAGTTAATAATTTTTTTTACCAATGTTGTCCATATTTGCATTATAAATGATTAATTGAATAAAGTGAATAATGAACTGATGAAACTATAAATTATTATTTTTATCCATATTTACACTATAATTGATTAATTAAACAATTAAACAAGGCTCTTTTTTACCATTTAATTGATGCAATCATCATAATTAATCATTCATAATTTTCCTCAAATGTGTTTATAAGGCATGTGGATGAGAGTTTGAAATATTTGAATTCCTTATAGAAGCTATGAATTATTAAAGAAGAAAGTGATAGAGCAACTAGAGTTTTTTAAAACAATGATTGTATTGATAAAGATATAGTACAAAGGAGAAGTCTCTTTAGAAATATATACAAGAATAAATATAAGTGTTATAAATTCATCATAAACAATGGTAGAAAAGAGAAGTAGATAAATATTGGGAAAGTAGAGAGGGAAGGGGAGAGAGAAGTAGATAGGGGGGAAGTTGGGAAGGAGGGAGATGTAGGTAAGAAGAGAGGTGCGATGTGATGGATTAAGGGAAAGGTAGGTAGAGAGGGAGAGGGTGAGTGGAGATAGAGATAGGGAGGGAGGGAGAGAGAGGGAAAGAGGGAGGTGTAGGAAAATAGGTAAGGGTGTGTGTGAGGAAGAGATGGAAGAAGGGAGATAGGGAGTGTCAGGGTGGGAGGGATAGAAGGACCCAAAATAGACTTAGTAGGAGGGGGAAATGTGATGGTGGATTATGGGACATAGGCACCCAAATTAGATTTAGCTTCAATGAGGGATATGGATAATATTTTTGAGCTGGTATAATGGAGGGGGATGGTGACAAATGGTTTGGAAGAATGATAACACATAATGTATTGACTTAAGAGATTATTCCTTCTCTTGAGAAGTTGAAATGGAAAAGGAATCTGAAGAAGTAGACCAAAGTGAATGAGATAGATAATGTATTGATTGAAGAGATTCTTCCCACTCTTGAGAAGTTGAGGAAGGTGCATGTGCAATATGTGCAATGGGAAAATGGCAATGTAGAAGTGGATAAAGTCAAGAGGTTTTTTATTGCATATGAATTTGTGCAAGTACAGAATGTGATCTAGATGATGTTATAAGTGGAGTTGAGAAAATGAACTCAAAGATTCTCGAACTTAAGGATTCCATGGAACAAATAAAATTGGGAATAGATAACAATGAAACAAAAATATTAGATCTAACTGCAAAAAAAGAGAATCAGTTGGGATAGTGTGTTTTCCAACAAGGATAAAAAATGACAGTGTGTTTTCCAACAGGGAAATAACTAATTAGAAATAACTATCAAGGGACAGTGTGTTTTCCAACACTGCAAATAATGTTGGAAAACACACTGTCCCCTATTAGTTATCTCCAATTAGTTATTTCCCTATTGGAAAACACACTGTCCCCTGTTGGAAAATACACTGCACTTCTCTTTAATATTGCACAAGTACATTTTTCTATCTACTTCCACTTAATAATCCAACTCACAACTATTTCAAATAGAGTAAAAACATAACCAATTTTTGATATCTAGCTATCAAAATCAATAATCCCCCATAGGTTCAACACCTTTCCCACATTACTAGTGTCATGATACATAACTATTAGTTTATAGTTCCTTTAATGTACATAAAAAATGTGTCCACATATTTTTGATACTCTTTATAAAAAATTGGCATAAGCCTACTTAGAACTCCCCTTTCTCAAGTAATGTTTAAGCCTTAGACATATTAATGCATACATAGAGCTATCAATTACAATTATATAAATAAAAAATTGTATGTCCCTCAAAACCTCAATAGATTTAGGGCATTGTTCTAGGATCAACATAGTGGCTATTGGCAAAGGAAGACTTATAGGATTATCATCATGCATGTTGAACCACTATAGAATAATTTCAAGATACTTCATCTAGTTTAACCATATCTTCTTATTATCCATATTTCTATGTATTTCTATATCAACGATGTATCTTATAACACCTAGGTATTTCATCTCAAACCTGAAATCCAACTAAACCTCGAGTTCTCTAATAAGCACTTCATTATTTTGAAAGATTATATCATCAACATATAAGTGACCGAAAAAAAACCAAAAATGAAAATAAATTGATTCACTAATCATAAAACCTTTTTTCTTTGTTGATTGTCTCCACATAAAACTTATTCTAATGTAAATACTATTTGAATATGATTTTATGATATAATTATTAATACACTAACAAATTTACTTTTCTCATAACCCTTATAATGGAATTTAGCAAAAGCCATAAAAAAGAAAAATAAAAAGTCCCATTCATGTTTTCATACAAATCTAGATTGCCCCTAAACTTAAAACCCTACTTCATGCTTATGTTCTACCCTACTCTAAAGATGGGATGGGCTCTCAAATAAAATTTCCCTAGTTTACATGTGGTGGTCGTTGTTTAGAAGCACACTCAATAGATAACGCATTTATTAGGATATTCATCTCTAACAACAGTATATTCTTATGGTTTATAATCGTAGGTCATGGGCACATACACAACTTAAAATTTTAGAGCTTGTACTTTGTTCACCTTCTTTGCATCACCTTGAGGTTTCTTTCTTCTCACCCTCATTTTTCTACTCTTTCGTAGGACCCATGCTCAACAAATCTATGAAGCCAAATTTCCTGAGTTTAGAGGCCAAACAGACAAGATCCACATCCCCTATAATAGTGATCTTGTTTTCTTCATGTCCACTGCTGCATAGTCCATTAAGGATTGCCACTCCATTTCAATTCTCTAAAAAGAAAACTAAGTAGACCTAAAAAATGTATGTCTAAATGAATGGCTCTTCTATTATAAAGTGTCTCAAACTTGACCTTCTCTTCTAGATTCATGGTATCCCTTTCAAAGAATTGCAATGCTTGGGCCGCGGCTAAACCAGATGGAGAAACACAATTCACTCTAACACCATGTTTTCCCATCTCGCCTGCACCTTGTTTGGTGAGGCCTATAACTGCATGATTCGAAGCTGTGTATGCGTATGGAGTAGCTCCAAATGGACTGAAAATTAGGGGTGGCATTTAACATCTGATATTTACATTTTTCAGTAGAAGAACATAACATGGAAAACAGTATGCACAATAGTGTTAAAAGTGCTCGGAACTCAAGTTTGACTTTATCTCAAAAACTGGCGCTCTTTTTTAAATCTTCCCAATGTCCATCCTCCTCCACCATCCATTTACCTCCGCTTGCTGCCGTTATGCCTATTCCCTTCCGTTAGCACGTGTCTGTCAATGCATCATATTATCTCAGTGGGTCCCACGTATTTAATATGTGCATCTATGTACGTGTTTATGTGTTTTTTTATGTACATAGGTGAATTTTGTCTAGCAGTTAGCCAGCTCCTGGTTAGATGGGAGAGAAAACAAAAATAAATATATTTAAATTGATTCACTGACCCCATTCGATGCCCATGTCGTAAAAAAAAAAAAATTTGGAAATGGTTTGGTTTTAGAAATACGTGCTTAATCTAGCTCAGAATAGTGGCCCTCTACGTGGAAGAAAGAAAATAATGGGAGGAGAAACAAAGCTATTTAATTCATGCCATAAAACTACGCAAGGATATAAATTCATGCTTTAAGATAACATATAAAGGAAAAAGACAAAATAAAAGAACTTTAAATAACATTAGGCATGTATGGCTCAAAACGGAAACATTTAAGTAAATCTAAAAAGAATGAAAAGTAAAATTTAAAAGGAGGGTTAGGTGGCTTATAGGCTAAAGAGGGGAGAATGAATATATTAATTTGAAATGAAAAGAAATTAAAAAAATATATATTAATAGCATTCTTTAGAAAGTAAAGAGGGGTTTTCCCTTAATTATTGTTTTTTATTCTTTTAATTTCCATTTAAGTAAATAAATTATATATATGTATAGGTAAATATATACATGTATAATATTAAATATTCACATAATTATTCATACTTAAAAATGGTAATAATAATCAAATAAAGAAGAGATTAATAGATAATCAAATAAATAAATATCATATATATAGATAAGAGATATTTCATTTTGGAAATATTCATTTATTAATATTAGAAGGAGTAACAATATATTAGACCTAAAGACTTATAAAAGACTTTCCTTAATTGGCTGGAACCTGGTTTGTAGACCTAAAAAGGCCAGTGGATTTGGTTTAAGAAGAACTAGAACTGTCAATAAAATCCTCTTAGCTAAACAATTATGGAGAATCTCCTCTTCTTCTGGGGAGTGGATTGATATTTTGGCTAGCAAATACTTAGAAAACAACTGTTCTTCCATTATAGAGAAGGACCCCCACCTTCTTCCCACAGGGTCTACATGTTGGAACAATATAATCAATGGTAGAAAGATTGTGCATGATGGTATTGGATGGCAAGTGAGAAATGGTAACCACACCAGATTCTGGGAGGGCAGATGGCTTTTTAAGGAGCCCATTATAAAATTCAATTCCTTCAGTGAATGGGCTGAGAAGTGTAAGGCACGGTTTGGGACATATGTGAAAGATTATAGAGCGAATGGTAATTGGGTGGACTTGTGCAGTGTTAGTCAGGCACTGGCTCCCATCCAGTCTTCTTTGATGGCTGTTAGAATTAGTTCTGAGCAGTTGGATGATCGTGCGGTTTGGATCGACGAACCCTCTGGCAATTTCTCACTGTCTTCTGCTTTCGCCAAGATCACTTCTTCTCTGGATCATCCTCCCTTCTGGTCTAAAGCTTGGTTCAAACATTTGATACCTAAAATTAATATCTTCTTCTGGATCCTTCTCCAAAATAAGGTGTTGACGATTGATAACCTGCGTAAACGTGGATTTCAAATTCCAAATAGATGTTGTTTTTGTAAGATGGAGGCTGAATTTGTGCGTCATTTATTCCTTCATTGCTCATTTGCTGTGTCTTTATGGGAAAAATTCATCAGGTTATGGCACCTTCCTTGGATTTTCCCTTCGTCCATTGAAGATTTCTTCTCTCAATGGAAAGTCCTGATAAGGAATCCTATGCTCAAGTTTTTTTGGTATTTATCCTTCCCTCATGTTGCTTGGGGCCTCTGCAAAGAACGCAACAATAGAATTTTTATGGGCAAAGAAGCCTCTGTGGAGATTGTCTTTGATAAAAATTTTAGATCCCCGAAGGAAAATTTCAATGCCGTTGCCCAGAAGGACAAAATGCCCATGAAAACAGAGCATTCGCTCTATGACTTAATTTTTGCTAAGGAGTGGAACATTAGTCTAGATTTGTCTAGTACTATAATGAAGGCCAAGAAGGACAGAGAGGGTGTTTGCTAGTCTTTTCTGCCAAATGGGTGGATCTAAGCTAATTTTGATGGTGCGGCTAAAGGCAATTCGGGGGCGGTGGGCTGTGGAGGAGTTATAAGGGATTCCAATGGAAATTTCATTGGAGCGATTACCTTGCCTCTTGGCTCTCAAACTAATCATCTAGCGGAGGCTACTGGCGTTTTTCACATCATAAATTTAGCCCAAAGTCTTAATATTAAAAATCTGTGGCTTGAAGGAGATTCCAAAAACATAATTGACTGCCTCGGTGGCAAGTCTCCCCCTTCGTGGACCATCAAATCGTGGATTGAGGATGCCATATTGAGCTTGGCTAAATTCAAAAAAGTTAAAATATCACATGAATATAGAGAAGCCAATGTTGTTGTAGATTTTTTTGCTAACGAAGGAGTGAGGAGTAAAGATGTGCGTACCTGGCTCAATACTAGTGATCTAAACTCTAATGTTTGTGCCCTATTAAATTATGATAAATCACATGGAAAAGCGACGTGTTATCCCTTTAATGAGGACAGGTTGGATCTTTCACATCACAATCATTAGAGTGCATGGAACCGAGTTCAGTCGCTTAATCAGCAAGAAAACTCTGCACGCTTTGTGGGTTCTTAGATTTGGCGGGGCCAATTTTAGTAAAGCTTGCATTTGGGTCTACCCCAGTGTGTTGGCCGATATAGGAAGGAGATAGAAAGTGAACTGAGCCAGACAGCTACGATATACACATGAAAAATGCCAAGGTCTGGAACAAGCTTAAAAGCGGAGGGCTGCTTCCTCTCCTGGAGAAGCTTCGTGGCTCTAACTAGGAGGCTACGGATCTCTTTGTTAAAAATTGGAATAACAGTAACTTGACCCTGTTTGATAGGAATGTGGAACTCAGCGAAAATCTTATTGCTGAAGTTACGGGATTATCTACTGAAGGGAAGAAGTTCTTTAGGGACAGGGCTTTTTCTAATGAAGTTGTGATCAGAATTCCTAAAAAGGACAAAGAAAGGCAAAGTATGGTTAAAATTGCTAACAGCTACTTCGATGTTGACACCATAAAGGCTATTTGGAGAAAGGTTATGCAGGTCATCATGGAGTACATTACAGTGGACAAGGGCTTCACTAAAGTCTATGGCTACCACTTTTCTCTTCTCAACCACTTCTGATATAAGGTAAGGGTCTCTATCCCCTATTATCTTTTTTTCTCCTTGAAGAAAAGCTTAGAGGATAATAAGGAAAACCCCAAAAGATTCCCCATTCTGCACACTGGGTTAATAAGGTTGATTGTTGAATATCTCTATGCGCCTGATCCTGTTATTTTGGAAACCATCCCTGATTCTCAGAGTGATGACACTGAGCCCAGTGGCTCGAAGTATCTGCCTAACTCTAGTCTGGCTAGAAAAGCCCCTAGCTTGCACGCTGTTCCTTCTGGGAATTCTGGTAAAACCCGTGTTGAGCTTGAGCCTGACAGCCCTTCCCTTAAGAACAACTCTTTTGATAAGAAACCCTAGGCCAAAAGTCTCGTTTCCTATTCTGAAGAGTCCTCTGAGTCGAAGGAGTCTGATGCCAACAAAACTAAGCTTTGCGTTGATCCTCTTCCGGATAAACACATTAATGATTACCCCCCTATTATTCCAAACCCTGAGCATTCTTTCCCTAATACTAGGAATGAGCCCTCTCTTGATTTTTTGAACCTAGCTAAAACCAATTTTGAGTCCCACCTCAAACTCTTGGAATGGACTTTCACTGAAATTAATGAGTTGAAAATTAAAAATTGGGCTCTGTAAAGCAAGATTGATGAGCTGGGCACAAAGATTACAGAGATTGAAAAGACAGATGTGGATCACAGTAACAAAAATATAGACTCCAAGGTTGAGAACATATGGAACACCATCAAAACCATTGCTGAGCAAAACAACCGTATGGCAAGACACAATGCCATTATCATTAACGCGATGACTGAGAAGCTTGATAAAGCCCAGCGGGGGTCTCTGGTGGTGGATCTGGAGGAAACAGAGGATAAAAGCCAGGATACGAAAGTGAGAATTTCCAGAAGAAGCAAAGCCAATTTGAAGCGCAAGACCCCCCTTACTTCAAAGATGATTCAAACTTTTAAAAAGCGTGTCAATGATATGTAGAATCTGGAGGCGGAGACGGAGTTTGTCCTCATGACTCTGAATTAACAGCTGGGGTTTTCTTGGTGCTTTCTTTGTTGTTCCTTTCGACTTGACCTTTCTAGTCTTTTTTGTTTGGTTGCTGCTGGTCTTTTCTTGGGCAGCTGGTTTTCTTGGTTGGACTTTGGTGTCCTTTTTTCTGTTTTGTAAACATTGTGGTTTCAAGTCCCTGTAAAACCCGTTTTACCCTTTTATCAAAAACAATATATTAACATTATCATTAAATAGGAATGTTGGCATTAGTATTAATATTAATGGACAACATTAATATTAATGATCAAAAGAGAGAAAAATATATACAAATACAAAAAAAATTAGGTTCTAATAACATTAGTATCCCTCTTACCTACTAGATTATTGTATCTCATTGCTTCTATGAACAAAGGATAATACGTTAGAATTAGGATGGTTATAGCTTCTTGTACTAAGGAAAATCTATTGTAACATGATCCTAATTGGCTAGCACTGATGTGTAATTCCAAAGACAATCTTAATCCCGATATAGATACTCCTATTGGTAAATGTGTAACCAAATATAACTTCGTCAATAGAATTATCTTTCATCCATTTTGGGAACACACGATGGGATTCACACACTTTCCTTAGTACTCATCCACCCTCACTCTCTGATGGCATGTCATTGATGACAATTCTCAAGCATTATCATTCGATGTGTATAGTTATTCATCATGTGAAACATAGTCAAGCGTTATCGAGTGATAAGTGGTAGTTACTAAAAGAAAAATTGTTAGTTGTGTTTTTGCCCTAGTGTAATTTATGGAAATTAAAGGAAATAATGCTTTTTTTATTTTTATTGTTTGAGTGATCACTTTTTTATTGTGTTGATTATTGGAAATGGGGATGATTGTGGTGAAAGCTTAAAAGTTGGAGTCATTTGTGTATTTTTTTAAGGTTGTTTTCCAAAGGCTTAGGAGGGAGTATTTTGTTATTTGAGTCTTATGTTTTTTTTGCATGGAAGTGGTTGGTAATGCGTTTGTGATGTGTGCAAGATGGTTATGCCTTACACTGAGTTTGCATTCTTGTGATTGTGATATGTGTGCACGAGGGTCAATGCCTTGAATTGTATTTGGATTCATGTGATTAGACTAAGTGTGTAAGATGGTAAATGCCTTGCTTGTTGTGTAGAGGTTATTAGTTGGAAGCTGGGGGAGTGGCTCTCAACGGGCGTCAAATCCCAAAGTGGTGACCAAGACAACCCATTGGAGAGTTTCTTAATCTAGTGATAACCTAAATAATAAATTGGGGGGATGGATAATTTTCACATAAACAAGATAATGGATGCCTCACACATTCCTGTAGTGCTCATTTAGGCTAAGGATGGGTTGAGAAGGTCTGGTTGGAAAGATCAACTTCCTTTTTCTCACAAAAGGAATGTTGGTTCTGCATGTGTCACCCTATGGGATTGGTGTCTAGTGAGAAACTATCAAGGTAACCATAGATGGGGGTCAATGTCTAGTGAGAGTCTACCAGAGTAACCCATGTCAAGACCATGCAATGACACTCTTCCCTATTGTAGTCTAGCATTCTCTAGTTGTTGTTCTCCTTCTGTTGTATTTGTGCCTCTAGAAGTGAAGTCAATGTTGTAAGTGATGTGTGTATTGTTTATGATGTTAATATTGTTGTTGTGTTGTATTGGAGTCATGGTTAGCCCTTGCCTCTATTAGCCTATTGTCTTCCTAACTATTTGTTAGTAGTGGGACCTAATGTTATCTCCTAGCACGGGGGGTGGACCTAAGGGTTCCACATGGTCAGGAGGTTAGTTCTTTTTCCTCCATTGGGTTTCCTTGCTACTTTTTCATGTGCCTAGAGGTTGTACCTTGTGTAGCGGGTTTTAGTTCATGATCTAATTCGAGAAGACAATATTTTATGTATATGTATTGGACTTGTATATCAATTGTACCATTTGTTGTAATCATATGTATTATTCCCAATTTTACTCAGGGAAGCATTAATGTAATTAATGTAATGATGTAACAAATTATGTTGTATTCTCATGTAATGGAATTTGTATATATATTTTCTTGTTATTTATTTAAATGATCTTTAATGTTATTTCTTTGATCACATGTTATGGAAATACTTAATGTAGATCATTTAATGTGGTGGTTTAAAATGTAGTTAGCTCATTAAATGAATCATGATATCCTTATAGTTAATGTAATGATTCTAGTTTTTTATTAATAGATGTGTTAGTAGTGTAGTCATGGAACCTTTGAGGACTTAGGATTGTATTATATGTTTAGTTATGATGTGTAGTTCATTGTTATCTCTTATATAAAAAAAATGTTATGTTAATTAAGTCATGTCCATGTTGTCCTCTAGGGTTTCTTGGTGGGGAGTTATAATTTTACCTTTATCTACAAGTTTCAAAGCCAAACTACCTACACTTCCACAGTGAGAATGAAAGGGCACTACAAAAACCCCCATTCTTCTTGTTCAACCAGAGCAAATCGTGGAAATTGCAGCCATAAATATCTCTCTCCCCTGCACCTCCCATCCTGTAAAAATGAGAAAAATGATGAGGGCAAGATCTCATATATTTGTTCAATTAGAGGGAAAGGAAAGGAAAATTTAGGACAACATAGATTGAAAATAGGGTTTCTATTGAGTTTGGCCAACAAAATAATATGTATGTCTAAAAAAAGATTAGGGAATAAATAATGTATTTTAAGTACTTTCCACGAAAATGAATGCAAAAAATTAGGCACCCATTTTCAATGGATGTGAAATTTACTTTCAATGCGGTTAAACGAATCTCAATCATTCATCATTTTCAGCCATTTTTTGTCTATTCGAATCTCATTTTCTACCATTTTTTGGGTTTTTTTTGCAGCTTTTTACTACAACATGAAAATTACAGCAAAGATCCTAATAATGACCACATTTAGGTTTTAAAATTATGGCATCCTTTATCCTACTTATTATTATTTTATTTTTGTAAAATTATATTTTCTTATTATTTAACTATTTGAATAATTTTTTATAATGTTTTATTTTAAATTCTATGGTACATAAATTTATCTTATTTATAAACTTATTCAAAATTGATTATTTATTATTTTAATAAAAAAAATTATATTATTAATAATTATTATATATAACATTTTTATAATTATTAATTAATAATCATTATATTCTTATTCAATAAAAAATATAATGAATATATTATATATTTAATATAGTACAAATTGAATTATATAATTATATACAATATAATTATATTTATAAATATATATAATAGTATATATATATATATAGGTTGTATTATTGTTATTTAAATATAAAAATATATAGGTTTACTATAAATATTTTAAATACAAAATTATGTATCATAGTAGTAACTAATTTTATTTACTGTCAGTCTGCAGTGATGATGGAGGAGCCCAACATCGATGGTGTTGTAGGGATTTACCGCTAGTCGTAGTGTATGTGATGAGCCCCGCGGTATAGTAGGGAAAAATTAAAAAAAAAATTAAATTAAATTTAATATTATAGCAAGGAAAATTTTAATATTATTTACTGTAGCTCAGAGCCCCACGTATAGTGAGATCCCCACACCACCATTGGGTTGCACCACCGTTGGGCTCCTCCATCATAGCTATGAGCTAGCGGTAAATAATATTAGTTAGTACTATTATATATATATTTATTTAAATATATGTATAATAATAAATAAATCATAAACTATATATTTTTATATTTAAAAAATAATTTACTATTATTATTACTAATATTATTACTATTATTTACTTGTAACACCCCACCACGAGACCCTAAAGGAAGTTGCAACACAACACAAAAGCGTACAATTTTTTTTTTTAAAGTGCATTATTATCAAAGGAGATGCACAATACTTCGCAACAACCTCTAAGGTAACGTGACAAGATTACATCTATAACCAATACATACACACCACTTGCACTCAAAGCATTTATTAAAATATTAACCATACATTTAATTGCACATACTCACAAAGCATTAGAGTTTCTAACACTAGGATAACATATAATAAGTTCTAGATTACATTAACTTAAAAGTAGATTACAATACTCATTCTCGGAATGAGGTAGACCAAACCTAATATTATGAATACAAGATTCCTCCTCCTAAACAATAGAGGGGAATAATAATTACAAGAACTAACCTGAAGTAACTAGAAAGCTTAAACTAAAAATGAAATCACTACGAGCTCTCCACTGGAAAACCTCGCAATGCAATATGTAAATCAAGGGGGGACCCAACGGTGTAGGGCGCACGTTGCTCCCAACCAAGTGGTACCCAAAGGCCCACCCCCATGCTAGGAGCTAGTAACACAGATACAAGGACAATGCCTACAACCTCTAGTCACAACTGACTCCACACTAAAAAAAACCTCCACAAGAATAACACTAACTCAAAGAATACATTGCTATCTAAGTATAACATTATGACTCACCAGTATCCTAAACAAACTATTGACCTAGAAGAAAGCCACTCAAGATACATGAGTAACCCATCAGATCATTCCAGATCTTGGCCCCCAATGAGCTTCACCCTCCTACGGTTATCATGTGACTGATCACCACTCCAAACTAAGGAGGTACAAAATATGCAACAAACCATAGAAAGAAGATCAAACCATTCCCCATTCGTGGAAACCGGGTGACTCACTGAAAACAACAATCCTTGCTACCATAGAGAACTGCAAAAGACAAGACCATGAAATAACAACTCTCAAATTTAACATACCCCAATAGGAAGACTTACAATAACTCATCTAATACCTCTTTTCAATTACCCCTAAATACCATAGAATATATCTCAAACACATCATAAAGGCATAATAGTTTAATGTTTACAACATTCTAATTTATCACAACCTTGCATACAGTCAATGCAATAACTTATAACAATTCACACCACTCAATTATCCCAATTTAACTAATTAATTAAAAATTCTCTTCCAAACAGAGATAAACATCACACTAACCATTTCCCCTATTTCCTCAATTCTAAATAATAAAACATATGTTCCTACAAAAGGATTATATCATTTAATTAAATATCTCTTTCCACAACTACATTTATAAGAAAAAAACATCAATTTCCTATATTTACTTAAATACCCATTTCTGTAATAGACCAAGACATGCAAATAAATTATTCATCTTTTTATATCTCCTAATTGCATGCAACAATTTAAAACTAAAATAACATAAAATCTAATTAAAATATATCCATAAAGTATATCTACATTAAATATACTTAAATAAATTTCCATTATCACTAACTATCTCTTCATTTAAAAGCTAAAGCAATAATATATATATTTACCATATATTCATAATATATATTTAATTGATATTCTATAAACCAATTATTTTTACACATTATATATACCAATATACATAATGTGTATATATATAATATATATACTTATATTACATATCAATAAACTTAGCAATCTTGAAAACCACAATATCGAAAAAGGACGGACGAATTTCGTATGAAAATTCGCCAGAGAAAGCAGGGTATGCCGGACTATACATATAGTACAGTCGACCACATATAAAGGTGGGGAGCCAGCGCTCCCTATGGGGCTGTCCCCCCGTGCGGTGGGCGCACTGCCTCATAGGTAGTGCAGCGCCCCACATGCTAACACAAGTGGGTGGTGGGGAAAATAACCGCCCCCACCAACCACTAGAATTTCGAAAAGAAAATATATATACTTATATATATATTTATATATATATTGTATATATATTTTATTGAAATTTAATAATAAATCAAATTGAGGAAATTTTTTGAAGAAAGCCATCTACAAGCAAATTTTAATTGGGCAACAAATTTTTCTTCAGGGGAATTTTCACAATTACCATAACCGTTTTCCCAATTTTATGAGAGGTTTTTCAACTTCAATCTTTTAAAAGAAAAGTTACACAAACTTCCTCATAATAAAATTTAACAAAACTTCTACAGACAAATTTAAACAAATCTCAGAAGATTACAAATATTCCTTTCCTCTAAATTTACATACAGGCTTTCAAAACTAAAATAAGTTTTTAAATCACAGATTGTTTTCCTTTGAGATTTTTTTTCACAGCAATTCAACAATAAAGAAGCCTTACAAATTTTGAAAATAATTTAAAGCTTCTACAACAAAAAAACAAAAACTTCTTGCACAGACAATCTTTCAATCTCTATTAAACCATTTTAAGCAAAGCTTCTACAGAATTAACTTTTGTACAGACAATCTCAAACAATCAAATAAATAAAATAAAACTTGAAGGAACCTGTTTTCCTGAAGCTTGAAGGAGATGAAGATTGGAGTAGAGCCTCCCCTTTAGAGATCAATTCCAAAGCTTTTCCCAAAATCACCACTTCTAAGAAGATGTAAAAATATAGAAAACCCCCAAAATTCTTGAGAATCCTCTTTGTTTTTTTATCGATTTCCAACCAAAACCTCTCTCCAAAAATAATATCTTTCTCTCCAAAAATCTCCCATGAAGAAAATTTTTTCCTCTCTCATTTAAATTCCCTCCAAATAATTTCTCAACCAAGAGTAAAATAATTAATTCTTCTCACACACATGTCAAATTAAAAATATCTTTTCACCAACCACAGATATTTTCTCAAAGCCTTTGCATGTTAAAATAATTTCTAATTACAATTTAATTCCAAGTTGAAATTAATTAACACTAATTGAAATTTAAAATTTAAAATTAAATTAATTTCCCCTTTGCTTTTAATTTTCTCAACAACATATTTAATTAATTAATTTTAATTATTTAATAATAAATTCAACCCATTCGATTAAATTTAATTAATTAAATAAATCAAATTTAATTAATTAACTCAAACAAAAAACTTCTATCCACAATGTATAATTTTAATTTAAATAAATATCAACACTATTTAAAGCAATAATTTTAAGTATTAATTTCCATACTCAAGAACCCTTTAGAATTAAGTAATATTAAAACAAGCACCAAAGACACAACAGACTCGACTAACGACCCACTAAGGCTAGGGTGTAGACTTGACACAGGTAACCTAGCTACTATCTCCCAATCATCATACTGTTGGGTCGACACGCTCAAACCTATGAAGCCAGGTGGAGTCGATGTCATGTGCTTGCAAACTTGTATCCAAGGCATCAATAGCACATGAATATAAAATCATCATAAAACACACCGTAAAGAGGAAATCACAGAATCCTAGGGCGCTCGCAAATGAGTGATGCAATCATGTCCCCTTCACCAATACAATATCACCAAACTGACACTTCCATCATTAATAAAACTCATAAGCAATAATCATGTCATAAAAAACCAACATTATTTCAATCAAAACATGTCAAGTATAACATCAAGGAAATTACATCTCAAAACACACATAGTTCATATTTCTCAATAAGAAATGATCAAGTAATAAAGCATCTTAATCTAACATAAGAGAAAAACAGAGGGGTGTTACATTACTACTATTATTTACTATTACATTTAAAAATAAAAATATATGTTATTATTTATTTACTACTATAGATATATTTAAATACAAAAATATATATAATAGTATACATAGGTTATATTACTACTATTATAATATATAAGAATACAATAGAATCAAAATTGCATATATTTCTATATAGATCAAATTAAATTAATTTATAAAAAAACTCATATTTTAATTGATCACATAGGAAAAACTATAGAATTCCATATCCATATGGCACCAATACACTCCTCCCAATCATTTCTCCAAATTTTTTTATTTTATTTTTATAATTTGTATTCCTGTGACTAACTATGTAGTCATTTTTATTTGTGTGACTAAATAATTTTTTACCCGATGACCAAATTAGTCATTTATTTACTCATTTATAGTTGTGTTGCAAAAAATTAGTAGAATTTAGTCATTTTTAGTTGAACTATGACTAATTTTTTTCGTCACCTAGTCATTTATTTACCAAATTCTACTAGTGGTAGATCTGCAACTAGCATGAAATAGCTTCAATGGATGTGGATCTTGATCTTGAAACTTGATTTGAAATAATGTCTTGAATGCTCGAATGGATCATGAACTCTACATCAACATATTAGCTCCAATAACATGCATGATGCAAGAAGAATTTGACATGACAATTGAATCTTGATTACAACAATAATTCTTCAATAAATCTTCTCTTGAATGACTTGAAATGCTCTTGTGAAATTACTCTTATGAAAAAATTATTTATGTTAGGTGAAACTTAGTGAAATGAACTTATATTTATAGATATGTAACATTAGTTTCCTGAAATTCAAATAACACAAGCTCACATATGAATATGGATTTGAATATATTAAAATTTTGTCAAAAATATAATTCAAATTTAGGTCCTAGGTCTAATTGAGGATCCATTTGCCCATGGGTGAATGGGTCCTCAGTCACTCACCTAGGACACACATTGCTCAATGAGGTGTTATGTTTGGACATTAATGAATGACAAGTTTTCTTCTTCAAAAAATGTAATTAATTAGGCTTGGATTTGAATTAAAGAGTCCAATTAGAAAAAATAACCTCAATTAATTAAGGGAGCCCTAAATAAGTGTGAAAGTGTAAAGAGGTACAATCTATAACACTAAAAATAAGGTAGAATTAAGTAAATTTTTATTAATAGGGCCCTAAACTTAATGTGAATATGTAAAATACATATTACAACACTAAATTAAGGCATAATTAAGTTTATTTGAATATTAATTCCAAATTAAGTGTGAAAAAAGGATACTTTTTTCTACACTACATTTAGCCCCCATTTTAGTGAGAGGATGACCCTGTGTCAAACTCACTAATGTAGAAATTCAAGACACCTATGTATGTAGTAATGGAAAATTTATGCAATCATACAACATTGAAAACCTAAGGAAAGGTGGGCAGATCAACCTTCAATTGTCCAATGCGATGTGGAACACGTCTTAGCTATTTGTCCAAGAATATTTACAAGTAGAACATGATGTCCACTATGCAAAAAATGTGTGTGCTGACTTTGAGCTAATGGAACCTCGGGTTGTCCACTAGGTGAGCCCCCAACAAAGTGGCTTAGTGAGAAATTCATTCTAATTCTATAATCTCTCATTATACTAACCATACCAGAGCTATCCCTCTAATAACTCTGATAGAGTGCCACACAACTAAGGCTTGGGGATTCATAAGGCCTAACAAGCTGTATTATGCTAAGCACCTATGAACAAGGGAAAGGCTCCACTGACAAGAAAAGTGTGTTATGCTTGGTGGCCTTGAAGGAGGGATTCGATCTTCACAAGGTTAACAAGTTGTATTATGCTAAACACTTATGAAAAAAAATTCAAGTAAGGGTTTTTTCAAAGGGACCTTGCTTAATTCATGTAAGGTCTCTTCTTAGGGAACATCATGCCTAATGTCTCCAAGAGAGGACAAGCCCATGATAAGAGAAATGAAACTTAGGGAATGCAACACGTAGCATCACCACTAAGAGGAAATTCATATGCTCAGAAATATCATGCTCTTGGAGGACATCAAACCCAATGACACGACCAAGAAAATGACACATCACAAGAAGAAAGAAAATCACACAATGAAACATGAGTGTCAATATATGTCCCCACTTTAAAGAAATTTCTACACTATTAATGTGAGAAAGTTTATTTAATGTAGCCAATGAAGAATACATGACATCTTATTTAGAAATACCTATGCCAATTCATATGTTTCTGAATGAAACTACATCATGAAAAAGAGAGGAAGGGGTTGCCCCCAAAAATACATGAGGAATCCACAGATTCAGGGTCAGTATATCTTTGCTACGATGTCATTATAGAGCTTTAAAATTTCACCATTTCCAAAATATTTGTAGAAATGGAAGAATGACACATAGAGAGTGAAAACAAAGAAAAATATTTTGGGTCAACATGGAAGAGACCTAAATTTCTCGACGCCTTATGTCATCCCCAAAAGGAAAATACAAGAAAAAGAAAATAAAAATGTTAATGACATATAGAAGAATGTAGATACAAATAGAGGAATGCATATGAAGAAAGATACACCAAATAGAATCGTATGGGGGATCACATTGCACACATGCAATCACACAAAGAAACATGCAAAATAAAACAAAGCAAAATACTAGTATAGTGATTTTTTTAAGTGGCTAATATTCGCTAATTGGCTAATAGTTCGAGCTATAATGTGTCATGAATCACTGCATTTTAACATAATTTTATTATAGTTTTATTTAAATCACCAAAGAATTTATTTTATTTAAAAATTTAACTCACAAATTTTCCACAATATTCGATACATGATTAGATCATATTTGCCTAAATTTTATAAATTATAGTAGAAATCTATATTAATTTTCTAATAGTATATCATAATTATTAGTTGCTTAAGGACCATATTTCTAATATTTAGTTTCTACCATTAAATTATAATATAATCTAATGGCCCTTGTTGTATTCCATAAGGTAAAATGTATCTACAATCTATAATGCTCATGGGGCCCATAATTTTGGGTCTCATGAGCATTGTAGATCATGAGTACATTCTACCTTGCAAGGTACAATAAGGTTCATTAGATCAATGATCCAAAAGAAATTTTGAGCCCCATGCGAGTTATAGATCATGGGTATATTTTATCTTGCAAAATACAATGAGGGTCATTATATTATATTTTGAAATAATGGTGGAAAGTAAATATTATAGTCTACCCCCTCAACCCATCAATAATTTCCACACTCAAGCCCCTACTTTTCCATGAGAATTATTTTTGGATTGGATGGATTCACAATCATAATTAATACATTTTCTTATTATTTTTCAAGATTCGCCAAAATTTTCTACAAATTTTAGTGATGTAAAAAAATCGCCAGTAAAATTAATATTTTTCAAAACAATGAAAGATTCACCAATAGGAAATTAATATTTTTCCCTAAAGAAAAAATATTCCCTAGGATTTATATCTTTTTTGAAGGGGTTTCTTAAATTTATCACTGGACTAGTAAGGAGTTCATGTGATTCAACCTATAGTAGGTCATCTAGATCCCAATCTTATTCATTTTATATGGAAGCCAGACAGCTAGCCAAAGGGACAACATCAAGTGTTGAACTAGCACAAGCACCAAGTTCAACAATCTTATTAGGACAATCATCATTTAAGCTCATAGAAGATGAAAAAAAAAATCATTATACACTTGTTCATCAATCTTTGCAATTTTATTATCATCATCCAAGTTAATCACAATAGGAACTCTAATAACAATATCCATAGAATTTTGTTGTTGTTTATGTTGTGGCGAGGGTGGATAGGTATCATGCATTGCTTCAGACAAGTTTGAATTTTGATTTTCTATATTGTTATTTTCTTCTTTTTCTTGTAATTAACGAGCAATAGTACAATGCCTACGCCTATGCTCTCTAACATTATGGTTTTTTTTCATTCAATTTTCTATTTGTGTTTGCGTAGGAGTGGGTTTATCAACCATGGGTTTATTTTCTTTCCTTAAGGGAGGAACAAAAGGAACCATGGGAGGTTGTTCAACCACTTTCTCTTTAGCTTTGTAAACTTATTTGAATTTAGAAGGCACAATTTGGGATTTTCTTGGTTGTCTCATGGTCTCTTATAGGAAATAGGTAAAGGATTTTTCATAGGTTGCTCTTGGATAATTGGAAGGGATTTTCGTTCAATCATGGCCTCATCAAGGATAGGAGGCTCAATCATGGGTTGAGGCATATTGATAAGAGATAATTCCAATATACGCTTTGCCCTAAAAAAATTGATAGTATTTGGAAAATAAGTCCTCACGAGATCTAATAGGTTCAATAGGCTTAGCCCAAAATAAATACAATGAAAACTTCTAACATTAAGACACATGATTAAAGCCACTATGATGCATTATAAAGATCTCATTTCCAAATGGAAACTTTAAAAATTTATGCAGAACTGACGAGACGACATTCATGGAGGGAAGCCATGGATATCCTAACTTCACATGAAATTAGTTTGACGATGGGATGATGGTGAATGAGATAGTTAATTAATTCGGTCCAACATTTAGAGGGAGATTTCTCGAGCCAATCGTAGGGTAAGAAAAACCATTATGTGTTTTGATACTTTCTTTTTTCATATGTATTTTGATAAAGCTCATACGCAAATAGGAAATCTTCAGTGATCACATTCTCTACATAGACGAGATAAATTAATATCCCATTAGTAGTCATGTCATTGATTCTTCTAGGTCTATAAACAGGACCATTGAGTGCACATTTATGCATGTCTTGTTGTGAAAAATTAATGTCAAGCGGCATCTTAGTTAGGCCCTTACAAGGTTTATCATCAATGAATGCAATCACACCATCCACAAGGTTGTTTTTGTTGTCTTTTATGTTTCCATCATATGTGTCAACATTCATCACATCATTCTTTGTTTCACTAGCTTTGACAAAGGAGATATTATGATTAAGCATAAGATTGGTAAATATTTGTAAATTTTGGTTAGGAGGAGCTATAGACGTATTCCCTTAATCATTAACACCTCTAATTAGGATATGATTAGAATTAATGAGGCCTTGCACAAGATGTTTAAGATGCTTATAATGTTTTGTATCATGTCCATTTTATCGATGGAAATGGAAATAGGCATTCAATGTATAATTTGAAGGTAAAGGCTTAGTAGGATCAATATTTCGAATAGGAGGCAATGAAATCAAATTCTTCTCTAAGAGATGCAACATGGTATTATGAAGGGTATCAGGAAGAAGTGTAAATTATTTATTTCTATCTGTAATGCCATATAGTTTTATCATCTTTATAAAAGCCATGTGGGTGTTAACATTTTGATTGGATTGATGAGGATTAAGTTTTAGGAAGCCCTTATTTTGTTTCTTGAAAGGTTGGTAACTGGTTTGAGATGTGGATTTAGGATTTTCAAGACGATTAGAGGGATTTTTCACTTCACAATTGCTAACCGAATTTTGGTAATCACAAAGGGTTGTACACAAATGTGCGAAGGAAGGGAATCTCATCATCTCAAGCTTAGTTTGGATTTTATCTTGCAAATTGGGAATGAACATTCTTTAAAGGTCGACATTAGGAATCTTAATGTTTATTTGTGAATAAAGCATCTGATATCGCCCTATGAAATCTATAACCTTTTCATTATCCTTTTCTTATTTTGATGTATTTTGATCTAATGATACTTTATTTTGATGTGATTATTATGACATGTTTGGAATTAACATATGTGGATGCTTAATTTATGATGTTTCATGCTTTCGATTATACTGCTATGTTAGATGTGTCAGTTAGAACTATTGTATTGGTGGAAAGGACGGTATCGCATCACTCGCTTGCGAGTGCCCTATGATCTCGTGACTTCCTCTTTACGGTGTGCCTTATTTATGACATGTTTATGTATATGGATATGCTCTTTGCTGTAGGTTGATAGGTACATGACATCGACTCCACCTGGTTTCACAACTTCGAGCGTGTCCAATGCCCAACGACATCTTCTTGGGAGATAGTAGCTAGGATTTCCATGCCGAGTCGTCACCCTAGTCCTAGTGAGTCGTCTGGTGTTAGTCAGGTTAACTTGTCTTATTTGGGTCTTCTGACATTAAATTCAAGCTTATTGTGCAAGCTAGGAAATGGTAAAATATATGCTCTTATAGTTAAATTGGAAATTACTTTGTTGATTTATGTTGAGATATAATTTATTTTATTGTTAACTTAATCTAATTATTAAATAAATTAATTGTTGAGTAAATCCATGCTATTGATTGATTAAATTTATAATGTTGTAATAGTTAAATTATTCATTATGGGAATTTAGTGCATATTTGGGAAAAATTGAAAAAATAAAAAGGAAGTGAATTTAAAAGTCAAAGTTGAAAAATTCTAAATTCTAAATTCTAAAATTCAAGAATTCAAAAATAGATATTTTCCATTTTTATTTTCTGAAATTTATGAGGGTTGTTGGGTTTTAGGGAAAAATCCTTATGTGTTTGAATTTGCTTGAGAATTTGGAGGATCTTGAGTTTTGGAGGAAATTTGAAAATAGTAAAAGGAAGATTCTTCAAATTTGTGGGTTTTTGGATTGGAGTTGCAAAATCTTGAGGAATTGGATTGGAAGCAAGAGGGAAAGCTAATCATCATCTGGAAATCTTCAAATTTCAAATTTACCAGGTTCTTGTCTTTGGTTTTGTTGTTTTTGGAAATTTAAATTTAAATATGTGTGATGTTGAAAATCTGGGTGCAAAATGTTTTCAATTTTCTGGTTGTGAATTGCAATGGAGAAACCCATATGGAAAACTGAGTTTATTGTGAAAAATCACACCCTTTAAAAAAATATATATATAATTTCTCCAAGGAAGAAGAATGGAGTTTTGTTTTGGTTTCAACATGCTATTCTTTGAAAGAAAATTTAATTCTTCTCCTCCATTTACCTTCATTGGAAATTTGGTTTTAAAATTGATATATATGTAAATATATATGTATTTAAATAATAGTTTTATGTTGGGGTTGAGGTCATGCCCCCATTTCTGTCATTTTCAAAATGAAAATATGAAATTTTCTTTCAGGAAATAGGTCTGGTTTTTTTTTTGGAAAACTCAAAATTTTTACACAAGAAATTTTTTTTAAAAAAAATAATAATATAAAAAAAATCTATAAAATGAAAAAAAAATAGAGGGAGGGTGCAGGGGGCTCAACCACCACTGTGCCCCCATGGGAGGTGGGTGAGGGGAGCCGCGCCCTGCGCGCACCCACTCCCCACCCCTTTTGTCGCTGCCGCACAACCATCCCATTTGGACGACTATGTTTACACACAGTCACCCCGCTGTGTGTAAACACATCCGCCCAAGGAGGCATGACCAAGGGAGGCACATGCCCCCCTCTGACCTGGGTACTGTGTTTCTTTTAAAATTTAAAAAAAAAAAATCATTTTTTTTGTTATTAATATTTATTATATTAATATTTAATAATATGTATGTATTATTATATATTTAATATTATAATATATATGTATATATATATATGTTATTAAAATATTAATATAATATAATATTTTATTATTAGTTATAATATTATAACATTAATAATTATATTTTTATATAATTAAAATTTATAATATTATAATACTAATATATCTTAGGTTAATATAATGCTAGTTATTTTGGGTTAAAGTGGGAATTAGACTAATTCATTAAATAATTAATTAAATAGTTCTTAATTGCTTTTGCAAGGGAGCATTACTTTCTTGGGGAAACTGATTGTGCAATTTTATTGTTATTTTACTATGGTGTGTTTCTTAAAATATTAATACTAAATCAATGACATATTGAAAGGTTAAACATGAATTGATAAGAAATGTGTTGGTGTCTTATTTAGTTAACAAATGATTTTTCCATAGAGCTTTTCAACTTCTAACGTCTTAACCTGAAATGTAGATATTAAACAATCCCTGATATCATTGAACAATATTGAAACTGGAACATTGGAGTTGAATTTTATCATTTTCTTGATTTATTAAATGCGGTGAATTCTTGAATATTAATGAGGAAATGGGTTTAGTGAACCCAAAGTAGGATTTCATTTTTTTCTTGATTATTGACCTGTTCGTGTCGTCATTGGGATATGTGGGCTTGGTACTTGTAAGTCTTCCAGATAGGGTCCTTTCTTGTGGTGGGTTGTCGTGCCAGGTTGTCAACCTATTTTGTACCCTTGGGAAGCATGTAGTAAGTTGTCAATCATTACCCGGTTTCCATGAACGGGGATGTATTTTGTTTCTGGTATTAGGGCAGATTATGGGATCTGTAGCTCCTTGTAAGGAGTGGCCTTGTCCTATGTTATACCTCCTAGAGTTGGAGTGGTTGGAACACCTTTGTTGTGTGTTACTTTTGAGTACCCTTGGGTTGTGGAGTTGTTCCACGTGTCGTCTTAGAGGAGTGGCTTGTAACGGGGGCCGGCACATGAAGTGGTGCCAGGGTAACTCGTTGTATATTAGTTAATCCAGTGATAACTAAATTAAATGATTAGAGTATCATGTAGTATCAAACACTTAATAAGATAATTATGCCTCGCTCAGGATCACAAGGGCTTGTAAAGACTTGGGTTGAGACGGGAAGGCTTGGAATGGCAAGATCGTTATCTTGTCTCTATGAAAGATAACTGATTCCGCATTGGTTTACATGAGGGGCTGGAAGTCGTTAGAGGTTACCAGGATAACCCGAGAAGGGGGCCGGGACCTAGGAAGACTCACTAGGGTAACCTATGTAACATTGTGATGACACTTCTCCTAGGTCAACAGTATGTTTGCATCAGTGATGCAGTTGATTATATTTTTCTGGAAGCATTGTAACCTTGTGTCAGTGATGTCACTATATTTATTTCAGTATGGTTAGGTTAGGTTAGGTTAGCCTATGTCTAGAGGTTGACGTCATTGGATAGAAATTCTGGTTAATATCTCCTAGCACGGGGGGTGGACCTTTGGGTTCCACTTGGTTGGGTGGCATGCACCTTAATCCATTGGGCTCTTTCTTCATGTTCTTGTAGATGAGACTTCCAGTTGGAGAGCTCGTGGTTGTTTCAGTTGTAGTTCTTCTTGTTTTCATTTCAGTTATTCTTGTAATCATTATCCCTCTATGTTATCGAGGTGGAATTGTGTAATTGTAATTATGTATTGCTTCACCTCATTCGGGGAATGAGAGATTGTAACCTTATTGTTTAATGGAGGGATTAATGTATTTGGAAGATATATCTTATGCTTGTTGTTATTTCACCTTCTTGGAATGTATGTGTTTATGTATTAATTAAATAATGGTTATAGTTTATATTCATGTTTTTTTTTGAGGTTCTATATAACCTCTGTCTCATAACCTTAGAGGTTGTTGGCATTAGTTAATTAAGCTACTTATTTTTATCCTTTTAAAAAAAATAAAATTTGTTTCGTTTAAGTAGTTAAATGCAACTTCCTCTAGGGTTGTGTGGTGGGGCGTTACATCAATAAATTCATTGAATGAACCAATTGAATTATTCGGTAGGGAGAAAAAAAACTCTAAAGCTACATCTTTCAAGGATCTAGGGAATGGTTTAGCCAAGATTTTATCTTTTAAAATGAACTCACTATGTAGTGTTGTGTAAGAGTAAACATGACTAACAAGATCTCCTTTCCCACTATATTTATCAAACCTAGGAACCTCTATACCTTGTGGCATTTGTGTTCTCAATATCTCCAAGCATAAGGGATTTTTTTTGATGTATTGTGAAAGTTGGCCATAGTTGATTTTGTTTAAAGTGGTGATTTTTTGTTGAAGGGATGACATGTTTTGAAAAAGTGTATTAAGGATTGGATCATTGTTGGTATTGTGAAATTGAAGTGAATAAGGTTGAGTGGTGTATGTTTGCAGAGGGAAAGTGAATTGTATATTTTATAGGGGGGATGGTTGATGAGATATGAGATTTGAATGCACAAAAGTAGAGGGATTCCCAATGGAAATACCTAAGGAAGTGTTGACATTGCTAGTAGGTAAAACCACAAAAATGGTTTACAATTCAAATGAGGAAGGAAGATTGAAAATACGCTGCTATGATTTTTTTTTTCTTTTTAGGGGTTCGCATGAACTAGGGTGTTTGAATGGACCCTAGTTCAAGTGAACCATATTAATTGATGGGTCCCACTTTTTAAGCATCTTTTTTATGAAAACAATGGGAAAGAGGGGGTTCAATCGAACCTTGGTTTGAATGAACCTAGGTTCAAGTGAACCTCCCAGGTGGGTTTGCTCAACCTTTTTCCCTTACTCCCCCCTTCTCCTCCTTTGGCACCAAATTTCTACAAAAAATTTCCCTTCGAAGCTTGAGTTGAGGATGAAAATGGAGGAGACTTCACAAACCAAACTAGATGATGGTAGCCCTCAGAACAAGCTATCCATTGAATATAATTTTAATATGTTTTTTTTTTATTATTATATATATATTTTAGTTTGACTAAACATAGGATTTTTACCAAAAATCAAGCTCTATGTTTTGCACATGTGGAAAAATATTAGATTATCAAAATAAAATTCTAAAAATATGTGCAAGCTAGGTATTGATGTCCTTGATCCAAAAAAAAAAAGAATTTTGATACATATAAAAAAAGTTATGTTGTATACGGTCTTCCTATGTCTGAATTGTAATTGGTTTGACTTTGAAACTTGATTAAGGAAAAAATATTCAATAAAACACTATGAAACCAAATCAAAGGGTTAGATATCATAGTTACAAATATAAATTTAAAAAAAAAAAATTTATCCTTCATAGAAAAATAGTAATGTTGTATACAATGAGAATCACTCCTTAAAAATGGTTTATACCAATAAAAACTAGTTTTTGAAGGAGATGGATAAAGAAGTGCAATCTAATTCCAAAATTTTTGAAAAAAATATATTTAGAATCTACAGACAAAATGTCACAAATCACTAGTTTGCATCATCTTCAATTTCCTCATAGTTTAGCCACTATAGGTGCCCAAAAGTGAAGATCTTTAGTTAGAAAAAATTAGTTCAATGTCTAGTTTGGCCAAAAATTATAAACCAGTACTGTGGAATCACCCTAGTAGGTTGAATGGTTGTGATAACATGAGTACTAGTGTATGTAGGAATAGAGGTAAGGGTTATGGAAGGAGGAATTGAATTTCCACCTTGGATTTGAGTATACCCCAAAGCTTGAGCACAACTAGTCATGGTAGGTATGTTCTTGTCAACAGTATAAGCTATACTTTACACAATATCTATTCAATGTTCATTTTCAAGCATTTTCCTCACATTATCTAAAGCAAAAATAACACTACTAGAAATATTTTTTGGATTCACAAAGTTTTCAATTTTTCTATTTCTTCATCCATCCTTCTTATGTCTTCTTGTGAGACATTAGCAACCATTGTTTCAACATCATGCACATTTTTTGTAGGTAGGGAGCTCATTGGAAATGAGGTATGAAGACTATGATCCTTAGAGGGTTGATTATCAACACTATTAGTGAAAGAGTTAGAGAACCCAATATCCCATTGAGTGGTGTATTGCGGGATGACATGAGTCTCGAACTACATCTCAGAACAGTGTTGCTAATAGGACACCAAGTTGTGAAGCTCATACAAGTTTCACAAACTCAATGTAAACCCAAAATGGAAAGAGGGTGAAATGCAATGCAATGACCTAAAATGTAATGTAATTTTTAGATTTCAAAAAAGATAATTTTTTTATTATACTATGCAAAAAGCTAAAAACTGATGTCTTGTAAATGAAATTTGAAATCACACAATGCACTAATTTTATCAAATCAAGCTAAATATGATCAATTTCAAGTAACATAAATTCTATAAAGTGAAACAAAAAACTTAAAGCAGTAAAGTAGAATACATAAACAAATGTTTTAATGCCTAGAAAGTTAGGAAATGACCCTGATCAGAGACTCATTTTGCTAGGGGTGAATGGGTCCCAGGTTAGGGTTTTAAATTTATTTTTTTCAAATTTCTAAGTTGATTTTAGTGGTTTCCATATTTTGATTTAAAATAGTGAGTTATAGTTTGAATTTTCTATGAAATTAAAGTTGAATGCAAATGAAAAATATAAAAAAATGACAAACTACGAGACCTAATTTGATGTGCAATTTTGATTCAATTCTCAAATGAAAATGAATGATGATGCAATTCTATGTAAATGATTTACAAAATGACTATTTTTTTTGTATTTTTTATTTGAAGAATGCAAAGATGCAATCCTAAAACCCCTAAATGAAATGTAAAGTTAATGTAAGCTAAATAAGCTTAAATGAGATTCAATTCAATGAAAATGTGCAAAATCTAAATGTAGGGTGCAAATGGACTCCAAAATCAAAAAAATGCAATGATCACAAGTCGGTACACCAAAATAAAAAGAAGAAAAATATATTTATCAATATGGAATGGGGAAAATGGGGTTATAATGGACCTATTCTTCCTCAATTCATTAGGAAATGAGATCAACAAAATGAAAGGACTATAAACCTTGAGGTGAGTTAAGTCAAAGTGTGAATCTGTTGATTTTTTTTTTGCAAGGACAATGGGTCTTGATTAAACAACACTTTGGGGAGAAATCTTAATAATAGAAAATCAAAACCAAAATGCAATCTACAACTTGGATATTGAAGATTAAGCTTAATACTAATGGAACCAAAATCAAATTGTAGACTGTTTGGTGTGGAGCCTAGTCAGTCTACAAGTGGGATATTGTTGGTATGTGGCAATTTATCATGCAATTTTTTTTCATTAACATGTCAAGGTTTTCACACTAACACATCAAATGAAAAAAATGACTTTGTAAAACCCTAATTCTACAAGCTTCCAAAATTTTTTATTATAAGCAGTTGGGATGTATGTTGTGGAATGGTATTTGTGAGATTGTAATATGTTTTGCAATAGATAACAAAATCATTGGGTGGTTGAGTTTTTTTGGATGTAACCCATATTGGGTGAACCATGTTAAATTTCCATGTTGAGCTCTTTTTTGTTATTCTTCATTGTTATTTATAGGTTATCTAATCTACATATAATTGATAATATTTATTGCTCCAATCTACTTGAACCCTAACAACTAGTATTAGAGCCATGTTTATTTCGATCGATTGGTAGGAAACTACTAGATTTGAGGGAGAGAAATTGAAGAATAAAAAATCAAGGTTGAGAAGTTCAATGGCCAGAATTATCAATTATGGAAGATGTAGATGGAAGATTATTTGTATCAAAAGGATCTATGATAGCCATTGCAAGGAAAAACAAAGAAAGAAGCTACAATGTCTAATGAAAAATGAGATATTTTGGATAGAAAGGCACTACAAAACATTCAATTGAGTTTGGCACCATCTATGGCATTCAATATAATAGAATCAAAGACAACAAAGGATCTAATGGAAGCTTTGGCTAAATTGTATGAGAAACCCTCAGCCTTTAATAATGTATTTCTCATGAAGTGTTTTTTTAATCTGAAAATGATTGAAGGTGGATTTGTGACAGATCATTTAAATGAATCTAATACAATTATTAGTAAGTTAACTTCTGTAAAAGTGAATTTTGATGAAGAGGTGAGGGCTCTCTTGGTTTTACATTCTTTACCAGAAAGTTGGAATAACTTGGTAATGGTTGTAAGTAACTCTATCTCTGGTTCAAATACATTGAAATTTGATGATGTTATTGGTGTTATCTGTAGCGAGGAAATGCGACAAAAAAGAATAGGTGAGACTTCAACATCGGGTAATGCTTTAACTCTAGAGAATAGGGGGAGAACAAAGAAGAGAGGAAAAAGCCCAAAACATCAAGGGAAGCCACAAGGGAAGTCGAAGAAAGACGGATCTAAATCCAAAGGAAGAATGGATTGTTGGTAGTATGGAAATCCTAGACACTTGAAGAAGAATTTTTTGTCTCGAAAGGCAAAAAACGGAGAAAAACAACATGATGATAGTAAGGAAGCTAAAGTTGCAAGTAATCAATTGTAGGATTCTTTAATTCTATGTTTATATAATGCTAATGATTCCCGGGTAATAGATTCAAGGGTTTCATTTCATGCCACACCCCATAAGAAATATTTTGTAGATTATTTTCAAGGTGATTTTGGACAGGTATATTTGGGTCATGATGAACCCTGTCAAATTGTTGGAAAAGGACAGATAAAAATCAAGTTGTAGAATGGGAATGAATGGTTGCTACATGAGGTAAGGCATGTTCCAAATTTGAGAAGGAATTTAATTTCTCTATTACAACTAGGTAGTGAAGGTTGCATTGTAACGCCCTACCATGCAACCCTAGAGGAAGTTGCAAACAACTACTTAACAAGCTAATTTTTTTTTTTGTTTAAGAAAAATTAATAAGCAATTTCACTAACTAATGCCAAAAACCTCTAAGGTTACGAGACAGAGGTTATATAGAACCTCAACAAAACATGAACTTAAACCAAGACATTAATTTACTTAATAATTTAAACACATACATTCCAATAAGATAATTTACATCAAGCATAAGAGATAACATTCAATTTCACTAGTCACAATTAAACAAAAGGATTACAAATCTCATTCCCTGAATGAGGTAAGTCTAATAAACATAATTACAATTACAACTTCCACCTCAATAACAACCGAGGAATAAAATAATACAAGAACAACTGAAATGAAATAAAGACAGAACTGAAACTGAAACCAATGAGCTCTCCAACTGGAAGTCTCATCCACAAGAACATGGAGAAGGCCCAACGGATTTAGTTGCATGCCACCCAACCAAGTGGAACCCAAAGGCCCACCCCCCGTTCTAGGAGATAGTAACAAGGAAGCCTAGCCAAGGCCATCTACCTCTAGACATAGGATAACATAGAACTGAACCAAACTGAAACAACCAATCACATGTACCACACAAGGAACTCTCAATAAGTTGTCAAACATGACATGACAACCCACATAACTGAAACCCCATCTGGAAGACTTATTAAGTTCAATAACTCCATTCCCCAAAATAAGAACACGAAGAAAAGCTCACTGAAGGCAATTGAAAGAAACTACCTTTGGATATTCTAAATCCATTTCCTCACTTCATTCACTAATCTATTGCATCAATAAAACTTAATTTAACGTCTTAAAAAGACAAAGGATTAAGTTTAACCCAAACATTTAACTTCCTAATTGCCTTTA
>CM021100.1:571752516-571819491 GCA_007115665.2 Sequoiadendron giganteum
AACAACCTCTAAGGTAACGTGACAAGATTACATCTATAACCAATACATACACACCACTTTCACTCAAAGCAATTATTAAAATAATAACCATACATTTAATTTCACATACTTACAAAGAATTAAAGATACTAACACTGAGAATAACATATAATAAGTTCCAGATTACATTAACTTAAAAGTAGATTCAATACTCATTCCCGGAATGAGATAGAACAAACCTAACTATTACAATTACAAGATTCCTCCTCAAAAAAAATGAGGGGAATAATAATTACAAGAGCTAATCTGATGTAACTAGAAAGCTTAAACTAGATAATGAAACCACTGCGAGCTCTCCACTGGAAAACCTCACAACGCAATCTGCAAATCAAAGGGGGACCCAACGGCATAGGGTGCATGTTCCTCCCAACCAAGTGGTACTCAAAGGCCCACCCCCCATGCTAGGATACAGTAACACGAATACAAGGACAATCTACTACCTCTAGACACAGGTTGACTCAACACTAAACAAAACCACCACAAGAACAACACTAACTCAAGAATACATTGTTATTAGAGTTTTAACAGTATAAGCCACCAGTAACCTAAACATACTACTAATCTAGGAGAAAGCCACTCAAGGTACATGAGTTACCTGTCAGATCTTTCTAGATCTCGGCCCCCATTGAGCTTCACCCACCTACGGCTATCATGTGATTCATCACCACTCCAAACTAAGGAGGTACAAAATATCCAACAATCCATTCAAAGAAGAACAAACCATTCCCCGTTCATAGAAACTGGGTGACTCACTGAAAACAAAAAACCTTACTACCATAGAGAACTGCAAAAGACAAGACCATGAAATGATAACTCTGAAATTTAACATACCCCAATAGGAAGACTTACAATAACTCATCTAATACCTCTTTTCAATTACCCCTAAATACCATAGAAGATATCTCAAACACATCATAAACGCATAATAGTTTAATGTTTACAATATTCTAATTTATCACAAACTTGCATACAGTCAATGAAATAACTTATAATAATTCACACCCCTCAATTATCCCAATTTAACTAATTAATTAAAAAGGCTCTTCCAAACAGAGATAAAAATCATACTAACCATTTCCCCTATTTCCTCTATTTTAAACTAATAAAACCTTTGTTCCTACTACCACATTGTATATATTTTTTAAATACCTATTCCCACAAACACACTTAATTAAATATTCATTTCCTCTAATTGCAATTAGACGAACTCCATAGGCAATCAACACGATAATTAAATCTAAGATTTGGATTTACTAGATCCATTCACATTCAGTGATAAAAAGGAATAATAAGACAAGTTACTCAAACTTCTCTAATTTAATAAGAACCCTTATAAAAATGAAGGAGAAAAATTCAACTATCTAAACTTCATTTCCACGATTATTTAATAAAGTAATACCTTTCCCCTTTTAACCAAAAATACTCATTCTCTAATAAATTAGATCATGCATAAAAATCATTTGCTTCTATTTCTTCAATTGCACAAATAAATCATTTACAGGAAAAAGTTTAATTGGACAACCCAATTTTCTCAGAGAAATTTTCACAATTACAATAACCGTTTTTTCCAAATTTATGAAAGGGTTTCAATTTCAATCTTTTAAAAGAAAAGTTGCACAGACTTCTTCATACTAAAATTTAACAAAACTTCTAGAGGCAAATTTAAACAAATCTCAGAATATTACAAAAAATCCCTTTCCTCTAAATTTACACAGAGGCTTTCAAAACTAAAATAAGTTCTTAAATCATAGATTGTTTTCCTTTGAGTTTTTTCACAAAAATTCAACAATAAAGAAGCCTTACAATTTTTGAAAACAATTTAAAGATTCTACAACCAAAACACAAAAACTTCTTGCATAGACAATCTTTCAATCTCAAATAAACCATTTTAAGCAAAGATTCTACAGAATTAACTTTTGTACAAACAATCTTTCTCAAACAATTAAATAAATAAAATAAAACTTGAAGGAACCTGTTTTCCTGAAGCTTGAAGAAACTTGAAGGTTGGAGCAAAGCCTCCTCTTCAGAGATTATTTTCCAGAGTTTTTCCCAAAATCACAACTTTTAGGAAGATGTAAAAATACAGAAAACACCCCCAAAATTCTTGAGAATTCCCCTTTTCTTTTTTATCAATTATCAACCAAAACCTCCCTCAAAACTAATATTTTCCTCTTCAAAAATCTCCCGTGAAGAAACTTCTTTCCTCTCTCAATTAAATTCCCTCCCAATAATTTCTCAACCAAAAGTAAATAATTAATTCTTCTCACACACATATCAAATTAAAAATATCTTTTCAACAACCATAGATATTTCTCAAAGCCGTTTTGCATTTTAAAATAATTTCATATCACAATTTAATTCCAAATTAAAATTAATTAACACTAATTCAAATTTAAAATTTAAAATTAAATTAATTTCCCCTTTGCTTTTAATTTTCTCAACAACATATTTAATTAATTAATTTTAATTATTTAATAATAAATTCAACCCATTCGATTAAATTTAATTAATTAAATAAATCAAATTTAATTAATTAACTCAAACAAAAAACTTCTATCCACAATGTATAATTTTAATTTAAATAAATATCAACACTATTTAAAGCAATAATTTTAAGTATTAATTTCCATACTCAAGAACCCTTTAGAATTAAGTAATATTAAAACAAGCACCAAAGACACAACAGACTCGACTAACGACCCACTAAGGCTAGGGTGTAGACTTGACACAGGTAACCTAGCTACTATCTCCCAATCATCATACTGTTGGGTCGACACGCTCAAACCTATGAAGCCAGGTGGAGTCGATGTCATGTGCTTGCAAACTTGTATCCAAGGCATCAATAGCACATGAATATAAAATCATCATAAAACACACCGTAAAGAGGAAATCACAGAATCCTAGGGCGCTCGCAAATGAGTGATGCAATCATGTCCCCTTCACCAATACAATATCACCAAACTGACACTTCCATCATTAATAAAACTCATAAGCAATAATCATGTCATAAAAAACCAACATTATTTCAATCAAAACATGTCAAGTATAACATCAAGGAAATTACATCTCAAAACACACATAGTTCATATTTCTCAATAAGAAATGATCAAGTAATAAAGCATCTTAATCTAACATAAGAGAAAAACAGAGGGGTGTTACATTACTACTATTATTTACTATTACATTTAAAAATAAAAATATATGTTATTATTTATTTACTACTATAGATATATTTAAATACAAAAATATATATAATAGTATACATAGGTTATATTACTACTATTATAATATATAAGAATACAATAGAATCAAAATTGCATATATTTCTATATAGATCAAATTAAATTAATTTATAAAAAAACTCATATTTTAATTGATCACATAGGAAAAACTATAGAATTCCATATCCATATGGCACCAATACACTCCTCCCAATCATTTCTCCAAATTTTTTTATTTTATTTTTATAATTTGTATTCCTGTGACTAACTATGTAGTCATTTTTATTTGTGTGACTAAATAATTTTTTACCCGATGACCAAATTAGTCATTTATTTACTCATTTATAGTTGTGTTGCAAAAAATTAGTAGAATTTAGTCATTTTTAGTTGAACTATGACTAATTTTTTTCGTCACCTAGTCATTTATTTACCAAATTCTACTAGTGGTAGATCTGCAACTAGCATGAAATAGCTTCAATGGATGTGGATCTTGATCTTGAAACTTGATTTGAAATAATGTCTTGAATGCTCGAATGGATCATGAACTCTACATCAACATATTAGCTCCAATAACATGCATGATGCAAGAAGAATTTGACATGACAATTGAATCTTGATTACAACAATAATTCTTCAATAAATCTTCTCTTGAATGACTTGAAATGCTCTTGTGAAATTACTCTTATGAAAAAATTATTTATGTTAGGTGAAACTTAGTGAAATGAACTTATATTTATAGATATGTAACATTAGTTTCCTGAAATTCAAATAACACAAGCTCACATATGAATATGGATTTGAATATATTAAAATTTTGTCAAAAATATAATTCAAATTTAGGTCCTAGGTCTAATTGAGGATCCATTTGCCCATGGGTGAATGGGTCCTCAGTCACTCACCTAGGACACACATTGCTCAATGAGGTGTTATGTTTGGACATTAATGAATGACAAGTTTTCTTCTTCAAAAAATGTAATTAATTAGGCTTGGATTTGAATTAAAGAGTCCAATTAGAAAAAATAACCTCAATTAATTAAGGGAGCCCTAAATAAGTGTGAAAGTGTAAAGAGGTACAATCTATAACACTAAAAATAAGGTAGAATTAAGTAAATTTTTATTAATAGGGCCCTAAACTTAATGTGAATATGTAAAATACATATTACAACACTAAATTAAGGCATAATTAAGTTTATTTGAATATTAATTCCAAATTAAGTGTGAAAAAAGGATACTTTTTTCTACACTACATTTAGCCCCCATTTTAGTGAGAGGATGACCCTGTGTCAAACTCACTAATGTAGAAATTCAAGACACCTATGTATGTAGTAATGGAAAATTTATGCAATCATACAACATTGAAAACCTAAGGAAAGGTGGGCAGATCAACCTTCAATTGTCCAATGCGATGTGGAACACGTCTTAGCTATTTGTCCAAGAATATTTACAAGTAGAACATGATGTCCACTATGCAAAAAATGTGTGTGCTGACTTTGAGCTAATGGAACCTCGGGTTGTCCACTAGGTGAGCCCCCAACAAAGTGGCTTAGTGAGAAATTCATTCTAATTCTATAATCTCTCATTATACTAACCATACCAGAGCTATCCCTCTAATAACTCTGATAGAGTGCCACACAACTAAGGCTTGGGGATTCATAAGGCCTAACAAGCTGTATTATGCTAAGCACCTATGAACAAGGGAAAGGCTCCACTGACAAGAAAAGTGTGTTATGCTTGGTGGCCTTGAAGGAGGGATTCGATCTTCACAAGGTTAACAAGTTGTATTATGCTAAACACTTATGAAAAAAAATTCAAGTAAGGGTTTTTTCAAAGGGACCTTGCTTAATTCATGTAAGGTCTCTTCTTAGGGAACATCATGCCTAATGTCTCCAAGAGAGGACAAGCCCATGATAAGAGAAATGAAACTTAGGGAATGCAACACGTAGCATCACCACTAAGAGGAAATTCATATGCTCAGAAATATCATGCTCTTGGAGGACATCAAACCCAATGACACGACCAAGAAAATGACACATCACAAGAAGAAAGAAAATCACACAATGAAACATGAGTGTCAATATATGTCCCCACTTTAAAGAAATTTCTACACTATTAATGTGAGAAAGTTTATTTAATGTAGCCAATGAAGAATACATGACATCTTATTTAGAAATACCTATGCCAATTCATATGTTTCTGAATGAAACTACATCATGAAAAAGAGAGGAAGGGGTTGCCCCCAAAAATACATGAGGAATCCACAGATTCAGGGTCAGTATATCTTTGCTACGATGTCATTATAGAGCTTTAAAATTTCACCATTTCCAAAATATTTGTAGAAATGGAAGAATGACACATAGAGAGTGAAAACAAAGAAAAATATTTTGGGTCAACATGGAAGAGACCTAAATTTCTCGACGCCTTATGTCATCCCCAAAAGGAAAATACAAGAAAAAGAAAATAAAAATGTTAATGACATATAGAAGAATGTAGATACAAATAGAGGAATGCATATGAAGAAAGATACACCAAATAGAATCGTATGGGGGATCACATTGCACACATGCAATCACACAAAGAAACATGCAAAATAAAACAAAGCAAAATACTAGTATAGTGATTTTTTTAAGTGGCTAATATTCGCTAATTGGCTAATAGTTCGAGCTATAATGTGTCATGAATCACTGCATTTTAACATAATTTTATTATAGTTTTATTTAAATCACCAAAGAATTTATTTTATTTAAAAATTTAACTCACAAATTTTCCACAATATTCGATACATGATTAGATCATATTTGCCTAAATTTTATAAATTATAGTAGAAATCTATATTAATTTTCTAATAGTATATCATAATTATTAGTTGCTTAAGGACCATATTTCTAATATTTAGTTTCTACCATTAAATTATAATATAATCTAATGGCCCTTGTTGTATTCCATAAGGTAAAATGTATCTACAATCTATAATGCTCATGGGGCCCATAATTTTGGGTCTCATGAGCATTGTAGATCATGAGTACATTCTACCTTGCAAGGTACAATAAGGTTCATTAGATCAATGATCCAAAAGAAATTTTGAGCCCCATGCGAGTTATAGATCATGGGTATATTTTATCTTGCAAAATACAATGAGGGTCATTATATTATATTTTGAAATAATGGTGGAAAGTAAATATTATAGTCTACCCCCTCAACCCATCAATAATTTCCACACTCAAGCCCCTACTTTTCCATGAGAATTATTTTTGGATTGGATGGATTCACAATCATAATTAATACATTTTCTTATTATTTTTCAAGATTCGCCAAAATTTTCTACAAATTTTAGTGATGTAAAAAAATCGCCAGTAAAATTAATATTTTTCAAAACAATGAAAGATTCACCAATAGGAAATTAATATTTTTCCCTAAAGAAAAAATATTCCCTAGGATTTATATCTTTTTTGAAGGGGTTTCTTAAATTTATCACTGGACTAGTAAGGAGTTCATGTGATTCAACCTATAGTAGGTCATCTAGATCCCAATCTTATTCATTTTATATGGAAGCCAGACAGCTAGCCAAAGGGACAACATCAAGTGTTGAACTAGCACAAGCACCAAGTTCAACAATCTTATTAGGACAATCATCATTTAAGCTCATAGAAGATGAAAAAAAAAATCATTATACACTTGTTCATCAATCTTTGCAATTTTATTATCATCATCCAAGTTAATCACAATAGGAACTCTAATAACAATATCCATAGAATTTTGTTGTTGTTTATGTTGTGGCGAGGGTGGATAGGTATCATGCATTGCTTCAGACAAGTTTGAATTTTGATTTTCTATATTGTTATTTTCTTCTTTTTCTTGTAATTAACGAGCAATAGTACAATGCCTACGCCTATGCTCTCTAACATTATGGTTTTTTTTCATTCAATTTTCTATTTGTGTTTGCGTAGGAGTGGGTTTATCAACCATGGGTTTATTTTCTTTCCTTAAGGGAGGAACAAAAGGAACCATGGGAGGTTGTTCAACCACTTTCTCTTTAGCTTTGTAAACTTATTTGAATTTAGAAGGCACAATTTGGGATTTTCTTGGTTGTCTCATGGTCTCTTATAGGAAATAGGTAAAGGATTTTTCATAGGTTGCTCTTGGATAATTGGAAGGGATTTTCGTTCAATCATGGCCTCATCAAGGATAGGAGGCTCAATCATGGGTTGAGGCATATTGATAAGAGATAATTCCAATATACGCTTTGCCCTAAAAAAATTGATAGTATTTGGAAAATAAGTCCTCACGAGATCTAATAGGTTCAATAGGCTTAGCCCAAAATAAATACAATGAAAACTTCTAACATTAAGACACATGATTAAAGCCACTATGATGCATTATAAAGATCTCATTTCCAAATGGAAACTTTAAAAATTTATGCAGAACTGACGAGACGACATTCATGGAGGGAAGCCATGGATATCCTAACTTCACATGAAATTAGTTTGACGATGGGATGATGGTGAATGAGATAGTTAATTAATTCGGTCCAACATTTAGAGGGAGATTTCTCGAGCCAATCGTAGGGTAAGAAAAACCATTATGTGTTTTGATACTTTCTTTTTTCATATGTATTTTGATAAAGCTCATACGCAAATAGGAAATCTTCAGTGATCACATTCTCTACATAGACGAGATAAATTAATATCCCATTAGTAGTCATGTCATTGATTCTTCTAGGTCTATAAACAGGACCATTGAGTGCACATTTATGCATGTCTTGTTGTGAAAAATTAATGTCAAGCGGCATCTTAGTTAGGCCCTTACAAGGTTTATCATCAATGAATGCAATCACACCATCCACAAGGTTGTTTTTGTTGTCTTTTATGTTTCCATCATATGTGTCAACATTCATCACATCATTCTTTGTTTCACTAGCTTTGACAAAGGAGATATTATGATTAAGCATAAGATTGGTAAATATTTGTAAATTTTGGTTAGGAGGAGCTATAGACGTATTCCCTTAATCATTAACACCTCTAATTAGGATATGATTAGAATTAATGAGGCCTTGCACAAGATGTTTAAGATGCTTATAATGTTTTGTATCATGTCCATTTTATCGATGGAAATGGAAATAGGCATTCAATGTATAATTTGAAGGTAAAGGCTTAGTAGGATCAATATTTCGAATAGGAGGCAATGAAATCAAATTCTTCTCTAAGAGATGCAACATGGTATTATGAAGGGTATCAGGAAGAAGTGTAAATTATTTATTTCTATCTGTAATGCCATATAGTTTTATCATCTTTATAAAAGCCATGTGGGTGTTAACATTTTGATTGGATTGATGAGGATTAAGTTTTAGGAAGCCCTTATTTTGTTTCTTGAAAGGTTGGTAACTGGTTTGAGATGTGGATTTAGGATTTTCAAGACGATTAGAGGGATTTTTCACTTCACAATTGCTAACCGAATTTTGGTAATCACAAAGGGTTGTACACAAATGTGCGAAGGAAGGGAATCTCATCATCTCAAGCTTAGTTTGGATTTTATCTTGCAAATTGGGAATGAACATTCTTTAAAGGTCGACATTAGGAATCTTAATGTTTATTTGTGAATAAAGCATCTGATATCGCCCTATGAAATCTATAACCTTTTCATTATCCTTTTCTTATTTTGATGTATTTTGATCTAATGATACTTTATTTTGATGTGATTATTATGACATGTTTGGAATTAACATATGTGGATGCTTAATTTATGATGTTTCATGCTTTCGATTATACTGCTATGTTAGATGTGTCAGTTAGAACTATTGTATTGGTGGAAAGGACGGTATCGCATCACTCGCTTGCGAGTGCCCTATGATCTCGTGACTTCCTCTTTACGGTGTGCCTTATTTATGACATGTTTATGTATATGGATATGCTCTTTGCTGTAGGTTGATAGGTACATGACATCGACTCCACCTGGTTTCACAACTTCGAGCGTGTCCAATGCCCAACGACATCTTCTTGGGAGATAGTAGCTAGGATTTCCATGCCGAGTCGTCACCCTAGTCCTAGTGAGTCGTCTGGTGTTAGTCAGGTTAACTTGTCTTATTTGGGTCTTCTGACATTAAATTCAAGCTTATTGTGCAAGCTAGGAAATGGTAAAATATATGCTCTTATAGTTAAATTGGAAATTACTTTGTTGATTTATGTTGAGATATAATTTATTTTATTGTTAACTTAATCTAATTATTAAATAAATTAATTGTTGAGTAAATCCATGCTATTGATTGATTAAATTTATAATGTTGTAATAGTTAAATTATTCATTATGGGAATTTAGTGCATATTTGGGAAAAATTGAAAAAATAAAAAGGAAGTGAATTTAAAAGTCAAAGTTGAAAAATTCTAAATTCTAAATTCTAAAATTCAAGAATTCAAAAATAGATATTTTCCATTTTTATTTTCTGAAATTTATGAGGGTTGTTGGGTTTTAGGGAAAAATCCTTATGTGTTTGAATTTGCTTGAGAATTTGGAGGATCTTGAGTTTTGGAGGAAATTTGAAAATAGTAAAAGGAAGATTCTTCAAATTTGTGGGTTTTTGGATTGGAGTTGCAAAATCTTGAGGAATTGGATTGGAAGCAAGAGGGAAAGCTAATCATCATCTGGAAATCTTCAAATTTCAAATTTACCAGGTTCTTGTCTTTGGTTTTGTTGTTTTTGGAAATTTAAATTTAAATATGTGTGATGTTGAAAATCTGGGTGCAAAATGTTTTCAATTTTCTGGTTGTGAATTGCAATGGAGAAACCCATATGGAAAACTGAGTTTATTGTGAAAAATCACACCCTTTAAAAAAATATATATATAATTTCTCCAAGGAAGAAGAATGGAGTTTTGTTTTGGTTTCAACATGCTATTCTTTGAAAGAAAATTTAATTCTTCTCCTCCATTTACCTTCATTGGAAATTTGGTTTTAAAATTGATATATATGTAAATATATATGTATTTAAATAATAGTTTTATGTTGGGGTTGAGGTCATGCCCCCATTTCTGTCATTTTCAAAATGAAAATATGAAATTTTCTTTCAGGAAATAGGTCTGGTTTTTTTTTGGAAAACTCAAAATTTTTACACAAGAAATTTTTTTTAAAAAAAATAATAATATAAAAAAAATCTATAAAATGAAAAAAAAATAGAGGGAGGGTGCAGGGGGCTCAACCACCACTGTGCCCCCATGGGAGGTGGGTGAGGGGAGCCGCGCCCTGCGCGCACCCACTCCCCACCCCTTTTGTCGCTGCCGCACAACCATCCCATTTGGACGACTATGTTTACACACAGTCACCCCGCTGTGTGTAAACACATCCGCCCAAGGAGGCATGACCAAGGGAGGCACATGCCCCCCTCTGACCTGGGTACTGTGTTTCTTTTAAAATTTAAAAAAAAAAAATCATTTTTTTTGTTATTAATATTTATTATATTAATATTTAATAATATGTATGTATTATTATATATTTAATATTATAATATATATGTATATATATATATGTTATTAAAATATTAATATAATATAATATTTTATTATTAGTTATAATATTATAACATTAATAATTATATTTTTATATAATTAAAATTTATAATATTATAATACTAATATATCTTAGGTTAATATAATGCTAGTTATTTTGGGTTAAAGTGGGAATTAGACTAATTCATTAAATAATTAATTAAATAGTTCTTAATTGCTTTTGCAAGGGAGCATTACTTTCTTGGGGAAACTGATTGTGCAATTTTATTGTTATTTTACTATGGTGTGTTTCTTAAAATATTAATACTAAATCAATGACATATTGAAAGGTTAAACATGAATTGATAAGAAATGTGTTGGTGTCTTATTTAGTTAACAAATGATTTTTCCATAGAGCTTTTCAACTTCTAACGTCTTAACCTGAAATGTAGATATTAAACAATCCCTGATATCATTGAACAATATTGAAACTGGAACATTGGAGTTGAATTTTATCATTTTCTTGATTTATTAAATGCGGTGAATTCTTGAATATTAATGAGGAAATGGGTTTAGTGAACCCAAAGTAGGATTTCATTTTTTTCTTGATTATTGACCTGTTCGTGTCGTCATTGGGATATGTGGGCTTGGTACTTGTAAGTCTTCCAGATAGGGTCCTTTCTTGTGGTGGGTTGTCGTGCCAGGTTGTCAACCTATTTTGTACCCTTGGGAAGCATGTAGTAAGTTGTCAATCATTACCCGGTTTCCATGAACGGGGATGTATTTTGTTTCTGGTATTAGGGCAGATTATGGGATCTGTAGCTCCTTGTAAGGAGTGGCCTTGTCCTATGTTATACCTCCTAGAGTTGGAGTGGTTGGAACACCTTTGTTGTGTGTTACTTTTGAGTACCCTTGGGTTGTGGAGTTGTTCCACGTGTCGTCTTAGAGGAGTGGCTTGTAACGGGGGCCGGCACATGAAGTGGTGCCAGGGTAACTCGTTGTATATTAGTTAATCCAGTGATAACTAAATTAAATGATTAGAGTATCATGTAGTATCAAACACTTAATAAGATAATTATGCCTCGCTCAGGATCACAAGGGCTTGTAAAGACTTGGGTTGAGACGGGAAGGCTTGGAATGGCAAGATCGTTATCTTGTCTCTATGAAAGATAACTGATTCCGCATTGGTTTACATGAGGGGCTGGAAGTCGTTAGAGGTTACCAGGATAACCCGAGAAGGGGGCCGGGACCTAGGAAGACTCACTAGGGTAACCTATGTAACATTGTGATGACACTTCTCCTAGGTCAACAGTATGTTTGCATCAGTGATGCAGTTGATTATATTTTTCTGGAAGCATTGTAACCTTGTGTCAGTGATGTCACTATATTTATTTCAGTATGGTTAGGTTAGGTTAGGTTAGCCTATGTCTAGAGGTTGACGTCATTGGATAGAAATTCTGGTTAATATCTCCTAGCACGGGGGGTGGACCTTTGGGTTCCACTTGGTTGGGTGGCATGCACCTTAATCCATTGGGCTCTTTCTTCATGTTCTTGTAGATGAGACTTCCAGTTGGAGAGCTCGTGGTTGTTTCAGTTGTAGTTCTTCTTGTTTTCATTTCAGTTATTCTTGTAATCATTATCCCTCTATGTTATCGAGGTGGAATTGTGTAATTGTAATTATGTATTGCTTCACCTCATTCGGGGAATGAGAGATTGTAACCTTATTGTTTAATGGAGGGATTAATGTATTTGGAAGATATATCTTATGCTTGTTGTTATTTCACCTTCTTGGAATGTATGTGTTTATGTATTAATTAAATAATGGTTATAGTTTATATTCATGTTTTTTTTTGAGGTTCTATATAACCTCTGTCTCATAACCTTAGAGGTTGTTGGCATTAGTTAATTAAGCTACTTATTTTTATCCTTTTAAAAAAAATAAAATTTGTTTCGTTTAAGTAGTTAAATGCAACTTCCTCTAGGGTTGTGTGGTGGGGCGTTACATCAATAAATTCATTGAATGAACCAATTGAATTATTCGGTAGGGAGAAAAAAAACTCTAAAGCTACATCTTTCAAGGATCTAGGGAATGGTTTAGCCAAGATTTTATCTTTTAAAATGAACTCACTATGTAGTGTTGTGTAAGAGTAAACATGACTAACAAGATCTCCTTTCCCACTATATTTATCAAACCTAGGAACCTCTATACCTTGTGGCATTTGTGTTCTCAATATCTCCAAGCATAAGGGATTTTTTTTGATGTATTGTGAAAGTTGGCCATAGTTGATTTTGTTTAAAGTGGTGATTTTTTGTTGAAGGGATGACATGTTTTGAAAAAGTGTATTAAGGATTGGATCATTGTTGGTATTGTGAAATTGAAGTGAATAAGGTTGAGTGGTGTATGTTTGCAGAGGGAAAGTGAATTGTATATTTTATAGGGGGGATGGTTGATGAGATATGAGATTTGAATGCACAAAAGTAGAGGGATTCCCAATGGAAATACCTAAGGAAGTGTTGACATTGCTAGTAGGTAAAACCACAAAAATGGTTTACAATTCAAATGAGGAAGGAAGATTGAAAATACGCTGCTATGATTTTTTTTTTCTTTTTAGGGGTTCGCATGAACTAGGGTGTTTGAATGGACCCTAGTTCAAGTGAACCATATTAATTGATGGGTCCCACTTTTTAAGCATCTTTTTTATGAAAACAATGGGAAAGAGGGGGTTCAATCGAACCTTGGTTTGAATGAACCTAGGTTCAAGTGAACCTCCCAGGTGGGTTTGCTCAACCTTTTTCCCTTACTCCCCCCTTCTCCTCCTTTGGCACCAAATTTCTACAAAAAATTTCCCTTCGAAGCTTGAGTTGAGGATGAAAATGGAGGAGACTTCACAAACCAAACTAGATGATGGTAGCCCTCAGAACAAGCTATCCATTGAATATAATTTTAATATGTTTTTTTTTTATTATTATATATATATTTTAGTTTGACTAAACATAGGATTTTTACCAAAAATCAAGCTCTATGTTTTGCACATGTGGAAAAATATTAGATTATCAAAATAAAATTCTAAAAATATGTGCAAGCTAGGTATTGATGTCCTTGATCCAAAAAAAAAAAGAATTTTGATACATATAAAAAAAGTTATGTTGTATACGGTCTTCCTATGTCTGAATTGTAATTGGTTTGACTTTGAAACTTGATTAAGGAAAAAATATTCAATAAAACACTATGAAACCAAATCAAAGGGTTAGATATCATAGTTACAAATATAAATTTAAAAAAAAAAAATTTATCCTTCATAGAAAAATAGTAATGTTGTATACAATGAGAATCACTCCTTAAAAATGGTTTATACCAATAAAAACTAGTTTTTGAAGGAGATGGATAAAGAAGTGCAATCTAATTCCAAAATTTTTGAAAAAAATATATTTAGAATCTACAGACAAAATGTCACAAATCACTAGTTTGCATCATCTTCAATTTCCTCATAGTTTAGCCACTATAGGTGCCCAAAAGTGAAGATCTTTAGTTAGAAAAAATTAGTTCAATGTCTAGTTTGGCCAAAAATTATAAACCAGTACTGTGGAATCACCCTAGTAGGTTGAATGGTTGTGATAACATGAGTACTAGTGTATGTAGGAATAGAGGTAAGGGTTATGGAAGGAGGAATTGAATTTCCACCTTGGATTTGAGTATACCCCAAAGCTTGAGCACAACTAGTCATGGTAGGTATGTTCTTGTCAACAGTATAAGCTATACTTTACACAATATCTATTCAATGTTCATTTTCAAGCATTTTCCTCACATTATCTAAAGCAAAAATAACACTACTAGAAATATTTTTTGGATTCACAAAGTTTTCAATTTTTCTATTTCTTCATCCATCCTTCTTATGTCTTCTTGTGAGACATTAGCAACCATTGTTTCAACATCATGCACATTTTTTGTAGGTAGGGAGCTCATTGGAAATGAGGTATGAAGACTATGATCCTTAGAGGGTTGATTATCAACACTATTAGTGAAAGAGTTAGAGAACCCAATATCCCATTGAGTGGTGTATTGCGGGATGACATGAGTCTCGAACTACATCTCAGAACAGTGTTGCTAATAGGACACCAAGTTGTGAAGCTCATACAAGTTTCACAAACTCAATGTAAACCCAAAATGGAAAGAGGGTGAAATGCAATGCAATGACCTAAAATGTAATGTAATTTTTAGATTTCAAAAAAGATAATTTTTTTATTATACTATGCAAAAAGCTAAAAACTGATGTCTTGTAAATGAAATTTGAAATCACACAATGCACTAATTTTATCAAATCAAGCTAAATATGATCAATTTCAAGTAACATAAATTCTATAAAGTGAAACAAAAAACTTAAAGCAGTAAAGTAGAATACATAAACAAATGTTTTAATGCCTAGAAAGTTAGGAAATGACCCTGATCAGAGACTCATTTTGCTAGGGGTGAATGGGTCCCAGGTTAGGGTTTTAAATTTATTTTTTTCAAATTTCTAAGTTGATTTTAGTGGTTTCCATATTTTGATTTAAAATAGTGAGTTATAGTTTGAATTTTCTATGAAATTAAAGTTGAATGCAAATGAAAAATATAAAAAAATGACAAACTACGAGACCTAATTTGATGTGCAATTTTGATTCAATTCTCAAATGAAAATGAATGATGATGCAATTCTATGTAAATGATTTACAAAATGACTATTTTTTTTGTATTTTTTATTTGAAGAATGCAAAGATGCAATCCTAAAACCCCTAAATGAAATGTAAAGTTAATGTAAGCTAAATAAGCTTAAATGAGATTCAATTCAATGAAAATGTGCAAAATCTAAATGTAGGGTGCAAATGGACTCCAAAATCAAAAAAATGCAATGATCACAAGTCGGTACACCAAAATAAAAAGAAGAAAAATATATTTATCAATATGGAATGGGGAAAATGGGGTTATAATGGACCTATTCTTCCTCAATTCATTAGGAAATGAGATCAACAAAATGAAAGGACTATAAACCTTGAGGTGAGTTAAGTCAAAGTGTGAATCTGTTGATTTTTTTTTTGCAAGGACAATGGGTCTTGATTAAACAACACTTTGGGGAGAAATCTTAATAATAGAAAATCAAAACCAAAATGCAATCTACAACTTGGATATTGAAGATTAAGCTTAATACTAATGGAACCAAAATCAAATTGTAGACTGTTTGGTGTGGAGCCTAGTCAGTCTACAAGTGGGATATTGTTGGTATGTGGCAATTTATCATGCAATTTTTTTTCATTAACATGTCAAGGTTTTCACACTAACACATCAAATGAAAAAAATGACTTTGTAAAACCCTAATTCTACAAGCTTCCAAAATTTTTTATTATAAGCAGTTGGGATGTATGTTGTGGAATGGTATTTGTGAGATTGTAATATGTTTTGCAATAGATAACAAAATCATTGGGTGGTTGAGTTTTTTTGGATGTAACCCATATTGGGTGAACCATGTTAAATTTCCATGTTGAGCTCTTTTTTGTTATTCTTCATTGTTATTTATAGGTTATCTAATCTACATATAATTGATAATATTTATTGCTCCAATCTACTTGAACCCTAACAACTAGTATTAGAGCCATGTTTATTTCGATCGATTGGTAGGAAACTACTAGATTTGAGGGAGAGAAATTGAAGAATAAAAAATCAAGGTTGAGAAGTTCAATGGCCAGAATTATCAATTATGGAAGATGTAGATGGAAGATTATTTGTATCAAAAGGATCTATGATAGCCATTGCAAGGAAAAACAAAGAAAGAAGCTACAATGTCTAATGAAAAATGAGATATTTTGGATAGAAAGGCACTACAAAACATTCAATTGAGTTTGGCACCATCTATGGCATTCAATATAATAGAATCAAAGACAACAAAGGATCTAATGGAAGCTTTGGCTAAATTGTATGAGAAACCCTCAGCCTTTAATAATGTATTTCTCATGAAGTGTTTTTTTAATCTGAAAATGATTGAAGGTGGATTTGTGACAGATCATTTAAATGAATCTAATACAATTATTAGTAAGTTAACTTCTGTAAAAGTGAATTTTGATGAAGAGGTGAGGGCTCTCTTGGTTTTACATTCTTTACCAGAAAGTTGGAATAACTTGGTAATGGTTGTAAGTAACTCTATCTCTGGTTCAAATACATTGAAATTTGATGATGTTATTGGTGTTATCTGTAGCGAGGAAATGCGACAAAAAAGAATAGGTGAGACTTCAACATCGGGTAATGCTTTAACTCTAGAGAATAGGGGGAGAACAAAGAAGAGAGGAAAAAGCCCAAAACATCAAGGGAAGCCACAAGGGAAGTCGAAGAAAGACGGATCTAAATCCAAAGGAAGAATGGATTGTTGGTAGTATGGAAATCCTAGACACTTGAAGAAGAATTTTTTGTCTCGAAAGGCAAAAAACGGAGAAAAACAACATGATGATAGTAAGGAAGCTAAAGTTGCAAGTAATCAATTGTAGGATTCTTTAATTCTATGTTTATATAATGCTAATGATTCCCGGGTAATAGATTCAAGGGTTTCATTTCATGCCACACCCCATAAGAAATATTTTGTAGATTATTTTCAAGGTGATTTTGGACAGGTATATTTGGGTCATGATGAACCCTGTCAAATTGTTGGAAAAGGACAGATAAAAATCAAGTTGTAGAATGGGAATGAATGGTTGCTACATGAGGTAAGGCATGTTCCAAATTTGAGAAGGAATTTAATTTCTCTATTACAACTAGGTAGTGAAGGTTGCATTGTAACGCCCTACCATGCAACCCTAGAGGAAGTTGCAAACAACTACTTAACAAGCTAATTTTTTTTTTTGTTTAAGAAAAATTAATAAGCAATTTCACTAACTAATGCCAAAAACCTCTAAGGTTACGAGACAGAGGTTATATAGAACCTCAACAAAACATGAACTTAAACCAAGACATTAATTTACTTAATAATTTAAACACATACATTCCAATAAGATAATTTACATCAAGCATAAGAGATAACATTCAATTTCACTAGTCACAATTAAACAAAAGGATTACAAATCTCATTCCCTGAATGAGGTAAGTCTAATAAACATAATTACAATTACAACTTCCACCTCAATAACAACCGAGGAATAAAATAATACAAGAACAACTGAAATGAAATAAAGACAGAACTGAAACTGAAACCAATGAGCTCTCCAACTGGAAGTCTCATCCACAAGAACATGGAGAAGGCCCAACGGATTTAGTTGCATGCCACCCAACCAAGTGGAACCCAAAGGCCCACCCCCCGTTCTAGGAGATAGTAACAAGGAAGCCTAGCCAAGGCCATCTACCTCTAGACATAGGATAACATAGAACTGAACCAAACTGAAACAACCAATCACATGTACCACACAAGGAACTCTCAATAAGTTGTCAAACATGACATGACAACCCACATAACTGAAACCCCATCTGGAAGACTTATTAAGTTCAATAACTCCATTCCCCAAAATAAGAACACGAAGAAAAGCTCACTGAAGGCAATTGAAAGAAACTACCTTTGGATATTCTAAATCCATTTCCTCACTTCATTCACTAATCTATTGCATCAATAAAACTTAATTTAACGTCTTAAAAAGACAAAGGATTAAGTTTAACCCAAACATTTAACTTCCTAATTGCCTTTAAACAATAAAATAGCATTTTCATCTATAGCTCAAAACATTTCGCTTTAAAATAAATAACCATTTGTCCTTGCAAACTAAATCATTATAAAATAATCAATTAATTTCTCTATTAACACATTAATCACAAATCCAACATTTTCGCTTTTCAAACCTATTGTTTAAAATTAAAAAATAATTTGACTATAAACCCAACATTTTAAATTTTTCAATTACCTTTAAACCAAACCAATAATTGGAGTTTTGCACATAAATCTAAATTCACAAATACATTTAAATCATACATTATCTAAACCAAAAATTTAATTCCCTCAACTAAACTTAAAACATGCCTTGAGTAAAACATCATTTGATATAAATATACTCATAAAATATATATACCCATTTTAAATATCTACACAATTATATATATATATAATATTATAATATTATATCCTATTATATTAATTATTGAGACATACTATATTGACTATAATATATTAATAAATTAATATTATACATATAATAAAATATATTATAATATTAATATATATATATAATTTTATTTCATATTATTTAATTATATTCCATTTTTTTGAAAAAGAACCAGACGTGCCTTGGTCCACATGCCAACTCTAAGGGTTGGGCCGCACAGATCTTGAGCCACATGCGGCGTTAGGGCGGCGTTCTTCTTTCCTTAGCTGTAGTTTCAATGCATTGGCGGTTTAAGGTGGGTGGCTTTACTAGCCGCCCTCCCGACGGCGATGAGTGTGTTGTGCATAGTTGTCCACCCCAAGTGGTGCCTTGCACCCAACCATCGACGGGCGCCCACCGCCAAGGAAGTGGGAAGTGAGGAGGGGGCTGGGTGTGGGTCCCCCACACACCTCCCATGGGTGTGAGGGTGAGCCCCCCACAATAACATTTTTTTTTTTTCATTTTCCTTCTCTAAAACCTGTGGATTTCTTGAAATCCGCACCTCACACAGGGGCATAAAAATATTTTTTAATAGCATATCCCCAATAACATATATGCAATATATATATATATATTTGTATATATATATTCACAAACGAACTTAACAGAATTAAATGAGGAAGTAATACATAAAAAAGACCATTTTTAAATCAAGAACACCATTTTTTTTTTCTTGAGAACATTCAAATAGAACAGGGGTTTTCTTTTAAAGTGAAACACAAATTCAAATTGTGTTTATTTTGCAATCATACAACATATTTCAAATGCTTTTCAACCTAATTTTCAACAACATATACAATTTATAATTTCAAAACCAACCAATTTCAAGACATGAACCTGATTTCCTTGAGTTTGTGAGGAGATCCAGATGGTGTTCAGCTTCCAACTTCAACTACACATATTTTCACAGCTTCAATCCAAAACCCACAAAAATGCAACAATTCTTCCTCTCCTCTATTTTCAATTTTCCAAAACTTTCATAATCCAAAATTGTGAAGAAAAATTCCATACTAAAGAAATTCCAAAAATATTTCCAAAATATCAGTGCAACCACCCTCATCAATTTTAGAAAATAGAAAATAGAAAATATCTCATTTTTCCAATTTTTGAATTCAAATTTTCTAATTTGACTTTTAAATATTTTCTTTAATTTTCAATTTCAACCAAAATAAAAATAATTTCAAAATGAACAATTTAACTTATTTCAACAACAAAAATTTAATTAATTAACAAAATAGATTTAATCAATGATTAAATTATTTATTAATCAATTAAATTTATAATAAAATAAATTACATTTCCACATAAACCAAATGAGGTAAACGGAAATTTAACTATAAAAGCATATATTTTTACATTTTTCTAACTTGAAATTAAATAACAAAGAGCAGGAACAATATTCAAAGCAACACAACCCGACAAGCACTTGACAACATACTAGGACTAGGGTGATGACTTGACATGGAAAATCTAGCTATTATCTCCCAATCGAATACCGCTGGGCATTGAACATGCTCCAACCTTTGAAACCAGACGGAGTCGATGTCCTGTACCTATCAACCTAAAAATCAAGTAAAAAACAACATATAATATGAACAACATAAAATACACACCATGAAGAGGAAATCACAGGATCATAAGGCACTCGTAAGCAAGTGATGCGATACCATCCCCTTCACCAATACAATGCAACTAACTGACAAATCTAACTTATTAATATAATTCAAAGCATAAACATCAATAATTTGAATATCCATAATGCTAATCCAAAACATGGCATAAAAAAAACATCATATTAAAATACCATCACATCAAAATATAACATTAACGTCGCTTTATAGATAGTGATCAAATAGAAGCCGAGTACCATAGTCAAGGTACTAATAGAAAATACAACATAATAAGGTATCTGAATATCGAAAAACACATCAAAGCAACAACACAACACAAGGACACACTGTCCCACTAGAAAGAAAAACAGAGGGGCATTACATGCATGGTTACCTTTTCTAGAAAAAGTCTGGAAGGTCACTAAAGGTGCATTAGTAGTAGCTAAAGGTGAAAAGGGAGGAACATTGTATTTATGTACCAGTAATACTTATTCTACCTTAGTTACTACAAAAATAGTTGCTACTGAGATAGTTATAGCACTTACTATTAGGACATAAACAAAATTGTGGCACCATAGACTTAGGAACATGAGTGAGAAAGGGATGAAGATCCTTCACTCTAGAAATTTTCTACTAGGTCTGAAGTAGATTGACTTAAAGTTATGTGAAAATTGTGTTTATGGAAAACAAAAAAGAGTCTGATTTCTCAAAGTTGCGAAAGAGAAGAAGAGTGAGTTAGAATTTGTGCATTCAAACGTATGGGGACCATCTCAGGTATCTTCTCTTGGTGGATCTTTCTATTATGTTACTTTTATTGATGATGCAACTAGGAAAACATGGGTGTATTTCCTAAAACAAAGAATTGAAGTATTTCAAACTTTTAAAGTGGAAAGTTTTGGTTGAGAATGAGATAGGAAAAAAATTTAAGTGTCTCAAATATTATAATGGAGGTGATTATTGCAATACAAAATTTGAAAATTATTGTTCATACAATGGAATCCGTAGGAAAAAAATGGTTCCTTGAACCCCACAATAAAATGGTGTGTCTAAGAGGGTGAATAGGACCATTATGGAGCATGCAAGGAGTATGATATTGCATGTTGGACTACCCTTACACTTTTGGGAAGATGTTGTATATACCATTGTTTATTTAATAAATAGAGGACCTTCAAATCCTTTGAATGGTGGCATTCCAGAGGAGGCATGGATAGGTAAAAAGCCGGTAAACTATTCATTTCTAAAATCCTTTGGTTGTGAAGCTTTTGTCCATGTTCTTATTGAAAGTAGAACCAAGCTTTAGGATAAATCTAAAAAATGTACCTTAATTGGATATGGAGTAGATGAATTTGGTAATCAGCTATGGGATTATGATTTAATCATAAAATCATTTGGATCAAAGATGTTATATTAAATGAGAAGGTCATGTATAAGGGTTAGTTGTAGGAAAGAAGCATGAACATGCCAAAAGGGAATATGTGGTGTTGGATGAGATTCTAGAAAATTAAATTCTAGTGGTACCTAACGCTCAACAATAACAAGTTATTCCACATACTCCTACAAGTGATAGACATTCTACGAGGATAAATAGACCTCGAGAAATATTTTCTCGATCATTATATTCTATATTATTAACCGATTCTAGTGAACTTGAAGGTTATGAAGAAACAATTTAGGTATATACCAAAAGGTAGATGGTGCTAGGCATGAAATAGGAAATGGATTCCTTATTGCAGAATAAGACTTGGGACTTAGTCTAATTACCTGCAAGTAAAAGAGAATTTTTGGAAGCTTTGCAACAAGATCATGAAGTATGGATGGTTGTGTTGGTTGTTCATATGTTTTCATTGATATCAACATGGTGATAACTATATGGGAAGTCGGCTTGGTTTATCAAAAGTTTTTCTTTTCTGGTAATACTCTTTTGTGATGGATTAGTGTGTTGGTATTTGAGTCCAGAATTCACCACAAGATTTGATATGACTCTAATATCTTAACCATGTTTTCTTAACTCATTCAAACAACTATATCCTAGATCTTGAGATGCCTTTTGTTGTGAGTAGGAATTTATCTCTAACAGAGTTTAACTCTATATCCTACTAGTGTTCTATGTGTGGCATATTGTGTGGGAGACTCTGCATTCTACTAAGGTAAAAATTATTATATTGCGGTTTTGTTGGTGGTCTCTTTTTTGGTTGTATGATGGGAAATTAATGTGTTCTCAAATCTGAAAGGTGTCTACTTTGAGGATTATTTTTTGGTCTAGAGAATTGCATTCTAGTCTTGGCCAATTCAGTGAATGCAATATATTATGAAGATTGGTTATGTTTTATGGATGATAGTTGACATGGTATAATTCACTACGTGGATAAAATGTTTAAATACTATATGGCTTCAACAAAGAAGGTTTTGATTATTTTGATTTCATCTAATTAGGTTGATCTAATTGATGAATAATAAATACTTGTATATATATAAGATGAAATATAGAAGAGAGATGGGTATGAGAGAAAGAAGGAGAAGTGAATGTGAATAGAGGAGAAGATCAAAGCCTAAATGATTTATTAGTTGTGATCAGTACAATTTTGTTGATTGACTATTGTGTGAGGTGGTACTTCTTATTCTGAGATTTAGTGGAACTGAACGCTGCACATTGAAGGTGTATCCTATCAGTTCAATCTTTTGGTAGTGAGCCACTATCATTGTATCTTGGTGGTTAGCCATATTTTGTACTCATGTAGTGAGCCTTTTTAGGGACAATGAGTCCTGGCAGTGAGCCCCATGATATTTTCTATTTGGATATAACATATTGCATGATTTAACCCTCACCATAGTTTTTCCCATTTCGGGTTTCCCATGTAAAGATCTTGGTGTTCATGTGTATGGTTGCATTGAATTGTTTATATGTTTTCTCTTGTTGATTCAGTTAGAATTGTGATAATGTTTAAATGGATTTTAGTATGGTTTTATGGAAAAGTAAACCACACCCCCTCTCATTATTCTAGATGTTCAACAATTTTTATAAGAGCTTGGTAACTCGGAAGAAGCCTAACAGCTTGAGGAAGGTCCCAAAATTTGAGTATGAGAATTTTTTTCCTTTGGAAGTAGTCTCTGCCGAATATTCAAAATAAATGGAAGTTTTGAAGGATGGGTTGATAAAAGAAAATGAGTACATTGAAAAGATGCAAAGTAAAAGTATTAAAGCATGTGATTTATTGACTAAAGGAGGAGAAATTATCTCTAGTCTGCAACAAAAATTGGATGAGAAGAAAAAAACTGAAGAATGTTAGGAAATTGAAATTCAAATGAAGATGGATGAATGCATACAGTTAGAAGAAGAAGAATAAACCTTGAGATCTGATTTGGAAAAGGCAAGAAATTTTGAAGACAAATTTAAGATAAGCTCAGCATGCTTGAATAATTGATTACCTCTCAAAGACCATAAATGGATAAGAATGGTTTAGGGTTTGAGGAAGGTTAGAGTTCTAAAGTGAAGCAATCCACTAGTGAGAAGATGTGGTACAAAATAGGCAAATCAAGGAGTGAAGAAGCAATTCCAAAAAAAATCCTATCAAACGACATGATACTAAAAGGTATTTATCCTTCAATGGTGTTTGTTATTCCTACAAGAAATCTAGTCATAAGGCAAAGGACTACAAAAGTAAAGTGAATTATTCTCTATGATTCCCCAACAAAATTTCTGAGAGAAAAAATAATGGATATAAATCTAGTCTATTGGATAAAAGGGAAGATGGAAAGAAGAATGTTATTTTTTGTAAGTGTGGCAATCTGCAACGCCCTATTAGTAACAATAGAAGAAAGAAAAATATCTATCTAATGAAGAAGAATGATCAAACCTTTGATCTGAAGGAAGCAAGAAAGGAAATAAAAAGGATTTGGAGAAAGGGAATCATGAGTCTTATCTGTGTCAACCTCTAGTATAGATACTCACATCAATTTCTAAATAAAAGAAGTGGCCAACGGGGAGAAATGATCAGAAAATCTAATAAAATCCCTCATTGGTGCTTGGGCCATATCATGACAAAAGTATACTTAATGTGGTAACAAGGTTAAGGTATTTTCTTAGTGGCATGTGTGAAGGATGAATTCTATAGAATTTGAAAGAATGGAGGCATACATAATTTTTGATGTAATCTACCTGCAAGTTGAAGCATTTATTACAAAGTAATTTGGAATGAAAGGAATAAATTTAGATAATTTTCAAGGCTTATGTATTTTCGGAGAAGTGTGCAAAGGAAGTTTAGAAGGAAATTTAGAGTTTCAGATTTTGAAGTAGATAAAAAATGGATTCAAAGGGAGCTCTGGAAGCAAGATATCTATAAATTTCTTGTTGGGAATATTAGAGGTCTTCTGGTTTGCACAATCTTTCAATTTTATTTCTATGGATAATTCAAAGGTTGTGAATTATGCGGATAAACTAGGTTGAAGAGATATTTGAGGAATGTGTCGGAAGAGTTTGTTGGTGCATTATCTTGCATCCCTCTGAGAGTGTTTCCTACAAAGGATAACTATAAAAAAATTTATAGTAAGATTGAAGAGATGTCGACAGTTCAATTGAACGTGCTTTAGAAAAGTGAATTGAAAGAGAGCCATGATGCCCATAGAGTATTAGTTGAGAAAAATTTGGATGTTTGGAGGAAAGTTCCCTTGTTTGAATTTGAGAAGAAGCATATTTGAATAGTGTTGAGTAGAATTCATGATGAATCTCTATGGATAGAAGAGGCACATTTGATTTCCAGAGAAGCTATTAGAGATGTAATTGGTTTGTGTTCCTCTGGACCAGTTCCCAAAATAAAGGCTATGGATGTAAAAGAAATAATTGAGGTTACACGTGCAATTTATAAAATGAAAGAGATTGATTTGACATCGATTGTTGATTTGGTAATAAGGTATGGTTCTATGGTCATTTTTCACAAAGTTCGTATCCCTAACATTGACCTTACAGTTTCTACTGTTGTGGTGCATACTGAACATTTTTGATATGGTAATAAGAGGTATGGAATATGACTTGTGTGAATTACTTTGTTTACATATTTTGGAGAATTTAAAGGAGATCAAGAAGAGTAAGAAGAATACATTCTGATATGGCAATTTGGTTGTTTGTTTACTCTTTTACTTTTTGAGAGAATTACCAATAATAGGAAGGATAGAATGGTCAAATTTAGAGCCTATTTCCTATCAAATTAGGAACTTCATGATAAATCTTGGTAGTTAAAATGTGCAAGAGATTTCCCTTCCTGAATGCTTTGGAACATTTTTGATGAGGATGAATAAAAGGTTTAGGATTCCAGTAAGTGTTGTGGAAAGGTACTCTGGACATGGAAGTAATTGAATCAAGGTTAGTTTGGATATCGGAATTGGATTATGAAGTGTTAGAGGCTGAAGTAGATAAATATGCTAAAACTATTTTGGAAATACCTAAGGATATCTATGTAGAAGGTACCTTTAGTAGTGTGATCGAAACAAGGAAGAAAAGGAATATTTTTGTTAAGCAAGAAGGAGTAGAAGAAAGTGAGATTGAACATGAGCATAAAAGAATAAAAATTTAGAGAGATTTGGAAGAATTGCAGAAGGTTATTCTTGATGCTAATTTTGATTCATCTATTTATGTTGTGGAGAATGTTCGTAGCATGATTAATTCTTTGAAGGTATACATCTCTGGACATGAAATGTTTGTTGGAATCAAGTCTGATGAACAAAATTTAGAAGAAATCAAAGGAAAATGTGTGGATGCACATGATCGAGTAATGAAGGAATTGCAGAGTGTACAAGACTATGAAAAAGAGGCACAAGAACTGCTTTCTTTTTTCCTAGATTAGTCTAGTAGGACACTAGATATGAGAAATGAGATAAGGATGAGCGATTCTTGGTTGATCACTTAGGTAGATACATATAGGTTAGCAAAAGATAAAGATAATCAGAGGTGGTCCTGGGTATGTGTAGGATCATGATGGGCCGATATGTAAGCCATATGATGGCCCATGTGGCTGACGACCTTTTTTTAATCCAAAATTGATGAAACAAAAAGGGTTTTTAGAGGAGATTCTTAGCTTTCCACCAATATAAATTATGCTTTACTTTGAATTTAATAAATAACTGTTATTCATTTTCTATTAGAATTATGAATAAAGTACTAATTGATAGGTTGGATGAAAAACATCTATAACTTTCAAACGGTATCACATTTTTTGAATCTGAAACATGTGTCACATTCTATGCATCATATAATATAGGAATAAAAAAAATAAAAATTGAATTTACTTGATTTTATATTTTTTAAAAGTTGTAATAAAAAATTCATAATTAATTATTTACTTCGAAAAAAATAATAAAAAAATATGCATCACATCGGGACATGAGTCCTCTACTTATGTCTAAAAGCATATAAAAAAGTATTATCATTTTATTGTGGTTAGGGTGGTCAGACAGACACCTACTTCTTATTTTTACCCTGAAATTTAAATACTACTACATTGAAATTTTAAATTTTCACCAAATAGATTTTTTTTAAAAATAAAGGTCTAGTAGTTTAGAAACTACATTCAATTTGCTACATATTCTATTTTTACATTTCTTTGAAATAATATAGATAACTTATTCAAATTTTTATGTCAAGTTGTCTAACTCTGATTTTCTGTCTTTTTATTGCCACTTAAGGGCCTATTTTTTCCATGATGATCCTACACATACCCTCCTACATTGTGTTTCTTCAAGACAAATTCTTCTCTCTACAAGATCAAAGGACATATATTATCAATAAATTTATGGCACTTAGAGACATGATTAAACTTAGACATACTTTTGTTTCTATTACTCTCGGTTATATTAGTGAAATATCAGAGATTCATGTTAGTCCCAATACTTTAATAGATGGTGTAGAGTCCTTAAGTAAACTTGAGGTATTTTACAAGAATCTTGTCAGTGCAAAATTTTCATGGGAAGAAGGTAAAGCATCATGGATGGCTATCTGAGAGAGTCTTAGAGGTTCTTATTTAGGTTAATTCAAGGTTGTGTTCATATCTTTTTGGTTACATTTTGATGCATAATTACATATATATCGGATCCCTTCCTTTGTCATTGATTTCAAAGGGGGAGAGATAAAGAGATAGAGAAATAGAGGAATTTTTTTTTTGTGAAGAACAATTTTGATAGGGGGAGTAGTCAGAGTATTCAATTTTTGTATACTGGAAAATATTTTGTCATGCATATTGCCATCAATGCCAAAAGGGGAGATTGTTGGAAACTTGTCAACATGAGCATGAAGTATGGATGGTTGTGTTGGATGTTCCTATGTTTCTATTGATGTCAACATGGTGATAAATATATGAGAATTATGATTGGATTACTGAAAGTTGTTCACTACCGGTAATACTCTTTTTTCATGGAATAATATGTTGGTATTTGACTCTAGAATTCAACGCAAGATCTAATATGACTCTAATCTCTTAACCATGGTTTCTTGACTCATTCAAATGGCTATATCCCAGATCTTGAGATGTCTTTTATTGTGAGTAGAAAGTTATCTCTAATAGATTTTAACTTTGTATCCTACTATTGTTCTATGTGTGGCATGGGTATGTGCAGGATCATCATGGAAAAAATAGGCCCTTAAGTGGCAATAAGAAGACAGAAAATCAGAGTTAGACAACTTGATGTAAAAAATTGAATAAGTTATCTATATTATTTCAAAAAGTTGTAAAAATAGAATATGTAGAAAATTGAATGTAGTTTCTAAACTACTAGACCTTTATTTATTTTTTTAAATCTATTTGGTGAAAATTTGAAATTTCAATGCAGTAGTATTTAAATTTCAGGGTAAAAATAAGAAGTAGGTGTTTGTCTGACCACCCTAATCACAATAAAATGATTATATTTTTTTATAAGATTTTAGATATAAGTAGAGGACTCGTGTCCCAATGTGATGCATATTTTTTTATAATTTGTTTCCAAGTAAATAATTATTATGATTTTTTTATTAGAACTTTTAAAAAATATAAAATCTCGTTTGTCTAACCACCTTAACTTGGTCAAAAATTCATGAAATTCAATTTTTTTTTTTTGAATCCTATAGTATGTGAAACATAGAATGTGATGCATGTTTCAGATTCAAAAAATGTGATACCATTTGAAATTTATCGATGTTTTTCAATTAGCCTATCAATCAGGACTTTATTCATAATTCCAATAGAAAATGAATAATAATTATTTACTGAATTCAAATTAAAGCATAATTTATATTGGTGGAAATATGAGAATCTCCTCTAAAAACCCTTTTCGTTTCATCAATTTTTGGTAAAAAAAAGTCATCAGCCACATGGGCCATCATATGGCTTACATATCGCCACCTTTTGGCCCATCATGATCCTGCACATACCCGCATACTATGTGGGAGACTTTTCATTCTACTAAGGTGAAAATTCTTATTTTTTGGTTTTGTTGGTAGTCTCCTTGCTGGTTGTATGATGGGAAATTAATGTGTTCTCAGATTCGAAAGTTGTTTGCTTTCAAGATTATTTGATGGTTAGGAGAATTTCATTCTACTCTTTGTTGACTCAACAAATACAATATATTATGGAGACTAGTTATGTTTTATGGATGATATTTGACTTGGTATAATGCTCTACATGGATTAAAAAATGTAAATCTTATATGGTGCCGATGAAGAAGGTTTTCATTATTTTGTATTCATTTAACTAGGCATACCTAATTGATGAATAAGATATACTTGAATATATATAAGATGAAAGATAGAAGAGATATGGGTATGAGAGCGAGAAGGATAAGTGAATGTGAATAGAGGAGAAGATCATAGCCTAAATTCTTTATTAGTTGTGATCAGTACAGTTTTGTTGAGTGACGTCTATGTGAGGTAGTACTTCTTATTATGAGCTTCAATGGAACTAAACCCTACACATTGAAGGTGTACCCTATCAATTCTATCTTTTACACTATCATTGCATCTTGGTAGTTAGCCATATTTTGTACTCAGGTAGTGAGCCTTTTTAAGGATAGTGAGTCTTGTTAGTGAGCACCATAATATTTTGTATCTAGATATAATATATTGTGAGTTAACCCTTATCATGGTTTTTCCCATTTTGGGTTTTCCATGTAAAAATCCTAGTGTTCATGTGTATGGTTGCATTGACTTGTTTATATGTTTTATCTTCCTAATTTAGTTAGAATTGTGATAATGTTTAAATGGATTTTAGTAAGGTTTTATGGAAAAATGATTCACCCCCCTCAGTATTCTAGATTTTCAACAAGCATTTCCAAATAAATGGGTTTACAAGTTCAAGGAAGAAGATGGAGGTACGAGAATATATAAGGCGAGACTCATGGTAAAAGATTTTTCATAGAAAAAAGGTATAGATTTTGATGAAATATTTTCTTCGGATGTAAATATGACTTCTATTAGAACTATTTTAAGTCTTGTGGCTATGAAAGACTTGCATCTTGAATAGCTAGATGTGAAAACAACATTTCTCCATTGGGGTTTGGAAGAGAAAATATACATGCAGCAACCACAGGGATATGAGGTCAAGGGTAGGGAGGAATTTTTGTGTAGGTTAAAGAAGAGTGTGTTCGGCCTAAAGCAAGCACCTCAACAATGATATTTGAAATTCGATAGTTTTATGGCTGAACAAGGACACAAAAGATGGAATTTTTATTATTGTTTTTATTTTAAAAAATTGGGTAATGGAAGCTATATTATCATGTTTCTTTATGTTGACGAAATGCTTGTTTCCAAGTCTAACATGCAATATACTAATGAACTTAAGCAGGAATTAGCAAATTCACTTGTTATAAAGGATTTGGGTTCAACAAAACAAATCCTTGGTATGAGGATCACACAAGACAAGACAAACAACAAATTATTTGTATCAAAGTGAGTATGTAGAGAAGGTGTTGAAAAAGTTTAACATCCAAAATATAAAAGAAGTTAGTACACCTTTCCCTAGTCATTTTATGTTGACTAAGGAGATGTGTCCAAAGACACAAGAGGAGGAAGACAAAATGTCTAAGATACCATATGCATCAATAGTTGCTAGCTTGATGTATGCAATGGTATGCACACGGCCAGATATTGCATAAGTAGTAGGAGTTATGAGTAGGTATATGAGAAATTCAAGAATGGAACATTGGAATGTGGTATAATGGATTCTTTAATATTTAAGAGGTACTACTTCAAAGAAACTATGTTTTGGAAGAGAAAATTCTACTCTAAAAGGATATGTTGACTCTAACCTAGCAGGTGATATTGATAGAAGGAGGAGTACTACAATTTATTTATTTTTTCTATGAGGTACTGTAGTTAGTTGGATTTCAAGGATGCAAAAGCTTGTTGTTCTTTCAACGACTAAATCTAAATATGTTACCACTATGAAAGCTAGAAAGGAGATTATTTGGTTACAACATTTTTTGGAGGAATTGGGAAAATGACAAGAAGATAGCCCTTTTTACACCAATAGCCATAGTTCCATTCATATTACTAAGAATTTATCTCTACATTCAAAAACTAAGCACATATAGCTCAAATACCACTTCATTTGGTCAGTTTTGGGGGATGGACAGTTGAAGCTGGAAAAAATTCACACAAGTGATAATCCTATAGATATGTTCACAAATGTAACTACACAAGAGAAACTAATTTCCTCATCATTTTGCATTGGCCTTCATGACTGATAATGGTGGATATAGGAAACTAACCAGACTTGTAGTCTAGTGGGAGTTGCAAGTGTAGTGGTGTCATCCAAGATCAATCTCCAAGTGGGAGATTGTTTGGTGTGGAGCTTGAATAGTCTCCAAGTGGGAGATTGTTGGTATGTGGTGACTGATTATGCAAATTTTTTCCATTAACATGTCAACGTTTTTTCCCATTCACACATCAAGTTTTTCTCGATAACACATCAAATAAAAAATGACTAAGTTGTAAAACCCTAATTCTAGAAGCTTCCAAAAATATTGTTATAAGTGATTGGGATGCATGTTGTGGAATGGTATTCATGAGATTGTAATATATTTTGCACTAGATAATAAAATAATTTGGTGGCTCAATTTATGTGGATGTAGCCCATATTGGGTGAACCAAGTTAAATTTCTATATTGATCTCTTTTGTTTTATTCTTCATTGTTATTTTTGGGTTATTTAATCTACATATAATTTTTAATGTTTATTTCTTCAATCTACCTGAACCCTAACATAGACCTAAGAGATCAAAGATGATGTGTGTGAGTCACCAAAAGTGATTTTTTGAAGCTGACATGGGAATCATTTTCCTAGGGGTGAATGGGTCTTGGGTTAGGGTTTGTCTACAAAATTAGGGAGCCTTTACAATAGATTTGAATCTCTCAATTTTCCCAAGTTTCGGGTTTCAAAAGCCATAAATAAATTTTGTAATTGATTTTTCATGAGATGACAAATTTTGCAACTTTGAAAAGTTTCTATAATTTTTTTCTTCAAGATATATTCCACCTAAATCTACAAACACAAATCAAGAGAGAAAATGTTTTATCTTTGGTGAATGGGGGTTTGCAACAAGCATGAAATGACTTCAATGGATCTGGATCTTGATCTTGAAACTTCATTTGAAACAATTCCTTGAATGCTCGAATGGGTCATGAACTCTACATCAACATATTAGCTCCAATAACATGCATGATGCAAGAAGACTTTAAAATGACAATTGGATCTTGATTGTTGCAATAATTTTTCAATAAATCCTCTCTTGAATGCCTAAAAATGCTCTTGTGAAATTACTCTTATGAAAACATGATTTATGCTAGGTGAAACTTAGTGAAATGACCTTATATTTATAGATATGTAATATTAATTTTGTAATGCCCCGCCAAGTAACCCTAAAGGAAGTTGTAATTAATGACTTAAGCGAACCATTTTTTTTTTAAAGTTCAATTAACATACACATTAACTTACTAATTAACAAAAACCTCTAAGGCTACAAGGTTGGGATTACTAAAATGCACACAAACATCTTACATTTAACCATAGCATATTATATACTTTATGAAATAAACATCATACAACATAAGGATACCACGTAACATAATAAGATAAACATCCAACATACAATTTCATATTCATTTACTTAATCCAATAGTTACATCACTCATTCCTAGAATGAGACAATAGTACATAAGGTTACAATTACAGAATTCCACCTCATAAACATAAGAGGGGTAAAATATCATATACAAACTAAAATATTACAATGAAAGAAATTATAACAAGAACCGTGAGCTGTCCATCTAGATGTCTCGCCACCAAGTACTGAAGATAAATGGGGACCCAACAGTTTTGGTGCATGTTCCACCCAACCAAGTGGTACCCGAAGGCCCACCCCCCATGCTAGGAGATAGTAACAAAGTAACATGGACAAAGATCTACAACCTATAACCATAGGTAGACTCATACTGACTCAACCAAACAAAAGTACAACATAAGTATAATACAAGTACAACTCTCACATCACTCACATAGGTCACATTGCTTCTAGACATAAAATAGATCAAGTATGTTTAGAGAACCATACACCTAACATAAATACCAACAGTTGTCCTAGATAGAGTGTCATCACACAACTCATAATAAGTTACCCTCTGCGGATCTTCATAGGCTCCGGTGATCCTGGTGGCTTCTACCGACCCTCATCCCTCATACTTACTAGTGCGGAATCAAATACCTCTCATACTGACAAGATAGATGACTATGCCATTTCAGGCCTTTCCACTCATTCCAAGCCTTAACTAGCACTTGACTATGAATGAAGCTAGAACTTATCTTTTTAGTGTGTAGTACTCCCCAAATATTCATTTCCATTTTAGTTATCACTTGATTAAACTCACTTCCACAGGTTACCCAAATCTTACCTCTTCTGGGCTTTGGCCCCTAATGGAAGCAACTCTTCTATTCGACAACACACAAACAAACTAATCACCAAGGGACTGACAAGTGCATACAACCAAGGTATCAAAACCACTCCATCACAAGGAGGAAACAAATAATAGAACACACTCCAAACATCTTGGAGGCAACAAACACATAGTCCACTCCTTTCACAGGAGGTACAAACAACCCCGTTCATGGAAACCGGGTAACTACTGAAAAGACACCATGCACTTCCCAAAGGAAAAAACAACTGGTTGACATAAGGAAAATGACAACCCTCTTAGATCCTCTAAGATTCTTTGGAAGACTTAAAATATTGGACTAACACTTAATCCCATATCCCAATATACCACATGATGACATAGCTACAAAAGCATTCAAGTCATTAATCAAATCTAATATTTGGATTTCCTAGATCGATACTCAAGCAATAGGTAACGTCTACAAAGGAAAAGGCACAATAACAAGGTTTACTTGAATAACCATATACCCCTTTTCTATTTTCATAATAGAGAATCCTAAACAGTTTAAACTCACAACCCTTCGCAAAATACGAGGAAAATAATTATAAAAGGCAATCATGAGGGAATCTCTACTTTTGGATATTCTAAATCAATATCTCATAAATATTCCAATCACACTAATATAATTGCCCAAAATAGAAAATAATTAACTTAAGGTAATTAATTATCTCTTCATTATAAACAACTCCTTAATTATCTTTCAAAACAACATAAAACTATTGCCAATAATCTTTCCACTTTTCTATCCAAAATCTATGTCTCTTCAACTATCCATTTAAAACATGCAATTTATAAAATATCTTAAAATATCATTTTCTTAACAATTTAACCATGCATTCAACCTTATCTTTTAAAATCTCTATGCAAAACTCATCTAAAAGTGTCTAAATACTACAACATTAAATATTGCATATATTCTTAATATTAATTACTTATGTAATATATTCGTTAAATGTACCCAATATGACATCAATGCATAACACAACTATTCTTATATATATTCTTTTATTTATACATTAAATATATCTATTTTTACCATAACAAAATAATTACATTATAATAATAAAATATAATAATATTCCTTAACTAAATTTTCCAATTGTTTATGTAATCCAAATATTTAAATACCACTACAATTTTTTAAAACATTCTTCCAAATTATACAAATTTACCCACTACAATTATTACCCATTTTATTAACTAAATATATTTAATATTAAATATTATTTAATTTACATTGAAATTAAACAACAAATGTCTAAATTTTATAAAACTAAACACTATACTTGAAAAACCCTAAATATCCTTATGAAATGGCAAACAAATCCGAACCAAGCAAATCCACCATTTTTAAACTAGGCACGAAGCTAAGAATTAAGGGGATATGGCGGACGAACCACCGAATTCGCCATTTTTATTACCACCAAATTCACCATTTTTATAACTCACCCTAGGAAACACCAATGTTTGTGGGGCAGCTGTGCATAGCACAGCTGAACCCCAAACATGGGGGTGGCTGTGGAGGCAGCGCCTCCCAAGCCTCCCCCAACAATTTCACAAACCCTACGAATTTAATGAATAAAAATTTCGCAGTTTTAATGAATAAAATTTCAAAAAATTTATTATTGACATCGTACGGACGGCGATTCAAAATTTAAAACATTACATTATTCAAATAGAATAAGTATATATGTATTATATATAAATATTAACATATATATATATATATATATATATTTATATATATATATATAAATGAATTTCAACAATAAGCAAATAGGGAGATTTTATGAAAATATTCACCTACAGGTGAAATTGTAAAACCTTTTTCAGAAAATCCAAATTTCACATTAAGAATTAATTCTTTTAATCCTTTTTCCTGAATTTTAAAACAATAAAATAACAATAAGCTTAAATGGATCTAAATTACAAATCAGAAGTTTTCTAATCCTCTAATTTTCTTCATCACTATTTTCATAGAGGTTTAAGTTCTTTAAACAATTTAAATGTTTTGTTTAATCTCAAGGTTCGATTTAAACAACTAAACAATCCATTTCCTCAAACAAATTTAATTCTACAGAGATTTACACAATTTCCCTGAATAACAAAAGCTTTAAATTTAATTAATTAATTTCTTTCTTCTATTCACAAATTCGTTTTCTCAATAGATTTAACAACAAATTGATCAATCACTACAATTTTGAAAGCATTCAAAGAACAAAACATAAAAACATCAGAAAACTTGATCCAAGAAGCTACAGGTAATGAAAATTTTGATGCAGAGCTTCCTCCAAAGCTTCTCCAGTTATAACCAAAAAATCCAATGATTCCAACCAAGAAAACAATCCACAAACACAACAAAGATTTCCAGAATAACTCCAAATAAATATACAACCAAGAATTTTCCTTAAACCCTCATCTGTGCAATTTTTCCAAAATTATCCTCTCACACCAAAAGAAGTTTTTTTCTCTTCAAAAATCTCTCTATGCATGAATTTTGCAACCAACCCTTAATTTCCAAATTAAACTCACACATGCATGCCTAATTGAAAATATCTTGCACAACCAAATATGATTTTGCATGCCAATCTCAAATTTAAAATATCTAAATATTTTAACTCCAAAAATTGAAAACTAACTTTGCTATTCAAATCCAATTTCACTTTCTAATTTAATTCCAACTTAATTGAAATGAAATTCCAAAATAATTGAATTTCCACAAATTGAAATTAAATTCCAAGTTAATTTTAATTCTTTTATTTCTTTTAATTTTCTTGCATCACATTTAATTAATTAATTTAATTATTTAATAATTAAGTTCAACTCCCTTGGATAAAATTTAATCAATTAAATAAATTAAATATAATTAATTAATTTAAATATAAAATTTTATCCACATTGCATAATTTAAATTAAATAATCATCAACATTATATAATGCAATTATTCTAAACATCTATTTCCAAATCAAGAATCCTTCAGAATTAAATAACATTAAAGTAAGGCAAACAATGACTTGACACAAACGACTGATGACACACTATGGCTAGGGTGTAGACTTGACACATGTTACCTAGCTACTATCTCCCTTCAACTTAACCGTTGGATCGACACACTCAAACCTGTGAAACTAGGTGGAGTCGATGTCATGTACCTGCAAACCTTAAAACATAGTATCCAACATCATAAAATATAACAGCATAAAATACACACCGTGAAGAGGAAATCATAGAATCGCAAGGCGCTCACAACTGAGTGATGCGAATCCGTCCTCTTCACCAATACACTCAACAAAACTGACACTTCCACAATACATCGAATATTCTCATAAGCACTAACATGTTATATCACTAACATCATTACACCACTAAAGCATGTATAACAATTCACATCACATAAAAATAGTCTATCGCTCAATAAATGGCGATCCAATACACACACAAAATAAAGTATCTGAGTATCCAATAACATAAATCAAAACAAAACAAGGACACACTGTCCAGTCCATAAAGCAAAACGGAGGGGTGTTACAAATTTCCCAAAATTCCAAATAACACAAGCCAGCATGTGAATATGGATTTGAATATGTTAAAATACCACCAAAAACATAATTCAAATTTAGGTCCTAGGTCTAAGTGAGGATCCATTTGGCCATGGGTGAATGGGTCCTAGGGCACACATTTCTCAATGAGAAGTGTTAAGTTTACGCATTAATGAATGTTGGGTTTTCCTCTTCGGAAAATGCATTTAATTAGGATTTGATTTGAGTTAAAGGGTCCAATTAAGTCAAATTAACCTCAATTAATTAAGGGATCCCTAAATAAGTGTGAAAGTGTAAAGAGGTACATTGTACAAAACTAAAAATAATGCACAATTAAGTCTATTTTAATTAATAGGGCCCTAAACTTAATGTGAATATGTAAAATACATATTACAACACTAAATTAAGGTATAATTAAGTTCATTTTAATATTAATTCCAAAATAAGTGTGAAAAGGGATACTTTTTTCTACACTATAGTTTGGTATTTTGCATCCTTTAAAATTTGAAATTTTTAAAAAATTGCATGCATCTTACTTTGGTTTTGCATAGTACGTGCATATTAGTGTATTTTAAGTCATTCACATTCACAAATTCAGTAAAATTTGCATGTAAAAAAGTGTCACATTGTTCATCATTTTTCATTCATTTAACTTACATTTTGACAACAAAATCTAGAAAATTCAATCACTAAAATTATAGTTTGTAACCTAAAACAGGAAACCCTAGCACTCAACCTTAGACTCAGATTTAAATTTTTGCAACCAATGTGCTAAGACCCATTCACCCTAGGGCGAATCAGCCCATGTAAAGGTGTTGTTTCAAATTTTTGGTTTTGCTTAATTTCGATCTATTGTTAAATCTAGGTTTCAGTTTCATAAATCAAAAAAATCTCATTTTTTGCATTAGGTTCAATTGGTCAAATTGAGTGCATTATTTGAAAATTAAAATTTCCATTAAAACCATATCATTTTTCATTCATTTCACTTACATTTAGATAACGGAATCTACAAAATTCAATCACTAAAACCATAGTTTGTAATCTAAAATGGGAAACCCTAGCACTCAACCTTAGACTCTGCAACCCGTGTGCTAAGACCCATTCACCCTAGGGTGAATCAGCCCCTATACAACTTTTTTTTCAAATTTTTGGTTAATGATTTCTCTCTATTTGCTTCATTCTGATCTGTTGTTAAATCTGGGTTTCAGTTTCATAAATAAAAAAATAATCATTTTTTGCATTAGGTTCAATTGCTCAAATTGAGTGCATTATTTGAAAATTAAAATTGGCATTAAAAACATATCATTTTGAGTATCTTACATTCAAAAATTAGAAAAAATTCATATATCAGATTTCAAGCTTTTCCTTAAATTTCAACACAGACATGTGTATGGGAAATATATGGAAGACCTTAAGATCTTTGGTATATGTTTCAAGTTGTGTGTTTGGTGATGACCCTAATTAATTGAGACTACTAATCAGCCTTCACACCCTAATTAATGTCCCCATGAAATGGAAATCTTAGGTCAAGATGAAGATGCATGTAACAATTCATACATGACACCCTATATAATATTGAGAATAATGCATCATTTTATCCATCCATTCAAACAACACATATCATTCCATCACTTGGTATGTTCAACCTCTTACATCCAAAAATAGAATTAAAAAGAAAGCTTCAACCATCAATCATTAATGAACTTGTTAACAAGGAAAATAATGATACTCTTCCATCTTATGTTCATTGAGTTACTATTACATCCATCAACTTAGAAGAGAGTTATGGTCAATGCTTTAAGATCTTAAGCAAACAAGGATGTGAAATAACAAATGAGCATGAAATCCATAAAATTTTGGAGCAAGCACCATCTGAGGATACCAAAGGGTTAGGATATCAAGATCTTCCCCCCTTGCACATATCCCAAGGGAAAAGGTGTTCTCTTTCATAAGATCATTTCAAGAGACCAATTAATACCTCACAAGGATGATATAATTGTGATAGATCATCCTCCCCAATCTCCACCTTATTAAATGTCCCCAAAAATCAATAAATATAAGCCCTCTAAGCTAAAGGAATTTCTATTCTTACACACTACAATAGGAACTGAACAAAAAATAAGAACAACTCGTTTGTCTAGGATTGATTTACTTGCCACCTATCAAAGAAAATAAAAAATGAAAGAGTACAAACATGAACTATTGTTCATTTCATAGACCTCTTGGGCATATTATTGATGAGTATCATCTTTTACAATAGTTGATTTATGAAAATGAAGTTATTTATGTAATTAAATAAAGTTCATGCACTTTTCTCCTTTCCATGTGATAGAACTTTGTAGGATCATAGCATACTCACTATTACATATTTAAATTTATTGAAAATCATTTTCATATTGCAAGGATCCCATTCTCATCACCCATCTCATCCCATCCTTGTCTTTCACTTTGTGGGGGAAACGAGTTAGATAGCTTTTTCCTAGTTTGACACTTGTCGTTATCTCATTGGCTAGTTGTCCACCTTCCACATATGATGAACAAGATTGGGATGTGGATGAACTTCTATAGGTTGACTTGCATGTTGCATACTAGTATTCTCTTTGTTTTCTTTGTGATTTCATGTGTGTAATGTGATCCCCCATATTGTGGTGCTTGGTGTGTCTTTATATGTTTGTGAGCCTACTTTTGATGACCCTTATCACTTTCTTGGTGCAGAGATACAAAGGAAGTGAATCTATCACATGACATTATTCTATTTGTATCCCGATTCTTCTATCTACCATATCCTTTATCTTTTGTCTTATGTTTTCCTTTTGGGGATGACACAAGGCATCAAGACATTTAGGTCTCTTCCATGTTGACCCAAAAGCTTCTCTTTGTTTTCTCTCTATGTGTCATTCATCCTTTGTGATTGTTGTTCCATGAGTTATTTGGGGAATAATGAAAGCTGCGAGCTCAATTATATTTCTACATAAATGACAAATGTTGATCCCAAATCCATGGATCTCTTATCCATTATCTTATGATTACATATGGGTGAAACCGTCATTTCCAAGATGTAGCCCTATTTAAAAACATATTTTTTACATATGGCTTTCCAAATAAATCTCTCATGTATTGGCATTTATTGTGTTCTACTTTAAAGCAATTTCTCGTATGGTGTTTAGCAATTTCTTTAAAGTGGGGGCATACATATCCTGGATCATTATTTTCTTCAGATTTTGGTTGTCGTACTTCACATGATATTTATTCTTGGTGTTGTCATTGGTTTTGACGTCCTTCAATATTGTGACCTTTATTCGCATATGGAATCCCTCTTAGTGGTGATTTTTCAGATTGCATTCCCTAATTTTTTAATATTTTATCCTCGACTAGTGCTCTTTTGGAGACATTAAGCATGATGTTCCCTAAGGTGAGACATTTCATCAACTAAGTAAAAAACCTTTGAATATCCTATTGAATGTATCAAGGCCATCAAGCATAACACAACTTTATCGTGAGTTTGAGCATAGGGTGTATCCTATCACTAAAGTGGGAGATAAATGTAGTGTCAAAAAATGTACGCCTTTACATTTTAATACTATGTTTGGGTCCCCTAATAAACTGGACTTAATTAAGCCTTTAATTGGCCCAATTATACATTCAAAAGCCCAATTAATCTGATTTTTTGAAAGAGAAACTTGTACTAAACAATTATAAGCCAAGCATTAATTAAATTTCCTTGAAATTGTTGTCTCCTAGGTTTGGGGCCTAGGAAACATTCACCCAAGGGTGAATGGGTCCCCCTTAAGTTTAGGACCCCAATTTTTAATATGTTTTTTGTGGCAATTTTATGATTCAAATTAAATTTCCAATTGTTGGATTTTGATGTTTAATTGTTGGGAAATTTGAAAATTACCTATAAATATAGGGTCTTTTTATCAATTCAAATCCTAGAATTTTCATGAGAGAAAAAATTATAGAAAAGATTATTGTCAAAGGTACTCAAGAGGAGATTTATTATTCCTTTGTTGCATCATTCAATATATCAAGCATCATGTTGATGTTATCTTCATTTATGCAGGTTTTTAGAGCTAACATTGTGATGTAGGTTTCAAGCATTCATGTCAAGATTCAAGCATCAAGATCAACATCCAATCAAGCCATTTCATGCAAGATCAAGGCCTTGGATATATGTGTTAAATTTCAGTCCTTCAAGGATCTCCATTCAATGGTTTGGTGAGTTGAAACATAGCATTATTCATGCATCATTCCTTTCATTTCAAGGTTTTGTAGTGTTGAAAAATGTACTCCTTTACATTTTCACACTATTTTTGGATCCCTTAATTAATTATAATTAATTAATACTCTAATTGGCCCAATTTTGTATCTACAAGCCTAATTAATTACAATTTCTAAAAGGGGGAATCATGACTTAATTAATGCAATTATCATTTTTAACGCCCTGAAATGAATAGGTCATGGCAATTTAGGTCAGGACCCATTCTCCCTTGGGTGAATGGGTCCCCTTTAATTTCTCATTTTAAATTTTAAATATATTTTGATAGCCTTTTATGATACCGAATTTAAATTCAAATGTTGGCTTGTAATGTTTAATTTTTGGGAAATTAGAAAATTGCCTATAAAAGCAAGGTAACTATCATTTCAAATAATAGCACAAGAAAGAGATTATTCCTAAAGCTAAGATTATTGTCAAAGGTGTTCAAGAGTATATTTATCAATCATTTGTTACAAAATTCAATATCTCAAGCATCATTTCAAATTTATCAAGCATCATGCATTTTTTTGGAGCTAACATTGTGATGTAGATTTCCAGCATTCAAGTCGAATTTCAAGCATCAAGATCAACATCCAATCAAGCCATTCATGCAAGATCGAGACCTTGGAGAGATATACTAAGTTTCATACCATCAAGGGTTTCAATCAAGGGTTTGGTAAGTTGTAACAAAACAATTATTTATTCATCATTTCTTTCATGTTTCATTGTTTTATTTCAAGGTTTGAAATTACCAAAATGGGGTTTGACCAAGGAAAACCCCCATTCACCAAAAAAAACTATTTTCCCCTCTTGTGTGTTTTGTATATCTTAGGCTGAAGAATAATTGAAGATCTATCAAAAGAGGGAATTTTAAAAAGATGTCAAAGTTGCAAAATTTATCAACATTATCATCAAGCCATAGAAACTCACTTTCAAACTTTATTTCCCAATTTTCAACTATTAAACCTAGAGGAATCAGGAGTGCACACCAAGGATTAGAGGAATGTGAAATAATTTTCTCAACCCTTGTAGCAAGACCCATTCATCCTAGGATGAATGAGTCCCAAGAGGACACTCAACACAACCTTTTTTGAGATAGGTGTATAAAATCCAACTTTTCTTAGATTTGCTGAAAGTTTTGAGATTTTGTTAGATTAAGCTTTAATTTAGAGGTTTCATTTGTTACATTTCATAATTTCATTCATTTGGTATTTTTCATTCATCTCCCAAAAGTGCATTTTGGGCTAATTTACCTCATCTAAAGTGATAAGTAAACAGTAAGATCTCCACCAAGATTGACTCACCTAAGGGTTGAAAGTCAATATTTCCCTAGGGGATCCATTTTCCTAATGAAACTAGGAAGGAAAGTGCATGAAAATCATCATGATACATATTGATGCACCCATTTTTATATGTTTCATTTTGGCGAATCCGACATTGTACATCAAAAAATTCTGAATTTCGAGTCTATTCAAACCCTAGATCTAGGATTTGCAATAGTTTTCATTGCATTGCATTACTTTGCATCTCATTTAGGGTTGTTAAAGTTGTATTAGTTTGCATCTTATTTAGGGTTTTAACTTTTCATTTTGCATCATTTAAAATCTGAAAAATTAAAAAATTTACATGCATATTTCATTGATTTTTCATAGTATTTGCATTTAGTGTAATTTTCATCATTCACATTCACAAGTTTGGTCAAAATTGCATTTCAAAAAGTTTCAGATTTTTCATTCAATTCACTTGCATTTAGGAAACATAAATCTAGAAAAAACTGCAACAAAAACCACAGTTTGCAACCTAGAACAAAAAGCACAAATAATAATTTAGAATTTGGATTTTTCATTTTAAATGCCTTGTACAAGGACCCATTTTCCCTTGGTTGAATGAGTCCTTGAGAAGCCATGAAAAAAAAAAATTTCTAATAATTTTCCCCTTCACTTGCTACACCTGTCGGTAAACCATTGTTTTAGTATGACAATTTTTTGGAATTTGTATTTTATGAATTAGGTCCAATCATCCATTTAGTTTATCCATTTTAAATTATTCCAAATTTATTTCAATATTAAAAATCATGAGATCTATAATAAAATTATTTACATTTTTGAAGCATTGCATAAGTTGGATAGATTGCTTCTCATGTTACCATGTTTCATTTTCAAAGATATGGTTGTGACATGGTTAAGAATGGATTGTATAGGTACAACATCCCTTCTTATGAGTACAATTTAGGGAAAAGAAATGAGTTCATTAAGAAACATGTTATCCATCCTCCCACTATCTTTCCTAGTTATGATAATATCTTAGTGCAAGATAACAAAATCATTGACACATTCCTTAATATCACCTTCCCTATCCTTCACTCAAATACTACTATCTCTCCCATTTGTGAGAATTTTTTGATAAAAGAGGATACAAGAATGGATAATCATGAAAACCATATTTTTTCTTCTCTTGATACCTCTCATGCTAGTGATGAAGGTATCTTGGTAAAAGAAGATACATTCATTGATAATCATGAAAATCTTGTTTGTCCCTCTACATATATTTCTCCCACTTGGGAAAATATTATGATACAAGAAGATGAGATCATGAAAAAAATTCTTAACATTACTTTACCTAGTCTCCATTCATCTCACAACATATCTCTCTCTTGTGAGGAGTTTTAGTAAAAGAGGATGCAATCATGGACAATCATGATAATCACATTTGTTCTACTCCCAAAATCTCTCCTATTTGTGAAGAGGATATTTTTGTGTTAGAAGATCCAATCATTGAGAGCCATGAAAATCCTACTTTTTTCTCTTCCTCTACCTATCCTACTTGGGAATACATTATTTTACAAGGGGATGTAATCATAGATAACCATGACAATCATATTTTTTCTTATCCTAATATATCTCCTATTTGTGAAGAATATATTATGGTATTAGAAGACCCACTCATTCATATTCATGAGAATCTTGTTTCTCACTCTCCTAATTCTTCTCCCACTGGGGAATATATAATTGAACAAAAGTATTCTATCATTTATAAGCAATAAAATTATAGTTTTTCTTCTCTAGATACCTCCCCTACTTGTGATAAGGATATTGTAGAAGACCCAACCATTGAATGTCATGAAAATATTGTTTTTTCCTCTCCTAAAAAATCTCCTACTAGGGAAGTTATCATGGTGCAAGAGGATGATGGCATTGATACATGTATTTCAAAAAATAGTACTGTGACTTCCTCAAATGAATATGATAAGGTGACATTATACTTCCCTTCACTAGGAGATCATCAAAATAAGAATAAATCTTTTGAGGTTATGAAAATTAGATCTCCCTTGATTCCTCTAATCATTATACCTCTTATAATTCTTTTAATTATTGGACCTCCTAAGCCTCAACTTATCCTCTATTCACCCTCACAACAACCACAAGTCAAAAACAAACTTGTTCTTATCATAAGACCACCTCAACACACTGTTTCACAATAACTAAGTTATAATATCATTGCTCATACATACAACAGAAGGGAAAATAGGAAACCACAAACCATACCCACTTCATTACCATTATCTCAACCTATTTTTCCTAGTGCTCCTTATTTTACTTTGCATAGTGGAAAGGATTATGATCTTGTGGAATAATTTGAAAGCACTCCTACTAATATTTCTTTATGGTATCTTATTCAAGCTTCACCTAATTACTATAACATGCTTCAAAATAGTTTAAAACAAGTTTCTATCCCTCCTAGTGTGCAAAAAAATGATGTAGCAGCCCTAATTCAAGGTATGAACTCGGTAAAATAATACATTACCTTTCATCAAGATGAGTTACCTGCATTAGAAGTGCAAAAACAAAATGAGGACTTCATGGTAATGGTTGTGATTAAGAAATGTAGAATAAAAATAACTCTCATTGAAAATGGTTCGACCCTTAGTATGTATAGTGTAAACCTCTTGGATATGATTGTACTGGATAATACTAAGATTTAACTAGATTCCTTATCTATTTGTGGTTTTGATAATGTGGTAAAACAACCTCTTGGTGTGATAATGATGCCTATTACAGTTGGAAAGGTCACATTGCAAACTCTTATCCATTTCATGGCTCAAGATCTCTCATAAAATATTCTTTTGGGTAGGCCATGGATCCATGAAATGAATGGGATACCTTCAACTCTTCATCATTTAATGAAGTATGTCTATAACAATAAGCTTTATAAAATCAAGGGTGACCCTCACCAAGAAATTTGTTAGCACACTGAGAAACACAAGGAAAGTCCTTTGAAAACATTGATACCAAATTCAAAAGTTGTACTTGTGCAAGAAGAAGAAAGAGAAAATAATGTTGAAGAAGTCACAAAGTTATTGGATGATGATTGGGGTTAATTATATTTCACACCTACATTCATGGGAGAATACAAGATGACACAAAATAGGAAAAGAGAAAGAAACAAAAATATAGTAGCAATACAAGTTATCATCAAAAGTATGTGAGCCCAAAAATTTTAGAAAAGAAGAGGAAAGAAACAATTACGCATCCACATATGAAGAGTGTGATCATGAGAAACCACCAAATCCAAAAGAAATGGAAAAACTTTATGGAAGAGGTCATGATTTTTTCAAACAACTTGGTTATAATGGGAAAGTATGTGGTCCTATAGAACAAGGCATTTGTATCCCTATAGAGCTTGACATACAAGAAAATAAAGGTGGTCTTGGATATTATCCTTCAAATATAACAAAGGAATAAAAGAATCCTTCAATCAATACTGACACTCTTACAAAAGATTCTTCTAAGACAACTTTAACCTTGGTGCATCTTTAACTAATAGATACTACATGTGGGAATATCTCATTGAATATCCATCAAATTGATACTTTTCTACTCATTATAATCAATAAAATTAAAGCTATTGTTCCTTGTCATGTGGTAGTTGGACTATCATAGTATATTCATTACCATGCATGAGGTTATAAACTTGGCTTTATGCTATCATATTTCCTTTTTGCAAGGAGCGGTATATCATCTTCCATTTTTGGCTCACCTTTTTCCCTTGGGGGGAAAGAGGTTAGGTAGCCTTTTCCTAGTATTTCACTTGCATTGTATCTTTTGGCTACTTGACTGCCTTTGATGTTCCCTAAGGTGATACCTTTCATGAACTAAGAAATACCCTTTTGAATATCTTATTGCATGTATCAAGGCCACCAAGCATAACACAAATTGTTTGCTAGTGGAGCCTTTATGTTTTCCAATGACACCAAGAATAACACAATTTTCTTACCAATGGGGCCTTTATGTTTTCCTAGGACAACTTGATCATAACACAACTTGCTTGCCAGTGGAGCCTTTCTCATGGGTTCCTAGCAATAACATAGATTTCTAGCATTGTGACCATTTTTTGTGGTTCCTTATCAAAGTTATCAGGAGGTATAACTTTGGTATGGTTAGTACAAATGGAGCCTATAGACTTGGCATGACTTTCCCATTAGCCACCTTTTGGGGCTCACCTAGTGGACAATGGATTTTCACTAGTTCATGTGAGTACATTTTTTTTGCATAGTGGACAATAGATTTCCACTTATGAAATTTTTTAGACAAAGAGTTAAGGCTTGATCTATACCGATTGGACCAAAAATCAAGGCTTCATTCACCCCTCTCTCTCTTCTCATTAATTTTTACATTGTATGCATATGTATCTTGTCTTGCTACTGCATATTTAATACAGACATGTGTCTCTTTGTGCCCTTATTGGTTTGTCATGAGATCTTAGATCTTGGGGGCTTAATCATCCTCTTTCACCTTTGTTTTCTTATCTTTACAATAGTGCTACAAGTAGACCTCTCTTGATGCTTGTTTGACTAATTTAGTGTGATTTTGAGCATAGTGCTTATCCTCTCACTAAAGTGGGGGCTAAATGTAGTGTGAGAAAATGTACTCTTTATATTTTCACACTATGTTTGGAACCATTAATTAATTGGAATTAATCAATACTCTAATTTTCCAAAATTTTCATCTACAAGCCTAATTAGTTATAATTTTTGAAAGGGGAATCATGATTAAATTAATGCAATTATCATTTTTAACACCTTGAAATGAATAGGTTCTAGCAATTTATGTCAAGGTGAATGGGTCCCCTTTAATTGCTAATTTCAAATTTTAAATATGTTTTTGGTGGTACTTTAATGATCCCAAATTCAAATTCAAATGTTATCTTGTAATGTTTAATTTTCATAAAATTAGAAAATTACCTATAAAAGTAAAGGTCTTTTTATCATTTCAAATCCTAGCACAAGAAATATATTATTCCTAAGGCTAAGATTATTTTCAAAGGTGTTCAAGAGTAGATTTATCAATCATTTTTTGCAACAATTAATATCTCAAGCACCATATCAAAGTTATCACGTATCATGCATGTTTTTGGAGCTATCAGTGTGATATAGGTTTCAAGAATTTAAGTCAAATTTTAAGCATCAAGATCTGTAGGAGCTAAGATATAGCTCTAATACCATGTTAGATTCACTCAAGGAATCAAGCCTCTAGGATTATCTTGAAAATACAACAAAAACCTTCCATAAGAGAGAAAAGAAAAAATACAAAATTACAAAAATAGATGTAAGATATGGCCAATATGCAATACTCAATATTGTAATTATATATTGGAATTACACAACTGAAAAATATCTCAGCTGAGTTGATTGGATTCATACAAGCTTGGATTGATGATATGTACATATGAAACCTTTCTTATATGGGAAAGGAGTGAGATAATATTAGACAAGATCATGAAAAGTGTCCTAATCCTATCACATGAGACAACTAAGTCATAACAACCTAGAAAACAAGCATTAAATTCTCAATGAAAATATTAAATTCATGAGAGAATTATTAAATGCCTAGATAACTAAAAGTAAATAATGAGACATGGCCCCATTATAACTAACTTATAGAAATGACAACAAGGACATTTAACTCTTAAGTAATATTAAAATAATGTGAATAGGTCCTCACTACTAACTAGTTAGTAAATAACCCCATTCACACCAACAAGATCAACATCCAATCAAGCCATCCATTCAAGATTAAGAACTTGGAGAGATCTACTAAGTTTTGATCCTTCAAGAGTTTGGTGAGTTACAACATAGAAATTGTTCATTCATAATTCCTTTCATGTTTCATTGTTTCATTTTGAGGTTTAATTACCAAAACGGGGTTTGACCAAGGAAAACCCTCATTCACCAAAAAAAAACATTTTTCCCTTATGTGTTTTGTACATCTTAGTGTTAAGAAGGATAGAAGATCTATCAAAAGACAAAAATTTAAATTTTTTTCAAAGTTGTAAAATTTATCAACATTGTCGTCAAGCCACAAAAACTCACTTTCAAAATTTATTTCCAAATTTTTTATTGTGAAACCCAGAGGAATCGAGAGTGCAAACCAAGGATCAGATGACTGTGTAAGAAATTTTTTCAACACCTATAGAAAGAACCATTTTCCATAGGGAAATGAGCCCCGAGAGGACACTCAACACAACCTTTTTTGTGACAGGTGCATAAAATCCAACCCTTCTTAGATCCACTGAAAATTTCTAGATTTTATCTAATTAAGGTTTAACTTAGAGGTTTCATGTGTTACATTGCATAATTTCATTCATTTGGTATTTTTTATTCATTTCCCAAAAGTTCATTTCAACCTAATTTACCCCATCCTAAGTCATAAGGAAAACAACAAGATCTCCACCAAGGTTGACTCACCTAACTGTTGAAATTCAGTCTTTCCCTAGGGGATCTCTTTTTCCTAGTGAAACTAGGAAGGAAAGTGTAGGTACACCATCCCAATCCATATTGATGCACCCATTTTCCTATGTTTCAGGTTTAATTACCAAAATGGGGTTCAACCAAGGCAAACCCCCATTCACCAAAAACAAACAATTTTTCCCTCTCTTTGTGTTTGCAAATATTAGGTTGAAGAAGGATTGAAGATTGATCAAAAGTGCAATTTTACACAGTTGTCAAAGATGTCATTAAAGTTGTCAAACCATGGAAACTCACTTGTAGAATTTAATTCTAACTTTATAATTATGATATTTAGAGGAATCAAGAGTGTAGATCTAAGAGTAAAGGACTGCGAAAATAGATTTTGGATCCTTGTAGCGAGACCCATTAACCCTAGGGTGAATTTGTCCCACGAGGACACTCAATAGAGTCTTCTTGGTGAAAAGTGTATAAATTCATAGCCTTCTCAGATCTTTTGGAACTTTCTAGATTCTTTCAGATTAAGGTTTAAAATTGATGTTTCAAGTGTTACATTTCATAATTGTATTTATTTGGTATTTTTCATCCATCTCCCAAAAGTGCATTTCAAGCTGATTTACCCATCCTTATTCATAAGAAAAACAACAAGATCTCCATCAATATTGACTCACCTAAAATTTGGAAGTCAATCTTTCCCTAGGGTATCTCTTTTTCCTAATTAATACAATGGAAAATAGGTGCATCATAATCCCTTGTTACCATTTCATATTGGTGGACCTATTTTTCTATGTTTCACCAAGTTATTTAGTAAACCTCATATGCTACCTTTTTGAGGTTGGAAGACTTTCCATATCACCTCAAAGGTCACTCAACACATGACATCAAGGTAGATGACTTGGCCAAATAGGTTGTTTGTTTTCACATTCCAATTGATGCAATAGTCGACACTTATTGGAGATATTTCTACTTATTTGTGCCAGATCATAGGGTAGTTGTCAATCTACATGATACATGTATTTCCTCTTCCTTGCCTATATATCTAAGGTCATATTGTAATTTTCAAGTAACTATTTTATCAATCTCTTTGATAATGGAAAATTAGGCTACACCTTATATAGCTTTAAGAATTGTTATGTGACCAACCAATGAAATATATTTACCACTCTATGCCTCTTATTTATTTTTATTAGATGCTTGAATGACACATTTGAGGACACTCACAATCCAAATTTTCCATCTTTTCTTTGTGTTCAAGAAGTAAATTTTTATTTTTCTTTATTAATAATTTTCCATGAATAACTTTACTATACAACTCCAACATATTTTTTAATTTCTTTGGCCTTCCTAAGGTTGGCCTCCCTAAAAACTATTGTATCATCAATAAATTGATCATGGGTGATTGGTTCCACACCTATGGCCCCCATAACACCCTTCTAGTGACTGGTTATTTGACTATGTTTAATCAGTGTTCAAAGCTTCAACCATCAAAATGAAAAGGAACATAGAAATAGGGTCCCCTTGGTGTAAGCATTGGGAGATCTCAATGAAACCACTTAAGGAGCCATTGACCCCTATTGAAATCATAATCATAGAAATACACTTAAAGATCCTGCATAACCACTCTTTGTAGAACCAGAGCTTTTCCAACACTCGCATCAAAAAATACAACCCAACTCTATTGTAAGCTTTGTTTGCATTTAAGCTTTACAATAATACCACATTGTTTAGACAACATAATTGAATGAATTGTTTCATTGACCAAGATTAAGCTATCCATAATCTCTCCATTAGCAGTAAAACTATTCTTGTTCTCAGAAATAATTTTCCCAAGAATTTTCTTAATTCTATTAGCCATTGTTTTCAAAATTACCTTATATATGGTATTAAAGAGTGAAATCAGCTTGTAGTTTGAAAAAAAAGGGTACTCAACTTATGAAACTAAGAGTAGTGTTCTTGATTTCCTTAAAAAACTTATTCTTCTTTCTGAATTCTTTTGCAACATCCCACACCTCCCTTCCCATAATATGCCAACACTTATAGAAAAAGTGTAGGGAATCCACCAGGCTCGGGCATATTATCAGGATGTAATTGAAAAGAAACATCCTTGATGTCCTCCATCAAGAAAGGAGAACTTAGCATGATTTTATCTTCCTCAAACACCAACAATGCAAGACTCCTCAAAATTTCTACACCATTTAGGTGATATTTTCCATCTGCCAATGCCAAAAGGTCCATGAAAAAGTTAACAGTTGCAACCTATCTCTCTCCCTTATTGAATCAACTTAACATATTTGGAGGCAATCTTATTAATCATATTTCTCATCCTTATGAATTTCACTGAGTTATGAAAAAAATTGTATTAACGTCCCCAACCTCCAACCAACTCTCTCTCTTACTTTGGATTTCCAATGTTCCTCCTCCCAAGCCAAACGTTTTGTGTGTCTTACTAATAATTATTTTTCTCTTGAATTTTTTCCTTGAAACATGTTATTTTCTATGATATTCTAATTTAAAATGACAATTTATTTTTCAACTCTCTCTTTCTCCTTGAAAAAGTTTTAAATTTCAGCATATTCCACTCTTTCAATTTTGTCTTGTCATATGCTAACCTCCTGAAGAAAGAATTTCTTGGTGTGAAGTCGATGTAGGGAAATTTGAGCCACCAATTCTCTAATAAACATATAATATTGGGGTGCCTAAACCACATTCATTCAAATTTAAAATAGTTTCTATTTGGTCTTGAGAAAACATTGAATTTGACAAGGATCATTAAATGATCCGATAGAGAAACTGTAAGAATAATCAAGTCTATTCCAATTTGATCATCTATCAAATCCATAGAGCACATAAATCAGTCTAACCTTTCAGCAATATTTGTGAAAATGCTTGTTTGGTTTGTCCACGTGTAAACTCTGTTCTTGGGTGGAATATCACATAATTCATATCCAGCCTAAAAATTATGAAAATCAAGATTCAGTACATTCTCCTATCAAAGACCCTCACTTTTCTCCATGAAATCTAGGATGGTGTTGAAGTTTTTAGAATAAGGCAGATAAATTCTCCCATGATTAGCATGACGAAGAAAAAAAACTTCAAGTTTTTTTTGTAACTCATAAATTAGAAATTGGTTATGCTTTTTTTTTTTTGCATGTATTTTATTTATAATTTTTTTTAGCTTTAAATCTCTCTCGATTTTGTAAGACCTCTATTAAAACAGGTTAGTGTAACTTGTTTTGATCATCATAAAAATAAAGTTGTATCTTTGCATATCATATAAATTTTTTTTCTATCTCTATATTACCTTCAAAGTGGTATTAGAGGTGGTAATTGAAGTTCACCAGTTCAGGAGAAAGAATTAGCCAAGGAGAAGAGGATATCTCTATACAAAGAGGAGTCTGTATTTTTTTATCGAATCATTGTTTGTTTGCATATTGCAGTTTGAAAGGAGAAAAAATATTTGGCCAAAAACTTTGATGAAGCTAGAAATAAACAAAAAATAAGATGAGGTAACAATAAAATATAAAAGAATTAGATTGTTGTAGCAGACCGGTTCAACCAATCAACATAAACAATAGTATTTCTCAGCCCCGAATTCTCATCTTTACTAGTAATAATTATGATTTTTGGGAAATTATGATGAGAAAATTATTTTGTTCACAAGATGTTTGCGATTTGGTAGACAATGGTTTTGTAGAACCATAGGATCAAGTAGTATTTCAGGCACTAACATAGGGAGAAAAATATTAACTTAGAGACAACAAGAAAAAGGATGCAAAAGATTTATTTTTAATTCAACAAGAAATGGATGAGTCCATATTTCTTAGAGTTGCAACAACAATGATATCCAAGAGAGCATGGGATATTTTGGAGATAGCTTATCGAGCTACTAGACAAAGGTGAAAGTAGCTAAACTACAATCTCTTAGAAGAAGTTTTAAATTGTTTGGAAATGAATGAATCTGAGTCCATAAACTAATTTATGAGTAAGGTCATGAATATTGTAAATCAAATTAGATCTAATGGAGAAGATTTAACAGATAAAAATATTATGGAAAAGATTCTTAGGATTTTACCCAATAAATTTAATGCTATAGTTGTAGCAATTGAGGAATCCAAGGATTTGGCATAGTTATTAGTGGATGAATTAATTAGATCTTTGTTAAGACATGAGACTAGAATGAATAGAAATACTAATACTTATTTTGATAATTCTTTCAAGTCTTAGGTATCATATAAAAGAGGAAGGGGAAGGTCAAGCTTCAGAGGAAGAGGCAAAGGCAGAGGAAGAGGTGGAGGCGATAGAAATAATTTAGATCAAAGTGAAAAGAATAATCTAGATCAAGGTGAAATGAATAATAAGAATTAAAACAATAGAGGACGTGGAAACAATCATTCCCATCAAAATTTATAGAGGTTTGATAAATCTAACATTCAGTGTTATTATTTCAAAATATATGGACATTATGCATATGAATGTAGAAAGAAACAAGGAGATATGGATAAGAAAAATTTTGAACACTCAAAATAATAAGAGGGGGGGGGTGACTTAGTATTCTATTGAACCATCCAATTATTAACCATCCATTTTTCAAAGCATACTTAACAATTATAAGGAATGAAAGCATGAGAAACCCATAACACACACAACACATGAACACTAGGATTTTTACATGAAAATCCCAAGAAGGGAAAAACCACGATGAGGATTAAATTACATTATAAATAGTTATAAGATATTATAGAAAGTCTCACTTTCAGGTGGACTCACTATCCAAGTGAACTCATTGTTCATAGAAAAAAGAAAAATACAAAGAGGTGGCCTCACAACCAGAATTTGAACTAAGAGAGATGCATCTGAGATATGTTGAACTCAATTCCTTTGAAGCTTGTAACATACTTGAATCAACTTAGTTTTACAAGTCTCTTCTCTACTCTGTATTCACACACCTTTTCTTAACACTCACAACTTATTTACACAATTTTGCAAAACTTTGCATCACTCCTTGCATTTGGATCATGTATATATTATATTCTACTCTCCATCAACTAAAATCAACCTTGTATATGTACTAAACTTTATTACAAACAAAAATTAGGTTGGCCTAATTAGATGTGGCCTCAAATTATGTAAAACATGCCTTGTCAACACCCAATTCAAACTAAAATTTTGTTTGCCACACAAACTCAAGCAATGTAGGCCAGGATGGACCTCTACCAACTCCCTTTTCTATTCGTGACATATATTTAATCTTCACAAAACTTTGCATACATCAAGTCAGCTAGGAATAAAAACCAAAAAGTAAAAATACTATAACTAGTCATCACCATGAAATACATGAATCAAAAAATGTCCTGACAACTAGAAAATATAATGTATTAACACCTTTTGACCTTCTCCCAAAACCGCAATTTCTAGCTCAAATCCATAGAGGAATGCGAACTAGTTAGGCGATATCCAATACATAAAAATCTATGTAAACCATATCTACCAAACTTTTGTTACTTGCAACTTTTGAACCACTTATCCAAAAAAACTAAAATTCTAAAATAAGATGTCAGTGATATCCATGAACAAAATACTGCAACTATCTAGGAGTATATTTTAAAGGGAAAACAAACGCAAACCAAATTACCAGAGGGCACTATGTGCTGAAACTGTCATTGTAAACACTTAGCAAAAACCCTTTTGCAAAATAACTTTTTTCTAAACATCCATCATAATAATTGACACTCACGATGTAGTGTTGACATCAATGAAAACTCAATAATGACAACCTTCTTCATTCTTTGATCAAAAAATACAAATTACACAAATCAATCTAGATCTAGTTCTAAAAGTATGTTCATTACATGTCATGTTGCTCAAGAGAGCACAAGAAATATTTGGTTTGTGGATAGTGGATGCAGTAATCATATGACAGGGAATAAAGACTTGTTTGCTAGTATTGATGATTCTATAAAGTTTGAAGTGAAATTGAGAAATGATAATAAAGTAGCTATAATGGGTAAAGGAGTAGTAAATATTTTGACAAGAAATGGTGAATTTTTTTTAATTTGTGATGGTTTTTTGTACCTAAACGAAAGAAAAATATGTCGAGTGTTGGAAAGATGGTACAAAAGGGTTATAGAGTATCTTTTATGAATAATGTTTTCACAATATTGGATATATTTCCAAATGATAGGTTGATTTCAAGACTAGAGATGACCAAGAATTAGATGTCCACCCTTCTAATTCAGTGCACCCAAGGAGAAGATGAAGTCAATTTCAAAACTACGCATTTAAACCAATCATAGCTATGGAATTTGAGGTATGTTCATTTACATTTTGGAGGTTTGAATTCGTGACAAAAGAAACATATGGTAAAAGGATTGCCTCCTATAGAGCAGCCAACAAATTCATGTGAGAGTTGCATTTTGGCAAAACAACATAGAGAGAGTTTTCTTCTAGCAGTCTCATGTAGAGAAAGGGAATTATTGGAGATAGTTCATAGTGATTAATGTGGACCAATCCAAAATCCATCATTTGGAGGTAGTATTTATTTCCTAACCTTCATTGATAATTTTAGTAGAAAGACAGGTATATTTTCTCAAGAAAAATTCTGAAGCATTCAATAAATTCAAGGAGTTCAAAGCTATGGTGGAAAAACAAAGTGAACTATACATCAAAGTACCTGATTTGATAGAGGTGGAGAATTTAATTCTCATGAATTATTATATTTTTGCAGATATCATGGGATCAAAAAACAATTTACATCAAGGTACACACCATAGTAGAATGGTGTAGTAGAGAGGAAGAATAGAACCATAATGGAAATGGCTAGGAGTATGTTGAAGGATAAAAACATGCCTAATGCTTTTTGGGTTGAAGAAATAGCTTGTGCAATATAAATTTTGAATAGAATTCCTACGAAAAGTGTTAAGGACAAAATTTCACCGGAAGCATGGAATGGTAAGAAACATAGTGTATTTCATTTGAGAATTTTTGGATGTGTTGCAGATTTATTAGTTACATATGAATTGAGAAGAAAATTGGATGATAAAATTGAGAAATGTATTTTCATTGGTTATAGTGAGCAATCAAAGGCTTATAAATTGTATAATCCCATTTCAAAGAAAGTGGTTATTAGTAGAGATGTCAAATTTATGGATGAAGAAGCATGAGGTGGAAGCATTGAAAAATCAATCACAATTGGAGCACCAATACCATAAAATGAAGATCCTGAAGAAAAGTTTATGCAAGGTGGTCAATCAAATCCAAGAGAAGGAAAAAATACTCCAACAAGAACTCCCAGGAATGTTGTACAAGGTGAATCATCTAGTCATGAATGCCATCATACTCCCAATTCACAAGTAAGTGATGAATCAAATACTTCTCTTTCCTCATTAAGCTCAAAATATAAAGGTAAGAAAATGAGAAGTTTGAAAGAGATATATGATCAAAGAGAAGGTAATTTTGATTTGTGCTCAAATTTTACATTATTCTCTCATGATCCTATGTATTTTGAAGAAGCAATTAAGGAGGAAAATTGGATCAAATCTATGAATGAAGGGATGAATTCCATTGAGAGAAATCACATGTGGGAGCTTGTTGATCTTCCTTAAGGTAAAGATTGTATATGAGTCAAATGGGTTTATAAAACCAAATTTAATGCAGAAGGTGAAATTGAAAAACACAAGGAAAGGTTAGTTTGTATGTGCAGGATCATGATGGGCTAAAATGTGGCGATATGTAAGAGATATGATGGCCCATGTGGCTAACAAATATTTTTTTACCTAGATTTGATGAAACGAAAAGGGTTTTTAAAGGAGAATCTCAAATTTACATCATTATAAATTATGGTTTACTTTGAATTTAATAAATAATTATTATTCATTTTCAATTTGAATTACGACTAAAGTCTTGATTGATAGACTAATTGAAAAATATTTATAACTTTCAAAAATATTAATCCAAAACATGTGTCATATTCTATGCTTTACATACTATAGGATTAAAAAAAAGAAAATTCAATTTCATGAAGTTTTGACCAAGTTAAGGTGGTTAAACATACGATTTTTTTTATTTTTTAAAAGTTGTAATAAAAAATTCATAATTAGTTATTTACTTGGAAAAATATTACAAAAAAATATGCATCACATCGGGACATGATTCCTCTACTTATATCTAAAACCTTATAAAAAAATATTATCATTTTATTGTGGTTAGGGTGGTCAAAAAAACACCTACTTCTTATTTTTTCCCTGAAATTTAAGTACTACTGCATTGAAATTTCAAATTTTTACCAAATAAATTTTTTCTGTTAAAATAAACCTAGTAGTTTAGAAATTATATTCAATTTTCTATAAATTCTATTGTTACATATTTTTGAAATAATATAGATAACTTATTCAAAATTTTATATCAAATTGCCTAACTCCGATTTCCTGAATTTTCATCACCACTTAAGGGCATGGTTTTTCCGTGATGATCCTCAATATACCCTATTAGTAAAAGGTTTTGCACAACATTAGAGAATTGATTACAATGAAACATTTACTCCAATTGGTAGATTTGATGCAATTACAATTTTTTAAGCAATTTTTGCACAAAATAATTGGAATGTATTTCAAATGGATGTCAAATCAACTTTTTTGAAGTATTTTCTAGAGGAAGAAGTATATGTGATACAACCACTAGGTTATGAAGTTAATGGAAATGAAGAAATGGTTTATAGATTGAATAAGGTGCTCTATGATCTCAAACAAGCACCAAGAGAATGGTATAGCATAATTGATTCATACATGCAGAGTAGTGGATTCAACATAAGCAATAGTGAGCCTACATTATACATAAAGATCAATAAAGGTCATATTTTGGTTTTGTGTTTATATGATGATGTTAAATTTGTACTAGTAGACACATTTAAATCAATAATCAAGAAAGAGTTTGAGATGGTAGGTTTTGGTTTGATGAAATATTTTTTGGGCATTGAAGTTGTTCAATTAGATAAAGGAATTTTTATTAGTTAATCTAAATATGAAAAATATATTTTTAAAATATTTTAGATTTTTTGGTGTAATCCTGCATCTACACCAGTTGTAATAGGCACTAAAATTAGTAAAGAAGATAAAGGGTTGAATTTTAATTCTATAATGTTCAAAAGATTAATTGGAAGTTTGATGTATCTTACAACTACAAGACTAGATATCATGTATAGGGTTAGTCTAATCTCAAAATTCATGGAGTGACCAAAAAACTCACATTAACAAGTTGGGAAGATGATATTGAGATATGTGGTAGGAACAATAGGATACAAAATCTTATGTTCCACAACTAATAAATTTGGTCTGATTTGTTATACTGGTAGTGATTTTATACGTAGCATTAATGATGGGAAGAGTACTTCTAGATATTTCTTTCATTGTAGGATAGGTGTAGTATCATGGGCATCAAAGAAGTAACCCATATTGGCTCTTTCATCAGCTAAAGCAGAATATGTAGTAGCCACCTCAGTAGCATGTCAAGTAGTTTGGATGAGGAAAGTTTTGATAGATTTATTGAAAGCATGGGAGGAGCCAACTCCAATCTTTTGTGACAACAAATCAACAATCACATTTTCAAAGAATCATGTCTTTCACAAGAGCAACAAGAACATTGATACAAGATACCATTTCATTAGAGAATTGGTGAATAAAGATGAAATTCAGCTAGAATTTTGCAAATCTAAAGATCAATTAGCATATATATTTACAAAGGCATTAACAAAAGAGATTTTTCAACATTTAAGACAAAGTTTGGGCATTGTAAAAACTGAAAAAATAAATGTTAGAAATTAAAGGGGAGTGTTAGAATAAGGTAGATAATTTCTCCCATGATTAGCATGAAGAAGAAAAAATTGCAAATTTTTTTTGTCTTTTAAATTAGAAATTCGTTATGTTTTTTTTGTTTGCATGTATTTTATTTCTAACACTTTTTAGCTTTAAATCTCTCAATTTCCTAAGACCTCTATTAAAAGAGACTGTTGTAACTTGTTTTGATCATCAGAAAAATAAAGTTGTAGCTTTGCATACTATAAAGTTTTTTTTGTTATGTCTTTGTATTGCCTTCAAAGGCCACCTCCCAATAGAAATGTTTTGCCTCACAATTGTATAATTTTTCCATGAATTTCAGCCCACACTGCCTACTTATTCTTCTCCTTAGCAGGCCCATAAATATTGATAATGTAGAAATAAATCTAAATAACGATTTAATCACAAGTTCCCATCAGCCACTATTGATGCACTTCAATATCTAAGATTTCCAATTTATAGTTATTCCGCAAGATCCCAAGTCTGCCTACAAAGCCAATGGGATCCCCAAAAACCCCCTTCCAATTTTTCAATGCTACAAGAATAAGGAAGCCTCCATATTTCCTAACTTTATTTCCTGAAGCAACACAATGTTGACCAAAAACTTATCAAGATGGTGCTTGGTTGTGCACGGCTTGTTAGGGGCATTCAAACCCCTAACATTCTAATAAATGATCTTCATTGTCCGTTGAGGGAGGAGCTTCCTCCCTTGTATCTTAACATATATTCTCTAATATTGGTCAATCCTTTCTCAAAAACTTCCTCTTCTCTCTTCTTATTATTCTCCGTTCCAAGGCTCTTTCCAACGAACGGATATTAATAGCTTTCAATATTGGCTAACTTATACTCCTCTGATTGATAACACCCAATTCATCTTGCCTCTCCTCTTCGTCTTCGAAACAATACTCACCTTCAAATTCATCCTCCACCAACTCATGTGTAGTACTAACATGATTCCTTTATCTCGAACCTACAGTCACTTCCATTCCCATTTTTGGATTTGAGGAGACATTAGGAATTTCACCTTTTTTTCTTAGGGGGCGACTTCTCAAAAATACCACGGTCTGATTCTCTTGGATCCTTTAACACTTTATCTGTATCGGGAAACCCTAGATCACAACATGATACCTCTTTAGGATTCCTTTTGGTCTTTAAGGACGCCATCGAAGTAGGCTTAGGGACTATAGTAATTTGAAAGGGAAATCCACTTTCCTTATTTTCCTTTTGACTTTCCATCTGATCTTGGAGCCTTGTGCAAACTATATCAAAATGTTATCTGCTCCCGTAATTTAGATAGAAGTATTTCCAATCTTCCACTTCAATTTGTTGTTCCCAAATACCACCTGAGGATGAAAGGTGAATCTCCTTGGGTAAAGTTTTAATGGTTATCAAGTTGATCCTAGCGAATAATGCTAAATCATCCTCCCCCATGTCCAAGCCCAACAACAGTCCTAATTTAGATCCGATTAAATGTGGACAATCCCTTAACCAATACTCCACTAGAAGGTTATACAGACGAATCCAAAGCTCGTCTTCGAATGGGGACATTGATATAGGGTTGAAATTTTGGGTCCATTTCTCTGCATACACCACTTTATCCCCGATCCACCATACGATTTACGCCAGAACTTCATCTGTTTCTTTCCCAATTTCAAATTTTTCTACAAAGAAAGTTTTTGAAAAATAGGTAAGCAATAATACTAACTTCAAGTTTTCTACCACTCACTCTCATATCTTCACTCTGCTAGGGTTACCTCCTATTAATTTCTCAATCAATGTCATGTCACAAAGATCCACTATTTCCTTGTCTACCACCTCAGGGATATTGATGACCATGGGTACCTCATCACATTCTAGAATCCTGCAAGAACTAGTGTCTTCTATCATGGTAGCCTTTTTTCTCAATATTTTTCCATTCCTCTCTCTAGCATTCTAATTTCAAGATCTCCTAGAATCCTAGCTACAACTTTGACCTTCCTCTTTCCCCAAATAGTGATATTCCTACCATGTTGATCTTCTGCTACCTAATTGAATAACATTTGCGCCAGTAGAAGAGGATGGTGTGTGCCAAGTAGGATCATACTGCTACCTCCAATTCCTACTGTCATTGCCACCTTCATCTACTAAATGCACTTGTCTCTTCCTATAATTCCCATGGCTTCTATCTTGTATTCCCTTCCAATCAAGATCATTTTCCCTTTGCCTTGACTTCTCCACCAACCATTCCTACTCCATTGCTTCCACCCAAACTCCTGCACCTCCCTCCATCTTCATATTGTTTACAATAATATTTTTATTTGAATAATTTAATATTAAATTATTTTTATTATTTTATTATTATTAGGAGGCAGCTAATCTCTGGATTAAATGTACCAAGCATAGGCAGGACATAGGCATGATAACATAGAAACATGTAAAAACATGCATAAAAACATACGAGAGGTGTAGTGTGGAACCTGTCAAGATGGGAGATAAAAGTGACAGTAGACGGGAGGCATTAACAGTGACATTTTATTTTATAAAATTGCCACTCCTTATGATTTAAAAAATTTGTCGTCGTTATTTTTAAAAATTGAGTATTGTTTTAAAAAAATATAAAATTAAAAATAATCTTTAAGTAAATTTAAATTAAAATAAAATAGTTTTTATGTACATAAAATAGATCTTAAATAATTTTAAATTAAAATAAAATAATTGCAAATTAAATTAATTAATAAAATAATTAACTATTAATATGTTATCATATGATATATTTATTATTATAATTTTTTAATGTAATTAAATTTGTATTATTATTTTATAATTATTATTAAATTATATTATATTAATTTTGTTAGATTGTTATAATATTATTATTATAGTAAAATAATTATATGTTATATTTGTTATTATATTTATTATTATATATGTTTATAATGTAATTGTAAATTTGTATTATTATTTGATAATTATTATTACATTAAATAATATTATATTATGTTATATTGTGTTTATAACATAGTGTATTATTATATAAATAAATTTATATTATTATTTTATAATTAATATTATATTAAATTATAAATTATCTATTAATTTTAGGATAGGGTGATGGATGGTGGATATGGATATAAGGAAGGAGGGATGGAAGGTTAATGATATGGGAGATACGTAATGATTAGGATGAAAAGATGTATGGATAATGAAATGATTATGATCGATGAAAGATGATTAGATTAACAGATCTATATTAGCATAAAATGAACCTAATTTGTTAATCAATGATGATGGATTATAGTTATGTGGATGCAGGTGCCATGCCATGGTACATCAAATGAAAGATAGAAAGATAAATATGTGTTGAATGAAAAAGACAACTAAGACGGGGGGTGAATCATTTGTAGCAAATTAAAACATCAAAACCCTCAATAGTAACCAAATCCACAAGCATTCATTAAACCCTTATTCGGTTAAAGTGATTAATCATGAAATGCAGATAATAGAAACTAAAATAATAACACCATACACAAGAGAACACCAGATTTACATGGAAAACCCAATGAGGGAAAACCAAAGTGAGAATTAGCTCACAATATAGATAATTGCAAAACTAGTACAAGGGCTCACTGCCAAAATAGGACACACTATCCAAAATAAGGCTCACAACTAGGTCTCATTGCAAAGAAATAAAGAAGATAAAAGAGAAGTGTTACATAGAGAACAATATCTCAATGCAACAACGAATCCTCCAAAATTGATCCAACACTTTTGTGGCCTTGTTTGAATGATTGTGGACACCTTCAACTCATTGCATTCAAAATTCCAACACTTTGAAGTTTGCACTACTCTACTCAAACTCACACTCTACTCTTTGGCAATTCACATCACTTGCATCACACACATATATTATTTCTATCTTAACAACCTTCAACATCACGACTCACACTTATACCATCCTCAACCCTAAAAACTTTCTCCAAGGTCTGTAATACATGCTTCACACTTTGCCATTTCAAACTAGGTTGGCACTAAAAATTCCCACAATGGATAGGAATGAAAGTGGATCAAAAAAACACTTAACTGGGACCCAAATTAAGCTTCACATGTCATGTTATACCTTCATTAATACTTGAACATCTTCAAATGTAATTTAAACACCAAGTCGGTCGTTACCTGTGAAAACACATTAAACTTTGAATTTCATGCTTCCTTTGATCAATCTGAAACTTACAAACAAACAACTTCACCTCAACATGATCCAAGAACATCCTAAAAACCCAAAAATTCATTCACAACAAATCTCACTTTAAGATTACAATCATATTGTTTATTCAGACAACACTACCAGACACTGCATACTCTGTAACTCAAAAGACCTTCTTCCAATATGCCTAACCATGAGTCCTCTTGACAATGACCAAAGAACAACACCATCAACTATCCTTCGAAACCACAAGTACTGAAAAAACAACTGTGGAGAAATGAAAAGAAAATACATTTCTCCCAGACACCTTTGTACAAAACATTGCAAAACCAATTCACACACTGGTGAACACAACTTCCTCTGACTAGTGATCTAGAAGCCAAAAAAATTGATATAGAAACCCTAAATGTCACTAACCAACATATCCAAACAAAAAATCAGATCTTCACCCTAGAAGAAATGTGAAGAAAAACCAGAACAACTTTGCAACACCTTGTTTCATTATTTTATCAATTCTCTCAGTATCCTTGACATCTTCATCATGCATGTTCAAACTTCCTCAACACATAATTGGCATCAATGACAATAACAAATTGTTGACATCAATGAAAGCACCTTCATACTTGCAACAATATGGATGAAGGGAAGCAAGTACAAATGGAATCAATGATTAGGTGGGTATTATGGAATATATGGGATGCGTGTCTAGGGATGGTATAAAACAAAAATGTAGGGACGAAGAGATGGGGGATTATGAATGCAATAATTAAATTGATGAAAACTGTAAGAAATTATATAAGATGATAGTGTTGAAAGTATAAGGTGTTTTCATTGATGTCAACTAGTTGGTGTTGTCATTGATATCAACTATGTGTAGTGAAAGCTAGTTTTTAACTATATATGTCAAGGATATTGAGAAAATTGTAATAAAAAAAACTTTTTTGTTTGTCCATGTATAGTTGAGATGTTGAAGAAGTGTTGTGAGTACATGCAGTTATACTTATGTTTCTATGTTTGGAAGTGTGGTAAAGTGAATTAATGTGCTGAAATGATGTCTTTGGTACTTGGTTTCCAAGTGCTTTTGAGAAACTTTGATAAATAGAGAAAGAAGTTTCTTGCAGGTATTCAGTGTATGCTCTGGGATGTGCTCCGCTTTTCTTCTATGTTGATTCTATGCTTGTACAGATCTAAGGTATTTTTCATGGTTGTTGGTAGTTGCTATATCCATAATTTGGGCTTCTAAATTGTTGTACAGTGTGAGATATTTTCACTAGTGTGTGAACCTATTGTTCAGTGGTGTTCTTTGTTGTCTAGGAGAAATGTATTTTCTTCACGTTTCTCAACTATTTGGATTAGGTTTCGCAGATTTGAGGAGTTGATAATTATGCTTTTATATTTTTGTGTTTAAATTTTTACTTGATTTGGTGTAGCACAGTGTAAGTTTCATTTATTAGTATGTAAATGAGGGTTATCATTTATCTTGAACTAAAGTAGTTGTTAATGCAAAGCTTGGTTGAAGTCGCTGACGAATCTTAAGTAATTCATGGATTGTTTTGGATATATTTCAAGTGAATTATGTTGTCTGAAACTTTCACCATGATCTAAGGAACTATGTACTTAATGTCTATGGTGTTTTGCATGGGTGTTGGTTGACCTTGTGTTCAACACTACATGCAAGACTTGTAGAAGCATTTTGAAGTGTGTTGGGATATATTTGGGTCCTAATTAAGGATTTATGTAGGTCAACTTTCATTCCTATCCACCACAAGAATGTTTGGGTGTCGAACTATTTCGAATTTGAATGTATAACGGCTAGTGGTCGACATTGGAGAAACTTTTTGAAGAAGAGGTTGATATAAATATGTATGGTGTTGATGCAAGAGTATGTAAGAAAGAGTAAGAAGCAAGATAGAAGCAATATTGTTTCAAGCGAAATTTAATGAGATGTAAACTTAAGCAGAGCAGTGCGAATTTCATGTTAGGGTTTTGAAGGCAATGAGTTGAAGGCATCCAATATATTTCATGCCATACTACGAAAGTGTGCAAGAAATTGTGGTGGAATCCTTGTTGCATTTAGATGTGTTTCTTTGTGTAACATTCTTCTTCTATCTTCTTGTATTCTTTTTGGTGAAGTGATCCCTAGCTGTGAGATTTTTTGGATAGTGTGTCCTATTTTGGCAATGAGCCTTTGTATTCGGTTTTGAAATTCTTTATATTTGTGAGGTAATCCTCACCGTGGCTTTTACCTCATTTGGTTTTCCACCTAAGATTGGTGTTATTATGTGTATGGTGTTATGATTTTAGTTTAAATTATCTTCATCTCATGTTTAATCAAACTAACAGAATAAGGGTTTAATGAATGATTTTGGATCTAATTATTGTTGAGGGTTTTTAAGGTATAAACCACTACAAAAAATTCACCTCCCTGTCTCATTTATATTTCTCAACAATTGGTATTAGAGTTAGGTTCCTTGGAAGAAGACCTTAATTAGTTAAGGTAGACCCAGAATGGCGAGCAAGATTACTTTGGATTTCCCTAAATTCGATGGAAAAAATTATGCATTTTGGAAAACATAGATAGAAGGCTATTTGTCATCACATGGATTTGAAGTTGGGGTATGTGCAGGATCATGATGGGCCAAAAAGTGGTGATATGTAAGTGATATGATGGGCCATGTGGTTGACAATTTTATTTTTACACAAAATTGATGAAACGAAAAGGATTTTTAAAAGAGATTCTCAGCTTTCTACCAATATAAATTATGCTTTACTTGGAATTTAGTAAATAATTATTATTAATTTTTTATTTCAATTACGACTAAAGTCTTGATTGATAGGTTGATTGAAAAACATCTATATCTTTCAAACGGTATCACATTTTTTAAATCGAAAACATGCATCACATTTTATGCTTCGCATACTATAGGATTACAAAATAAATTGAATTTCATGAATTTTTGACCAAGTTAAGGTGGTTAGACATATGAGTTTAATATTTTTTAAAATTTGTCATAAAAAATTCATAACTAATTATTTACTTGGAAAAAAATTACAAAAAAATATGCATCACATTGGGACATGAGTCGTTTACTTATATCTAAAATATTATTAAAAAATAATATCATTTTATTGTGCTTAGGGTGGTCAGAAAGATACCTACTTGTTATTTTTTTGCTTTAATTTAAGTACTACTGCATTGAAATTTCAAAGTCTTACCAAATAGATTAAAAAAATAAATAAACCTAGTAGTTTAGAAACTACATTCAATTTTCTACAGATTCTATTGTTACATATTTTTGAAATAATATTAAATAACTTATTCAAGTTTTTAGGTCAAGTTGTCTAACTCTGATTTTATAAATTTTCATTGACATGTAAGGGCTTGTTTTGTTCATGATGATTCTGCACATACCCTTTGAAAAAGCATATAAGATTGCATATGTTCCACCTCAAAATGGCTCAAGTACAAGTGCAGAGATCAAGGCACATGAGGCAAATGCTAAGGCAATATTTCTTATTACAAATGGTCTTTCAAAAATTAGATTAGTTAAAGTTATGAGTTTGAAGACTGCTAAAGAAATTTGGGATAAGCTTGAAAGCATCTATGAAGGAGATGAAAAAGTTAAACAAGCAAGGTTATAGATCTTGGAAGAAAAATTTACAGGTCTATAGATGTATCAAGATGAAATAATTTTTGAAATGTACATGCAAAGAATTGATGAGCTGGTAAGTGGAATGAGAGGCCTTGGTGCACAAGTCAAAGAATCTAAAGTGGTAAATAAAGTTCTTAGATATCTTCATGATTTTAATAGTGAAATTTTTTTTTCTATTCAGGAATTTGTAAATCTTGATAATTATTCTAGAGATTAGATGATTGGTACACTAACTTCTTTTTGAGATGAGGAAAAAGGGATTGAAAAATTGCACAAATGTAGAAATTGCCTTCAAGCCAGTACATCAAAAAAGATTGAATAACTAGATAAGGAAGATCT